>CM053511.1:44659949-44766256 GCA_028627145.1 Eidolon dupreanum
CCTTCCTTCCTTCCTTCCTTCCTTCCTTCCTTCCTTCCTTCCTTCCTTCCTTCCTTCTTTTGTCTTGGAGCTGAAAGAACCCTTAGAACAATCACTTAATGGCATGTGGCAGACTTGCTACTGAATCCTCCTCCCACCATTAGGCTCCAAACTGAATCCCCACGTCAAATCATACTCCATGTGTTAACAGACTCCATAACAGACTCACTAGTCCACCCCTTTCTCCAAATCCAGGCAAAGTCTTCATAGTTCCTGAAACTTTACCCTGTTAGTGACATATCCATGTAAATGACTAGCAAGTGCCAAAATTTTTTACACACCACACACTTCCTCTGTTACACTCCACCACCATGCCTAATCTCTCAATGAACAGTCCGAAGTCCTTATATGGCCTCATCTAAGTGATCCTGGGTAATGAAGATGAAGCAAGGCGAGGATGTACAAACCAAAATGCTTGTTAAATTGGCCTTTTCTTGGTCTCTGTCCATTGCAACTGTCTCTAGACAGGTAACCAGGATTTTGTCAATGTCATGAGAAAAAATTCACAGACAGACACCAAAGGCGATGAAGCAACAGCTCAAGTTTATTGGAAGCAAAAGTACACTCTTAAAAGCAAAAGTACACTCTCAGACAGAAAAGCGGGCAAGCTCAAGAGGGAGCTGGCCGCCTTTTTGTGGATTTGGAGGTTTTTATCTAACTAAGGGATGGAATATCTATGATCTTGGGTGGCTTTTTGTAAAAAGAAGGTGGTTTCTCTTGGAATCAGGGAAACACCTCTTTTCTTTCTATGTTTGGTTTTTGCAGAATTGTCATGGCATCAAATGCATGATGGGTACAGCATTAACCACAAAGCTTACTTGTTGTAATAGCTGTCTAATGAGGGAAGAATGAAGCCAAAGATGAACGGGGCCTTCTCTTTCCATTTTTTCAACACATTCTTTTACTTGTTCTTAGTGATTAGCATCTGCTTTTTAAAAATTGGGCAGAAAGTTCAGTGAGAAGTCATGAACATAACTATATCATAGCTCTAGTATCCTTTTATGAAAATGAGCTATATGTGGGTAAGGAGTCCAAATTTGTTATTTCCACATTTGTGAAACTCTTATAAACACAGAGGAATATTTATTGATCGATTGAGTTAGTTGCCATTAAACTCGGTGAAAACAGAACCAACATGGAGCCCAGACAGCCATGAAAGGTGGCTTCTAAATACAGAAGAGGTAGCTGGGGTAGTAGTGGATATGTGTAGCTAAAATGTGAAGTAATTCCAATGTCTGCAGTTAATTCCACTGATGAAAAGAGTGCATCATTAAAGGAAAGAGAAAGAAAAAATATTGGAGAAGTGGTGGAGTAGACATATCAGACAAAACTCCTATGTTAAAATTTGACTACTTTTTGTTAAATAATGCCGACTATACTCATGTCTTTCAACAGAGTATCTTGGCTCTCTATAAAATTTTCAGAATTTTTGGCACAAGTTTTCAGATGTTACTCAATTTTTGTTCTGAAGCGTTTTCATTTCAATTTTGCTACGCTCATACTCTATTCTGGTGAGCTCTCTTGCTTACTGCAAATATATTCAGGTCTCTAGTACTAAGATTCCAAAGGATTTTCTGGAACTAATGGTATGAGGAAATAAAAACAAAAATGGAAGGAAAAGTTCATTCTTATGTGTACAACTAGCTTACAATTTACACTGAAATTATTCAAGAATTATTCATCAGCACACAAAAATTCATAAGTATACCAATTAATTTCATTTACTTTCAACTTCACAAGAAAGTACTTACTTCATAAGTAAGTGCTATCTGTCACTGTCAAGAGATAACTTTATAAAGGGGTAAGATTACGACTCTCATGCAGAAGTAAATTTGAAAATGTGTTAAAGATTTGTAAGCAACAAACCAGGCAGATGTCATAAGAAGGTCAAAAAAGAAATTAAAACAGTACTCATTGATATGTGGTAAAGGATGTTGAAACTAATGTACAAAAGGAAGTCAATGAAACTTCCACAGGTAGAGACAGAGGTCAATTGAAACTCTACTAGGTAGGACAGAATCTGCATGCTCTTAGATAAGAATTGTTTGCCATAACTATTAGTTATCTATAATTTACAGACTTGTGAAATAGCCCAGATAGAATCAGAATCATATAATCCACAGGGTGTCATCTAGAGTTTACACAGTGCATAGTTTGCCAATGAAGCACAAATTTTATCTCACATCACTTGGGAAACCTTATTTCTAAAATTTTAAAGTGATATTTATCATGGAAAATTCCAAACATACTTAGAATAGTAATTAAAACTAATGTACAGATTGTTTCAGCAATCAATGATATTTTACCAATCTTGTATTATCTGCCTCTCCTACTTTTTTAATAAGCTGAAATATTTTAAAGAATATCTATATATTATATCACTTTCCTAGTAAATACTTCAGTGTAATTTCCTTTTTTTTAACATTACCACAATACCATTTTCAAACCTAAAAATATTAGCAACAATTTTCCAATACCTTTAATATTCAGTCTATATTCAAATTTCCCTGACCATCTCAAAAATATTTCTTTAAAGTTATTCAAATTAAGAGCCACATGAATCCATACATTATATTCTTGTGGTAAGCCTAAATGTTAAGAAAATGCCTCCTCTTTCTTTCTTTTTTTAAAATACCATTAGTTTGTTGGAGGAACCAGGTCAATTTTCCTTACAATTTACCACATTTTAGATTTGGCTGATTGCATCCTTGTGGTATCATTCAATGGCTCCTCTTTCTTCTGCATTTCCTATAACTGATAGTCAGAGCTAGAGGTTTGATTAGCTTTATGTTTGGTCTTTGGCAAGAATATTTCATGAGGTGACTCTTCCTTGTATCACGTGAGGGAGTATGTAATATCTGTGTTGTCCACGCTTAGTATGCTAATGTTTATTAGTTAGGCATTGTTGCCCTGATCTATTCATTTTAAAGTTTTCCATTTCCTTTCTACCCAATGGTTTTAGCATTTTCTGATGACAACCTTTTCTTTGGCTCATGACTTTATGAGTAATTGCAAAAGGTCATCCTCTCCTTATTTATTATAAGGAATTTTTCCCTGAATAGGAATTTTCTCTTATGAACTATTTTATTAACTTGGAATTTAATTTTTATAGAAAAGGTAAGATAAATGCTGGATCATTTTCATTATCTGGCAGTATTTATTAAATTAAAAGCTGAAAATAATCATACCTACAATCAGCAGTCCCTCTTCTACAGATATATGCATATGTTCATATGTGTGACATATGTATAATAAATGTCTTTATATATATGCATAACACATATGTTTGACCAAAATGTACCATATGTTTAAGAAAAGACAAGGAAAAAATGGAGCTCTATTTGTTATATATGCCAAATTGAAAACAATAAAACTGTTCATCACCAGTAGGAGGGATACATAAATTAAGGTATATTTATTACAATCATGTACTGTATGTAATGAGAATGAATAAACTAAAAGTACGTACAACAAGATGGATGCATCTCACTAACATAAGGTCAAATTAAAGAAGACAGGCACAAAGGAATTTGTGCTGCATCGTTCCCTTGACAACAAGCTTCAAACCTGGCAGAACTACTGTCTTGGAAATCTGGACAGTGGGTACCTGTGGGGGTGGGTACTGTTTGAAAGAAGACAAAAGGACTCCTGTTCTTGTTCATTTCTACCGTACTGTCACAGTTTCTAGGTGTGTTTTTTAGAGGAGAGAAGTAGAAAATGCCTTGATTAAACCGGAAATACACGGTATAGCCACTATGGAAAACAGATTTCTCAAAAAATTTAAAACAAATTTATCTTTTTACCTAGAAATTACATTTCTGGGTATTTATCCAAAGAAAACCAAAACAATAATTTGTAAAGATCTATGCATCCCTCTGTTCATGGCAGCGCTATTCACAATAGCCAAGATATGGAAGCAACCTAAGTGCCTATCGACGGATGAGGATAAAGAAGTTATGGTTCATATATACAATGAAATTTTACTCAGCCATAAAAACATGAAATTCTACCATTTGCAATAACATGGATGGACCTAGAGGTTATCACGCTGAATGAAATAAGTCAGACAGAGATAAATACCATATGATATCACTTATAAGCGGAATCTAAGGAACAAAAAGAACAAACAAATCGAAAACAGGCACAAATTTAAAGGATAAACTGGTAATGGCAGGGGGTGGAAGATGGGGAGGGTAAGAGAGCTGGATGAAAGGGGGGAAGGGTTAAAGAACTACAAATTAGTAGCTAACAGATGGTCACGGGGATGGGGAGCACGGCACAGGTAATGCAGTCAGTAGTAATGTAATGGCTGTGTGTAGAGCCAGAGAGAAGAAAAGAGTAATCGGGTGATCATTTCATAAACTATATAAATATCTAATCAATGTACTGCATACTTCAAATTAATAATAAAATAAAATTTTAAAAAAATACATCATGAGTTAATACTTATTTTTCCCAATCAAATTTAAGATTGCCATGTTTTTACTAAGTTTTATTGACTTTATACTTGTATCCCTGTTTTCTTACACTGACAATCTTACCACTTGTTGATATTAACATAATTATTTATTTGTTTTAATCGAATAATTTTCATGTAAAGGGTTAAAATTGGCAATATTAATACTACTAAAAATAAGATTATTGAATGCTGTTAAAGATTTCTTTATGGTACTATTGGTTCTTAGGATATGTCTGTGGGGAAATAAAACTTTCTTGGTTTGGGCCATATTCCTATACAAAACCCAAACCCTAAGCCCCACAGAAATATCTTTACATACCATGGGAATTAGATATGGTGCTGTTTGTCTAGTTAATTGCCCTGACTTAAAAGAACAGTAAAACTCCTCTTATCTCCTGGAGAAAGCCAAATGACTACATCAGTTCCTCAGTTAAGTCCCCATGGAGCCAGCAAGATTGGACCAGACATTCTCATAGGAATTTACATTTCCGGGAAGAGAGGCCTGGAAACTAGAAGACATCTATGCATGAAGTAACTTCTCTTTGAGACCATATTACTGTCCTACCCTGATGAAAGAGGCTCTAAATAATCAATGGGTCAGTAGCCAAATATCTAAGAGGTAAAAGCTGATAGGGAGAGAGACTAGCAGATCTATTTGAGTCCTGGAGAGATTTTATTTACATACCAAAGATAAGGAGGTAGGTATGAAGGAAACGCTTTTTAGGAGGGAATGGTGACAACTCCCTCTTTTCCCTATACATGCAAAGAAAAATCATTTGTCTCAACACTTTCTAATGGGGGTGTTTGTCCACTCCTGTAAGAAAATTTCCCTTTAGTTCACAAGGGTCTCCGTGGGGTCAAGCACTAGGGCGGCAGGGACTAACCTTTTTATTATGTTCTGTAAAATATTCAATAAGAACTCTGTCTCTGATCTAAAACACCTTGTATGCTCATTCAGGATAAAATTAATAAAGATGAATATTAAAAACCCAAGAATATCTTATTAGGGTTAGTCAAACTACTGTGTTTTAAATTTACTTTAAGAAATGCTTTTCTTAGTAGAGTTGTTTTTGCAACCAATTTGATACATAAGTTTATTTGTCCCCTCCCCCTTTTATTTCAGTTTTGAGAATTTTTTTCTCCTTTTTATCATTTAATTTTTATTTTTAATTATGTAAAGCATTAACTAATGTCAAGAAATTCAAATGTAGGTACATTCAGAGAAGTTATATTTTCATATCTGTGCCCTTTCTGTTCCTTTCTTCACTATTGTTTTATATTGGTTAGTGTCTATTTTCTCATTTTCAAAGTAAAAAATATGTATAACTAGCTCTATCCTTGCCCTTTTTGCACAAAAGATGACATGGTATAAATGTTTTTATACCTTATTTTTTTCCCTTAATATTCAAGAGACTGGTTCAGTCAGAGTCCCAGCAGAAACGATGGCACGCTCAAAAGGAGTGGTTGATGGCAGACAAACCACCAAGGGAAGGTGAGACATATCAGAGTCAACTACTGCAGGAGATACTTTAGCTCCTCACCTGAAGGGACAAGGGAAAGGAACAGTTACTGAGCCCAACGATACCTGAAGCTTTAGGAGAGAACAGTCTCTGGTTATGGCCCAAATTCTTCATCACACCCTTTATCCATGCCTTTTGCTATAAGATTCAGCACTTCTCACGAAAGAGGCGAAGTCTGTGTCCTCACCCCTTGCATCTAGGCTGGTCAACAGGAAGGAGTAGCTCCCAGCACAGACCTCAAAATGCCTCTTGTGTTTCCATTTGTTTCCTGCACCTCTGCCAATTTCAGCTTCTAATTCATTGTTCCCTTATGAAAGAATCCTTCTCTTGGGCACTAGGACCTCCAAACTTTCTGAATCAAAGCTTTGGGGTGTGGTAAGTAAAAATTCCTTAACTAGGTTATTAGATGTAATGCTAAGAGGGACTATGGTCACTTCTACTCCTTGTTTCCTTTATCCTTGCATTATGGTAATGGTGGTGATGTCCCATATATTGGCCATATGTTTAAAGTATACCCTACATCCTGGGGAACAGGTCACAGATCTTGCAGCTGGTAACATCGTAGGGTAAGCCTACTCAAACACTAGGCCATGCTTGTCCCGCCTCTATGAACTGGTTATAGAAAGTCTCCATAAGGCCATAGATATGAGTTACAGAAAAGGTGGCAAAGCGATAGGGTCGGGTATGATGGGGGTTTGAGTCACATGCCCATGAAATTTACCTGCGCTTCCCGACCTGCTCAGGCCCAGCTTTGAATACACTCTTTTCACCTAACAAAGGTACTTCCGCACACATGATTTTATGATTCAGTAGATCAGATAACACACAGTTGACAATGGGCAAATCAGGTTACGTAGCTACTGGATATTCCAAGTTCAGTCATTTATTAACTATCCAACATGGCCCAATGGCAAGCCAGGAACTGCTTTTTGAATGCAGAAGTATTGTGAGCAGAACAAGGCATGACCTTACAAAATGACCTAGAGGTTTGTTTGCACTGTGACTCTCCTAATGGGGCCTCTCTGTCTGCGATAGACATTTCCAGCCTGACTGTGGTGGCATATGCCCAAATGGCAGGACAGTTGGCCCTGTAGCCTGGACCTACTGCAAAGGCTTTTCTTATTTCAGGCCCATTCAACACCAGCAGCCCAAAGACTGATCCGAAATGAGTTGGATCCAAAATGAGGTAATATGCTGCCTCTCAAATCCAAAGGGGCCGATTAAACTGTGTGCCTCTTTTCTTGCAGTGGGGGTTTGCAGGTACAGCAAATTGTCTCTTCCTTAAGAGGGAAGTATCTCGGTGTGCCCCAGACTAGAAATGTCATCAACGTGGCAGCATCGGAATGAACGGGGGGTTTATCTTCTATCCTCTGGTGTACAGCATTCTTACAAAAGCATCTGTTGGCTATGTCCTCTCACCAGGCCCAATTAACACGTGATAATGTAACAGACCAGCATGCTGAATATTTTCCATTTTCACCTCCAATATACCCTCCACTCCTCTCCCCCATCCTGTGTGCCATGAGGCCAATTGGTTTCCTCAGTATGCTCCTTGCTCTCTGGCTCCTAGTTGTGTTTGGCCAATGGAGCGGACCAGCCAGAGTTGGGAGACAGTTGGAGGTGAGAGCTCTATTCCCCACAGGGTTGCAATTCCCCTCTACTGAATGCCACGGTGTCTCTCAGGCAGCCCGCTCTTACAGCCACGGCTGTTCTCTCTGGGTTTCCATAACTACCCACTTTTTGTCCATTCAGGTCTGTACTAGCTTGCTGGGTACGCTGCAATAAAGGACCACAGCCAGGTGGATTAAACCACAGAAATTTACTCTCACAGCTCAGGACATAAAAGTCCCAAATCAAAGTGTAAGAAGGATTAGTTTCTTTCACGGAGACTCTGAGGGAGCATCTGCCCCATGCCTCTTCCTAGCTTCAGGTCTTTGCCCACAATCCTTGGCATTCCTCAGTTTGTAGCTGCATCGCTCCAGTCTCTGCCTCCGTCATTACCTGTCATCACATGGAGATGTCCTCTAGTATCCGTGTTTGTGCTTCAATTTTTCTCTTATTATAAGGACGCCAGGCATATTGGATTAAGCCTACCCCAGTTGAGTGTGGCCTCACCTTAACTTGATTACATCTACAAAGCCCCTATTTCAAAATAAGGTCATGTTTATTCTGAGGTTTGGGAAGGACATGAATTTTTTTTTTGGGGGGGTGGGGGAAAGGAGACACCATTCAACCCATTGAAACATCTAAGGGTGGTAATAACTTTGTGTTTTCTATTTCTTCACTATTGTAAATAGTTTTTTTTTAATGATCCTAAATTATTCAGTTTGAGCATTTTTCTGGTCAGGACCTGTTTCTGCTCAGGGTCCTGTCTGACCAGCCATTGCATTATATGAATATGGTCGTGGCCTCTGGGCTAAATCATGTCAGCAAACAGGAGCATGTGTACAGCACTGAGGTCAGGTTCTGATCCCTGTAGCATGAAGGCAAACTTGGTCTGATTATCTTTACTGAGAGAAGTTGGAAAGCCTTGCATAAGTCAATAGCACAGTGTTTATTTGTTCCAGTCAGAAACCCACATCTAGAAACTTAGCCGCATTTGGCATCACCATCTTATTAAGTTTGTAAGAATTCAGACATATTCCAAGACCCATTTGGCTTTTGCTAACCAAAGAAGCAAGTTAAATAGCCCCAATCTCTGCAGTTACCTGGAAATGTGGTACTGCTTCTGGTTTACTATCTGGGAGACAGCAGGAGAATGGCCGTGGCGGGGAGGGGAAGGAGGTTGTCAGTTTCGAGGGCCTCTTTTTGGCTCTTTCTTCAAAAGCAATATTTATTCTGTGGGTCGAGGAAACAATATAGGAATTCTACAAGATACTAAATGTGTTTATTTCTATTATGTACTTGGTGAGTGAAGAAATTACTCTAGGATCAGTCTTCCATCCTAGCAGATCCATTGTAAACTAAACTCAGGTCAAGATTCCACCTATCACTCGATCTCTATAAGCCCCATTCTGACCAGAGACCATGATGGTATTTTGGGCTCTGGGGATTAACTTGATAGTATCTGGTAAACCTCAGAAGCTTTAAGTATTCCCTGTTCCCCACCGCTCTGTTACTCTGATAATGTCAGAGTAGATGCAGGTCCTGCCGGGCTTGATTTGGGGGAAAGCTTCATATTATGCATCTGTTGCATAACAGAAAATGTCCTCAAGAGCTGTGGTCCCCATCCTTTTTGGCACCAGGGACTGGTGCTCCTACGAGAATCTAATGCCTGATGATCTGAGGTAGAACTGAGGCGGTGATGCTAGTGCTGGGGAGCAGCTGCAAATTCAGATGAAGCTTTGCTCACTGTCCTGCCGTTCACCTCTCACCTCCTGCTGTGTGCCCTAGTTCCTAACATGCCATGGTACCAGTCCGTGGCCCGGGGTTGGTGGACCTTGCCCCAAAGGACCTAGCTTTTCTCTTAATTAAGGAGTGCCAATCTGTGAACAAAGTCCTTATTTAGATGTGTAAACTGGGCACTTATTTGTCCAGTTTTGAAACATGTCTACTGTTTTCTAGCTGTGCATTAAGAATCATCTTTGTTAGGAATATTGCTATCAACCATTTATTTGGAAATGATATGCGTTAAAGTCTATATAAAAGTTTATTCATTTAAACAAAGACATGTACCACTGTTACATGCCAGGCAATAGTCTAAGCTATTTAGACTATGTCATATAATTTTCACCACGATCCTATAAGATAAATTCTATAACTCCCATGTTATAATTGAGGAAACTGAGGAACAGAGTAACTTGCCTAAAATCACACAGCGATCAATCAGTCCCCCTGAGATTGTTTGTGATGAAGAGTCCATACACTTAACCATCATGCAATGTTGTCTCAAATGTGCAATTATTATTTATGAGTTTAAATTGTGGAAATCAGATTATTTTGATATAGAATTGACTGATTGGATCAATGTAGCTGTTTTTATGAATAAAAATAAAATCCTCGAGTAAACATTAAGTATAACTAATACCTATCGTTTTTGCCAGACACTGTGCTAGACATTTTACACACATAATCAATCACACCTTTCACAACAGTGCTGCAATGTGGGTCACTTTTACTCTATTTAGAAATGAGGAAATTGGGTCTCAAGAGGTTATTATTAGAAACCTAATGCCACTCAGCCCTTGAGTGCTGGGCAAGATAACTAAATGCAGTTCTTGGCACTAAGTATCTGGCTACCTGCGCTGCTGGCATATTAGGAACATTGTGATCCTTTAGAGCACTCCCTCGGGAACATGGTGTTTGACTCTGATTTCATGTACAATCCAACAACCGAGAGTGAGTCCCAGAATACCACTGCACAGCTTTGGCTCATCTGAATCACACACTACTTGTCATAATCTGTGATAACAGGTGATACAGTTTTTCCTGCGGTAAAGCTGAAATGCACTGGGCTTTGGACTCAGGAACCCAGAGTTGGAATCTGATTCTGATACTCGCCGGATGTGTGACTCTTAAGATAAATTGCCTCATGCTGGAGGCTCAGTTTCTTCCTCTCTGAATGGGGCTCCTTCTTTTACCTCTTGGGGATGTGGCAAGGATCAAATCAAATAAGATAAATATATGTGAAAGTGTACTGTAGTAAAAACACATTTAGAATAACAAATAAGCATCCTTCCGTTTGCTCAAGTTCTGTTCATTGTCTGATAAATTCATAATATATATTTTGCTTCAGCATGCTAAATGCTCACACACATTCTTTGCTTTGTGACTCTGACATCGACTAGTAATTTAAACCAGTTAATTTTGTGTCTGCTTCTTTGCTACCTGTGTCCCCATATGAATTTATCTCAGGATCACATGTAGTCTATTCTGATTAGTGTCCTTGTCTGACCTTAAACAGTGACACCTAACTCTGTCCCAAGTCCCTGAACTTTGTTCCATTGCTTCTTAGGGATTTTCCCAAATTTTATCTCTAAAATTGAACTGTACCTAATTGGCTTCCTATAATTTACTATCAGTCAGGCCACAGTGGTGACATAGTAGATGTTGCTTCACACATTTAAAAGGTGTACATGAGGACTGGCCGAGGGAGTGTTATTGAGTTGTCTGTATATGTAAAAGTCTTTATCTTTTTTAAGTCTAAAAGAGCTCTTTATGTGAACATAAAATAAAGTATTTGGGTAATAAGAAGACAGTATATTGTAATGGTTTTCTTTATAAGTGATATATAAAATAATGGTGCTGTTTACAAAAAAAAAAAAGTGGTACCTTAGGTTTGATAAAATAATATATCTATCAGCTTTATCTATGCTTTTGATTCTGTTTACTTCTTAGTCAGGACTTAAATTATGACTCTAGCTCCTGCTCATCAGTATCCCTTCCCGCTTGGATATTTTAAGAGGTACAGCATCAAGTCCTGATAACCTGAACCAACTAAATCTTTCTTTTATGATATTTAGAGGGTGAGGGTGGCCATGCAAGTTCTGTATTTTGCTGCTCAGTTTTAGGCATTGACTAATTTTTGCCAGTCCTCACGATTTCTGCCCTGACAGGAGTTTTTGTCCAGAGATTCTACTTAACAAATGATAAACAAGACAGTATTTCCCAAACTTGATCAAACGTTAGAATAATTCACCTGGGGCTTTGCCAGGGACAGAGATTTCCAGTCCCATCTGGGCACATTAATCAGAATCTCCAGGGAAGAGGTCTAGAAATCTAGATTCGAGACACACTCCAGGGGATTCTTAGGATAAAACAAGTTTGAGAACCACTAACTGAAGATAGGCCATTGTATCTCCCTCACTTACAGATTTTACGCACATAAAATCAGCAAGATATCTGCCATCCATTTCACAAGCTGTCATGTTGATTAAGGAGATACCGTAGAACTGTCTAAAGAGATTTCCTCAATAATCTCACCTTTAAAAACATTAAATTTAGCTTTTCTACATTCCTTTTAGATTACATCTGAAATTCATCTCCTCAGTGGGTAGTTTTTACTTCTGATAAAATGCACCTGAGTTAAAGAAGTGATTTTTTTTTTTTTTTTTTTAATAACAGCCCATGCCCACATTTGTTAACATAATATCTGGTGGCCTGAATTTTGTTCGCATGTGCATATAGATCTGTTTCGTAAGGCTTTCGATATACAATTGGGGTCGTTTGGGCTGTTGAAGTTACACATAATGCCATTTCGTCAAGGAGACCTAGAAGAAAGTACTTGGAAACCACACTGGGTTGAAGCAACCATCAAATTGCTTAGGAACACTGGGTCACGTGGCTCCATTTGTTAGCAAAGTCGCGGATTTCAGGTGCAAATTATAATCACGATAAATAATATAGAATATAAAAGAGTGACTAATATGGAGATCCTAATTTCAACTAATTTTCTTGAGAAATCTTTTGCTTCAACTTAATACCATTGAAATGGAGAGCAAATGATCACTGTGTAGCTTAGTGCTCACCAAATGCTGAACTGAAGAGAGGGATTTCATATTCCGTACTCACATACACGCTAACTACGTGCCAAGGCTCATTCTGAAGCACTTCATAAATTACGTCTATGACAGGTTGGCAGTCTATTTTGGACATCTTCCAGAAGTAGTAATTCATTTTACAAATATTTGTAAAGTGCCTTCTGTGTGCTAAGCACTGTGTAGGATCATGTGAAATTTTATTTTAGAATCTCTAAGTTAAAACAGCTCTTTCAAAACTTAAGTGACAGAAAATCATTCGGTCTATTTTCCTTATCTAAAAAATAAAAGGGTTGGACTAGATGCTATCTTAGGTATAAACTTTAGAGTTCGAAAAAAAATTTGAACCACAATGAGATACCATCTCGTACTTGTTAGAATAGCTATAATCAACAGAACAAGTAATAACAGATGTTGGAGGATGCGGAGAAAAAGGAACCCTCATACACTGCTGGTAGGACTGCAAATTGGTACAGCCACTATGGAAAACATAGAATTGAAAAAACTAAGAATTGACCTACCATATGATCCAGCAATCCCTCTACTGGGTATTTACCCCAAAGACTTGAAAACCCATGTCCGAAACGATATTTGCACACCGATGTTCATAGCACTATTCACAGTAGCCAGGACATGGAAGCAACCGAAGTGTCCTACAATAGATGATTGGCTAAAGAAGCTGTGGTACATATATACAATGGAATATTACTCAGCCATAAGAGGAGATGAAATACTGCCATTTGCGACAACCTGGATGGACCTCGAGATAATCATGCTAAGTGAAATAAGCTGGATTGAAAATGTTGAAAATCACATGATATCACTTATATGTGGGATATTTTACAGAAACTCAGGGACATGGATAATGGACTAGTGGTTAAAAGAGGGTCGGGGGTGGGGGAGGAGGGAAGAGGTAGACAGGATAAAGGGGGTCAAATATAGGAAGTTTGGGGGAGGGTGAAGTGGGTAAAGGGGATCAAATATATGGTAGCTGAAAGAAACTGGACTCTGGGAGGTAATCACACAATGGAATATATAAATGTCAATTATAATGTACACCCGAAAATTATAGAATTGTATTAACCAGTGTTACCCTAATAAACTTAAAAATAAATAAACAAATAAATAAATAAATAAAATGCAAAAATAAAAATATATATAAAAAAATTTGAGTCTGTCAACATGAAATTTGATTTCTCTTCTATAATATCTTAAATGACAACATTTGTATAGCTAACATGTCCATTAGAAAATGTAAAAATCTTTGTCGTGAAAAATAAAAAGAACATAAGTAGCCACATCCATATCACCCATGGTAGGCATAATTAACACCGAAAAAAGTTCTCTCTTATACCCAACAAGTAGGATGATAGCAGCAGAGTGGCAGTTGAGAGAGGAGTTTTGAGTGAGGGAAGGCAATTCCTGTGCTACAGTTACTATTTAACATCAGAATAAGAACAGGAAGAATGCCAATGTGTCTTATTTTATAGATGAACGTTAACATATAATTCTCCTGTTATACAAAAATCATTTCTATAGATCATTTATTCCGGGAATAGGAATAAATATCGGTATATAAAACTTTTAGATGGAATGAAGTGATCAGGCACTTGCAGCCTGTTTATTCAGTGTCAGCCTTTAGTATAGTACCTGCTGTTGTAAATATCCAAAGACCAACCCTGGCATGTGTTTACTTAGTCTTGTCCGTTGAGTTAGTTCTAGAGATCAGTCATGCAAATTAATCAGGTTCAAATACAACTTGAAAATAGTATTTACTAAAATTGGTACTATATAAAATTGAAATTTTCATAATTTAATTTTTTCAAATGCATTTCTATAAAAATCTTATATTTACTCAATTTTAAGAAACTTGCATAAGTCACAAAGAAATAAAATAATGAAATACTATTTTTATTATATTAGATTGAAAATTAGTTAAAAAGAAAGATCTAAATGATTGCTGATTAAGGCACTGGGAAATCAATACTGTCACACACAGCTGGTGGTACTATAAATTGGCACAACACTTCCAAGTTGTTTGTCAATCCACATTCAAATGCTCTGAAAAAAAAAAGTGCATGCAATTAGACTCCACGGATTTATTCTGAGAAAATAATTGGTTCAGAATACAAGGAGCTACAGATATGAATGTTCACTGCAGGGGGTGGTAAACTCAAAGGGTTCACACTGAGTATTTAAAAGTTAAGGCCTGAGGTCTCCTCTATGGGGTCTCCCTAACTGAGTGTAACAAGTGAGAGGGGAGGCATCCCCCTAGCTCCAGCATCCATGAGAAGTTTAGGACCATGGCCTTGGAGAATGTCTGGGGAGGGTGCAATGCCTCTGTGCCAACAGATGCTCCGGTAGAGTAGTCGGAGCTGCAGTGGTTGTCTGATTTGAACCAACAGAGATGCAGTAAAAACAGCCTCCTCTGACCGTGAGTGTAATACCCACCTTGGTCTGAATTGTGTTTAATACAGTACATAAAGACAAAAACAAGAGTTGGATGGCCAGAGTCCAAAAGCAGGAAAATGCACAATCTATGTCTGTGGTTTCTCAACCAGGAAAGATTTTGTACCCTGGAGACATATAGGAATGTCTGAAGTTTTTTTTTGTTTTTTTTTTTTTGGTTGTCACAACGGGGATGGGGGGCAGGGGCGAGTGGCATGCTATTGGCATTGTGGGTAGAGCCCAGATATGCTGTTAAACATCCTACATCCCACGATGTACAGGACAACAAATGATTTTTTTCTGGGCTAAAATGTCAAGAGCGCTAAAGCTGAGAAAGCCTGGTATACATTATGGAGTAAGAGGAAAAGAGTCAGTGTTAACTATCTGCCAAAATATTGATTGTAGGATGGTTGTACAACTCTGTGAGTATACTAAAATATCAGAAACATTGTATGCTTTAAGTGGGTGAATTGTATTATATGTAAATTATATCTCAATAAAGCTATTGTAAAACAATGGGTATTGCAACATTACAGAATAAATTTATAATAAAAAAAGTTTTAATATATGTACATAATGCATTGGATAAGCAGCACTCAAGGAAGTTAATCAGAAGGAAACTTTATTTTTGTGTCTCATTGTGACTTTACAATATGTTCATTGGGAGAAATTTTTCCTCTACTCTTGGAAGATTTTTTTTATCATTCTCAGATAATAACATTCCTATGGTCACTTAATTTCGCCCAAACAGTACTACTTTAAAAATTACAATGTTAGTCTTCTGTAATAATCAAAACTATGAAAATGTTTTAAATGTTCCCTTGACCCCCGGCTGAGGCTTTCTACAGTTAGCAAGAGGAAAATTAACTGATGATTTCACTCATCCAACACCATCTTCTTTACAGCCCAGAGTTTAAGGGGACCAGGAAGAGAGGAGGGTTGAAGGATGACAAATAAGGAAGGGTAGAAAAATTTTCACTTAACTAATATTGATGCAATGTCACATTTACATCATATAGTAACTCTATTTTTAACTTTCAAAGAACTATCAGGCTGGTTTCCATGGTGGGTGCAACATTTTATGTTCTCATCATCAATGTATGGAGATTCTGTCTCTTCATCCTCACCAAAGCTTATCATATGACTTTTTGATTATAATCATCCTAATGGGTATGAAATGGTGTTTCGCAATTTTTCCTTTTCTTCTCCTGATGACTAAATGATGTTGGATGTCTTTTTATGTCCTTATTAGCCATTTGTACTCTTCCTTGGGAAAATGTCTATTCAGATCCTTTGCCTATTTTTTAATCGAATTAGTCATCTTTTTTGTTGAGTTGTAAGAATTCTTTATACATTCTAAATAGAAGGCCCTCAACAGATAAACGATTTACAAATATTTTCTCCCATTCCATGGGTTGTGTCTCCAGTTCCTTGAGAGGGCCTTGAAGCACAAAAGTTTTTACTGGTTTTTTGTTGTTGTTGTTTATTTGTTTACTTTGTTCTTTATATTCCAATAAAATAGGTAGGTTAGAATTCCAAGATAGGTGCACCAATGCTATTTTGACAGGGGTAGGTAACTGAGCAAGAATCAAATATACAACTCTATTAGTTTCCCATTGCTTTTGTAACAAATTGCCATAAACTTAGTGGCTTAAAATGACACCAATGTATTCACTTATGGTTCTGAAGGTCAGAAGTTCAAAATCAATTTTATGGGGCTATAGTGAAAATATTTACAAGGCTGCCTTATTCTGGAGGCTCTTAAAAGAGAATCCACTTTCTTGCATTTTTCAACTTCTTTGGCTTGTGACCCCTCCCTTCACCTTCAAAGCTCATCACTCCAGTCTCTGCTTCTAGCATCACATCTTCTTCTCCTTGGACTTTGACTCCTCCTAAGTCCTTCCTATAAGGACTGTTGGAATTACATCAAACTCACCCCAATAATCCAGGATAGTTTCCACAGCTCAAGATCCTTAATTTAATCACACCTGCAAAGTCTCTTTTGTCCTATAAAATATTGTTTCCAGGGATTCCAGGGGTTAGGACATGGATGTTTGGAGGCCATTATTTAACCTACTACCTCAATTTTTTTTACAGACACTACAGAAATTTATTCAAAAGTAGTAAACTCTGCATCAGCACCGAGCTGATTGGGAAGGGAAGGTTCGATGGTGAGAGGCCCATTTGGAAGAATGCACACGAGGCTGACATGAGAATGAAATGGCAGGCACTGACTTTATTGTGAGGAACGCAGTTCTATTGGGGAAGTGCAGTCTTTTGTGGGGACGGGCTTCTGCTTCTGCTCTTCCTCTTCTCTCCTTTCTCGTGCTCCCCTTCTGCTTTCCAGGGGACCACATGGCTCTCTCTACACATAGCAGAGTACAATAGTAGCATTCAGCCACACATGCATGATACAATAAGCTGAAGTATGTTTACATATTTTAGGCACAGGCACCCTACTACACTAATGCAACATTCTAAATCCAGGGCCCTATTCCTAGCCATAGGCCTGGATCACAGCCAGACCTTGGACCAGCAGACCTTGGACCAGCCAGAACTTGGATTCAGCCGGGCCTGGTCCCCACACTCTGACATATTTTTTAGTTGCTAAATCTAATGGTACAACAGTACAAATAATGGCATTAAAGTTCTCTTGCATTTATTGACTAGATTACCAGGAAAAAAGCTGAAGGGCATATATTAGAATGAAATAACTTTGTGATGTCAGAAGCCATGAGCCAGAGAAATGACTGGGGGACAAATGCACAGCAAAGGGAGAAACTCACTGAGCCTCATCAATAAAGGGACTCTGGGCCAGAACAGTTATGATTTCTGCTCAGACCGTTCTAAATACCATACATAATAACATGCATGCAATCATCAACGTACCATAATTTTGGATTACTGTAGCTGAATATCTGAAAGTTGAGAACCACTGGTAACTGGAAAATTCCTAGATCAAATTTCTTAAAGTGTTACATTGCACATTAGTGGTTCACAAAGTATGGCCCAGGTACCTCCAGTTATCTCTCAGGACCTCACGGCAATCAGGGTTGGATGCATGGCTGTTCTGTATTTACAATAGATCATTGTTTATGTTATCATTTAGTAGATGACACCTCCTTAATATTGCATTAAATCAGTCCTAGAGTTGCAGTGAGATGACCTGTTTTTGTTAATTGTTAGTAACACAAGAAGAGATTGATTGGGGAAATGAGTGACATCTGGAATGCCAAAATAGGATCAAAAGTCTGAGTACAAGTGGATGTTTAAAAAAAAAAAAAGCAGTTAATTAATTCCACTATAGCACCACCTAGTGGAACTCTAGAAGAAATCAATTGGTTTTTCTATCAGTCTCGAAAACAAGAAAAATGAACCAGGACTCGCTTAAAAGTAAGCTCAATATAAATTGAACTTTTAAAAGCGATCAAGGAGACTGATATACTCCGTTTAAAAGTAAGAAACAATTTTATATTTGTAAAAGAAAATTCTAAAAGAAAATTGAGACATGCTCATTTTATATATTTTACAAAATAAGAAAAGGCATACTAGGATAAAAGTCATAATTCTACCATTTAAGAATATATGTCATTTCAAACATTTTTTTCTATGTCCATGTGCATACATTTAAAGTGGAGTTTATGTTGTAGTACTGTTTTTATTTAACACTTGTTTGGTTACACCAGCTATTACATGCTTATGGATATAATTTTGGTCACCATTTTCCCCTCCACCTAGGTGTCCTACAATTCAACTCCATTCTGACTTGATCTATCTGGAGGTAAGTTCAGGCTCCACAGGTTTGGGGTTCAGTCAAATAAGACTGCCCACACTGCAGATAACAATAGCAAGCCCAGCTTGTTATCTGTGCTTCTGGCCAATTGGCTATAAATCAGAGGTTCCAATGACCTTAACCTTGGATTCCATTAATTTGCTAGAGTAGTTCATAGAACTCAAGAAACTAGTTTACTCACTAGATTACTGGTAGTAAACAAAAAATGTTAACCCTCATGGCTGAAAGTCTTTTTAAAAGGGAGAGTTTATTAAGCCATTGCTAACAAAAGAAGAAGACTGGTCTTGGCGTGTGGAGTCTGGACCACCAGCAGCATGGCTAGTTAAGAAAGACAACATGTCCATCATCCTTGAGTTTTACAAGTGTTTTTTATACATCAAGTAGTGGGGAGAAAGATGTACATTGTTCTGAAAGATTTTACATTAGGGAATGGGAGAAGGTGAAGCAGGGCTAGTTCTGGGATGGGAAGCAGAATCTGCCAGGAAGAAGTGTCTGCTCCTGTGGATTATCTATGGGGAGCAGATTGAAAAGTTCATGGGTAAATGAGAAGCGGAGGCTTCTGGGATTTGATGATGCCTGGCTATTCTCTCTTTTGGATAATCTCAGAGATAGCCACCTGAAATATATTCCAGTAGACACACAGGAGTGTGAGCAGTGCTTTGTCAGAGCTAGTCCACAGCTACTGACAAGCTAACTGTTCTGTCTCTTTTTCTCAATCTCTGGCCTCTATAAAATTAATTTAGAACATCTCAGAATTCTTTTTTTATTACTAGCTTATTACAAAGGATGTTAAAGGATATGAATCAGCAGCCTGGTGAAGAGACACATACATGTAGGGTGAGGTCCCAAACAGAAGAGCTTCTGTACTCATGGAATTTGGGGCCCAGCACAGTGGAAGGTGGGTGTTCGTCACCTGCAAGTTCTCCCAAACCCTCCTTTTAGGTTTTTCTAGAGACTTCTTTAGAGGCATGATTGGTTAATTAAATCATTGGCAATTGGTGATTCAGCTTCCAGTGCCTCTCCTCCCACCTGCGGAAATCAGGGATGAAACTGAAAGAGCCAACCCTCTATTCATGGTCAGTTCCCCTGGCAACCAGTCCCCTATCTTTAGGGGATTTCCAAAAGTCATCACATTAACATAAACCCAGTTGTGGTGGAAAGAAGTTTGTTATGAATAAGAAGACACTCATTTCACCTTTATGACTCTAAAGCGATTTTAGGAACTGAGGAGGACAAGAGACAAAATGTAAGCTCCAAGGGTTGTGGAGGCTACGAACCAAGACCTGCGGACAAAGAGCAAAATATATAGTTTCTGTAAATCGCAGCATCAAAATCAATGTTTCACAAATGAATCCACTAAAAATGTGACCAAACCCAAGTTCGTATGCCTGACATTTTGAAAGTCAAGAAATTCAAAATGTCAGAGTCTGGAGTAAGGAAAGGTTTATTGATAGAGAAGGCGCTAATGGACAGGATAGAAGACTTAATAGTGCCTAACAGTGCCTCAAATCCATCTTGCTCACTGGACTAGGTTAAGGGTTTTTAAGGGGTAAGCTGGGACAAGTATGCAGAAGAGCTGGTGGGACAAGTTTTCGTTGGAGGACCTTGGTACTTGGCCATTTATGGTAAGGGACATTAGCACTGGATCTTCCTGGACAACAAACCCTTTGCTTCTGAAAGGGTTCTGGTCATGTCCCAGTCCTTTTGTTCTGTGGGGGGTGAGAGGCGGGCAAGACTTTGGTTATGGGTGCAACTGGAGGTCAAACTTCTCTCCTCTGCTCATGCTTCAGCTGTATGACATGCAATTTTTGTCTGACGTCTTGTTATACAGGATATAACCATTTTGAGCTGGTTCTGCGGTTACAAAAATATGTATCAACTGAACATATAATTTGGAAAATTAGCAAGAGCAAAAAATTTGAAAAAGACAGGCTCAAGTTTGAGTCTGAACAATTATATGTTAGTTGTTCAACCTTATGCTACTCCTAAAATTTATTGAACATTAGTTTCATCTCAATAAAGTGGGAATAAAATTGACTTCATAAGGATGATAAGAATTCGTGACACATAGTAAAAATAAAATAACTAGTACACAGAGAGATGATCTATAAATAATGATTATACTTATAAATTTGTTAATGCAAACTAAATTGATATAAAAATTATTTATTTATGCTGGAAATTCATTTTATAGTTCTTAGAATTGACCTGGCAATCACAGCCGAGTCTTAAAACTCCTTTATTACAAACAATATTAGTAGAATTTGTTTAAAAATTAATTAAAATAACTCAATAAAATGTTAAATTTTTATATAGCTTTTATTAGAATCTGCCTAAAATTAAAAATAAATTAAGCATATATGATTTTATGGAGTTGTAAGAATGAAAATTAATATATCATGAAATATATCACCAAGAGTCATGAAGCTGGTGAAATAAAGTTTCATCATCATCATTTTATATCTTAACTTCCCTATAGATTCCAAATGCAGTTGGAGAAATTCTGCTCTTTCACCTGATGTTATTTCTTTAACAGAATTTATCATTCTCATCTGAATTCCTAGGACATCTTCTAGGATTTTCAAACAAAATTCTACTTATTGGATATTAGAATATGCATGGTGAACTTTATATTCTGTACTGATGTTCCTAAGATTCTACACCTTTTGTGTTTTTCAATACTTTTCTAGTGCTTTCTCAACTTCTCCAGATAAGTTGGCATTAGTATGTTAATGAGTCCTAGCTAACTGATTTAAGGAGATCCGTTTCAGTTTTTCTTCATCTTCAGAAATGAGTTATGTCATTTCAATTTGCAAAAGGTTATCTCTTTTGCTCGATGTAGTCAACACTGATTCCGTCAATTGTCAGTTCTTCTCAGCATGTTCCTGGCCCACCTGTTACGTCCAATCAACCTGCTGTGCTCCGAACAGGCTTCCGGCCTCCCTCTGCCTCTCAAGTTCTCATATCTGTAAAGCAGAGCACATAAGTCATAGCTTCAATATATTCTCAGCACATTCAAGTCTAGTTCTATACGAGAGAACCATTTCACCAGAGATGCAATATAATTATAACTAAAGCCTATCCTGATAATCTATAGCACAAGTTGTTATTATTTGAATTTTACATTTCTTATTTATGAGGTTGAACATTTTTCATATTTATTGGTCATTTGGGTATGTTCTTTGGTGAATTCCTGCCCATTGTCTTTGCCCATTTTCTATTGGAAATGTATTTTCCTTCTTCTTGATTTGTATGTAATTTTTTTTTGCATTTTACTTTATTTTATTATTGGTTTCAAGTATACAGTGCATTGGTTAGACATTTATATAGTTTATTAAATGATCTCCCCATTACTCCATCACCCATCTGGCTCTCTACCTAGCCATTACAATACTGCTGACTGCGTTCCCTATGCCATTCCGCATCCCAGTGACCATCCATCAACTACTGATTTGTACTTCTTTAACCCTTCACCCCTTTCTCCCATCTCCCCAACTCCCCTCCCTTTTGGCAGTCACCAGATTGTCCTCTGCACCTGTGAGTCTGTTTTTGATTAGTCTGTACATGATCTTTATCTGTTAGTGTTATTAATCTATTTTCCTCTAATCTGTAACATTTTTAAATAAAGAAGTAGAGAAAAATTGTAACTAGATGTACCAAAATTACTTCAAATTCATCTTCTGCAACTGAGCTCAACATTCTTTTATCACAAACTGGTATCTTTTTAATATGTCCATAAATATCTCCATAATATCACCCTTCTCCTAAATTCCAAAGCTAGAATCTTCTAAATTATCTCTAACTCTTCTCCCTAAAAAATTCCTTATATCCCAGCCTATCAGCAGATCCTGTGATTTCTTTCTTCAAAATAAATTCCTGTCATTCCCCAAGTCTGTTTTATTTCCCCAACTGTCTTAAGTAAATCCTTCTTCTCATTTCTCAATCATAGTGGTGCTGTCTAACTGATCTCCTGTCTCCAGTATGGAAGAAAATAATTTTTACCTCAAAGGATGTTTGTATAACTCTGGAATTGACCTCAGGCAGGGGAATATGAGCTGTCTGGATTCCAAAGAAGATGTAGGTTTTATATGTTTTTAAACATGTGAAAGAAACCTGATGATAGTATCATTTTAAAAATGTTGACAAACAGGCCAAAGACAGGATCTCTAGGCATAGAATTACAAAATCAAAGAATTTTCAAGTAAGTTGAGCAGATCATGTAATCAAAACCATTCATTTCACAGATGAGAATACAGGAACCCAAGAGATTGAGTATATGTTCAAGAATATATCAATTATTATATATTTATATCCTTATAAATTATATATGTTATAAAATATAAACAAACATTTTACAGATAGAAATAATTTTAAAATAATTTTATTTTGTTTTATTAATGGTACAAAAATCCTCTTTGCTTTTATTAATAATAATAGTTTTGTTGAGTGCTAAGTGAATATGCATAATTATTTTTAAAAATCTTGGATTGTTACTTTTTGATACAGCAATCCTAAAGTTGAGTTGTAAGTTCATTTCAAAAAATATATATATATCACAAAATATGTAGGTCTAATACTCATTTTTCAATTTCGTTCACTTATTCAAAAGTTTTTATTGAAAATCAGTTAGTAAATTTCCACATTTTTCTATTGCCAATTAACTGTTCTTGACAGGCAATTAGAAGATGCTATACTTTCAAAATTTAAAAGAGTGTTCGAATCCCACTGAAGTACTTCATTAAAGTGATGACTTTAAAATAAGTTAGAAAAATCTGTCTCCAAGTGTAGAGATATGAGAATTTTTATAGCTGACATATTTATATCTACTTCAAAAATAAAATTAAATGAATATCTCCAAGCTTTTCTCCAAAATATTTGTGTTTTTTTTTAAAAACCCTGCTTTTGTATTCATTGTTAAGATATCATTATACAAACAGAAGATTAAATCTGTGTTTTAAAGTATCCACTAGGTGGAGTAATTCTAATAGTCACCAAAACAAAGGTCCACATAGTTGGAATTTTTTTAAAAACTTTTTATTGAAGATTAATACATACGTACCTGTGTAAATAACTCCAAAAGGATAATAGACCTAATTGTTAGAACTAAAGCTATAAAACTTCTAAAAGAATATAGAAGAAAATCTTTGTGACCCTGGTTTAGGTAAAGATTTCTTAGGACGCAATAAGCATAAACTATAAAGGACAAAATTAATAAATAAGACTGAAAAAAATTTAAAATTTCTGGTCTCCAAAAGATACTACTATGAAAAGGAAAAGAAAAGCCACAGTTGGGAAAAAGGATACAAACCACATATCTGATTAAAGTCTTGTATACTGAATATATAAAGAACCCTAACAAGTCAATAAGGAGACAAACAATCTAAAAAAAAGGGCGGGGGGCGGAATACTAGGACACATCTCTAAAGTAGAACTATGGATGGCAAATAAGCACGTGAAAAGATGTTAGATATCGTTAATTGCCAGGGAATTCAATTAAAGCCATAATGAGATACCTCTACACAGCTACTAGCATGTCCAAAGTTAAATGGCTGACAAGAACAAGAGCTGACAAAAATACAAAGCAAGCAGAATTCTCAGAAATTGCTGGTAGGAATGCAAAATGGCACTGTCATTTTAGAAAAACAGTTCAGCAGTTTCCTATAAACTTAAACATATAACTACCATACAACCCAGGAATCCCATTGCTACACATTTGTCGACCTAAGAAACATCCAAACCTGCAGGGAATTTTTCTGAGTTTATTTGAACTAAACTGATGACATATGCTGGGGACCAGGATCTGAAATGCTCCTGAGAATAACAATTTTGCAGCTTCTTTTATGCCTTTGAAATTAAGGAGAGAAGGCAAGGGTGGGAGAAAGCAAGGCGGGGCCTGGATCACAGGTTAGTTAACGAGATTATGTACTCTCTTGAGTGTGATTACGCCCTCAAGGAATATTACTTCCAGCACATGTGTTCAGGTAGATGCACAAGATAATGGACACGGCTGGCTTAAAAACCTTTTACTAAGGAAGTTATAGGCCTGGGGCATGACAACCCACCATGACCTGCCCAGTTAGGAATTTATGATCAGATAATCCTTTCAGGCTACTTTCTACAGAACCCCTTTTTTGCATCCACAGATTTATTTAAGAGAAATGAAAACACCAGAAAGATCTGTAGGTGAAAGTTTATTCAGAATAGTCAACATCTGGGGAAAAAAATGGAATGTCCGTCAATTGGTAGATGGATAACCAAATGTGATACATCAATGTAATGGAATATTACTCAGCAATAGAAAGGAATAAAAACCCAGTATGTGCAATAATATGGGTGCATTACAAACGATACTATAATGAAAAACCTATACTATATAAACCATTTTGCAAGCTGCAAGTTATCAGAGGGGGGATCAAATGACACGTGTTTGTAATTTTGATATATCAAAATTGCCTTTCTTGGGGGCTGTACCAATTTATATTGCCACCAGCAGTGGAACGCCCACCTATTTCCTTACGACCTCATCAAAAGAGTGTGTAGAAGTTTTGGGTTCTTGCTAATCTGTCAGGAAAAGGACATGTCAGTATAATTTAATTCATCTTTCTGTTTACATAGAAGCTCTAATGTATTGCCTTGTACTCCAACTGATCGTCTTACTGTTTGTAAAATTTCCTGGGGCTTAGAGACTGAAGGAGGGGCTGACATTTCAGCATTACATCAGACGTTTATTACATAGGAGGCTCGTCTGGACAGTGGCAGGAGGACGTGGACATCCTCTGCTCCACTTGGCAGGAGCTGAAGAATTATAGAGAACGGCGCAGGATGCGTAGGGGAGGGGTACTGGGTCCCGACGCGCCCCGGATGAGCGGACACCACCTCACATGCTTGCCCAGGGCGGGGCAATAGCCTTTTGTGGGCACAGGGGTGGACTCAATCAGACCGTCTGGAAGGAGATGGGCGGCAAGCAATCTCTGATCTGGCTCAGATCTAGCTTTCAGGTCAGACGGCAGTCGTGACCTGGAACAGTCGCTCCTCCACAGTCACACATCCCCCGAGGACTCACACATTACTTACTAGAGTGCCCCAAAACTGCCATGCAGCTTTATACCTCTATACCATCGCGCAGAGTGTTCCTGTGCGGGGCGCGCCCTCACCCTCACCATTTGCCTGATGAACCCCTTGCTTATCCTTCAAAACTCTCACTGCCTATGTAAAGCTTTCCCTGATTTCCTTAGGTTAAAAAACATGTTGCTTTCATCTGAATTACCGTTGTGTTTTGTGTCTCCGATGCTACATTTCATGGTGAATTCTTTGTCTTCTCTGACTCCTGGGCATATGAGAAGGTATATCTAAGTTCCACAAGACAAGGGCTGTAGTTCATTCGACTCTCTATCCGAGGATGTCTGGCACAAAATAAGACTACAAAAAAATGGGTACTGAAATTAAAGGAATGGTCTGTGCAGAAGCAACCGTGTTTCTGTAAATACATATGCATGAATGCCTGTGTCCATGAAAGAAAATTTCTGGTGAAAAAAATCTGTCTAACAGTATAATTCTGTATTTAATGGTAATTTGTCTCAAACCTTCCTCCAAGATTCCTTTATATAAAAATTAAAATTTATGTTACTTAGCTAGTAGTCCAATATGGTATAGAAACAGCCAGTAGAATGAGAGCCAAGCAGCATCATTTTCTCTTGGATCCCACATGTCTATAAAGGGACAAGATAATCTAAAATGCTGAAATGGAAGAAATTCATTACCTTCTATGACACCTAACGGCAAGGCACCGTAAAATCAGGTCTCAGGTATGCGAGAATACGCAGCTACTATTTCAAAGCAAGTGTAGGTATCTGTAATGTGCCACTTCAAGGATCAGTGTCTGCACTTCTAGTTTGGGGAGCTCTGTCTGTATCCTATGGCACTATAAAAGGCCTTACCTCTTAGCTTTTTCCACAGATGAGAGTCCCTCACCTATGCCAAGCATGGTTCTGTATACTGGTTCAAGCCCAGGAAAATTCTTCATTGTCTACTCATCAAAGAGTATTATGTATGGAAATAAAGAATTTTATATGTCTCATGAACTCAATGGGGAAGATGCATATCTTAACTTCCTCCATGATCAGCACAGAGGCTTTTGCACAATATGTGGGTAATAGGTTAACAAAGCCAAGAAGTGTTTTAAGATCTGTGGCCACGCCGGAAGAATCAATACAATGGAAAACAGAAAAGAATTACTATAAGGTATTTAATGAACATTTATTAAATAACTATGCTGCTAACATGTTAGATAAAAGGGATAAAAGTTTGAATACAATAAAGTCTTTGGCCTCAGAGAGTTTAAAATCTAGTTCCGAGGATGAGACAGTAGTAACATCCTTATACGAAGCTTTTCAGTTTACAAAGTACTGTCGCATATTGCAAATTCACTGCTCTGTCCCCTTTCCATACTATCAGACTATAGAGGCCATCAACAAAATACAAACTGCTATGGAGGTTCGAAAGAAAGAGATTCTTTATAGTTGAGTGGTAGGGGTGGGGTAGGATGTGAAGACTTCACGGAGAATGATGCATTTCAGGTGAGCTTTGAAAGGTGGACATATTTCAATAGACAATGATTGGTAGCATTTGTTATAACAAATAACTTGTACATAGACATAAAGTCAAGAAAATGTTAGAGACATTTAGTGGAAACGTGAGAAGCATGATTTGGCTGCACCAGAGCAGAAGAAAATAAAGCTGGAAATAAAAGCTTACGAATGTATGCTTAATTTATCCAGATTTTGGGCTAGCAAATTAAATGAATGTACTTTAATCTGAGGTTTAATTTGAATTTAGCTATTTCAAAAGAATTTCCCATTTATTTCAAACTATCCCTCCTGGATTTCCATCAATTAATTTAATCTTGTCTTTCCTCCAAATATCTTATCAAGACTACCCTTTTCCTAATCAGTCAGTAATCCACTCATATACATTTCTCTTTTCCTCCTATTCCCTCAAACAGAAGTTGTCTCTAGGATGGTGACATTTCAACTATTCTTTTTTTTATTTCCCTGTTTGTAGTTTCTGATTTTCTGTAACGAGCAGAAAGTGTTTTAATAATACAAACCTACTTTTGTAATAAAATCTTTATTGATATATAGATTATAATCTCCAAGGGGCTTTTCTATAAAGCTTGTTATTTTGCTACAATCTAATATAATGTAAACTCTTTTGTGATTTATCAATTGTTAGACATCTAGGTTATACCAAATTTTTGAAATGGCAAATAGTGTAGAGCAGTTAAAATCAGATGAAAATAAATTAGAATAAAAAAACTACAATCCTGCCCGTAGAGGTTGGGGTGAAGGATGGGCAACAATTCTTAAAGATGTATAAAACATTACAAACGCACCTACATGACCAAAATGACATCTTTTCTGGCTTGCTTCCCACCAAACTACCTTAGGTCAAGTTATTTTCAGCCAAATAGTAATGTTACGCTGTGTGCTAAGTAACTATGGTAGGCAATGATTGACATTGCCTAATGAATACCTGATCCTTATCCTCAAGGAACTTAAAGACTAACTAGTAAGGGACATAGGCAACATAAAGGATGTTCAGGTTGCTATGGAAACACAGAGACAAGTATCTGATCTCTTCTGAGAGGCTCTTAGGAAGGTATTCTTGAAGACAGTAATATAACTGAGCCCTGAAGGATGAGTACGAGTTAGGCCCAGAAGGGCTGGGGGATTTCCAGGCAGAAACAACAACAAAGATACAGAATCAAGAGTGAGTTTCGTACCTTTAGAGAATTCTACCTGATATATTGCACCTAGAAAGTGGGGGCATATATGAATGCGAGCTAATGGGGGTGAAAGGGAAGAACATGAGAAGATAGAGGTCTACAAAGTGAGTATGCTTGATGTGGTACTCTAGAGTGTAAGAAAAAAATGTAATTCTTATTTATGGTTGGTTTAGTTCATATTTTTAAATTTCTTATAATTCATATTAGACCTATTATTAGTACAATAATACAAATATGTACATTATAAAAATTAAATTTGGCTGTATTGGGGACAAATGCTCAAAATTGTTTTTCTGGTTAAGAGTATGAGTTCGATGAAATTTGGAGACAACTGCTCTAGCTGACGGGGAACATTGAAGAGTTTTAAGAAAGGAAGTATGGCAACGAGACCTGAAACTCTGGTAGCAGAGTGGAGGATGGTTGATGGGAGAGAAGCAGGCAGGCAGATCAGAGGCATTAGTCAAAGTGAGAAATGATAAGAGGCTGAACTAGGTAGGGCTTGGTGAACTGACACTTTTTGCAATGCAAAGGGAAAATAAACAGAAATTACAGCAATGAAGAGGATGGACGCCTTGTGAAGCAATGACAACAGGTGGACAAAAATCAAAAGTTAAATGCAGAATATATTAATTCAACAATATTACAGGATGCATATCCCTGTGTAAGTCACTGTTTGTAATAGTAGTTAATGCAAGAATGCACTTTCAGTTCTAACTGTCCAGCCCACACAGATATAACACAGTAGATGCATTGTCGAAGACTGCCAACCCCTAAGTAAAAGAAATTATCACATTCTGATCAAAAGAACATTTAAAATGTAATGTGCTCCAATGGAAGAGGGTTTTTAAAAAATTACAGTTGACTAATAAAAGTGGTTTAAAGTTCACTTATACTTGTAAATTCACTTATACTTGTAAACATCATAAAATGTGAATTTACTTACACTTGTAAACATTATAAAATGTGTGAGAGACGGTAAGTAGTTTTAAGAGTACTTAGTCCCTAAAATGTTTTAAGAGTACCTAGTCTCTGGTCACAATATAAAGCTCCAGATAATGTCTAGAGTTAGACATTATCAGGGTGTAGGAGTGAAAATATTTTTATGTTTACACTATCAGTCATTGCAAGTTAATTTGGAAAATTGTGATAGAATGCTATTTTAAGTAACAGCTAGACTTCCTCCCATTTTAAAACCTACATATGCTACATTAGCTTATTTTCCAACCAATTTACCTAGCAAAGAAATATAATAAAACTCTAAAAACTTTTTCGAGCCCTTTGCGCTAATATTCTTCCCTTTGCCCTCTATGCTCTAATTGTACTGCATTTCACTGTGTCAATTATGAAACATGCTCTTCCCCTCTTCCCTCTACTATTCTTCTCCTAATTACACATTTGTCACATTTCAGCTTAAATATAACTTTCTCAAGGAGGCATTTATGGCATCACTCTATAGTGAATAGTTTTTGCTATATGATCCCATGTACTTCCTTTTTTGGTAACATTTAATTTGACTTGTGATTATTTTTTAGTGCCAACCACCTCACTGGACAGTAGACATCACGTGGGGAAGAACACTGCCTGGCACATGATTGGCACTCAATAAATATTAATTGGATTACATTGAACTTTATAGGCCAAACCTGTAAATCAGGTATATTAGGTCAGAATTTCCATCTGCAAACTCAAGTGCAAGAAATACAACTTAACTTCTACAATTCGACTTTATTTCAAGACATCATTTTACCAGGATGGCAGAAATTTTGTCTTGGTCAATTTAGTATCTTCTTCTCTTTCTAATATTTACGTAAAGCCAATGTCACATGTCCTTTCAGTCACTTGATACAGCATATTTGTAAAGCACTTAATAGTTGCACACATTATTTTTTGATGTGATTTCTCACTTAATCTTCAAAACAACCTTAATATATTTTTATCTATTTAAAAAATTAAGAAATTGAAATTAAGGGTGTCACACACTTGTTTAAGACATGCCTTTTGAAGAGATTGACTTGGGACATGAACCCAGAATTTCTTTTTAAAATTCTGGAGCTCAGGCCACACATCTTGGTACATTTTAATATTTAATGATGATGATGAAGATGATGATAACTGCTAATGTTTACTGAATATTAACTATTTGCTAAGGGCAGTGCCAAGCCCTGCACTTAATTTTCTCTCATTTAATCTTTCCAAGAACCCTAAGAGGCAGGTACAAAACAAAAGCACAGAGAATTAGCCCAAGGTCATATAGCTAGTAAATGCTAAAGCCAGGATGCACACTCAGGTTTTCTACCCTGGAGCCTGTCCTGTCCTCTTAACTACTATCTATGGCCTTGCATGTTTTGCTCCTTGAAACTCTGGCCTATTTGAACTGGGCCAGACCTTTGGACTCAGCCAAATTAATGTTGTCTTATAAACAATTGTTTGTTTAACTAACAGAAGAACAGACATCCTGACGACAAGGACTGATGGTTATAGACTCTCTATCTGAAGACAGAATCAGAAACCAATCACATAGCTAAAGAGTAACTCAGATTTTACATCACAAATAGAAACTTTCTTCATTCCATGTAATTCTTTCTTTCCTTTTTTCACAAAAACTCATGCCTTTACTATGTAATTGGGATACTATTCCAGTTTCTGCCTCTATGCTTGTCAAATTGCAATTCTTTGATCCCAAATACTTATTTCTTCTCATTTGGGCTTTTTAATTTTAGGTTAACAATCTCAAGAACTCAATTTAATTGCAACTACGAATAACTTTCTGCCATGTAGGGTAACACATTCACAAGTTCTGGGGATTAGGATGTGGACATCATTGCTAGGCGTTATATAGCCAACCACAAGTTTTCATTTTCTTGGGGAAAAATGTCCAAGAATGTGACTACCATTGGTAGTTGCATGTCTTATTTTTAAGGAAATTATCCAACTCTTTTTCATAGCAGCTATAATCCCTCCAGCAATGTACCAGCAATGCATTTTCTCTACAACCTAGTCAGGATTTGGTGCTGTCACTTTATTTTACTCATTCTAGTAAGTGGGTAGTGATCTTATTGTGGCTTTAATTTACATTTCTCTAATGGCTAAAAATGTTGAACATCTTTTCATGTGTTTATTTGACACCCTATATCGTCTTTGGTGAAATATCTGTTCATGTCTAGTCTGATTTATTTTTTGTGCAAATAACCAGAAGTTTTTCAGAAACACTTTCACCAAAACTAATAACAGAATTTATGGGTTCTTTGGGTAGATTTTTGACCTGTATCTTTGAGGAAACTTAAGTACAATGGTTCTAAAAATTTAGTGTGCCTCAGAACTACATGTAGGGCTTGCCAAAACCCCGGAGTTTCTGAGTTTATAACTATGGAGTGAGGTCCTAGAGAATTTGTGTTTCTAACAAATTCTCAGGGGAGCACAGATGCTCTCCTCACAGGACCACACTTTGATACCCGTTGTTTTAGGGAAAGCTTAGGGCTACTTGATGTTTTCCGTTGCCCTCTACTTGTCATTGTAAATTCTCCTGGAGTAAACAAGAGAATGAATGAAAAAGTTGTGCTCCAAAGTGAAGTGCTCCAGGGGCAGGGGGAGACTGGTGCATGTTAAAAGGACACACACAAAATAACCTGATCTCCCAGTGGCCAAAGCTTGGAACAACTTGAACAACAAAATAATGACAGTACTGAATTCTATAATCCAAAGAATAATAGAAATATGGGAGAAAGGACAAAACTTTCTTGCACACGAATTCCAAATAATACATTTGGGTACTCCAGGAAGTGGAGTTTAAATTTCCTTCTTGATTGTAGCATCGATTTAATGACTCACCTCCCAAGACTAGAGAATGGAAAAGTGAAAAATAGTAACTTTGCCACAGAGAATCCTGGCAGACACCACTTAAACCAAATGACTCAGATTGACATCACCAGTGATAAATCATATTGACGTCAGGTGCCCCTTGATATGTGATGAGAAAGGCACCTCACCTGAGCCTTTCTAAAAGCCATAAACCCTAGTCAAGTTGTGAAAAAGTATCAGTCTATTACTATTTAATCTTTCACTATCCATTGTCCTTTTTGTTCTGTCATGAACCTTATGATTTTTAGCTGAGCACACGGCCACCCATAATATATCAGTTTGTTTCCTTCAACTAGGTATTTTCATAAGACCATGTTCTAGTTAGTAGGTGGTAGGCAGAAACAGAAAATGCAATGTTTACAAAATGTCCTTAAAGGGAAGAGATGTGCCTTTCTTCACCTTGTTTTCTGCTGGTGGGAGGGATTATGATGGCTGGAAGTTGAGCAGTCATCTTAGACCATAGGTGGAAATGCTATCATAAGTATGGTGGAGCAAGAGGCTGGAAGGAGCTTAGTACCTGACACTGTGACAACAGCCTAAGCCCTGGACTGATGACCTCAAGATATCTTTTGCATGAGAGAAAAACAGGACTCTATCTTAAGTTCCCATCTTTTGGATAGTGACTTTATTATTTTGGGCACATTTCTTAACCTCACTGTGTCACTTCTTATAACAGTACATAATATACAAGGATGCTGTGAGGATTAGTACCTGACATATGATGAACACTCAGTGAATATAAGCTATTACCACCATTCTGGGAATTATTTAGTCAAGGAACCAGAAACTAGTCCTATATATAGCACTGCTTGTTGAAAGCTTACTCTGTGCCAGAAATTGTACTTAGCTGATCTATTATACTCATGAGCAAACGAAGCCTTAGAAAGTTTCAGTTATACAACTAATTCTAGTCAGCCAAAATTCAATCACAGAATTCAATCCAAAGCCATGCTTTTTAACTTAGATAATTAAGGCTCAAAGACAGGCCTGCAGGATTTCACAGGTTTCCTTTTGTATGTTCTCAATTTCCTCACTCATAACATGTAGTAGCAAACTTTCTCAAATTAAAAGGTCTGTATGGGATTGGAGGCTGGGTAGACTGGAGAGATTAAGAGCAAAACTGGAAGGGTGGGGAAGTCTTGGGAAATGGCAGGCAAGAATGTCAGCTTGAACTGAAAATCACGCTGAGTCCTTGGGATTTGTGGTGAAATGGGAGAACTTGGGAAGCCGACCAGACCTGAAAACACCTCTTGGTGATTTTTGTGAAACAGTGAACTCTCAAGATAAGTTTCAGTCCTATCAGTCATTGCATTAAAATTCCTGTTGCATTGTTAAACACAAAATTAGTCCTATAATTCAGCAATTTTACACTTTTCTAAATTATTGCCTACTTGATGGCTTTGGAAGAATTTAGTCAATATTTCTCTCTATATAGAGATCACACCATGCCTGTTAGGCAAGGAATCTTTGCCTTTATTGCAAAGATGTTATTTCAACAAATTTCAAAATGTTGCAAATCCGCACTTTGATTTTGCCATTTACAGAAAAGTAACTTTACCAGTTTCTGAAACTTTACACAGCTTTCCTTTTAAGACTGAAAAACGCCCTGTATCCTCGCTTATCTTTCCCAAAGTAACTTTATTCATCAAAATCAACTTAACGTCTGGGGAGGGGAACACAAGTCCATGAACTGGGTGGCAGTTTGCTCCACAGGTTCCGGGTGAATTGAGTTATTCCGATCATGTTCCCGGGGTTTGGAGAGTACAAACACTTGACGGCTCACCTCCTATTATTCGCTTTTAAGTGTCAATGCCCAGAGCTCCAACCCCATCGAACTTTCGCTGCACGTGCTGACTCGTGCAGACGGCCCAGCGAGTCTGTCCCGAGGGCGGCTGACTCATCCAGCCGCCCACGAGGCTTTGGATGGTCTCGGGAGGCTCCTGTGGAGGGACCCGCCACCACTGCTCGCTCTTCCGAGGCGGGCAAGAATCCTGGCTCTGCGTTCCAACCCGCCAACGTTCATTCCGCCGCCAAGACGGCCCCGCCGGCTCGGCTCTGCTGGAATCCCCGACAGACACCGCCTCCCGCCCAGGCCCACTTCCCGCCCAGAATGCCCCAGAATCCAGCTCTGGCCCGGCTCCCCCCTGCCGCCTCCCGACGTGCGCCCTGCAGCCTCGAAACGTGTCAGGAGGAAGCCACCGAAGAGACCCTGACAGCGGGCACTAACTGCCAGGGGCGGTGTGTGTGGCGGGGGAGGGGAGGCGGCGTGCTCTCTCGTTGGCGCATGCGCCCAGGGGGCGGCCGTACGGCTTGTCTCCGGTGACGTGGCGTGCGGGGCGGAGCCAAGGCCGGAGGCGGGAGGGTGGGGAGGAAGAGCGAGGTGAGCGCGGACGTCAGAGTGGAGAGCGGAAGGTCAGGGAGCCTCGGAGCGGAAGTGAGACTAAGAAGTCTGTCCGCCATTGTGGACCCGAGAAGCGGAGAGCGAGAGGGGAAGAGTAGCGTGCAAGCGGAAGAGACGGGCCTCTTCCAGCGACTCCCGAGCGCGAGGCCCTGTTTCTGGCTTCTCAACGAGCAGCGGCAGCGGCGGCGGCTGGAACAGTCAATTCGGCCGAGGGCGGCAGCCGACTGCTGTGAGTGCACGGGGAGAGGCCCAGGCGGCGGCGGCGGCGGCGGCGGCAGCGGCGGCAGCAGCAGCAACAGCAGCAGCAGCTCTCGGGTTGCGGTGAAGAATGTCAGCCACTAGCGTGGATCAGGTGAGGGAGCCGAGGCCTCAGGCTCGGCAAAGATCCGAGCCCTGGAGCTCCACCCTCGCGTGGGGCTTCGGCTCCACTCCGTCGCCGCCGCTGCCGGCACTATAACGGTGCCCCGGGCGCAAGTTGATGCGGTCCTGCGGCCGGTGCTGGGGCGTGCGTCCTGGCCCCGGCGTCTGCGGCCGAGGCGGGAGGCCGCGGGGCCGCGGCGGGTGGGGGAAGGACCGCTCTTCCGGGCCCTAGGCCGCCTCCTGAGGGCGGCAGACGTGCGGCTGAGCCCAGGCGAGCTCGGGAGACGGACATCGAGTGGAGGGTAGGAGGTTTAAAGACTGGGGGTGGTTGGGAAATTGGTGGCTATGGAGGATATGGTGGCTTTTACTCCTACGCGGTTTAAAATAACTCGTCTTTGATAACGTCTTTGATTAACACACTTTTCCTCTTTTCTTTTTTTTCCTTCTCATTACGACATCTTTCTTCTTGCTACACAGAGACCTAAAGGGCAAGGAAATAAAGGTGAGTTTGGATATTTTTATCTTACGCCTCAATATTGAATGTTGTTTGTTTGTTTGTTTATTTATTTATTTATTTATTTAATGTAGTAGGGGTTGGTTGTTTTTGCTCTTTTTTTTTTTTTTTTTTGACATGTAGGATTGAAGAAAGATTTTTCACAGCTGATACAGCCAAAAGCTGTCCAAAACTTCGGAAGTTCCTTGCTTTGAAGCCACTTTTATAGACACCAAAATGGTACAAGAAACAGTTTCCTTAGTTGTATTTCAGTTCATGAGGTAGTATGACTCTAGTGACGTTTCTTTAATTTTGCAATTTATCTGTATTATGTAACTTCTGCCACAAAAATTTTTATGTATATTTGTAGATAAGATGTGTAGATATTTTGTTTGCCACGTCATTTGCATTGGAGCATGCAACCACATAGTATTCCATGTCACAGAAGTGGAAATTGTTCTGTTAACCACTGATTCTATTGAAGTAAGTTGGCAATGAGGCAATAACACGTTAAAGATCAAAATTGGACAGTCCTGATTGCAGGGTGAAACTCAATTTGATATTTTAGAAAGGACTGTGAAGGGAATAATTTATGAAGTTCCTTTTAGAATTAAGTGACTTACTATGTAGTTTAAAAAATACTATTGAAAGTAAAGCATTTCAAAAAATAAGTGTATTTTGTATTAATATGAAAGAATACAGTCAGCTGACTGAAACATGACATCGATCATGTGACCAGTAAGTATAGAACAATAACTGCTTTCTTGGGACAGTGCCAACTAAATAATATTACAATGAGTTATATATAGTAGTTTGTAATAGGGCTTGAAATTAGACTAAATAGAATTATGCTTCCTGTTTTTATTTCAGTATCAAAATATTGTCTAGAAAATAAGGTCTACAATACCTTTTTAGATGTAAATTAGTCTTTTATTGGTGCTGTTTATAGTCTTCAGGGTCTTATTTGCTATAGCAAATTTGAAAGGAATAAGGTGCTGTATACGCAGCTTAGTTAATTTTCTTTGAGTTGTACAATTTGAGAATTTGTACATACCAGATGTATGGGACTATATTAGGTAACAAATTTATTGCTTTGTTTTGATCAAAGATCTATTTTATTGGAGTGTGTAAACATTTAGACATTTTAATTTCTAGAATTTAATTTTTGGAGTTAAAAATTTTAATTTCAGAATTATGAGTTTAAAACTCAGAGTTTGATGTTTACCGTTGATTTATTTTAAGTGAGTTTTAAAAAATTATTTGTAAATTTAAAAAGATTGATCTCTTTTTTTTTCTTTTTTTTTTTTTTTTGCTAACCTTCCCAATAGGAAGTATATAGACTTGGAGATATGTGAAATTTGTGGTTATTATTGCCTAGCATAAATTATTTTATCCTAGATCTGTGGGGAGGTGGCACTTTGCAAGGCTATTTGAAATGCTAAGTGTTTTGTGTTACCTGCTTTAAGGTAAGTGTGCAAGTTCTATGAAGTACTTGTTTGACAGAATGAAGTAGCATCTATTTAGTAAGTCATTATTATAAGTTTGATTTATAACATCATTTCACTTAGGTATGTTGTAATGACAGCTTTGATATTGTAGATTTAAATTACCTGTAAACAGTATTGCATATTAACCATAGATAAGTATTTTTTGGTTATTAAAATGGTTTTAATATATCAGTATCACCTTGGTTAGATGTATTTAGACACACATACAAAATATTTATTCAGATTCTTCTTTATCCCAAGAAATTTTCTTTCTCCCTGATTTTTCAGTTCATAATTGCATCCATGGGTAAAGTGATAGACTGGGATTCCTAGATCCGTGTTTTAATACTGCTTGTGGCTCTTAACTTGCCAATTCAGCTTGAACACATGGTACCTTTTGGTCAAAATTTCCCTTCTGTAAAATAAAGGTAGTGATTCTATTCACAAATCCTATTGTATGTTATGAGGATTGTTGTAATTACAGTAGTCCATTGTTCTGGGAGCCATTATATTTGCCAGGTTTCTCACCTCATTTGTTTTTAGGGTACAGGGAGACTATTGCTTAAGACATGGCGGGAGGGAAAAACTACTGGCCTAAAAGTATTGGTAACCATTTAAGATGCTTTAAAATGGTAGATACTACAACTGCACAAATACACATACACATACACATCGTTTGTATTTTTATGCTTCTGGAGGGAGAATTATGAGAAGGCAGCACTTCCATTGAACTGATGCAAGTAGCTAGCTATGTGTGTGTTTGAGAAAAACTACTCTGCCTTAGCTCACTTGGTTCCCAAGCTAGTGATTTTACAGTTACTCTGTTTACTTTTATGAAGCAGAAAACAAAGTTATTTTTCTTGAACTACAGCTTCAGTATTCTAAGAACATGATTATTAAACTTGAATTCAGAACTTATCAGACTTATGAAGAATACATGTCCCTGAGGAGTTATCAGAGTTTTGAAAACGGAATCCATTTCAGTTAATATAATTTCAGAGATGCCGTGTTTCTTTTTTGAATTATCTTTAGTTGACAGCCTTAGGTTTATACCTGGCTTTAGTGTCTTTGATTTTCTGCTAAGTGTTTTTGTGTGTATCTTTAATGATATAAATGCACTAAAGGAATTAAAATTTGAAAGGAATTCTATATCAATATCATGTAAGGCAAAAATGCTTTTGTAATATAGTTTTAGGTTTACTTGTTTATAAGTTTGAATTTTTTTAATTGATTGATTATCCCTGTGTTAAGTATTAAAATTCTTTTTAATCTTGGCCAAGATAGTAATGAAGGATAGTAAAATTTAAGGATGGTTATTTACCTATTAGTCCATAATTTAAAAGTGACTTTATATCACTTTTGTTTATTAACAAGAATTTTTGCTTGCTGGAATAAAAGTGTACTGTTACTTCTCCTGCAGGCACCCTAGAGGAAAGTGTCAGATCTCATACTCTTTGTGGCCTCGGGCCTTGCTGCCTGCTTCCTTCTATCTCTTAAGTTTATAAATAGGCAAGTATATGGAAAGGAATTTATATTTTTGCTCCTCCTTTCTCTTTTTCCCTCCTGGCATAGAGACATATTTCATTGTTTGGTACAACTGCAGTTTGAAAGAATTAGATTAAATTTGGCTATCTCTAAGTGTTTCAGAAAAGTTGTTGAAAATGCCTTGTATTTTGGCAATATTCTTTTGCAACTTCTCCCTACCCTCCCACCTGGAAATGATTGCAAAACACTTAACTGTCATTTTAGTCCTCATTTTATTATTAATCCTCAAAACATTCTTGTAAGGAGATAGAGGGTATATGGTATTGTCGCTGTTTTTGTAGGTGGGAAAACATGATGCACAGATCTGTTGACTTTCCTAACTTGATGTAGTCAGACCAGAGCAAAGAATCACCTGGCTCCTAAGGCCCATGTTCTATCTTGATTTGACTCTGCTTCATAGAGCAGAGGAAACAGGCGAAGACGCATGTAAGTCATCTGTTCTTTTTTCCCTGAAGAACTTGTACAGACTATGGAACAGACTTGGATTTCATTACTATATAATGACTTTTAGTCTCCAAGACATTAGATTGTCATTAAGTAATGTTCAAAAACTAAAGTCTTTAAGACAGTTGAATTTCTTATATATATGCTTCTGAAATTCGAGGACTAGCTTCTTCAGATTCTAATTCAAATTGCTTGTCAGTGTGCGTAAAACACTTTTAATTAAATATCTTTTTCCCTTGGATTGACATACTCCTTGAATAATCTTTTAGGACTCCACTTACAAATGATTGTAGACTATTAGTTTGTGTGAATGTTTTGTTCTCAGTCTCAACCTCTTAGAAGAAGAGAAAGGATAGAACACAGGAAATAAGAAGAGTAGTATAGTATTTAGATACATCTTAAGTAGGTACTTTTTACTATACTGGCAGTATGGATTAAATTTCTGAGATTCTAATGAAAGCAAGAAATAGATCTTTGTAATTTTGAAATGGGTAGCTGTTTCAAAAACATACTAGTGTAATAATCCAATCATGTAGTGAAGAATTATATTTTAAGAGGCAATAGACCATGCATAAACTACTTTTGATAAAGGATCGGTGAAGCCAGTGGTAAAGGAGAAGTAGGTCAGAATCTCTTGGGCTGACATGATCAGCCTACCAGAAATAACCTAAGGTATCAACCCACCTCCTTATTTTCATTTCTAGTGGCTGTTAACATAAATTCTGGAGAGTACATTTAGTTCAAACCTGTCTATGATATAATCCTTATCATATGAAGTTAAAGCATCTCGGTGGAGCCAAGATCTAGTTGACTTTCAGGTTGCTCTTGTAGTCCTTGAGGGGCAACAGTAGTCTCCTAAGAGGTTTACTTTGATTGCTTCATAGAATAGCATCATTTCTTTGATCATTGCTACTCAGTGGGAGGCAGAGAACTAAAGGATTTCACCTGTCTGCTCCCATGCTGTTGTCAACTCATTACGTTGTAGGAGATCTAAACTCAAAATTAGGGAAAATAAAAATCATATGCTGTTATATAAGAACACACAACTTAAATCCATTGCCTCCAAGCATAGTTTATAATACTTTGACACTATTTCTTAAGTAATAAATCTTCAGATATTGAGGTTTTGTTTGTTTCTAAGAGATTAGTCAACATCCATCAGAAAGGCTCAACTTTTTTCATCTCATGTGTTTCAAAAGTAGTGTAGTGTGGTATGTTTACATAGACAATGCCAGCACATCAAGTTTTAGCCTTGTAAAACTTCTGTGGTCCTAAAGTAATTTTTAGTCCTCTTTGGATCTTGTAATACTTTATGTAATAATAATATCCAAGATTATACTGTCGTTGAATGCTCAGATGAGGTGAGGTAGGTACGTACTGTTAATAACCTCCTTGAGCAGAGTAGTCAGAGTTACAGAGTCTGAATCACTAACTAGAGATTGCCCAGCTTCTCGGTGTTGGGCTTAGGATTCAAACTCAAGGCCTTCTTCCCTCAGGTCTGCTGAAAAGCCTCTAAGACATTGCCAAGAGAATTACCTTACAGAGCTTTAATGGAAATGATCTCTGAACAAATAAGGCATTATAAATTGTTGACAGGTTTTCTTGTGTTTTGCAAGAGTAATCATGGTTATCTGGTTAACTTTAGTGTCTGAGTTTTATTTGTACTTTCATGTGAAAGCCTAATTTTGTTTTTGTTTAGAATTAAAGCTCCTTTTAGATTTTTTTCATAACAATGTTCATTGTGATACTGCTTTAAGTGAATTTTAGTTACTTTATAACTAGAGACATTTAAGATACTGTAACTTTAGTTACAAAATAATTATTTCAATCTTTACCTTTATTGGATAATGTAGAGATTTAGCAAAATTAGAGAACATTCTAATATAGAGATTTGACACAGTTAGAGAAATCAATATCTACAGTGCTATTTGAAGTGATATTTTGGATTCAAATATAGTGTTAGAGAACTCTCGCAACATTTTAATTTAACTTAAACTTAGTTTGCTTACTACATTGTGGAAATTGGGATATTTACTTTTTATGTTCTTGGTAATGAGAAGTGTTTATGTCCTTTGTATTTTTCTAATCTTGGGCTTATCTCTACAAGATCTGTAAATTTTCAGTGGCACATAAATATTTGTATCCAAAATTAAGTTAATCCTTAAGAGTTTTTAAAAGAAAAGGACAAAGAAGTCAGGATAACTTTTTATGAATAGGTTTGAAAAATACTGAAAATATTAGGTTGTGCTGTGAGTTTCATAAGGATAATTACAACATATCTAATACAAACGTATTTTTTAGTTTCAGTACAAAACGGTTCGATTCATCAAAAAGATGCTGTAAATGATGATGATTTTGAGCCATACTTAAGTAGCCAGACAAATCAGGTAAGTCTGATGGTCCCATATTTAGGAAATGGAACTTATATTAGTAGTAATTGAGTTTTCCAATAGATATTTTAATAGAGTAAGACTAATCATAACATGAATTAATCTAGTATGCCTGCATAATAGTGGATAGCGTTTACAGGTTTATGTCACAGGAGAGTTCTTTAAAAATTATAGACAGCTAAAACTAGATTATGAAATACAAAGATTTGAAGATGAACATCATTTGTACATATTGTAATTTTTTTGAATGTTGATAAGAATTTAGTCTTCTACTATCAGTCGTATCTTCATAGCTTAAGAAATTATAAGGTTTAATTGGCTAGAGATTTGTGGGAGAGGACTACTTTGTGCCTGAGGTTTTTGATTAAATGTAGTTTTCTTTTTAAAGCATTCCAATTTGAATTTCACTGAAGTTTTACTGTAACCTGGTAATGTAATAGATAAAGATAAATAATAAAGTCTTTATAAACACCTGCTTCTGTGGTGTAGGCTTGGAGAAGTTCATCAAATTGAATAATTGGTGGTTTTTGAAGGTTTTTTTAATGTGTTTGGATTTTTCACAAATAATTTGTGAATTTGTATACAGGTATAATTTAGATTTAACCATTGAAAAACAAATGTTATTCTTTGGTCTCTGTATACCATTTCTGCATGTTAATAAAAATGTAGCTGCTAGAAATAAATTTAAAAGACTTTCATTATTAACTAGTTACTTTAGGGAGAACATTCTGGAATGAAACTGCTTTTGTAATTTTAATAAAAGATGTAAGAAAAAATGTATCATAAAATCTCAACCTCCGGTTTTTTTAAACTATAAAAGAACAGGCACCAAATATTACAGAATTTTACAATTGTAGGGCAAATGTGAACAAAACATTTCCAATTTGTGGGATGTAGAATTATTTTTAGGACTGTGGAGACCCATGGTTGTGTTCAGCCTGATTTACTCTCTTGGTAGTTTTTCTTTAACCACCCCTTCTATCTCTTGATCTGCATTCCTAGCATATGTTGGGAAGGAAAAAATAAATGATGAAGAGGGAAAACGGGTGATAAGATTTGTGAAAGTTTGGCTACTTTTAAAAGAATGAAAAAGTTCATTTCATATTTATATAATATACTTTATGATCACAATAACAGATTTACTTTCCACTTAAAGGTGGTGAAAGAATATATCATTGGAAAATAGGGGAAGATCATTTGTTGTAAATGTAGTGCAAGTTTTAAAAGAAAGGTACAGTATTATATCTGGGCCCATACAGCTAATATCCTTTATGGCAGTGTTTTCCAACTTCTTTGAGAACTTGTGATAGGTACGAGGTATAGTAGATATTCTCCCCAAACAGGTCTTTATGATCAGATGAGTTTGGGAGATTTATTTGGTCTAAATAATTGTTTTTTTGCTACTTGATTTCATACTTTATATTATAAAATATAAAATGAATTTCTAAGATAAGGATATAGTATGCAGATCCTTTGACTTACTTGTTCAAACTCTCTTCAGGTAATTTTAGTGGATCATAAATGTTTGAGAATTGCTATTGTAAGAATCCTTGTTTTACTTGGTAACAGTTATTTTATAATTCATTTGTCACAGGGGCTTAGAAGAATGATTATTTGGCATTCCACAGAGGTGCTTCAGGTCTGCTTAGGGGAGACCAAGGGAGGGTACCCTGGATCCCTCCCCTGCCGCAACCAGAGCTGTGCTCTGCTTTTTATCTGTTTTATATGTTGGAATTTTGCATAAGGTTTCACTTGTAAAAAACTTAAAAGTGTTGGAAAACTATTTTTTAAGAATATAGAGGCATTTACTTTAGTGAACCCAATTTTTAGATTGTATCATAAAAGTGTCCTTATGTTGGCAAAAAAATCTATAAAGGATTCGTTTTAATGTGATATTTAAATGGAAGGTCTTATGCTTTATATTAATTAAATCACTTTATTGTATGATGTTTGAATCAGTATATTCATGTGTTCTCTAAAGAGGTGTTAAAGTTTGGTACCAGTAAGGCTGTATTTTACTTCCCTCTCCTTGCTAGTATGAATAGATAGGTTTTCAGCTGTTATCTTTCTGTAATATTAAAAATAATTATCTGTAGTCAGGGTACATATTTACTTTTTAAAGAGCGCTAACACTAGAATATTGAAAACTGGGGGGAGAGAAAAATGGAAAATTATCTGAAATCTGAAAGTAAGTTGTGTAAGAATTTAAGATACTCATAATTACCTAGCTGAAATAGAAAAAATTAAAAATCGACCTTTGAAAATAGATTAATGAAAACTGGGTTTATTGGTGAAATATTTTAACTAATTATCTGCATATTTAACGTTCTGCATCTATAGGTCATACTGAACTGGCTGAAATAATTGTTTAAAAAAATTTCAGCTAAATACATATTATGACTTTAAAGATTATATGATTTTAATATTATAAATAAGAGAAATGAATCTTTCATCTAGAAAGATGTTTAATGTTTTGGTTAAATTGTTTTGTATACTTGGGTCTAATTCAAATCAAACCCAGGAATATTTCGAAAATAGGTTGTTGGCCTTCTGTGGCAGTGTATTTCTATTTTCTGGCGCTCACTTTCAAAGGGAATAATTTTTTAATTTAAAGTAAATGTCTTTTGGTCTTAAAATTAGTTCTCTATCGTTCCAAAGAATAATCAGGTTATTAAATTGATCAGAAAATTCAAGTTTCATTGGAACCATTAAAGATGCTATTATAAATTCAAAGAATTAATTGGAAAAAATGAAGTTGGAGTTTGTCTGCTTGTATATACGGGAAAATAAATTTCTAGCCATGATTATCAGGGAAGAGGTATAGAAAATGAATAGAGTAAAATAATATTTTGAGTTTTGTTATTTTGTGTCCCTGCCCTTAGTTTAAGGTCTTCATTGTCTCTGCCTGTTGCCTGATATCCTAACTGGTAATGCTGCATTACTCCTTAGCAGTTTGCTTAAAGTCAAAGTCTGATTGCGCCATTGTCATGTTAAAGAATTAACACAGCTCACCCTCCCTGCCTCATCTTTGGTCCACTTTCTCTATCTGACTTTCTCAGGGAAATGGGACTTACCATTATTTTTTGAAAATATAAATATATTTTTTTATGTTTTCCATATGTACTATTTATACACACAGACTCTCATGTCTGTCAATTCATGAAGTCTTTTCTGATTCCCCCAGTTACTTGCATCCTTTTTTTATTAGAGGATTTGTCTTGCTTTGTACTGCCATTACAATACCTATCAAATTGTAGGGTAAATCTGTCTTCCCCACAAGACCTGTGAAATGCTTCAGGTCAGAGACCATGTTCTTCATCTATTTCTTCAGTGATTGATACTGTGATCTGGCACATAGTAGGCATTCTATGAATATTTATTGAACGAATGGATTAGGTTATCTTCTAGAATTAGGGAATGAAGAATTATGGTTGATGAAATATTCAAGTTGAGTCTGATGTGTAATAGATTTGTGACATTCTTATTAGAGATGCATAAATTATATTTTCTGAAAAGTACAGTAATATTTTTAAATGTTAGTGGAACATACAGATGAGCATTAAAAGTATACCAGACTTTTTGTTTTTAATTCAGAATTGAACTCTAGAGTTTGAAGTACCTCAGAATCTTATGGGAAACAGTTTTGTTTTACTCTGTGCAGAAATGCTATTATTGGTGATTAATGCCTCTTTTTTTTAATTGAACTTCTAAGAAATTGTACATTGTTTTTTCTTGGAAGTTTGGATTTGTGAAGTAAAAATGGATATTGTTCCTATAACTGAAAGATTGTCAATTATAATTGAGTTTTATTAAAATGTCTTTAGGTCAGAACAGTGATCATGAATTTTTTATTATTCAGGTTTCTTTGAGATAAGAGAAAAACAATCGACCTACATCATAAGGCTAAGGGATAATAATTATAAATGATTTTGAAATTCTAGGGAAGAACATTTAATGTTGTAGTTTTCAAATAAAAACTAAATGTAAAGATTTAATTCCTATAAACGAACAAAGTAGATTTTAAAAAATCTTTACGATTTATTAAAGCAGTAGATATTATCCCCATTTGACCAGTGAAGAAACAGTTAGAAAAATTAAATGATCTGATGAGATCACTGACAAAAAGCGAAAGAGTACAGAATTGAGCCCATATTCTTGCCTACTGTATCGTGCCATGACTTTATACTCTTAAGATATGGACTAACTTTGAAATTATTATGCCATGTGCTTGCTGATTGCCTTACATTTTAAAGAGGCAAGTTGTGTTAATATAACTTGTTGATTGAGTACTTAGCCTAGGCACTGTATCTTTATCTCCTTTTAGTAGATGAGAAAACAGTTCAGAGTTATAACTTGGGTACTTTCATGTAGCTGATAAGTCCTGGGTTGGGATTAGAATTTAGATGCCTTATGGTTTCACTTCAGACTTATATTAAATGGCCCCTTCAGGTTGTGTTTCTAAGTTTATGCTGTGGGTAAAGAAAGAGTATGTGCATCTGTTCTTACAAGTATTCTATTTATTATGTCCATTGATTATCACTTTTTATATGTATAACTATTTTCTCCTTCCAGTTAGTTTTTTGAATAAGAGGGAAATACCAAAAATTTTACATCACTTTAGTTAAAGGTCATGTGTATATCTTTAAACATAGTAAAATTTCACTATTACTAATTTTTTAATTATGAATAAACTATTTTAAAATGATTATTTTATATAAATTGTGAAATTATGATAATGTCTCATAACCAGGTTTGAAGTAAAAGGTGAAAGTAAGTTTTGAGTTATTTTCCATCATTAGTAACTGGAAATCCTGTTCCTCTTTATTACCAAGGTGCATTCCTTTAATTAATATTCCACTTAGCAATTAAAATTTTATCTTAAAATTTAGCAAAACATTTAAAAATATTTCCAATTATAATTAAAGCTCTACTAATTCAGAATGTGTTGACCACTTTTTTTTTTTAAACTTTGAGGTGCTTCCTACAGCTTTTGTTCTTACTAGAACCAAAACTGAAGCCTTGTTGCCTTTTGAAAGGAGACTGCTTAAGTTACTTTCATAGAGCTAAGGAAACAAAAAATCTAATTCAGCTAAAACTACTGAAAGAATGGGAAAATAAATGGTTAGCGTTGTTTGATAAACTGGAGAAAGCAGGCCATTTATTCAGTATGCTCAAGGATTCTAGGTGGTGGTGCTAACGCTGTGGACAACTCTGCAGTCAGGGACAGTAGCCTGCCCCTGCTCGTCAGCTTGAGCTGTCTGTTTGATAGGCAGTTGTGACTAATGGAACATGTTTTAAAGTTATTTAAAGTTAGAATTTTGACAAAACCACTAATTTGCGCTGAAGTAGTAAAAATCATGATTTAAAAAAAAATTGAAAAGATATCGAATAAAGCCTTCACGTCCAAAGGGGTTTGGGCTTGTTTCTGCCCCAGAGGTGACAGAATTTGCAAAAATTTGTTCCCCATTAATCTTAGTAGTATAGGTTGGAGGCTTTCTTTTTTTCTGAATTAGTACAGGTTACATAATCAGTTAAAGCAGGGTTGACAGACTGGTCCAGGGACTAAATCCAGTCCATGCTCTGTTTTCTTTGAGAAAAACCCTTGAGTTAGCAGCCTTTTAAGGTGTTTTTGTTTGTTTGTTTGTTTGTTTGTTTGTTTTTTAAAGATGAATATGTGACACTTACCAGAGACTATGTTTGGTTTGCAAAGCTTAAATATTTGCTATTTGGCTCTTTAGTTTGCTAACCCCTGCATCACAGTATGACTAGAGATAAATTAGGAACTTGATGTGTAACTGTTGTACAAAATTCAGCATTTGTGATGGTGAAATAAGAATATTCAAAATAAGGTATGAGTATAATTTTGCAAACACTTTATTTTGAAGAATAAACTTAAAACTTTCTACCTGGTCTCCTTTTCCACTCCACATTCAGATAAGGACTCACTGAGTCCATATTTGAGTGCCAATGTTCTCTATTAAAACTTTGACACTGATTACCAGCTCTCCTATTCTTCCCTTTTGTGAGATTTATTCATTTCCCTCTGTCAGGTCTTTTTAAGTGTAGGTTTTCTTTTAAAAGAGAAAGAGAATCATATCGGTGTTTTCCACAATTTAGACATTTAATAAATGTTTAGGTAAAACAATAAAGTATAAAAAGATACCTTTAGTAACCATAAACTTAAAGACAATTTAAAAACTTTTAATCTGTTATATATGTTCGTTTATACTGGCTAAACTGTTCATTTTTATTAAGCTTTTTAGAATTATATCACAGTGAATTGTCAGAATGAAGAACTATGAGTACTTTTTTTTTTGGCAAATAATTTAGTGATCGAATTACACATTAGCCTGTGTATGTATATGTATATTATTTTCAGTGCCAGTAAATTTAACACATTAATTTCTTCAAGAATTTTTTCCTTGAAAACCGTTGTTGGTGATTTTGAGCTTCCGTTGGGCTTCTCTTGTATTTGTATCTTGTAGCAGCCACTACTGTGGTGGTTCCAGAGGTGCTCTTCATTCCTTTTATACTAATATTAGCATTATTTGAATATTTTCAAATATAGTTATTAGTATAAAGAATATGACTAAATTGAGAACAAAAAAAAGAGGCACCATTAACAAACTATAGTAAGGATTTTGTTTCTTTTTCAAAATGAGCAAGGCTAAACAAAATAAATTTAGATGATGCTGTAGGTATAACATTGAATTTTTTTCCCCTCTCAGAGTGTTAGCATCTCTCTGTTTTTTCTTAATGAAAGTACAAAATTTAATTGCTGAACTGGGTAATATAGATATATCATAATTTATCATTGACATAGCTTCCAGGTTTGTTTAATTCTTACATATAAATTTTCAGATACATCAGTTACTTGAAGTAAAGCTGGCTGGCTATAAATGATCAGTTTGTGTCTGCAAAACTTATAAATTGACTTTTTGTAGAAATGACAGTGTTTGTAAATCGTACTAGAGAACCAGGCTCTTTAAACAAGAATGATCCCCATCTTCCCCACCCCCTCAGTTAAACCCTGCAGTTTTATAAACAAATGTATTAAAAATACTCATCAGCACGTTTTTGTGTTGATAAAATTGAATTTGAATTTTTAATTCTGTTTATTTGGAGCAGGTAGATCTGTTTTTAATTTGTTTGAAACTTCGATTTTAATCTTTCAGATGTCTTTTTCTACCCTCTACTCTGCAGAGGGCATTTCGTACCTGATTATGATCTTTTGTTTTCCAGAGTAACAGCTATCCGCCAATGTCAGATCCATACATGCCTAGTTACTATGCTCCATCCATTGGATTTCCATATTCTCTTGGGGAAGCAGCATGGTCCACGGCTGGAGACCAACCTATGCCATATCTGACAACCTATGGACAAATGAGTAATGGAGAACATCATTATATACCAGATGGTGTGTTTAGTCAGCCTGGGGCATTAGGAAATACCCCTCCATTTCTTGGTCAGCATGGATTTAACTTTTTTCCTGGTAATGCTGATTTCTCTACATGGGGGACAAGTGGATCTCAGGGACAATCAACACAAAGTTCTGCTTATAGTAGCAGTTATGGCTATCCACCTAGTTCTCTTGGGAGAGCTATTACTGATGGACAGGCTGGATTTAGCAGTGATACTTTGAGTAAGGTGCCTGGCATTAGCAGTATTGAGCAAGGCATGACTGGACTGAAAATTGGTGGTGACCTGACAGCTGCAGTGACAAAAACTGTAGGTACAGCCTTGAGCAGCAGTGGCATGACGAGCATTGCCACCAATAGTGTGCCCCCGGTTAGCAGTGCGGCACCTAAACCAACCTCCTGGGCTGCCATTGCCAGAAAGCCTGCCAAACCTCAGCCGAAACTTAAACCCAAGGGCAATGTGGGAATTGGGGGTTCTGCTGTGCCACCACCTCCTATAAAACACAACATGAATATTGGAACTTGGGACGAAAAGGGGTCTGTGGTAAAGGCTCCACCAACCCAACCAGTTCTGCCTCCTCAAACTATAATCCAGCAGCCTCAGCCATTAATTCAACCACCACCATTGGTGCAAAGCCAACTGCCTCAACAGCAGCCTCAGCCACCACAACCGCAGCAGCAACAAGGACCTCAGCCACAGGCCCAGCCTCACCAAGTGCAGCCCCAACAGCAACAGCTGCAAAACCGCTGGGTAGCGCCTCGGAACAGGGGAGCTGGCTTCAACCAGAACAATGGAGCAGGCGGTGAAAACTTTGGTTTAGGTGTTGTTCCTGTCAGCGCTTCACCTTCTAGTGTGGAGGTGCATCCAGTGCTGGAAAAGCTAAAGGCCATAAACAACTATAATCCCAAAGACTTTGACTGGAACCTGAAGAATGGACGAGTGTTTATAATTAAGAGCTATTCTGAGGATGACATTCACCGTTCCATTAAGTACTCTATCTGGTGTAGTACTGAGCATGGTAACAAGCGTTTGGATGCAGCTTACCGTTCCTTGAATGGGAAAGGCCCACTCTATTTACTCTTCAGTGTGAATGGCAGTGGACATTTTTGTGGAGTGGCTGAAATGAAGTCTGTTGTGGACTATAATGCATATGCTGGTGTCTGGTCTCAGGATAAGTGGAAGGGCAAATTTGAAGTTAAATGGATCTTTGTCAAAGATGTTCCCAATAATCAATTGCGGCATATTCGCTTAGAAAATAATGACAACAAACCAGTTACCAATTCAAGGGACACTCAAGAGGTACCCCTAGAAAAAGCTAAGCAAGTGCTTAAAATAATTGCTACTTTCAAGCATACCACCTCAATCTTTGATGACTTTGCACATTATGAAAAGCGTCAAGAAGAGGAGGAAGCCATGCGTAGGGTAAGAGTACAGTAATATTTTTGTAGGGTCTTTTTATTACTAGTGTGGCATGCATGGGTGGGTATTCTTTAATGCCTTTTAATATTACATTTTGAGTTTAAGAACTTTATTCTGAAGGAAACAAACCACTTAGTTTAAGAAACAACTTGACAAACATCCTTGAAGGCCTGTAATGCCACATTTGAATCGTTTCCTTTTTCCTTCCCAAGGGTAACCCTTACTCTGAATTTGCTTCCTGCCTATTCTTCATACTCCTCAGGTGATAAAGATCATTGAGTCGTGTTCATCAAAGATCAGTGAGTTCTACGTTTATAACTAAGCAGACTTAAGAACTGGCAAGGGTCTGTAGTCACTAATCTTAAACATTAAGTTTATGGGAAAATGTGTTTGGAGTTTGAAGCAGCTTTTAAATAACCATTTGAATATTATTCACTTTCTATTTATGGAAAATAGAATGGATTTTTCCCCCCTGAAACTCCTGAAGCATTTTTATAATTGTGCACTTAAGAGTACTTGTGCAAAAGGATTTGACTTAGGAAGACAGCTTAGAGTTGGGAAGACATGGGCTTTAGATTTAGACTGCAAAATTTTATTTCTGCCATTCTTATTTACCTCTGAGACTCCAAGGGAGATTTCCCAAAAATTACTTACTCACTGTTCTGCTTGCATCATACTGGCCAGATTTGATCACAGAGCACTCAGCAAGACAGGCTGGGGAATATTTTCTGTTCAAACTACGAAAGAAAATTGGTGTGGGGGTGGGTGCTATTTTCAGGAGGAGAAGAGAATGGATAGAGTAGGCAATTAGCAGATTTTTCCTATAGACGGTACATTTAAATTTCTTTTAAAATGAAACAAGCTTTTCCAATAAATTATTTTGGTTACCGTGGAAAGCTCATATGTAGAAATTAAGATAAAACAGTACCTTAAACCTAAGTATATAGGAAAAGCAGTTGATTTCTGTGTGTGAACACAAGTATCTCGTGGCTTCTTCATCTTTGCAGCAGAGGGAACTGTTTCAACTAACATTCCTTACTGGTGAATCATTTAGAAATAATGATCCTAGAGCAATGGTTTCCAAATTTGGGGGCACATAAATACCAGTTGGGGTGCTCTTTGAAAATGCAGATTCTTGAGACCCACCCCAGGAGAATTTGATACATTTGATAAGGGACCTGGTAGAGTACATATTTAAACAAGCACCTTGGTGATTTTGCTGCTACTGATTATAGAACTCAATTGTTAGAAACTTTGTTTTGCAATGATACGAGTGACTATTTAAGGACCTGCTCAACCTTTGTAACTGCTAGTTACAAATAGTGGATCAGGAGAAATGAATTGGGGAATGAAAGGTGGGATGCAGGTGAAGATTTTGTTTTAGGGTGTGCTGATTTTAAGATGCCTTTGAGAAATACAGATGGTGAACTCTCTTTGATTAGGCAGTTATTTGTAGGAGTCACAGATTTGGGAGCTGCTTGTTCTTAACCAGTTGATTCCATGGAAGTGTGAAGAGATTACTCAGGGAGAAAAGATGCATGGTAGGGAGATGTTTATCAACTTCTTTTCCTCCCACCACTAAGGATCGGTCACCCTTGTATGTCTTCTCACATTTCTTTTCTACCCAGTCTGAAAATTTAGTCCTAGTTTTATTTGTTACTACATAATTTTCTCAAGAATTTTGTGAGCATTACATATTGTTTTGTACTCATACATACAACAGTAATTTAAACTATAATTTTTAAACTTTAAAATTTACATTTAAATTGTTTAATGGTTTACTGCCATCCTTTTTATAACGTCTAACCCATCTTTGACTATTTATTTTGAATCTTAATTTATTATACTAGCCTTTGTTACTTTTTAGATAGAATTATTTGATAATATATTAAGCCATTATAAATTTTTTAAAAAATGTGGTGTTTTCTTTTTGCATGCTATGTGAACAACAGCTTACCTGGCTGTAGAATTTTTAGGTCATAGTCTTTTCATTTAAACTTTGCTTTATAGTTTTATATTTATATCACATACATGTATATTTAGACCTTTATATTATAGAGAGTCTGAGGCCAGCCTAAATTTTCTCTCTTTGGGCATAGCTATTTCTGCCTTTGTACATAGAAAATTTTTCTTTATTCTTGTATTATGGATCTGTATGTAGAATGTGTGCAAGATTGGTCTCTCTTATAATTTTCCTTAATCCTTTTTCTATAGGCCAGGTTTTAATTTTTTTCTAATGTCACAAATATGTCAAATCTTTCTTTGTCCTTGAATGCCATTGGTTCTTTGTTACTTTTTTCCGCATTTGGAAAATTTCTCTAATTTGAAATTCCATTGTATTGATATGATTTGCTTTGTGTTGATTCTCTGATTTGTGAGGTTTTGAATTCTTGAGTGACAGTGCTGGTTTGCTTACATTATCTGTCACATTAAGCTCCACTGTACTTCTATCTCTTGATTGTTTTCTTACTTGAATCCTTTGATCCAGAGTCTGTCTTGATTTTATTGAGCAGAGATGACTGTTCACAGCTTACTTTACTTCCTATAATGATATTTTTGAAACTTCTTTCTCTTCCATATCCTTTTAAACTTGTTTATTTTTCAAAATTTACATACAGTAAAATTGTAAATTCCCTTTTGCTGCTTTGTAATCGGGTGTTCCCCTCCCTCTTTCTCCCAGTTCACTCATCTGTTCTCTGTCTCTCTAAGGCATTTTTCATAATGTCAGATAATGAAATTACAGTGTGAAATTTTTAAAGGTTTTTTTTTTATTTGTTTGTTTGTTTTATACTTTAATGTATAGTGTTAGTTATATATTCTCCTTCTATTGCAAATGTGGAGATTGATGGGAGAGGCATGATGTAAACTAACTTTACCGGTTAAGCAGTTCATTCAGCCTTTGAAGAGTGAGAAGGGAGACCCAGTACAGTGGATATTCCAGAAAGTGAAATTGACTTTACTTTGAGCTTGAAACACCATGTCAAGAAACACTTTTCCCTGCTTATTAATAGTTCAGCATTTGGGGTATCATGTGTCCTTGCCCAATGTCCTTCCTGATGCTGTTGCCCTCTTGTCCAGGCAGAATTTGTAGATTTTCATTTGTAGATTTCCTCTTAGACATGCTTGTGTTAGTACTTCGGCTTTTTAGCAAAACTGCTTTTGAATACTCATGTCATCCCAGTGATGAAGGGTGTTCTCCCTGTCTATTCTAGGTCCTCCTTGGCTCTATCAAAAAGGACAAATTAGTGATGTTTTGCTAGGATTTCCTTTACTTGTTATGCTTGCAAGTCCTTATTTAACATGACCCTCTCATATTTAGCTGAATTCCTCAAAGCTTCTAATGCGTGAAGATTACATTCTCCCAGGTCCATATGCTTGAGACCTTGAGTAAAATAGGGTTTCTTAAATAAGACAGAAAACACTATAAAAGAAAAGATTGATAAAATATGACTAGATTAAATTCTGTTCATGAAAAGTTGCTTTAAGGAAAGTAAAAAGACATTAGGAACTGGGAAAAATTTGAATGTAACTGACTAAAGATTAGTATGAAGAACATATAAAATTCCTGTGAATCAGTTTAAGAAAAAGATTAACCCAGTAGGAAAATGGGCAAAAGGTATATGGATAATCATTTCTTGGGAGAGGAAACTAATATAGCTAATAAGTATAATAAAAAGGTACTCAGTTTTAATAATAATTAGGAAATGCAAGTTAAAACTATAATGAGAAAATACTTTATATTTACTTGGCAAAATTAAGAAATTTGATAGTTTCAAATATTTGAGAGACTGTAGACCAACAAAAATGTCTTCAGTAATTGCAGATGGGAACGTTAAATTGATAGCTATCTGGGGAAGCAGTTTTGCATTTTCTTATGAAGCTGAGCATTTCATTCACCTTATTAATTCAGCAGTTTTCCTCTTAGATAGATACTGAAGAGAAACTTTGCATATACACCAGAAGACAGACAAGAATGTTTTTAGGCACACAGGTGATAATTGTAAAAAACAAGGAACAAACCCAGATGTTCATCAGCAGGAAAATGGCCAAAATACATTGGTGCTATAGTAATATGGTGGAATGATTGAACTATAGCTACATTCAGAGGTAGGAGTGAATATTTTTTTCCTCACCTTTTTATTTGGAAATAATTTGTAATTTATTTGGAAGAAGAATAATAGTATGTAGAACACTCATATGCCACTTATCCAGATTCACCTGTTAACAGACTTTCCTGTTTGCTTTTTTTTTAAACAATGGTTCTTTACCCTCCAAAGTATAGTGTATATTTCCTAAGAATAAGTATACTTTTTTATATAACCACAATATTCTGTCAGTTGATTCACAGTGTCATTTAAGCCTCTTTTTCTTTTTTCCAGTGTAAGATCCAGGCTCAGCAGGTGGAGAACCTAGAATAGCCAAAACAATTTTGAATAATAAGAACAATAGAAGAAGAAGAAGGCTTCTTCTTATAATAATAAGAAGGCTTATACTAAAGTAATCTGACTTCAGAAATCTTTGCCTTCCCCAAATTTGGGAAGACTTTTTTTCCTATGCTTTTTAATGGAAATTTTGTAGTTTAAAATTTTATATTTAGGTCTGCAGTTAACATAGTTTGCTTTTCATTTCTTTTTTCACTGTGTTCATGTTTTTCTTTAAATTCTTGAGCCTACTTATGATAGGCAAAGACTCTAAAAGCTAATTCTGTCTTGTCATTGCTGGTTCTTTTTTATTGGCTTATTTTTTTTCTTCTGGTTATTTTGGCAATGGAGGAATTCCCCAGCTTGCCAGGAAAGCACCCTGTGGAGGAGCTGACCGGACATGTCCTGTCTTGCTATATAAAACTTAAAAAGTCAGGCTCTTTATTTTAGAGCAAGGGGTATTGGTGAAACTTAACACTAGGAGAACTCCATACCAGTTATTATAGTATTTGTATAGTTCTTTATTCTTATATTTAAACACATAATTTTGATATGTTTGATTAAAATCAAGCTTGATGAAAGAACAACCAAGACAGACTCACTTAAAGAAGTATTTAATTCAGGGAGCAGAAGATAATTTAAAATAGAAAACAATTTGATTGTTGTTGAGGATTAATATGTAAAAAGAAACGGAAACTAGAGGTGTTCTTGGAAATGAGAAATGTGATTGTCAAATGAAAAAAAGAGTGAGCAGATTAAAAAAATGCTCATTTTTAAATCCAGTTGATGATCTGGAATATCAAATTTCCAAATGTGGATCAATAGGGGTGAAAGATGTGGAAAGAGAGGAGGACTAATATCTCAAAAGAATACATAAAAAAACAAAGGGAAGAATGATTAAAGAAAAATTTCTAGACCCACAAAAGACATACTTTCAGAAGGACCAAGTTACCAATAGTATTGTTTAAAATTTAAAAGATAGAAAAGGATAGAGTATCTTAAAAGCTTTCCAAGTAAAAGACAAGTTAGCTACAAAGGAAGGAGAATCAGACTGTCATTGGAATTATTTTAATTTACAGCTCAGGATACTCATGTAGAATCTTACTTTGGAGTGGAGGGGAATGAGGTATATTTGAAGATGAGTGTTGAATTATATCAGTTGGGGAGGCGGGCTACAAAATAAAGGTTTCAGGTGTGTAAGAGCTTAGCCACATGCCCTTCATGAGAAAGTTACTTGAAGAGCTACTTTAGCAGAATAAAAAAGAAATTCAAGAAAGACAGTACACCCAGTAGCTGGTTATACTAGAATAAATATATCTCAACAGTGACTATGCATTTTGAATCAGATTGGTCTTCATTATATATAGTGTGTATCAGGACTATAAGCATCTCTCTGTCCTTTTGTTACATGGCACTGTGGTCTTTGAAGGCTGACAAACAAAATGAGCCCTCACTTGGGAACCACTTACCTTGGAGATGTGAAGGAAGCTAAAAAGAAAAAAATCTAGCTAATCTTTGTTCTCATTGGACGATAAGCTGTATGAGTGAAGGACTTGGCTTTGGTCTCTGCTGAATCCTTGGCACCTAATGCTTGGTGCATAGTAGTTGTAAACATATGTTAAATGAATAAGTGCTTTGAAGAATCTCCTTTTAGAAGGTTTGAATGTCGTAGAATCTTCTTTATTAGTTTAATTACTGAACTTCTTTACTTAGGAGCTATGTACTTGATCATTCAAGTTACATAGTGCTGCCTATTGGTTTTTCCATTTGTAGAAATGGACAGTAGTATATAAAACGTAGAATTGTAGTTATGCAAAATGTTATGAGATGTAGTGGAAAGGAAAGAGTTTGAGGAAGGGTAAATGCACTAATTTTCTCATCTTTCTGAAGGTAACAACAGATAATTGTTTATAGAGATGATATATCAAGCAGTTGTGCCTATTTAAAGTCATAAGGACAGTCACTGAAACTGAAAATAGTGTGTCTTCTAAGTGTGGGGAGGGGGAAGAGAAGGGGAATATAACATTCAGTCTTGATAAATACACATCACATACAGTGGGAATTGATAGTGTCAGAACTGATAAACTGAGAAGTTGATGCTACTTAAAGTTAGTGACAACCCATATGAAATAAAAGAGGGCTAGAGGAGGACAGGGAAGCTTTACTTTTTACTTCAACTTGCTATTTGTATGGAGCATCTCTTGATACATAGAAGCTTTAATGAGAAAGCTAGCTTAATTGGAAAATAAAAGAAATGGAAACAACTAATAATGTCAAGTAATCTACATAGTATTAGAGTGCTTTTGACTAAAATCCTTTTATTGAAATTTTACTTTTATTGTACTGAATGTGAATCATTTAGCTCCTATATTTTTTTATTCTTAGGAATCCTTATTAACCATTAGGAAACAGTCTGAGGTGAGATTTTTAGTTTGATAGCTCTTTGAATAACATACAGGAATAATTAGAGTTTTCAATTGCCTGTAACTTTGAGCTGAACTTCCAAAATATGGCATTTACCTATTTCCATCAGAAAGAGATGAAGCCCTGCAGTGTATGAAGAAACAAGCAAAGCATAGTTTTAATAGTCCCTGTTAAATACTTTTAAATCTAGAATCTTTGATGTATTTTAGTCATGTATGCTATTTTATATTGGGTATTTCAAGAGAGTAAATTTTAGTACCTGAAAGAATTTTTTTCATAATTGTAATAACTCCTTCTGAGATGAGATGATGTTAGGTCTGTTTCAAAGTAACCGTTTGTGTTAATATACAATAAATTATTTAAACAATAATTACACCTGTGACAACAGTAAACATTATTCTGACAGTTCTATATATACAGATGCTCCTTTACATACAATGGGATTTCCTCTCAATAAACTTATTATAACTTGAAAATACCTTCAAAAATGCATTTAATATACCTAACCTACTAAATGTCATTACTTAGCCTAGCCTTCCTTAAACGTGCTCAGAACACGTAACGGTAGCCTACAGTTGAGCAAAATCATCTAACACAAAACCTATTTTATAATAAAGTGTTGAATATCTCATGTAATTTAGTATGTATATTGCACCATTGTAAAGTCAAAAAATTGGAAGTCAAACCATCTTAAGTTGGAGACCATCTGTACTTTTTTTCTCAAGTAGAACATTTAGTATAATGCTTTCCTGCTAATCAAATTATAGTTCTTAGGATAAAGAAAGAATTGAAGTCTCTTAGACCAGTGGTTCCCAACTTTTTTAGCACCAGGGAGCAGTGCTCTTGTGAGAGTCTAATGCCTGATGATCTGAAGTGGAGCTGAGACCAATGCTAGCGCTGGGGAGCGGCTGTAAATGCAGAGGAAGCTTGCTTGACTCACTTGCCACTCATCTGCTGTGCAGCCTGGGCCATGACAGACCGCTGGCCAGTACCAGTCCACAGCCTGGGGGTTAGGGACCCCAATCTTAGACTACCTTTTGGTAAACTTTTCTATGGTTGTAGTTCTCTGTTAGTGAGTCGATAATGATTAACAAATTCAGTATATAAAATCATGCTTTTCCTTAGAAGAATATTTCTCTGGAAAATAGTTTTTGGCCCAGGGTGTATCACAGTTGATACTATCAACTTTTATATTACATATTTGAATAATTCTTTAATCAAACAGTGATGTTTTGAATAGTCAGAATAACTCAGTTTTTATTGCAGTAATACTCTTTTCTGAACTTGGTAAATATTCTTGACAAGCCAGATGTGGGAAAGGAGGTGGTGCTTCAGTTAACATTTTATTATATTAATTTGTTTTTATTTTTTTCTCAGATTAATTTTGTTGCCCCATAGGAGAGTTAATAGTGTCTGTGTTCTAATGCCGATAAAGAATTTTATGAGTTTTTAGTAAATGAACTACTGATAGTTTATTGGGTTAATATCTTTGGGAGCTATTTCTTCCATACCTGTTACAGTATGAACAGTCATTATTGAATAGTGTTTCAGTTATTTCATTTTTCTTCATCAAATACATGATTACTTCAGCTGTAACTAAATATGAAATAAAGTTTCAGGAAGTAACTTAAATTATTTAATTTTCCATGTGCCATGTAATAATGTTTCAGTCAGCATTGGACCGCATATATGATGATGGCCTCATAGATTGTAATAGAGCTGAATTTCTTGGAAGGAATGAAAGAATATGTGGTTTAAGAGGAATTTTTCTTCCTTTGACGGGGGCAGTATCTGTGGGGCTTGGCATAGATTCTTTCTCACTCACAGCACCTCGAGTTTTGAGTGCACAGATGACATCCCAGATCGCCACTGGCCGGTTTCAGTAAGAGGAGCCTGTCCCCTCAGTGCTGTGTATTCAGAGGATGCAGCCCCCCCAGGTCTTGCCTGGTGGTCTTCAGAGTACATTGCTATAAATTCTTTGTTGGGGACCTAAGATCCTATGTGAGGACACAGGTCCATAGGAGCTACCTTAACCATGATGAGGTACCATTGCCATTTAATAGAAAAGCTCTCGTGGTAGTGTGGCGCCATCCTGTCCCTGTATGTTAGAAGTATTTTCAGGCTGTCACGATGTAAAGCATAGATAAGTTTTATTTTTCCATCCGTTCAGTACTGGAGAGAGAGAGTCATTTGTGCCAGATAGGGTCAGTGGAACCAAAAGCAAATTTGCAAAGTCAAAATATTTAATCCCCGGTTCTGCACCTTATCATGTTAAACACTGTCTGTTTTTTTTTTTTTTTTTTTTTTAAAATGAATACCACAAAGTTCCTTTATCTGATCACTGCTCCAACAAGCAGTAGTTGAAACCATGTTGCCATGACAATCCCCTGTGTTCCTTTCTCTCTCCATCTTGATTTCTTATTCTTGCTGATCCTCAGGCCAACCTTCCACTCCCTCATGACGGTCACTGTTATGGTGACTTGCCCTGTACCCAGCCACTTTCTCTCCGATATCGCGGATCAGTCCAGCCCACATCCCTGTTCATGGAGCAGCAGTGACAGCTTCGATGTTTTATTTCTGACCCTGTCAGAAGGGAGCGGGGGTGGGACAGTGTTTATAAAGCCTACAGCAGTGTACAGTGGTGTCCTAGGCCTTGACGTTCACTCACCACTCACAGCAACTTCCAGCCTTTCAAGCTCCATTCATGCTAAGTGCCTTATACAGATGTACCATTTTTTATCTTCTACACAATATTTATACTGTTCCTTCTCTATGTTCAGATATATAAATATTTAGCATTGTCTTATATTCTGCAGTGTTCAGTCCAGTAACATGCTGAACAGGCTTGTAGCCTAGTAGCAGTAGGCTCTGTCATGTAGCCTAGGTGTGTAGTAGGCTAGACCATCTAGGTGTGTGTAAATGCACTCTGATGTTTGCACAACGAAATTGCCTAACAACACACTTCTCAGACTATATCTCTGTCATTAAGTAACGTGGCTATATATTGCACTCTGATCTCTGAAACTGACTTTATTGTCTCTTGGCAGAAAACTCTGAATTTATTGAAAGATTTTTCAGCTCTAGTATCTTACACATTTGACATTCAATATTGTTATGCTCTCTTTTGCATTAGAAATATCAAAGAAATGGAAAAAGGGGTATTGGATCTATAATAAAAGAACTAGAATATAAAAAGCTATAAGTGCACAATTCCACTTGTGAATGACAGTCTAAAATATTATTTTCATTTTATAGTAAAGAGTCCAAAATTTGACTTCAAAATAGAGTTGTCCATGGATTCTCTTTGCTTTGCTGTTTTAAGTGCCTCTGTTACAAGGTCCCAGATCAGTTTTTTTTCCTCAGAATACTAGCACACATCTTGTATTCTAGTCAACCTGTATCGCTGTATATTTATATCATGTGTTTTTTTGAGTTGTTTCCTTATTCATTCAACAGATAAATACTAAAGGTTACCAGTAAGCCACTAAAGATAAATAGCCCCCCTTTATTTAGAACTCAGTCTGCGTGGAGAGACAGACATACAATTTTGCTTAGTAAAGTTTTATGGCTTTCAGTGTTGAGAGCTAGCATGTCTCTTGCTGAATATATTGCTAAGTATTTTATGTAAATGTAATTACATTTTCAGTTTTACACCCAGTTTGTTTATAGAAATGTCCTGTTTTTGACCTTGCTCAATTCACTTAGTAGTTCTAGTCCTAATAGAACATTCTTAAGATTTTCTGCCTAATAATCATGTTGTCTGCAAATAATGACCATTTTATTTCTTTTTGAGCTTTGCACTTTTTTCTTTTTCTTGCAATTTTATTTTTAATATAGTTTACTTAAACATGAAATTAAGTGAAAACTAGGACCAAAGTAAGACTACAATAAAAAGTAATTGTGTGTCGAATGATACTATTTTGCTGAACCTAAATCACAGCTAAAAACACGAATTAGTCAAGTCTTAGAACCATGTTCTTCCACTCACTGAACCACCTACACTAACATCTGCTATTTACTGTTCTTCACCATTTTTTACTATCTGAACTTTTCCCAACTCTTCCATTTTGTAGTACACTTTGAGATTATTTGATCTTTGGTTGATATTAAATATGATTAGACTGCATCTATTCTTTTCTCAAACCTGTAATAGTACTTTATTTTATAGATGCAAACTTGGGCACTGGAATCTTTTAAAGCAGTTATTTATTAGTGTGCTTATGCAGAGGATCAAGAATGTTAGTCTCAATTAAACGGAAACAAGTTTAAAGTTCGAAGAGTTGACTTCCAAAAACAGAACCTCCAAAGCAAAATCATTGTCCTTTCCCTTTATGATTCTTTGGTTTGAATTTATTTTACAGTGTAGAATTGGTCTGTTTCCTTTATGTTTTTTGTCTTTTGCCCTCTTACTGTAAAAGGGTGTATCATGTTGGGAAAGTGCATGTCAAGTGTATCTCAGCATTATAGCACTTGAATATCTCTGAACAAATGTACAGGCTTTTGAACAGGTGGGGGTTTTATCCATCTGTTACTGCCCTTGTTCTACTCTTTAGCATGAATTTTTCCAGTCCTGTCAGCCAGCCTCTGCTGATTTCGTTTCTGTTAAGTCCTTGATTTTCCTGAAGAATTGAATCTATTATTTAATTCAATGAATTTAGTCATTGTTCATCTGTAAACTTTTTTTCTTACACATGCGCACCTTTTTCTTTTAAAATTTAAAAACGTAGTCTGATACTTCACTGGCTTTAACTTAGGCAGAATCTTACTTTTATTATAAACAATAAGAGAAACAGGGCAGCCATTAAAATAACAGTACCCTGTAGAATGTATATGTATTTCATATTTCTGCAGCAATATGATATTTAATATGATAATTTGGAAGTTGTATTTTTCTAACTTAAAATTTTTTAAAACTTTTAAAATAATTTTGTTGCAAAGATAATACAGTGAGTTTCTACATGTCCTTTAGTTTCTCCTAATGTTAGCAGTTACACAGTCATACTCCATTTATCCAAACAGACATTAACACTGGTACAATACTGCTACACTACAGACTTCAATTTTTCTTCCAGTTACAGTTGACATGCAATATTTTATTAGTTTCAGGTGTACAACATAATAATTGGACATTTATATAACTTACGAAGAACTTAAAAATCTATATGAATATTCAAGATATGAAACAGCAGTTTTGCATTTTAGTATGTCTCCTTAGTCTCCATGCGATGAGTTTCTTTCCTTGTCTTTCATGGCTTTCACATTTTGAAGACTAGGGGTCAAGTGTTTTATAAGGTGTCCCTCATTGTCAGTTTGCCTAATACTTCCTCATGATTAGATTGAGTTTGTGGGTGTGGGGAAGAATGCTAGGTAAGTGTTTTGTCCCTCTCATCTGACCATATATAACTGACTGCTGGGGATATTAACTTTGATTACTTGGTTCAGGTTGTGTCTGCTAGGATTCTCCAATGTTAATGTCCATTTTTCCCCTCTGCATACTCTGTTCTTTGAAGCAAGTCAGTATTTCCAGCCTTTACTGTAGAGGAGAAAAATAAAACCCCACCTTATGCAGGGAGGAGTATCCAAGAATTTGTGGATTTTTTGTTTTTTATTTAGCTCTTCCAGTTGTTCTTTTTCCTACTTCTATAATGTCCATTTTGTCTTGGATCTATACTTCTCTTATTTTTTTCTTTGTGATTTCAAGCTTTTTTTCCTGCTGTCTGGTTTGAGATGGTACTTGCACGTATACTCCCCCGATGAGGCAGTAACTCTTTCCCCCTTTAATTCATCTACTGAAAATTTTAATTTGAAAAATTTAGCTCGGATTTCTAAGCTAGGGTCTTTGTTTCCGTTGCAGTTGGATCTCAAGTGCCTGCTTGTGAACTTTTTCCCCCTAGGTGTTCACGGCCTCCTTCAGCAGTTCTACTTTATTGTGTTCTGAATACTTATCTTCATTTTCTTTCTAGATGGTTTGGCTTCTTAGATGCACAGTTACTTTTTCCCTGGTGGCTAATTTGTACACAGGTCTGGTTACTGAAATATTTCTAATGGTGATAAACCTACGGCTGAATAAAAGGAAATACATTATTTACCTGTAATGTTAAGGGTAAGCTCTTAGCTCCTCTGAGGGCACTGAAGGAAATTTTATTTTCTGGCTCTTCTTTTCTTAGCTCATCTGTTAATAAGCTCTGTCAAAAACAAAAACACACCCCAAAAACCATGGGTTGACAAGTAAACTTCCGCCTGGAGTTCATCTTCACAGGCCAATTTCTGAGTCTTAGCCATATGATCATACGTTGGTCCCCAGAGCCTTTGCTCATCTCAGGGTGGGGAGGAAGTCCCATTGGCAGAGACCGAAGCACTCAAATCTCTGAACCTGCCTGGTTGAGGCCTCACTCTGTTAATGGAAAAGGGAGGGAGGAGGGATCCCTCCGTGGATTATTTTTTGAATTGTCAGCCATTATTAAAAGTAATAGTTCTTTGAATCACGTTGGAAAGTTTGTATCCTAAAGAGTTGTGCATGTTTAGTGCACCATCTTCTGAGCTATCACCAGAGGCTTAGTCCCTCTCTCATGTACTGCGCCATGGCTCCTTCTGTGTAATTCAGGTACCCATTCTCCCTGTGTTACCTCCAGCGACATAACCAGTTCATGTAATGTGATGTCGGCTGTGTGATATTTACCTGTATTAAAGCAGAGGTATCAACTTCAGGGGGGCTTGCGTTTTATTGATGGACATTCACCATGCTGAGGACTATACATCTGTATGTCTATCCTGGACCTTTCCTCTTACCTCCAGACTCATGTATCTGATCGCTTGTTTGATATCTTCACTTACTTGTCTAATAAGCATCTTAAATTTAGTAGAATTCTTTTCCTTGCTGGCTCCAAGTCTCCATCTTTGTAGAGGGTGCCACTGTTCTTCCAGTTGTTTACGCTAGAAACACTGGTCTCATTCTTGATACTTCTCTTTCTCATCCCATATCTAATCAGTCTGTCTGTAAGTCCTGTTGGCTCTGCTTTCGAAATGTATCCTGAATCCAAGCAGTTTTCACTAATTCTGCATCTTTCACCCTGTTCTAAGAGCTGTTATTATTGTGCTGCCTTCTTACTGGCCTTCCTGCTCCACTACACTCTATTTCAGCAAAATAGCCCTTAACAGATCCTTTGTCACAAGTGAGACTGAACAATTAGCTTTCTCATGCTTGACATTGCTAGTATCAAAGTATTGCTAAAGATTACATCAGTAAATAGTATGTCTTCTTCCAGTATCTGGAACAGTTGTATAAGTGTAATTGGTTCTGGGACAATTACTCAAGTGCACCTGTAAAACCATATGAGCCTGGTGGCTTTTTTGTTTGGGGTAGATTTTTAATTGTTGGCTAAAGCTATTTAGTTATTATCAGTGTCTTCAGGTTTTCTGTTTATTCTTAAGTTTCTTTTGGTAAATGGAATATTTACTAAGTTATCCAAGGGTTTTCATATTGGCATATGACAGTAATAGTATTTATATTTTTTTAGCTCTATCAATCTTCATATTTATGCTTCCTTTCCTTTTTTCTTTTAATCAGAGATTTTTTTTTTCTATTGTTAGGTTTTCTCTCAAAGCATCAGCTTTTAATTTTTGTTCTTTAGTTCTTTATTTTTGTTTTCTGTTTCATTTTTTTCTGTTGCTATCTCATTTCATTCCTTCTGCTTTTGAGAGCTTACTGTTATTTTCTAACATACTGAGTTTGATGATGAGCTTATTTTTAGCTTTTAAAAAAATTCACGGAAATATTTAAATTTTGGGGAGGCTTAACGTGTTCCATTTTTTTTAATTGTACTGATGTAAAAGGTTTCAAGTTTCTCATATGATTTTTTGGGGGAGACTTAGAAGTGTATGTGTTAGAATTCCAAATATGAATAAGGTTTTTTTGCATGTTTGTGTTGGAATTATTGGTTTGTTTTGCTTCTAAAATTTGTATCAGAAAATGTGATCTGTTTTACTGACTTTAGTATTTATTTAGATATGTTTTCTGATCTGGCATATAGTCAATTTTTATCGTTGTTCAATGTGTATTCTTAACTGTTTGGCTGTTTCCTATATTCTGTATATTTAATCTATATTTTTACTAACTTGTCTGCTCTACCAGTTACCAAGAGAAATAATGTTAAATTCTCTTGCTATAATTAGGAACTATCAGGTTTTCTTTGTTATTCTGACAACATTTAGTATATGTAGAATTGTATTTTTAGTTTACTACTGTTAAAACTTTTTACAAAAAATACATTCAGTGTATGGTGATCATTTTATTTCAAACAATGTTTTTTGCCTTAAAATCTATTTTGTCTGATATTAACATAGTAGTATCTATAATACATAGTCTTCATTTAGTTTATCATTTTAACTTTTCTGTGTTCTTATATTTTAAATTTATTTTTTGTACATCATAGATTTTAAAAACATAAAATCTGATCTATTTTGTGTTTTCATTGCTGAATATACATTTTTCAGCTGCTTAATATAAATGTATAAATGGTATACGTGTATGTGACTGCCATCTTATTTTGTGCTTTCTGATTAATCTAGATCTTTCAGGCTCCCCCCCCCCCCACTTCTGCCCTATTTGATCGATGGAGGTACCCCCCCGCCTTTTTTTTGTCTACTGAGTTAGAAGTTACGCCTTACATACATAGATGTCTTTTATATGTAACCTACGCATTTTGATTCAGTCAAACTGAAACATCTCTAACTTGTGTTTAAATAACACATGATCCTGATTGATGCAGCTCATCATCTTGAATTAAAACTCTCTTTATTGAACTTATCCTTAAATAGTGTTGCCTTTTTTCTGTAGTTTTGAGGGAAGAGTGAGCAGTGTGCTCTTAGATCCTCTTGCTTCACCGCTAATACTGTGTTTTATATCTGTTTAAAATTTCTCATACAAATCTGTTTCCTTCAGCTAAGAACTAAACCTATGTTTAGGCTGGATTTTTAAAAGCTTTAGGGCCTTTGTAAAATTAGACTACAGCTTCCTGGTACCAGGATTTTTTTTTTTTTTTTTTTTTTTTGGTCTTATTCTTTATGTTTATTGCTTATCCTTTTGAAATGTGATTAGATAGCTCTGTGTCTATTTTTGTTTTTGTTTTATTCTTTGATTTCAGAGTATCTCACTGATACTTGAGTCTGAAGTAATTTTATTCCTGGTTATCATGTAGTAGGGCATTTAATAGCTTTCTGTATTAAACACTGTTATTCAGGTTCTAGTATTATATAAAAATGAAAAAAAGGAATTTAGTAGCAAAGAACTTAAAGTTCTCTTTAGAATTTAAAATATAATTTTCTAATGGTATCACAGAGGATGGGAAACTAATATGACCATTTGCAAAGTATATTCTTATTTATTATGGAACATGTATTACTTATGAAAAATAAAACGGGAGTAGTGAAAAAATGTCTTATGTATTTCAAACAGTGGTTCTTGGACCAGCAATATTAGGACTAAGTGTGAACTTGTTAGAAATGCAAGCTCGTGGGTTCAGCTTCAGCCTTTGGGGGCCCAATGGTCAGTGTTTCTACAAGCATTCCTGGTGATTCTGATGCTTGCTGAGGTTTGAGAACCTCTGAGTTACACATTAAAACAAGTTGGTATAAACAGATTACATGATGCATTCAGTTGAAAGAAGTATTATTGGTAGATACTTGATTAATAAACATGACTACATCACTCAATTTACCTTTTATTCAAGGGGTTTCTGCTGTCTTAGAAGGAATTATTGATAAATATTAATATTTCTTGATAATGGAAAGTTAGCTATAATATTATATGGTGGAAGTTTGTGGTTCAAAGTATTTTTCAGTTAACACTGAAAATTTAATGCAACTCTGGTTTCCTTTCCTCCTAACCCTACTTCAGTCATTAGTTTTCAAATTACTAGAGTCCTTTTAGTGTATTTGATACCTCACCATCAAGAACTCATCAAAAGGGCTAGAAAGACGTTATTGTAATATTCTCACCTTAAAATACAATGGGAAAATAGGCTCTCGTAGTAAGTGTTGGAGTTCTTTATTTTGAAATGTTTTGTAGTAATCATTCCACCGTGGTGTGTATAGGTAATAGTAAACCAAATCAATTTTAACTAATAACTTGAAACAGTACTTGAATAACATATTATGGAGATGGTTTATATTATGTGTGCTCATAATTTAAATCTTGATGATGGCATTTAAAAATTTTTGTGTGTGTGTTTTTCTTTCAGGAGAGAAATAGAAACAAACAATAACTGTATGAAGATGTCCTGTTAGAATTACAACACTAATGAAGTAGACTCTGGAAATGCCTAATAAGTCAAAGAAGACGTTATTAAAGCTTTTTTTCTGCTTAAGGTGACATCTTTGAACTCTTTAACACAGAATTGACTCTTGTAATGGTTATCATCAGCGCATCTGCCCTTATACTCTCACCAAACACACTTGAGAACTGTAACTTCGTCAAGCACTTTCTGTCCTGAAGCTTTTACCAGTATCTGCTGTCTTTTGTAATTATGCATCCTAGCTAAGGCACAGAAGACTGAATGAATGCAAGGATTCATTAACTCTTTGAATTTGTTAAATACTAACAGTTAACCATTAGAAGTGGTTCAATGATGTAAGAGTCACACTGCTTCAACTTTTTCTTTGTTGTAGTTTTTAAATTGTCGATTTTTAGCTATTTGACAGATTAAAAGCAAAATAATCATGCCACATTTAGTCCTGGAGTTCAAGTCTAAATGTTTATGTGAAAAATTATTGTAGTAAACTTTTAATATGGCAAAGCAACCTTAAGCTCTATTTTAGCCAAATAAAACATAATCTGAGATTATATTAGAACATTTCCCTTGTCTTCAAACTGTTTGGTGTAACAGAATATTGATATGCAGCTTGGTGGACTTCACCAGTTAATGCACATTCTTCTCCCTTCCTTCCCCCAATAACATGTAAACTGAAAAATGTGCATTTGTCTGAGGAATTATTTTATTTGCTACCACTTAATGAATCTCAAAATTTTGAGTAAATGTACCTCAGTCTAATCAGACTTTTTATGACCTTTATAACTACATTTAAAACCCTTAATTCCTGTTTCTGGGTGTTTGCGAGCCTGATTGCTATCATGAAGTAAAAATTTATTACTGTAGGTATTCACTAGCTAAATAAACATAGTTCTTGTTTAGCAAGCATATACTGTTCCTCAACTCTTCTCCAGCTTTTGCAGTGTCCTGGCATCCTTAAAATACTTTGAAAATATGGCCTTGATCCATGGATTAAATCAGTAAGTGAATGTGTTGATGTTTTATTGATCAGATCTATATAAATGGGAATACAGCATATATCTGGGTATTCTTATAGTTATCTTTTTAACATCTTTTTTTTCATTAATTACATATCAACATTAATTTTGTATCTTGAAACAAATTGATTTTGTATAATTGTGTCAAGCATCTGTATTAACTGATTTGATGGCATAAGGTTATGAAGATAATGTATTGCCCCTTATATTACTGTTCCAAAAGGAGAAAGCTATATAGAAAGATACAATAAGGGTGAAAATAGCAATACAGTAGATTTGAATACCTTGGTGTTTTGCATTACTCCATTTATGTTTACATCATGTTTAGACATGTTTTCATTTACATTTACATCTTAGGTCACTTCAGTTCAAAAATTTAGTGACATTTCTTTGAGGCTTTCATTTATATAAAGTTTTTGTACAATGTTTTCTTAAAATGTACAGATACTGTATTCAAATGAAATAAAATACAGTATTTGTAGATAATCGTAGCTACTTCACAGGTCTTTGGTAGTCCCGTTGTAGTTATATCAGTGTTTACTGAAGGGAACATTAAAATATTAATGGTATATTATAAAATAACTTTCTTAAAGGAAAGTTGCACCTGTTTTACCTTTTTAAGAGTAAGCCATGAAATCTTGTAACATGTCTCTTAACTATTTATAATGAAAATTGGCATTTGGGTATAGTAACCACAGAAATGTTCTACATCCCTAAGATTGTATAGGTAGGACATGTCAAAGATGACTTGTCACTCTGGAGGGCCTATTAGAGAAAAGTGTGAAGGGGTGACCTCGTGGAAAGGATCTGAGTCCTCGCTCTGAGGTTCTCTTTTTCTTGGTGCTTTACTAGCAACTCTGAATATTTTTATAAAACTAGTTACATTATAAATGGATTGAAACTTGTTTAATTTGCATTTGGTTTCTGTGTAAGAAGTATCACAGAAACACTCAGCAAGCAGGCTGATTGCGGTAGCGGACTCAGCAGTGTCCAGCGGACTGGAGCGGAGCGGTCTGTCCGTCGTGAGCAGTACATCCCAGTGCCTTTAACCTGGGTCTCTAATATTACGTGAAATGGGTGCAGCGTTCCTTTGGAAATAAAAACTATCTTTTCAATCGGTAATTTTTTTTCTCATTTAAGTCTTCTTCAGAGCACCTACTCTATCTTCCTCCTCGGTCTGTCAGTGTATTGCAAAATGTTTTTCCTCTAAATGAAATTATCGCAGGTTGTCTCAACAGCACAACTGTTTCTTAACTGTAGGGACAAAAAGGGAGAGAACCTGTGCTATATAGCAGGAGACATATAATCAGATATTTGAATAATCACAAAGACACCATTGGCCCAGTAAGTTTCTTGCTTAATGTTTTTCCAAGATCTGGTTTGAATGTTTCTTATTAAAGTTATCATGTGGGTATTTTATTTTGAAAGGTATTATAGTTTGTATATTTAACAGTAAGGGGGAAAATGTAACCAAAATTAGTATTCTTTCTCTATACATATTGGTACTTGAAGATTGCTTTCATAAGAAACCCCAGCCTTTTTCTAATTTCAATACTTAATTCCTCATTTTAACTTAAGTGATCTTTCTAATTCAGAAGTTGTGTTCTTTTTGAATACCATGCATGGAGGTTAAGCTGATGTTAAAGCAGTTTGCAATAAAAAAAAAAAGAATCAGCTTAAGTCATTTAATCATTTCAAGTGCATTCTGCATCCTATAAAAATAAGTTTGAGAAATTTAAGAAAATTGTGTTTTCATTAAGTTTTGCATATCTTTTGTTATGCCATGTAAATTCCCTCCTTTTTTGTATGATTAAAGAAAGGTTATGATAAAATGATTAGTTCATTTACAGTCACTTGTAGCAATTACATGAGAATTTGAATTTTGTCGTGTTTGGGTTTGTTCATTCCTGTGAATGATGGTACAGTTAGGTGAGATTTTTTTTTTTGTTATGGTACCCAAACTCACCATTTGGTCCTCTTTAATCTTTGAGGGTTTCAATAAAAATTGTTCACTCATATCTGTGTTCTTTCCATTTTATCTTTGTAAATATGTATTGCCTGCTAGAAAACATAACATTTTTATTGACTTTGTTCTGAATTTCCTGGTTGACATATCTGTCAAGTACAAATAGATTATATCACTGTTTTAGTTGGCCATTTAAATTAAGTGGGGGAATTAAAGTGAGGGAGGATCCTATATCCTGATCTTTATCTACACAAGTGAGTTTATTGAATTACCTGCTCTTACTATTAAGAGCAAAAGAGAAAAAGCCCTATTTATTTTCATGTAATAGGAGGAAGTGGTGCTTCCAGCTGTCTAATAACCCTAATCCCCTGTTCTTTGAACCAAGGAATGCTTTTCTAACAGTCTGTGCATTATCCTTTGAGATTGATAGAGCTTATGTCGATCAGATCATGGCGACTCAGGATGGCACAGTGATCATTTCTAGGTTCTCTAAGGCAGCAGTCCCCAGCCTTTTTGGCTTCAGGGTCTGGTGCTCCTATGAGAATCCAATGCCTGATAATCTGAGGTGGAGCTGAGGTGGTGATGCTACCACTGAGGGGCGGCTGCAGATATAGATGAAGCTTCGCTCACTTGCCCGCCACTCACCTCCTACTACACGGCTTGGTTCCTAACATGCCATGCACCAGTACCTGTCCGTGGCCCGGGGTTTGGCCCGGGGTTTGCTCTAAGGTACTTGTCCAGATGGAGGGAAACCAAAGGGTTTTGTGCTGTTAAAACCCACCAGTAGCATATGACAGTGTTGGCCTGTGACCAGGGCATGGTTTTATGGAACTACTCCAGTGTCCCACAACATAACAGCATCAGAAGTCTTTTTACTAGTCATCTAACAGGAGGGTTTGCATCTCATGAGCATTCTTATATTTGTGGTTGAGACTCTTAATTTCTTTGGCTCGGCTTTGCCTTAATTACTAATACTAGATTTAGTAATTCTAGTGTAGGAACTAAAATACTCTTGCAGTCAGAAGTTAACGGACTAAGGTTTTCCTTGCTTTCAGATCACAGAACTTGCCATTGCATAATCTCGATGTGTATTCTTTCCTCATTCCTCTTGGTGCAATAGTGAGAAACAGAACTCATCTATATATCATGTAGTAGTGGCAGTTTACATGCAGTTTGTCTCTAAATAGTGCACTAAATTCAGAATTCGTCTATAAGTTACCTGTACAACATTAGGACTAAATGTAAATGAAAATTATTTTTGTAAAATTTATGTGCAAGGAAGACATGAGTGTAGATTTTATAACACTGGTGGGTTCTCCGTCCCTTTCTGCTACCCCACTTGCCCCTCCAAAGAATACCTCTTTACGTAGTATACATTAAGAGAGATTCCAATGCCATTTTAAAACAATATTGGATATTCCTGACACATTGGGATTATCGTATAGGGGAAAATCTTAGAATTGGGAGTTGAAAGACCAGACCACCAGTTACTTCTAACTGGTAGGTTGACATTGAACAAATCATTTCCTTTGTTAGTGCACTGGTACATGCAGGAGGTTGGTATAGCATGCATCTAAGGTTCTTTGCAGTTCTGAAATTTTGTAATTTATGATTTAAATAGCTTTATAGCTGTGACTTATTTTAGCAGTGGCAAATGTTCTTTTGAAAAGAAGTTTGAAAACTAGTATAATTTGTAATAGTGATCCTTGTATATTTTCAACATATAGGTAATGAAAACCTCATTACCTATATATTTTATTTTAGTATTTTATTTTATTTAGTATTATATTTAGTATTTTATTCTAAAAATCAAATTTGATAAAATACGACCACTAATTCCCTTCAGTGAATTTTGAAGTCTAGTGGTACAAAATCTCTGTCTTTTCCAGTGTTGCAAAAAAGATACGAAAATATGCGTCCTGAAGAAATACAAGCCCTTTTTTTTTGGCTGCCATTTTACATTATCCTTGTATTTTTTAAAAAATAGTTTATTTTTTAGGGCAGATTTACAGAAAAATTGAGAATACAGCACAGTGTTTCCATATACCTTTTACCCAGCTTTCCCTATTACAAAGTACATTATTTTGGTACATTTGTTATAATTAATGGACCAATATCGATATGTTAAAAATTTTTAAGTTTTTGCCTAATGTCCTTTGTCTCGCTCAGGATGCCATCAAGGATCTCATATTTTAGTTATAGTGTCTCTTAGTTTCCTCTTGGCTGTGATTGTTCCTCAGAATTGTTTTTGATGACCTTGACAGTATTGAGTGCATGTTAGGCATTTTGTAGAATGCTCCTCCTTTGGAATTTATCTTGTTTCTTATGTGATTGGGGTTATGAGTTTCAGGGAGGAAGATCACATAGGTAAAGTACCATTTCCATCATGTATCAGGGTTACGTACCACCAATGTATGCCTGTTGATCTTGATCACCGGGCTGAGATAGTGTCAGTTTCTCCATTCTAAAATTACTTTTTGCCTCTTCCTTTCTATGTTGTACTCTGTGGAATGAAAATCAGTCCACACCTGAGGAGGCAATCATGCTTCCCCCTTATCCTTTTATATTTAAAGAGGAATGTGGGAATCTGCTTTATTACTGCTTTGCCTCATCTCAACAGTCTCATGTGTGACTACATTTTCCTTTTTACTTAGATCTTTTAGAATCTCCCCCCCACCCACTTTCCCCTGCCTCATTTTTTCAACAGAACAGTTTTATATTGGAGGAATCTAATGCATATTTACCCCTACTCCCTGAATTAATTCTAATTGTGTGCATAGTAGAGCAATGGTTTTAATAAAGGATTGGAGCTGTAGTAATAGAGAAGATTTAAATGATGGCAAAATATCTTGATCTTAATGTGTAAAAGTAATTTTAAGTAAAAGTAATTTGGCTGTGTTGAAAAACCTGAGGCAGGAGTTAAACAGTATATTATGGTTAGAATGGTACATTCCTTTCCTAAGAAAAGGTGGTTTAAATAGTAAAAAGTTGTAGAAAGTTGATTACTTTCAGTTCATATTGTATCATTGAGATCCTGAAAGCAGTCACTACCTGAATAAAGCTTAAATAATCATGTATCTTTGTTTTTGCAACTTTTGGTTTTCAGTGACTGTCAGCCATACTTCTAAGTAAATACAGCATAGCATTAGTTTATCCTGTTAGAGCAGAGCAGATGGCAGAACCAAAGACAAATTTGACCAAAAGAAAAGCAAAAACTGGGAAGCAAGAAAACATATACACGAGAAGACAGTTAAGCCAAAGATGAAAATTAGATAAATTTTTTTGCTTTGCTTCTTACAAATGCCCTTGATATTAATGCCATTTAAATACATTAGCAAACTAAGACTTCAATATGAATAGTAACGATTCAGAATGGAAACACTAATTTGGATGTGTTCCTTCCATATTTCATCAATGATACTGTGCAACTTCAGGATGAAGAGATCTATGACAACAAAATAAGATGGATTTTCTAACTCTTCTAGTGTATATTCAAAAGGAAGACTATCTTGTGGTAAAAAATTTACAGATAAAGCTTCAATATAATATTTATGCATGCTAACATTAAAGCTATTATCTCCAACAAACACATGAAGTTTATTTCTGCTTGAACTTGCTGTATTAACTGCCTCCGTTTCCACTGTAAAACACCCAGTGCGTAGAGCAGTTACTACCTGTGTCCCAGCATTTTTCCAGTAGCACATTTGTTGGCTTAACGAAGAGTCATCTGTGCTTTCTAAACTTGTTTATTCCAGTTGCACTTGTTTCTTAAGAGACGTAAATATGTGAATTGAGAAAATACGAGAGTTGTTACTATGAAAACTAAATTGACTGCCTTGGAAATACCTGGTAAAGGTGGATTGTCTCACCTATATCTAATTAGATATAGATCAGAAAACTCAAGATATGGCAGGAAACTCATAAAAATAGAAATTTTCACGTAGTTTACAACTGTATTTATTTCCCTTCTCACTCCAGTGGGAAATCAGATGTGTTAGAGGTGAGGTGTGGTTCAAAATGCATGTTTTAAAATGTTTAAGATTTGTTTGTATCACTTTTAATGAACCCACTCCCTCACTAAACTATTTCATTATTTAACATTGTCATTTTTAAGACTTTAACCTAAATTATTCTTTCTAAAATCCAAAAATGCTTCTCCCTCTGCATTAAACAAGTTAACCATTTTTCACGTGTGGCTGTGCGTGTACATGTGTGATGATCAGCTGCTGTTACCGCACCGATCTGGTCCAGGTGCTCAGTAGTCACCAGCCAAGAGGCAATTCCAAGGTTATTTTATGAGAAGGAAATTTACTTCGAGTCAGCAGTCGCAGACACACCAGGGATCATTCCCAGAGCAGTGTGTCCCCGAAGAAAGCTTGTAATCCATCTTTATTAGGGGAAATGATGCATAAACGTCATGAAGAGGTGGGGACATGCCAGCACCCGCGCAGTCAGGAAGCATGGTTGTATGTACATCATCACGTGGTCGAAAATGGCGGAAAATCTTAGTACTATACTGAAGGTATGACGAAAGTTCAGGAGAAAGTCCCAAGAGGGTTCTTGAGGCTGCTCCAGCTGGTCTCAGGTGGTTTCAGCCGGTTCATCCCCTGGTCCTGCAAAACATTATGGGTTTGTTTCTGAAAAACAGTTCTAGCAATCATCAACGTGCAGATATGGTTACACATCTCACCAAGTCTTGGTTTTTCTGTGAACCTTTCAGCAAATTGCAAGATAGCAGTCATTGCACAAACCTTATAAATTTTACAGTGATCTAAATAGGGTTGAAGGTTAATCAAGACAAAGTTATAAACCCTGAAATTAATCTTTGCTAGCTTACCGGACAGGCTACATGTGTAGTTTAGGTTGTGTTATGATCTTTGCCAATCAGTGTAATAAAGAAGAAGTGAACATACCACTGTTGGGAAGGAAAAATTATCCTCTACCTTCAAGTTCTGGTTAGACTAATAAGACAGATTTTGCCAAAATGGCGGAAGCCATCACCTTAAACACATCCTTCCGCTGAAGACAAGATGTTGGGGGTAGAGAGTCCGTTATGGGAGGTTACCAGGGAAAGGATGGTGAATAAGGGTAAGATGAAGTGGGTTTAAATCCGTGCCTTCTCCATTGATAGAGCAGGCCAGGTACAGTGAGGGAGACACCCTTACAGACGGAGAGTTCGCTTACAAATGTCAATGTCCTTTTCCCCAGGTCTGTTTCTTAATAACCAGTCTGAGGTAATCATAAAGAGGCACATTTTGGTATGGGAAACTGCTCCCCTTAACCGCTTAGGAATATAATGTGCTAGCATTTACATATTTCAAATATCTCAGCTTATGTAAGAAATGATTTCTGTATGAAATGGAAAGAAGAAATGCACCCAGTAACAATTCTGCTATCTAAATTTAAAGCCTCTGAAACCATGTCAAGTCTTGAGTAAACCATTTCTCTTTTGGGAAGGCACAAGATTCATTTCTCAGAACTTATGTAAACTGATGTTTTAATAAGGGGGAGGGAAATGCCCTAGGAAGAGGAAGTTAGCCGTTAAATCCCTGTCTTGGAACGCTTTCCAGTTAGGCTTGTTTTTTTTTCGTTTTGTTTTTTCTTTTTTTAAATTTCTGTTCTCCAGGCAAAATCTGAAAGGTCACACATTAAATACAAATGAAAAACCAGTGGAATGGATGTCAATAACATGTAGAAATAATTTGCATCAGTATTAATTTTCAATTGGATTGAAAGATTCCACAGAAGACATTTTGAACAGATTTCTGAAAAAGGTTCAAATTTTTAAAAAGACACATTAATGCCACATTTTATTCAAATACAGACACAGCTTCCCCCCTCCCCAAGTTTGATGAATCTATTCCACTCACAATGAAGTCACAACTTTCGCTGTTTTCCAGGAAAACCTTAGATGTTTCCTCACTGTATATGTTTTTTCACACCATTCAGGATGGGTGCGCAGGCCCACCACCGTAAACACATTCTTTAAAGTGGTTCTTGAATGGTTTTGATATTTAGATCTGTAGGACTGGTAACAGATCTACTATCCCAGATATCTAGTCTAAATGGACTCTCCTAATTTACTGATAATAAAATTACCACCAGTATATGTCATATTTATGATGTGGGACTGGGCAAATCCCCCCCCCGCCACGAGTGGGGACTCAAGTCCTGCAACAACGAGAGAGGGGGAGGGTCCTTGTCTCCACGCAGGAAAGAATTCAAGAATCAGCTGGAGTTAGAGACAAAGGAAAGTTTATTAGAGAAAGAATAATACTCCATAGAATGTGGTCTCTCAGAGAATGAGACCCCAGATGTTTGAGGAATTGGGTTTATATCTGTTTCTTAGTTTCTATGAAAAATTACTGATTACAGGGAGTAAAGAATGGAATGAATGGTGGGGTTTATCTTTGTCCAAGGTACTGCTTTGTTTCCCTTTTATGGTATGAGTAAACAGTCCTTAGTAATCTGCAGGAATGGTCCTTTGTTCTGTAGGTTCCCGTGGTCTGGCTGCATGGCTGATCAGCCAAGTTCCTGTGTTTAATAGCACTTAGCAGGCTCCGAATTCTACTCAATTTAAAATTTAATCAATCTATGTAGTTCTCATGCCTCTTTCCTATATTATTTATAAACTTTACATAATGCTCTTAATATTAATCTCAACGTTAACAGGTTAGGTAGTGGTTCTAGGTCTTTTTAGTCTCAGGGCTCCGTTACACAGAAATTAATGAGGAACCCAAAGAGCTTCTGTTCATGTGGGTTATATCTATTGATATTTACCATATTCGAAACTAAAACCGAACAATTTTAAAGCGCGTAGTAGTCATGTGATAGCGGCTGGATTTTCTTCTTTCTTGTGTTCATTCTGATGCAGTATCACGGTGTAATTCTGGAAAACTGAACTGGACACTCACAAGAGAATGAGAATGAAGTGTTAATATGACTGAATATGAACTGGCATTGCAGACTGCCTTTGGGGACCGCTCCTCTGGGACACACTGTGTTGGTGGACTATTTGGTGTCATACTCCTCGGTGTAAATGGATATCCTTAAGAACTTTTGAGCCACTTCCTGAGCAGTCAGTCCCATGTGGCAGCTCTCCAATGTGCACACACAGGCCCCCTCACCTTCCCACAGACGCACACACATCCTCTCTTGACCTGTGAACATAAAGCCAAACACGCATTTCAATCAACATACTCATTCATTACAAGGGATCTATTGATTCACAGCTCTTAGTGCTCACTGAACTTTTTTTTTTAACTTCATATCATTTCCTCATCTCATCTGGGGCTTTATTGCCTATAAAAATAAGAACATGAGTGGCTTAACACTCAAAATTAGTTTCGATTTGTATTCGTGAGAGATTTTTGTGAGGATACTTTGCATCCGAAGGGAAATGTTTGCTTTTATCCTCATTCTTCCTTTTCTGTCCTAACCCCGGACTCTTCCAATCAGCATTCTCTCACTTCCTCTTTCTTCTGCTCTGCTTCCGGTACCACTAACTTAACTTACCAAGCTCCAAGCAAAGATAGTGGTAACTAAAGCAGGGATGGAATTGCCAAGTGCTCAGTGATTCCTCTTCTCCACTTGCCTTGATCGTGTTTCTCCTGTTCAAATCAACATTCTCCCAGGTGTTAGCCAGCCCGATTCCTGCTCAGGTCTCAGCCCACACTCCTATTTCTGCTCCACACTGGCTTTCTTGTGTTCCCACAAACTTTCAGATTCATTCCCACCTCTGGGTTTTCCTGTCCTATCTGCCTGTATCAGATATTTGCTCTCCTCTCCTGTGGGGCTCTGCTCCATTTACTTTCTCAGCAAGTGTGTCCCTGATCACTGTATCTAAAATAGTTACTCTGTCACTCTATTCTCTTACCTTCTATTTTCTTCATGGAACTTATCTCAGATTATCTGCTTATGGCTTTGTCTTTGTTCTGTTAAGTCTGCGAGTCACGTGGACAAGGAGCTTTGTCTTTTTTATTGACATAACCACTGCCTGGCACACAAAATGCTCAGTAGCTACTGGTGAAATTAGTCATTAACCTCCAAGTTTGTATTTGCTATTGATGCTGCAATGGTGACTTTCCTTGCTTGGGAACCAGAAGTCGGTCTATGAACTGGTAAATGCACAGAGCAGGAAAAGTTAGTGCTGCTAATTATTGCGTGGAAAAAAAAAGCCATGTGACTTTTATTTTCCTTACCCAGGGGCAAGCTCAGTAATATCCCCATTTCACCTTTAGTATTCTGTTTGGTTGCTCTTTTGGAGTCCGCTTGCCACCTGCCTGTCTGCCAACTTCCTCCCCATCCCCCTTCTTTTCTTCCTTTTTTCTCCTAAAATTGCCTTTAATTATTACTTAAACTGGATTTTCTCTGAGTCAGGTAAGGTGGGGGAATACAGGGTGATTCACCCCGAGATCCTTTAGAGGTGACAATCTGGGAGGTCATTTAATCACATCTTCCAGTTTCTGGATGAAGAAACAGGCTGGAAGGCTATGACTTCCCCAAGGTCCCAGACGGTGACAGAACCGGGACTTCAGACCCAGATTTTCTAGTTCCCAATTCAAAGCCAAATCTGTACTTAGTTGTTGACTGACCAAACAATTACATGAGAAACATCCTCACTCAGATTTATTTGGAAAATTAATTGCAAGTGCGCACTGCATGTCATCTTAAGCCTTCAATGTGTGTCAGCTTTTGCTCTCCCCCCCTTCTCTCTTTAGCCCTGCTGTTCTCATGGAGAACTTGTTCTTTCCCTAGTTTGGCAAGTGTTCGTTTTCTTCTCTTCATTCAGCCATAGATCCTCTTCAAAGCCATTTGGCTTTCAGCTCTCACGTGACCAAAATTATCTAGACTAGTGAAACTTTAAAAGCTTTCTTTTTAAAAATTGCTCTCATTTTTAGAGACTGATGTTTCCTTGTTATTGAAGCGTGTATATATCACTTTTTACTTTAAAAATGTAATCATTTCTTTAAATTGTGTTAATACCTCTACCGTATAGAAAAAAGTTTGACCATGAGATAGTCATTATTCATGATACAGGAGTGATGTTTCTGATTTTAGATAAAATGGAAAGGATTTTACCAGCTGACATACTACCCAGCTTAACGTGATTCCTAACTGAACAATTACAAAATGAAACAAAAGATAAAACACAATTTAAAAAAAAAAATTACACAAAATGACAGCAGAGGGAGCTATTGAAGTTTGATTACATTTTCCATGGCCTGGGTTGAGGTTTTTGCTTTTGTTTTCCTTTAGACTGTAACATTTTGACATAGACTCTCTCATCTCAATTATCAACATGCAAGAAAAGTTATATCAGATTGGAGGACATATATGCAGTTTGAGGGACTGCAAAAAATGAGGCTTTTTTTCTGCCTCCCTTCAATTCCCTTATCCACAAAAAATCCTATAAAAGTAGTTGGTAAAACCAAAGGAATGGCAATTTTATAGTTGTAATTTTAGAAACAAGTTTTAAAAATTACAATTTTATTGTTGTAATTTTAGACTCCATTGGTGTAAATCTGGGTCGTTAGTGTCAAATGCTCCACAGGCCATTACCCCAAATTGTGTTTTTTTTTTTCTTTCAGGTTTCCTGGAGGCCTCCTCTGGGCTTCGTAAGTCTCCGAGGGCTTGCTTGTGTGGTGACTGTTGTTCTGCCCTGCTTCTGTTATGTGTGGGGAAACATGAGACCTGAAAGGGTTAAAATTCACAGCATTTAATGAGGAACTCTCATTGGAAGGGGGAGCGGTTGAATTGGACTAGATCTGCTATGCGCATGCGCGCCTTCACATGCGTATTTTGAGGGAGGAGGGAAGTGGAACAAGGTTGTTTCAGGCCTTTCACCACGACCTGTCACATCCATGTGTATGATCTAATTCTGCTTTGATGTCTCTGCCTCTCTGTACCCCACCTGCTAACTCCATGCCTCCTAACTGGACCCTCAGCCTCGGAGTTCTCTCCACTCCAAGCCCACTCTCCACACTTCATAGTCTTCATTTCTTTACCACTGCGTACTCAGAATTCCCCTTCTAGGAATTTCTCTTTGTGCATAAGTGCAGAGAAAATGTGTGGGTACGTGGGGAAACTCCTTGCAGTATTATTTGTGATAACAAATTTAAAGACGGGCACAAATCTGTTCATTTAAAAAATAAATTGTGAAATTTCTTCAATGAAACACTATGTAGCCATTAATGCTGATGTGGGAAGATGTTTCATTTTCTTAAATCAAAAATCTCATGGCACATATGATCTACATGATTTGTAATACAAGTTTTAAAATTTAACATACTTTAAATATAAGATTTACATGTAATTTTAATACATAATTTAAATTTAAAGCAACATTTAAAAAGATTTTATAGACAAAGTTTCTGGACGTGAACACAAGACATAACAGTGGTTACTTCTATGTATGGTGCTAGACTTGCAGGGTGTGAGTTGAAAGAGGAGGGAGATTGTGCTTTTTTGTCTTATATCTTTCTTTGGTTCAAACTGTCTACCAAGAGCTTATATGTCCAATTAACAAACTAATTTAATTTTAATTTAAATGAATATATCTAGTGATCTTCCACGATTGACTCCCAGCTTCAGTGTCTCGCTAAAGTCTCTCATTACTGTCACCTAACATATACACATACAGCCTTGCAGGTAGCCTCACACAGACTAACTTATTTAGAATTCATAACTTTGCTTAGATTAACCAGTAAGCCCACTTAGATCGCTCTGGATGTTAGGAAGTTTGTGTAACCATGTCCTATAACTTGCTAAGAGTTTAATGGAAGGGCTGAGACTTAAACTTTCTTCCACACCTATGCCAGAGCTGTGTTTTCAGGGAGAAACCTAGGAAATTTGCAGGACCTGGGGTAGGATGGGACCCAAAGTGACTGAAGCCAGCCTGAAGCGGCCTGGAGACGCTATATTGACCACTTCATGAACTATTCCTATTGTGCTCACAGTAGAATGCTAAAATCTCTCTGCCCAGGTATTTATAGGCGCGTTTGCTAACTGCGCATGTGCAGGAAGGTCTCCACCTGTGCACGTGGTGAGGACACTCGCTGTGATGTTTATGTGTGGCTCCCATGAATAAAGACTGATGTGATCCTTTGTTCTGGGACACACCACCTTGGGAAGTGATGCCCCCAGTCTTCCCGTGTGTCTTTGCCTGCTGGCTTGCAATAAAGTAAGGTCCTTCTCATAAAACCTGGGAGGTGTCTCGGCTGGCCACCACTGAGCAATTGGACCCAGCTCGGACTGGTAACGTTATCCCTTTGGTCTGATCTCCATGGTGATCAGATCCGTGGTGGTCACTGAACTGTAATCCTCTTCTCCACTTAAGGTAGCTTCGAATAGTAGAAACAGTAGGGGCTTTGACATCAGGCAAAACAGGGTAAAAATCCCAACTCAGCCTTGACCTGCTGGGTGAAATTGGGCAAGAAATTTAACCCCTTTTAGCCTGAGTTTCTTTGCCATCAGAGTGGGAATATTGATGTTGTTCTTTTAAGACTGTTGCAAGGGCAAAGTGAATTTGAGCAAAGGCTCATAGTATGATAACTGGCAGACATAGGTGCCTGGTAAGAGGGAACGGGTATTTTTTTTTTTTTTTTTTTTGAGGATGGAAATAGTTTTCTCCATTCTTCTAGCCTTGACACTTTGTTGAATAAATGCAGTAATGCTTTTTACATCAGGTGTTTCTGCTGTGGCATGACATCATTCTCGGTATCAAATTGTACCTGTATTGTGTCTCATTCACTTCAAGCTGTGCCCTCAGCCAGCTTTTTCGATGAATGGTCTTGATTGTGGCTGGCTATCAAAGCCTGCTGACACATTTCTAACGGGCCTCTGATGGCTTAGCTCAAAGGGGAATCTGATGGTGACATCCAGTCACCATGTTAAGAAGAGCACAGTTATAGACAATTCAGAATGAAGATCTGAATTGACTGTGTAGGTAGTTTCTACCTCTGATGGTGTGAGTTTTGTCTGGTCAGTGTGAAGCAGAGACGGGCAGTCAAGCTGGTATTGCCCCTGAGAGCATCACCAGCCTGCATCGGAGATAGCAGATAGATTTGTCATTTTAACAGTGTCACCCTTTCCTTATGGATTATTCCCTTTTAAAGGCACTTCCCCCATATTGCTTTTTATTATGCTTTATTTTTGAAATTATAAGCAGCATTTGTGCTGTAGCAGAGGCTTGTCAACACAAAATTTTGAACGAGTGAATTAATCTATGATTTTTGCCCAAGTCTGATAATATTCCCAAGCATCTAATTTTATGTCATTTTGTTTAATGAGGTATAATCAAACATTTTCTTCTGCTTCTTGAGAAGCATTTAGATGGCAAGAACCACTGATCAACTTGATTGTCCCATAAAGATATAAATGCTACTGGCAGAGTTCACTTGTGTAGAAGATGATTCTGGAACCTGGTGCTGCATTAATGTGATAAGGTGATGCATCCAGGTGAGTGAAATACATGTCAGAAATAGATCCTATAAAAATTCAGTGCTGCCTCTCTCCTTTAGTTTCTTCCAGCAACAAGCTGGAAGTGTGCTTGGTTTTTGCTTTCTGTTTCTTTTGACACTTCACTTTTTATCAGTGACAAGAGATGTGTTGTTTTATTTTCTGTTTTTAATCTCTGTTTTAACCTCCCCCACCCCATGCCAAGAACTAATTAAAGGTCTATTTGTCTTGATAGCTAAGATTGTTATCACAGGAAGTGAGTCAGTGAAAATGTGTTTGCATGAAACAGCAGCAGCAGAATGTGTTCTTAATGAAATGCTTTGTTCCAGCAAGAGCACAGAGCTCAGCAAACAGGTCAGATGATTCTTCCAGGTCGCCACCACCAAAACCTTTGCCAACCGAGTCCACAAGCCAAGCCGTATACCTGTGAGGAAGCGCTTCCTGAAGTACATCTTCGATATGCCTATATCCCAACAAGGAAGTAGTGTTTATCTTCCCTTAGAATCTAGCCTGCCCTGTCACTGCCTAACGGACAGAAGGCTGTGTAAATGACACTTGCCTAAGTGAGTCTAAGCCTTAAGAATGTCTGGAAGCTTCTGGTTTTACATTTTTGGCAGCCCTGAGTAGCCATATAAAAACTTGGCTACCCTGTTGGAGAGACCACATGACACCACATACAGAGAAAGATCAGTCCATCCTGGTGTCCGAGGAAAGCCTCTACAAGACTTCAGTCTTATCCCCCTCCTGGTTACAACCTTGTGAGAGACCTGCCACAAAAGCCTATAACACGTGGGTTCGGCTTCGGGATGGTAGAAGCTGGAAGGGACTCGAGATCGTTAGGGCAGAAAGGGCATCTGAAGTACTGTCTTTGGACAGTTTCTCTTGACTCCACTAGATAAGGTGCCCACCCCTCCCATTCCTTCACCTTCCCAGCTTCCTCCAGGGCACCATAGTTTTCACAAAGTCAAAGTTTGTAACGCGTGTTCTGTCCCAGGTGACAAGGTGACATATATTTATTTTTTCTTACACAGAAATCAGTTGAACATTGTGCAGAACTTTAGATTTGGTATTATAATTTTCTTGTGCAGTTATTTCCTTCCTTTGTCTCCCCTCCCCCAGCCAATGGCTATCTCTTTTTCTTGTTGATGATAGACGTTCATACCTGTTTTACCCATACGACTAAAATCTTCAAGATTTTAATAGCTTCATCTGTTGCATGAATTTTGCTTTTTCCTTGAGGACATTTTTCTCAGAGCCCTCTGGCTTCCTGTTTTAATCTGATTTAAGTTGATTTTTTTCTGGATCCTGTTGCTAATTTGTCTTTTGGGATTTATTTTCAGTGTGTTCATAGTTTATTCCGTTATTTCTTGGCTCTGCTGCTTTCTCTTTCTCGGATTCCTTTTTTCACTCTGCTGAGAGACATAGTCCACTACATATTTTTCCATGTAAATATTTGCAAGTAAATATTTTTTCATAAAGGGTAAGTGCACAGTCAAGTTCCTGTCTTTGCATGTGTGAAAAGTCCAATGTTTTCTGTCACGCTGGTTGATAGTTTAGAAGGATGTATAATTTTAGGTTGAAACTGTTTTTCTCTTAGAGTGTCGAATAACTGCTTTGTTATCTTCCTAAATCTAGTGTTGTTAGGAAGAATTCTAAGGGCATTATGAAACTTCTTCCTTTGCCTGTAAGTTATTTTAATTTTCCCTTGCAGCATGTTTCCTTTACTTTAGTATTCTGACTTCCATAAATATGATTACAGATGGATCTTATTTTATTCATGTTTCTGGGTACTTCCAAACTGAGAATTCATGCCATTGTTTCGTTTTTCAATATTTTCTCCTTGATTTATTTGATTATCTTCTGGCCTTATTTTACCTATTCTCTCTTTCTAGAATTTATATTAGATGATTTGAACTTTCTGAAATGAGCCTCTGTGACTTTAACTTTTTTCTTTTATCAAAATTTTATTTTCTTTGTTTTCAAGTTCTACAGTTTGATTGATTTCCTCTTCTAGTACTTCTATGAAATGTTTTCCTCAAATATCTGGTGACCTTTGATTGCTCATGTCTGTTTATGAATGAAAGATGAGGTGGATTATTATAGGTAGATGGTATGGCTTTTCTCTGCTATTGAGCTTCATTCATGAGTGCAAGAGTTGAGCAAGAGCTTTATTTGCTTGCTCATTTATTTATTTACTTATTAATTCAACAAATATGTAATAAGCACCTCTTGGTTTTTCTGGGAAATACTGAGATGATGATCAAGAAACTTTTAACACCTAACTTACCTGTCTCCTATTACTTAAGCAAACCCAACTTAAAGATGTCTTTCTCAGAAATTTCATAATGGTCCTAGGATTATGTTTCATTGACCTGGCTTGTGCCATCTGTCTTTCTCTGAATCTGAGAATATGAAGTGCTCTGATTGAATAAGTATATGTGCATCCCTAATTGGAGGATGGTGTTAGCCATGAAGCCTTATTTAAGGACAATTAGTTCCACAAAGGAAAATCAGTTAAGACAATGGATGTGTAATGGAAAGTATATAACACTTGATTTTAGATCGATTTGTGTTTAGAGCCCACCTTTGCTGTTCCATGCTATGTGAACAGGGGCAAATTAATCATCTCTCTGAGCATATCTTTCCCCTTTAAAAGAGTATACCTATCTTGCGTGGTTTTAAATATATGATATAAGAGAGGCAATGTGCTCTGCAGAGTACCATGTCTTTTAGAATAAGAATATGTTCCCCTTGAGTACTCTTCCCTTATTATATCTTTCCTTCTTTTTCTAATAGGATATCACTAACCTGAATTTAATGGTTGTCATCCTCATTATTACTATTGTTTTGCATATTGGTAAACTTCACATAAGTATCATTATACTGCATTTTTTCTTCTGTAGCTTGCTATTTATTTTATTCAGTATTATGTTTGTGAGATTCATCCATGTTAATACATATAGCTGTATCCACCGACTTCTACTTTTACAAATATGCCAGTGTGTGACTGCATTGCAATTTTTAAAATCCGTTCTCTTCTTAATGGATTTTAGGTTGTTTATATTTTTTTGCTATTAGAGTTACATTTGCTCTATATAGTCTCATGCATGTCTCCATGTAAACATGCAAGAGTTTTCTCTAGGACACATGTAGAAATGGATCACTGGGTTTTAGAGTCTGAACTTTTTCAGCTTCGCTAGATTTTGTCAAATTGTTTTTGGAGGTTGTAATTGCTTATACTCCTACCAGCAGTTTAAAAAAAAAAATCCCATAGTTATTTAAAAGTGGGCAGATAAATTGATTAAACATTTTCCAAAGAAGACATACAGATTGTCAGGAGGTACCTGAAAAGGTGCTCAACCTCACTCATCATCAGGGAAATGCAAACCAAAACCACAATGAGACATCATCTCACATCTCTTAGAAGGGCTGTCACCAAATGGACAACTGATAAAAAGTGTTGGCGAGGATGTAGAGGAAAAAGGGAACCTTTATGTACCGTTGGTGGGAATGTAATTCGTGTGGCCACTGTAGAAAATAGTATAAAGATTTATTAAAAAAAAATTAAAAATAGAACTAGCATGTGATCCAGCAATTCCGTTTTGGATATATATCATAAAAAATGAAACCGCTATTTTGAAGAGGTATCCTTACTACTGTGATCATTGCAGCATTATTTAAAGTAGCCAAAACATAAATACAACCTAGGTGTCAATTGATGGATGAATGAATAAAGAAGATGTGGTGTGTGTGTGTGTGTGTGTGTGTGTGTGTGTGTGTGTGTGTGTAATGCAACATTTTCAGCCATAAAAAAAGGGGAATCCTGCCATTCATGACATGGATGGAACTTGAGGGCGTTATACTAAGTGAAATAAGTCAGACAGAGAAAGACAAGCACTGTATAATCTCACTTATATGTGGAACCTAAAAAAAAATGAACTCATAGAAACAGAACAGATTGGTAGTTGACAGAGGCTGGAGGTGGGAGAACTGGGCAAAGGTTCAGACTTCCAGTTATAAGTCCTGGGATGCAATGTCTGGTGTGGTGACTACAGTTAACAATACTGTATAGTATATTTGAAAGTTACTAAGAAAGTAGATCTTATGAGTTCTCACCACACACACAAAAATCACGACTATGTGAAGTGATGAATATTACCTACACTTATTGTGGTGATCACGTTGCTGTATATTCACATATCAAATCATTATGTTGTACACCTCGAATGCAATGTTACATGTCAACTATATCTCAATAAAACTAGGAAGAAATTTCATTGTTCATCATTTTCACCATTTTAGAGTGCTGACAGAAGATAGAAATGTAAAAAAATAGGACAGTACAATGGAATAAGTGTTTCAATTTTAATAATGGGAAAAGGAAAGAAAGATAATAGAGACCCTCTGCATCCAGAAGCATAAAAAAGTGCAAGGAAAGAAGGGAGAGTTGGAAGCATTTTCTCTTTGACACAAGGCAGGTGAAATCACGCGGAGTCAAGCTGCTAAGCCAAGGCTTGGCAGGTTCTTGGTGTTTCTTCCACAATTCATAAAGTGCAGAAAAGAGCGCATTTTCCTCACAGATTACCTGTTATATTGGCAAAGGAATCACTTTGAGATAATTTTGTTCACAATATCCAAATAAATTCTATCAGTCCTAACGACAAGATTCTCTTTGGTATCCCGGATCTCTGTTAACTATGGCATATTATGTAAAGAGAAGATTTAAAATGATATGTTTGGAATTATCAGGGCCTTTAACACTATGTGGTTTCTATGGATACATATACATAAATATATATACTATATAATATAATATATAAATGTATTTCTGGGCAGTCAATTTTTTTTTAGCAGTCTGTAATTTTAACAATGAACTCAAGACCTGTTAATGGAAGGTGATGTGACCAAAACAGAAATTTTCAACCTAAGTTTTAATACTGCCCTAAATACAAAGAAAACAAATTTTAATCTTATTATAAACAGCTGGGTAAGGAATGAATGCTCACTTTTGCTTATATGTAACTAAAACTAGAGGACAGAAAATGTGACATTAATCAATGTTATTGGAGTAGGCTTACATTCCCATATCTGAGGGAAAAGAGTAAATTAGAACTTGGAAATTAAGTTAGCCTTTGAAACATTTTTTTTTTTTTTACCTGGCTAGGGAACTTAGGAATGATTTCTCAAAGAAGCACAAAGAAACATTTGTGATTGCTCTCATTAAAATGTCATTAGCAAGTTTCTTGGAGGTGATAGAGTGGTTGACTGATTTTTCTTTTGTGACAGCCCTTCTTAGTCTCTGAATTGAAATCATCTGCTATCTTCCATTGGAACATCTTTTTGCAGTGAAACATCACATAAATTTTTGATAATGGTGGCAATAATCTGCTTCATGTCTCTAACTCTGAAGAGTTGAGTTTATGTCAAATGAAAAAACCATTTAAGATCAAAGTTTGTAACAAGAGCAATAGTTTGGAGCAATGATAAATAAACTGAATTGAAACCCCTGAGTGGCTCAGATTATGAGCACGTGTGTAATCTTCCAAATGCAGGGCCCTAAAGATGCTCTTTCGTATCTTCCAAGTCTACACTAAATGAGTTGGAGCTTGTCTGCAAAGTTGCAAGGAGAGAAGTTTACGGATATACAGTTGATCCCTGAACAACAGGGCTTGAATTGTACGGGTCCACTTATGAGCAGGATTTTTTTCAATAAAATTTAGCCCACTGTTTGGTATCCTCAGGTTTCATATCCATGGATTCAACAAGCCGTAGGCTGAAAACAGTATTTCCACATTCCTAACGGCAGATTCACAACCACATCTAAAATACAATTTCCCAGCTCTGGTTTGTTGAATCTGCAGATGTCAAGAGTCAAAAGTTATGTGTGAATTTTCTACTGCGCCTGGGTCAGTACCCCGCATCCCTATGTTGTTCAGTGTCCAACTGTATAATAAATAGGAAAGGTGAGGTAGATCACCTATGGCCAAAATCCTTATCAGGCAAATTAGTTGTGACAGCTGAATTGTGAAAACCGTGAGGGGCTGGAGGCAGCGGAAGAGACTATGGGAAATGGGAGCTTTATGTTCTTAAGTTGTGCAGGTCAGAGAGACGGAAGCAGGAAGGGGAGGAGAGAGAGACAAGACAGTGAGAGAGGCACCTCAACATCTCCTGCCCTCGGACATCAGCACTCTCATTCTCTGGCCTTTGAACTTAGACCGGTATTTATACCCTTGGCCCCCACCTGGTTATCAAACTTTTACGTTTGGACCGGGACTCCCCTGTGGCTTTCCTGAGCCTCCAAGTTGCAAGCAGCAGATTGTGGGGCTCGCCCTCTGTAATCCTATGGTCAGTCCCTCAAAATGTATCTCTTTCTACATACCTCTTTGTATCCTATTGGTTCTGTTCCTCTGAAGAACTCTTTATTTACTATTTGCAAAAGCTCTTTTGGATAATATGAGTTATTCGGAGATTTAATGCCATCAATCTAAGGCTTCCTTTCACTTCCCAATACTTCTCAGACCAGGTGTCTCCACTTGTCCTCACTTCCTTAGCCTTCATTTACTCTTCAGTCTACTTGGACCTACCTTCAGTTCAGACCACTGCACTAAAAGTTTCTATGCCGAGGTCACTGAAAACCTCCCTCCTGCCGAATGTGAAGGACAGTGTCAGAGTTTAGGTTAGCAGCGTTTGATACCATTACCTCCTACTTGAAATGCTCTCCTCTCCTGCATTCCCTGACATTGCTCTCCTGGTTTTCCACCTGCCAGTTTTTCCACCTTAATTTCTGTGCTGGTTCCTCCTCCTCTTCCACTAGCCAGTCTCTAAATGACTCAATACCCTAGGGCTTGCTTCTGGATATTCTTTTCTTCTCCATCTACAATCTATCTCCAGGTACCTCATGTGCTCTCAAGGTTAAAAATATCACCTCTTTGCTGATTACGTTAGAATTGATATTTCCAGCCCCGTGTTGTCTCTTGAGCTTCGACCTTGTAGATCTCACGGCTGACATCTCCACTTGGATGAGTGATAGGCATCTCCAATCGAACATATGTTAAGTACAGCTCCCACGCCCACAAGCCACTGTCTCTTACTCTGCTCAGTCTCAGTAAATGCTGAGAATCAATCCTGAATTTTCCTTTTTCTTCCCCATTCACATCTCATCCCTCAAGCATATGTTTTGAACTCATTCACTTCTCTCCAACTCCACTGTCACAAGTCTTGTCCGAGCCACCATCATCTAGCACCTGTCCCCTACGACAGCTTCCTCACTGGTTCTGCCACTTCAAACCCTGTCCATTTGCCACATGGCTACCAGGGAGATTTAAAAATACAAAGCAGGTTATATCACTTCTATACTTAAATCTAGAATCCTTTCTCTAGCCCATAAGGCCCTGTGTGATTGGGCTTCTGCCTTACCTTGCTGAGCTTAACTCCTGTTCTCTCCCCATTCACCATTATGCACCAGACACAGTGTCTCTTCTGTTTCCTAGTCACTCAAACCTTTGAGAGTCTTTGCACTTACTCTTCCCTTTTCCTGCAGTACTTTTCTCTAGCTCTTTGGAACTCTAATTCATTCTCATTTGGGTCAAATATCACCTTCTAGAAAAGGCCTTTCTTGACCAAGCTATAGAAGCTACTTCTCTCTGTTATATCATGAGCATGTTGATTTCCTTCTTAGCACTTACCACAATCTGTAATGACATTGTCTGTCTACATATTTATCATCCAGCTCTCCCACTGTAGAGTAAGTCCTATTAGGGCAGGATGTTTTTTGCCTTATTCACCACTATATTCTCAGTGTATCGTGTGGTTTCTGGCACATAATAGGCATTTAACAAATGTTTGTTGAATTCACATTTGTTTGATGTATCATTGTTATATACCCATTTGTCCCGGAAGGGTGCTGTGGGTAGACAAGAAAGTGTCGTATAAGATTCTGCTTCTGCTGCCGTGTCTGTATTAGTTGTATCAGGGTTAAGTCTTTTAGACTGTGAACTGCTAGACTGTGAGATCCTTACGTGCATCTGTACACAATGGTGGGCACGATGGAATGCTTGATGAGTATGCTTTCACCATGAAAATCATGCTTTGTAATCCATTTTATTGGGTACCTGTACATACAGAATGGCTAATCAAATTTTCGAGAAAGAATTTACAAGTGTGCATGTTTGGGCAATATATATTATTAATTTAGGGATTAGATTTACTCTTGAAACATTTCATAATCTGTTTCAAAAGGTTGGACCTGTCTAACTGGAGGGAGATTTTGTGATTGGTAGCCCATGGGAAACTGGTAAAGCATTTTCTTTTTTTTCAGTTGGTTTTGTGTTCTCTTCCTGCATGATCAAAGCTCTTTTAAATATGTTATCTAATCCAAATAACATATTTAGATTTCTAATTGGGATTTAAAAACAATGATAATTGTAGGTATTAATTTCTTAAGGCAAAATAGTGAGAAATGAAATGCAAAGGCATGTGGCAGAGGACTGCTGACAGGGCCAGCAGGGCCCTGCCTCCTGTCCTGGTGGATTCTCTTCTCCTAGGTGTGAGCTTGCTTCCAATGCACTTGGTGACTTGCTTCCAATGAGTAGAATGTGGCCAAGGTGAGGAATGTCACTTCTGAAATTAGGCTTCTTTGCGCTCTTTTTGGCTCCTCCCATGTGCTCGCTCTGTTAACACAAGCTGGGGAGGCCGGTGCAGGAAGGAACTGGGCAGAGCCTCGTGCCATTCGCCACGAAGGAGCTGAGGCCCTCAGTCCAACAGTTTTTGGGCAACTATGTCCTGCCAACAGCCATCTCGGTGAGTTTGGAAGCAAATCTGTCCCCAGCTGACCCTTCAAATGAGACCATAACCCTTGATGACATGTTTGAAGCCCTATGAGAGACTCTGACACAGAGGGCTCATTTGGACTGAGCCTAGATTTCTAGTGTACAGAACTGTGAGAAAATAAACATATGTTGTTTTAAGCCACTAAGTTTTGGCATAATTTGATACATAGCAATAGATAACTAATATAACAAACTTTTATAAAAATATTAAGGGAGCTGGACATAAATATTAATTGAAAGTATATTTTGTGCTACACCTTTACCTGTATTATCTCATTATTCTTTAGATCAAACCTGTTGTTCAGTTTTGACTGGCAATGTCGCAGACTTCAACACGATTAGCATAGCAGTTATTGCTCACTGACGTTTCCATTTGAGCCTCCTGTCACTTATCAATTTATTGCCTGTCAGCTCCAAATTCATCTTTCAATACCTACACTGCAATAAAGGGCAGGTTAACTTTAGACGTTTCTCCTTGACAGTGAGCACGACATTAAGCTTTCTTACGGAGAGCACTAGAAGGACACTGCAGGAGGAAGGGGTCGTTTGTGCTGGCTCCGGTGGCTGCACTGCCTGTCAACGGTGTGGGTGTGAGGGCTCGGTGGGGCTCTGCTGCAGCCGTGAGTCCAGAACACACGGTCCTTTGGTGACCTTGCAGCCCTGGTCAGCACTGATGATCACAGACACTGTGCTCCAGGTCCCCTGCCCGCACTGGCGCCCCAGTCCCTCTGCTCACCGGCTCCCTCCACCCCAGGTTGTCTCCTGCAGCTCTCCCAGTGTAGACATCGGGTGCCCCTACTTGCTCTGCACACCCGTGCACCTGCCCGTTAGCCACAGCTTGCGTGCACCACCGAGGGCTGCTTCCTGCTTGGCCTGTGACTGTGGACCAGCAAACTTCTCCACCACCTGGTGGGCTGCAACTATACCCTCTCCGTGGAGATCTGAGCCCCAGCCATGGGAAGGGGACAGTCTCCTATGTTTGTTTCCTTCGGTACTCTTCCTTAGCTCTGGGGTACCATATACAGTGTTCTTACATATTAAAATGACATTTAAATCATAGTGTAGTAATTCTGGGAAAAAGGAGATATGGTTTGGGTCATGATTAATTTCCTGCGGTCACTTGACTGTGAGTCCTGGGAGGTTGGGAAATGGATGGTGGCCGGTGGGGGTGGGGCATGCCCTGATTGGGCAGATGGCTGAGTGGCCTTCCATTAGACAAATGTCTAAGGAAGATGAGCCGATGAGGGTGGGCAGCCATGTCTTCTGATCCATCCCATAGCTGTTGAATTAACAACAATGACCTAGGATAAATAATACTAGGTCATTGACCCTAAGCTAGGTGGCTGTGCACATGGTGAGTTCTCTGTGTAGGCACTCTCCAGGACAGGACTGACTTAGCAAGAGACCCATAGCAGTGGAGCAGAAAAGGCACAGGCTTTGAAGTTAGCCATTGCTCTGAATCCCTGCTCGGACACTTACTAGCTGTTTGACCTTGGTTGTAGTCATTGTACCTCTCCGAGCCTCAGTCTCCTCATCCTAAAATGGTGAAATGTCCATTCCATAAAATTGCAATTATGCTTAAGTAAGATATAAAGCGTGCTTCTTACAGAATATAGGCTCAACAACAACAAAAGCTGGGATCATTATTAATCGAGGTACTTCAGGGTCAGTCCTCTCTGTTCTTCCTAAAGCAGAAAAAGGATGAGGGAGGCAGATTGAATGATTTGATGAGTGTTCTATATAAAATTTTAATAGACATAGATTATTTGAATGATACTAACCTGAATTCAAAGTTTTTAAAATTTTTTTTTATTAATTTTACTCTGCAGACTTAATGTGGATATTAAAACCTCTTTCCCTGGCATTCGTATTCCTCATTTATTGTTCTCTAAATCTATAATATCGTCATCATTCTTAATTCCTTGGTGACACCTTGTGCTAACCCATAGCCTCAAAGTATGTCCATTGTAATTACTTTCCCAAGATATTTGGTGACAAGTTTGATCTCATTATAAATTGTCGAATGGTTGCTGAAACGAATTCTTTTGAGAAATTGATATCCTTCTTTGTTTTCTGCTTTACTTCATGGTGTTCTAACAATTACGGAGATTTATTAAGGTGTTTCAGAAATTGTTTCTTCTGTTTTGGAAACATAGCCTCTAGTCTTTTATATCTTCGAAGACATGGAAGCACATGTTATTGCTTTGCAAAAGCAAGCTTTTCTTGGACTTGGACAATTTTGCTTTCAGGAGAAGCCTCTCATCTAATAGATTATTCGAGACTTCATACATGCTACAAAATGCTTAGAAAACCAGTCTGTAGAACCAGTCTGTCACAGCTTAATAGATTTCCATGCAGTCAGCTAAAATTCTGAGCCACATAGGTAAAGTCAACATTGGCAATAAGTTGTTCCTGTTTTTTAAAAGGAAGATGAGGTGGGAAGGTAGGAAAAAGAAAAGAAAAATGACAAAAACCAAAAACGCACTCATGCTTTGGACTAACGTTTTTTAAGTATCTGATACTATTGAAAACCATCAAAGTTAAGTCTTAAGTCTCTAGCAAATGAAGTAGTTAGTTGATGTGATACAATAGCATCGTGATTGTCAATTAATTTTTCATGTCTCTATCTCTATGTCCCTCCCTCTCACTCTCTCCTTTTCCATCCCTCTGTTCTTCTCCTCTCTCCCTCCTCTTCTTTCTTGTTTTTTAATTTTTAAATTAAAAACATATATATACCAACATATAGATAGATAGATAGATAGATAGATAGATAGATAGATAGATAGATAGAAAAATTTTACATAAACGAGATCAAATGGTAATTTGTTTTAGGACTATAATTTCTTTCTTTTCTTTTTTTTGCTTCCTCGTGACCCCTTTCTTTTCTCCTCCTCAAATTAGGGACCTTCCCCCTTATGAATATGTTTTACTTCATGTTCTGTGATTATAAACAAACTATATATAGACACACTCATATATGCACAAGTACACAAATGAAGGCAGTTTTTCAGTTGATTTTTAAAATGGCATTGTATTATTCCTACTTTTCAGCATTTTTAAAATCTCACTCGAGAAAATTTCATGGAACTCCAAGAATGTGTATAATTCTAACTCATTCTTTTAAGTGATGCAAGATATTTCATGATATAAATAAATCTTGATTCATTCAACCACTCCCCAAGTTGATGGGCATAGCCTGGGCTTACAGATTTTGTCCACCATCAACAATACAACAATAAAAATAGTTGTACATATTTTTAGATGACTTATTTTTATGTGAGAGTTTACCAGTAGAATTGCTAGATCAAAGGGGGTAAGTACATTAAATTATAATAGCTGTTGCTAGATTGTTTTCTAGAAAGACTGTAAAATTGACATTTCACCTAGTAGTGTATGAGCATGTCTTTTCTCCCACACTCTTATTAGTAATAAGCATTTATTACATTTTAATTTTTGCCAGATGTGATATCTTATTATTATTATTATTTGGCATTACTTGACTATTAATGAATTTGAGCATCTTTTCATAGGTTTCTGCATTTGGACTTGCTTTTCTGTGAACTGCCTATTTACGTTCTTTGCTCATGTTATTGCACATTATTTTGTAAGTGCTTTGCATACATTATGGGTGATGACCCTTCGTTGATCTTCTAAGCTGTGGAATGTTTATTTTTTTCCTTCAAAAGCACTGTTTATGTATGTTACCTATTGATTTTTGTTTATGCTACTTTTACCCTAATGAAAAAATCATATTGTCAAATCTATCTTCTTTCCCACCCTCTCTCCCTCTTTCTCTTCCTTAGTCTTTGTTTCTTTCTTTCAGCTCTTGGTTTCTATTATTTGGTTAATAAATTTTTTTCTGTACCTTGGTTATACATGCAGTCTCTTACATTTTCTTCTAACATTTTTATTTATTTTATTTTATTTATTTATACAGTTAATTCTTGTATACATCTGGAGATGGTTTTACCTATGGTATAAGTAGAGATCTGCCAAACTTTATTTTCTCTTTATGGAGCACTGGTTATGCCATTATGCTTTTTAAAATAATCAATTCTTACTCATGAAGTTAATGTATCCCTTTGTTGCATACACACTGAGATCTATTTCTGGATTATCTATTTTATTCCATTGATTTATTAATTTTAATCTATTTTTATGTCAATACCACACTGATTTTATTATAGTGACTTTACAGTACATCTCCCATTGTCGTTAGATTTTTAAATAGTTTTCTTGACTATTCTGGATGTTTATTCTTCTATATAAAATTCAAGATAATCCAATTGAGATAAAAGATTCTTTTGGGATACTAATTAGACTTACATTGATTTATATTATTATTTTTGGGAGAACTGACATTTTTATTATTGTCTCCCCATCCAACAATGTTATATCTTTGCATTTGTTCCAATTCTGTTTTATGCTTTTTTGTAATATTTGTGCTCTTCTTCATATATATGCTGTTCTCATATTGTCATTGCTTTATAGTTTTTGTCACTTCAGCAAATGGAACATTTTCCATTTGCATTTGTAAGTGCTATTATTACTGCAGAGGAAAGCTATTGATTTAGACATATTTATCTAGCACCTAGCAGATAGGTTGCTTCAGTGAGTATATGGATCATATTTACCATTCATTCAACAACTGTTTATTGAGCTCTCTTCTAAGCACCAGGGATGTAGCAGTTGACAAAACACAGTCTAATGCTTACAGTAACCAGAGGGGGAAGTATGGTGCCATCATTGAGAGTGAGGGCCATGATAGGCTAACGAAACAAACTCAATATTTATATGACTTAATTGTGTTCTGCAGGAAATGGCAAAGTGACGGTCAACCAGGACAGTGATTCTCCTTCTCAGTCTGACTTTTCTGAATTCTCTGTACCATCTTTCAAGGCTTCTACCATTTCCTCCTTCAATAAACCTCTATTTCCCCACCAGGTCTTTTCCTTTCTGCATCACATGCTTTCAGAGTGTAGGGCCCCTGAGACAGATGTTTTAATTTATGAAGGTGGATTGCATTAAAAATCCCTGTGTCGCCATTTGGAATCCAAGAAGAAAGGTAATTAACAGGCAACAGTACTGCTACTTCTCCAAGCCTTTCTAGAAACCACTTAGTTAATTACTGTGTCACCTTCAGTTCCTTTACCCACATCTCTGTAGACCTTTCATGGGTTTTCATCACCAAACAGTGTTGAGTGCTTCATTAAGGTATGAATAGATTATCATTATTCTGCTACTCCTGTATATGTGTTGATTCAATTATGACAAAAGACATGATGCGCTCTGTTGTAATTCAGGCTCTTATAAATGTGTACTGATAATTTGCCTGTATCTCCTTCCCAAGGTAGACAAAATTAACTTCTTTGCTTTGTTTTCAAATAATTTTTGGGGATACCAAGATACAGATCCTCTATATGTGTTTATTTAATTATGACAAAAGACATGATGCGCTCTGTTGTATTTCAGGCTCTTACAAATGTGTACTGATAATTTGCCTGTATCTCCTTCCCAAGGAAGACAAAATTAACTTCTTTGCTTTGTTTTCAAATAATTTTGGGGATACCAAGATACATATTATCTTGGTGATTAACAATGGACTCTGTCTCTTCTGGAACTTGACTCACATCAATTTCCATAGCTCTGAAATGATTCCTTTGATAACTATAATAAATCAAAGATATCTTTTCCTATAATTTGCTGTCTCATAATCCTAGAAAGATCATTAAACTTTATTATTGCCTGTCTAGACTCTAGCATCTAGGGGTTGATTATGACAAACCTGAATTGTACATTAATCTCCCTCTAGTTTGTTTTCAACCTTATTAACTGAAATTTATAAACCAGTTTCTGTTTATATGCCCCTAGAACCAGAATATTGCACCAGAGTGTTTCAAAGTTTCCATGTGCAAAGAAATTGGTGATCAATAAACTAATCTTTAAGTGATATAGCTATTAAACTTTTGGAGGGCCAAATATAGACTAGGGATGCCCTAAATGGCAGACAGAAGTGTACTGAGTGCCTGATAATCATGCTTACTGTGAGTGAGAGGCGCTCAAAGGTTAGAGTCATGTCACTGAACTCTGATCTCTTCCTTCTTCACGTTGCAAAGAACCACGTACTCTCTATGCATTAGATCAATGCAATTTCTTAGTGTTCTTCTTGTCACTGTTCAGTTCTCCCAGGTAGACATTACGTTCCTTGAAAATATGGGTAGGTCTTTATTTATTCATTTTGACCAGTATTTATCACCTAGCACAGTTGATCCACACAAGCATATATATGCCATTTAACGAATGTTATTGATTTGCTGGTTTGGAGGCTTAAGACTGGCCAGGCTGTCCTGGGTGGGGTTATGCAGTCACTGGAGCGTGCCACATCAATAAGATGAAGCCTCCCGTGCTGTCTTCCTGCTACCACAACATCTTCATACAGACTTAACAACTTAAGTAAGACTAAATACCAGAGACATGTCCTTTGGGAAAGCAGAATGTATGAAAGATTTCTGATGAGCCAATATTAGCTCCTGGGTAGCAAATTACCTCTTTTAAGACATAGCAGGGGGTAGCAGCTGGCTGTCCAGATGACATCCTCTTCTGTTTTGGAGAGCTCAGACAGGTGGAGCTCAGAATCAGAATGCCTCTCTTAACTAGATCCCTGGGAGGAAGACCTTTGGGCTAAGAACTTTGCTCTTTGAGGAATAGTTAAGTGTGTAGGTTGAACTCAGTGTATGTTTCTCATTTTCCCTAGGTTTGAGCTTGATTCCTGATATTCTTGGCTATTTCAAAAGTACCAATAGAGGTTTTGCCCTTAAAGAGGCAAAACTGCTATAAGAGTAGTAGTTACAAAAAAACCTCCTCCTAAGTGTTTACATGGGCAGGGTAGAAAGGAGGTGATTGATTTGTACTTTAGGTTCTAGGTGATTGAAAATTCAGGGTTAGAGTCCAAACAAGAACTGTTCATTCTCTTTGAGTCTAGTCTATGTTGCTGTTTGAGACGGCAATGCTATTAACTGCTGCCATTAATTATCTGCTCTCTATACATCAGACACTTTACATACATCCACAGGTAATCCTCACAACAAATCCGAGAAGTACATGTAAGTATCCTCATTTCATGCAGATGAAAAACAAGGTATAGAACATACAGAGCAATTAGGTTATTTACCAAAAGCCACTTAGCTAATAAATAGGAAGGAGCACCTTCTGTGGTTTGGATTTGTGGCAATAGAGCTCAAAATCCCATGAACTGTTAAACTCTCTGTTTACTAACAAAATAACATGAAATGAGTTCATCAAAGGGTATTCTTCATTGTTTTGGGGTTTTGTTCATTAGGCAGGGACCTTGCTCTTCAAAGTAATTAACAGTCTACTATAGAACATGTTTGAGTAAAGAATTTCTTTAAGAAAATTACTGTGAATTTTTATAGGTAATCATATAATTCTCTTCTTGCATTTGCTTTAAGGAAATATATTTAAATTTGCAACAGCATGACCATATTGGTAGGGTTCATATTATGTATCTTTACGGATAATTTTAAAAATTATTGTATAGAATCACACTTGACCACCAGATGGCAGCAATGTAAGATTTTGAAAGCCTTTTTAAGTCTTTAAGACCACATACTTAAATTTCATTAATTCAGCTTGTGCCCTCTGAAATATACCTTTACATTATCTGGGAAGAAGAATATATTTCATTTTGGCATAAGGAAAATAAGCTTAAACTTTGAATTATTAGAAGCCTGGATTAATGAGATTTTAATATATATACATGTTTACAATAATCAACAGAATAAATACTTTTAAAAGGAATCTAGCACATTAATTATAGCATGTAAGTGTATAATTTAAAATATAAATATTTCTTATCTTGAAGTAGAGCAGAAAAAAAACATATTTGGTTATACTCTGTTAGCTGTAATTTTAAGTTAGACTATATAGTCTTCCTGATAAAAATGCTACATTTTAACAACACAGTGTATGATTTAGACTGTTTTCTCCCAGTTAGTCTGAATTATTGTTTATTATATGTTTCAATACCAAATTCAAATATGGTAATGGTAGAAGTAATAATAATAATGATAATAACAATATATATATAGCCCATTAAAGAAGTTCTGAATAGTTGATAAAGCATTTTCCTATATTTAATCTCATTTTGTGATTAGCAGCCAGTAGACTGATTTACAGATAAATTCAGAATATATCTGACTGTTAGTTTAGAAACTACTTGCCTAACTTTTTCTTACCATCCTAGATGATTATTTGGAGGAAAATTGCCATTGTATTCAATTAAAAAGTTGCTGATTAATGAAGGAGAGAGTTTTATTTCTACTACACATGACAGGACAACCTACAAGATGATAGATTAGGATAATTGTCTTAAGGGGGCCCTTGAACCCCAGAACTGTCTAGTGATGAGACAGAATGGATCCTGGACCAAGATCCACAGGGCTTGGATTTTCATGCTGGAGTTGTCACTTGAGTAGTTGTTGGACTGAGACATGCCTATTTTTTTGCCTTTAAACAAAAGTATTGGGCTAGATGAACTTCCTTTCTATCTCCCCAAACCTTGTGACTTTGCAATATGGCTCCAGTGACAAACATAAACAGCTCAGTTCGAAATTCATGCAGGGAAATGGATGCATAATTTCATGGAAGATCACCTTTGTCCCAAATTCTTAGATGATTGATTCCTCAGGGAATCCCTTTGGTAAGAGTTAATTTGTCCCTCATGCACAACCATTAGTGAGGTTTCGGAAAATGACAGACAGCATTCTTGGATTATATTCAATTTAAAATTACAATTTAAAAAAAAAATTAAAAATCACTTAACTCCACATCTAGTGTCAAACCCAGGACTTAACAGGTTTCCAACACATCTGAGAATTCATTAGTGTTCCTTTTCCTTTGTTCTTTGACTTCTCTTGACTTCACGCACACTGTACTGATTCTTCCTCAGCCATGCAAGCAGATCTAAAAGTATCTGTCTATAATACTTATTTTTTAATGCAGAACAATTCCTCTCCCCAGGCTAGTGTTAATTATACTGTCAGGATGCAGTGGTAGAGTTAGCTCAGTTAAAAAAGAAAGTAAGAAAAAGGTCCTGGGTGACTTGAGGCAAAGTTCTGAGGTTGAGAATACAGTAGAAACTCTTGGTGGACAGAGAGTTAAATTTCCCTGTGACCTTCTGTTATGGTTGTGTGACATAGCCAGTTAAGGATAATAATCCTTTATTTGTTTGGCTCCATATCTAAGGCTCTTCAACTGATTTCTATCTCAAAAGAACAGTCCCTCTCTGTCCTTAGAGAATAGATAGGGCAGATTTTGTCCCTTCTCTTTGTTTGGGGATCCTGCACACTGTGACTCAGGATCTAATCATCTTCCACTGTTTCTAAAAACCAGCCGCTAATCAGGGACTCCTGTCCTGGTTGTCAGCTGTCATGGGGGCTCCACACCACCTCCAGCTGGGCCACCTCCCTGCCCAGTGGTCTTGAGCAACTTCCTTCTGCTCTCTGAAGCTAGTTCCATCATCAGTGACTTTGATATGTTCATGACCACATGCGGTAATGTATGCAAATGTATGCAGAGAGCCCTCTGGAATTCCTGGGATGTTTCTAAAGCCTTGTGTTCCTTTCTCTTCCTTTTAACCTCTCCTCAGATTCTTCTTCCAAAAGTGATATCAGTCAATGTTCTGCAGACTGACAGTCCCCAAATCATCCTCGTCCTGCTTTGTATTCTTTCTCAAGAATTTTTATTGAGATATGTTCGACATATAACATTAGGTTCATTTCAGGTGTGCATATTGTCTTAATATAATTCCAAGACTTTTATATTTAGTGGACTCGTAAAGTTTAAATAAAGTTTTAAGAGGTAATACAAGGCTGCAAACATTTTATTTAGCCAAGTATGTTAAAAAAAAACAACCCTACCATTTACCATCATCACCATTTCATAGAGGATATCATATTTTTAATATCCAAAAGGTAGGGAGGATACAATTTTGAAACAAAGGACAGTCTTTAAAGGTAATACATCTAGTATGATAGGAATAAAAGCAAAGGTGTCACCCTAATTTGAGAGGAAGGAGTCTTTCATGGGACAGTAAAAAGCCAGAACTCTGTGTCTTATGCATTGAGGTGACAGGTAAGTTGTCTCTCCCCAAACACACACACACACACACACACACACGTACCCTTAGACTGAAGAAGCTTGAGAGGGTGTGGGGAGGTATATTTGAGAGGTTAGAGAGCCATTGACAAGGAAAAACATATAGAGAAAGTGTGAAGGAGCAAAACGGATTAGGAAGGGGCTCGAGTTTAAGAAGTGGAAGCTTGCGCAGAGGAGGAGGCTGTGGGGAAGAAGAATTCGAGATGAGGAAAGAAAACTTTCAAAGTTTTAGTATTTTTTCCCCCTAGAAATTGAAGTAAAAAGTAAATTATTTTTCTGCTATTTAGGGTAATAGACTGATTTATTTTATTTTTAAATTTAATTAAATTTAATTAATTTATTTTTTCTTTTTAAATTTCTCTTGCTCTTTTTATTTATTTTAAAAATCTTTTTATTTAAAAAATTTTTAAAGAATCTTTTAGCAGAAGTAAGCTGTCTCAGCTCTGTGCAGTTCACGTTCACTTCTTGTAAGTACTGCTACACATTGTCGCTCTTCTCATGGGGTGTGCAGGAAAACCAGCTGCCTTAGCAGGGCTGCCGTGGGTGGACACAGATGTCAACCATGCTGGCTCAAGCCACAGCCCTCACCTGCTTTCCCCACTTTCCCTGGCTGACCCCTGGATGGCTCTCTTGTTCTTGGTGGCTGCTGAGTGACTCTACTATTGCCACCAGGGCCACTTAGATCTGTGGCTCCAACCAGGCCCAGAGGGGAGGGCAGGCTCCTTCTTTCACTTTATCGATTTTTTTAACTGAGACATAATTGACATATAAGATTGTATTAGTTTAAGATGAACGACAATGATTTACACTATGTATATATGGTGAAATGATGACCACTATAACTCTAGTTAACATCCATCACCACATATAGTTACAATTTTTATCCCCTGGTGATGAGAACTATCTTAGACCATTTCAAGTGCTATAGTCACCATGCTCTACATTACATCCCCGGGCCTTATTTTATAACTAGAAGTTTGTACCTTTTAACCACTTTCATCTATACAAATTTCAGTTTAGGTTCTCCAAAGGGCTGCTAGGTGTTTCAGTTTTAATTCTCCAGAGTGGTTCAGGGAGCACTTGAAAAGTGTCCCTTAAAAAGTTCTGTGGTTTCTAAATGTTTGGGAACAGAGTGGAAGGGAACTCCTAACTCCCATTTACCTGCATTGCCTTCTCTTTAGCGGTACCTCTCACACATTGCTAACTTCATTGGGGTTTCCTGGGAAACAGCCTCTGGGATGGAGATCTGGCTGCTGAGAGGTTTCCCGGGCAAGGCCCTCAGGATCGCTCCGTGGAGAGTGAAGGCCACAGGCCTGGGCATCGGGCTGTGAGCCCAGGTCCCCCTCCCCTGACTACTATGGCTCTGGTGCAGGGATGGCCTTTCGACCTGTATATCCACACTGGCCAGTCCTTGGATGAAGCCTGCTCTGGGAAGGGTGTGGCCTTGCCGCGTAATTTTCTTTGACTAAAGGCAATTCCTGGGCTGGGAGGGAGCTGTGTGGTGCCTGCCCCTAAAGCTCTCAGAGATGGGATGTGAATATCTCAGTCCCAGAAGGCATCAGGGAGTCACACACCACAGAATCCACTACAGCAGGAATCTATCCCCTCCTTCCTCTCAGGGCTTTAGGTCATTTGCAATGCAGGGTCACTGAAGTTCCCAGGACCGACCACAGAGCCCAAAGTCCTTGTCACCACTTTTTATGAAACATTTTTTATAAAAATCCTCTTGCAAAAAGGATTTTAGGAAGTCCCACTGGAATTCCTGAGCAGTCCTTGGGTGGGTTTACCATCCCTGTCAGTCATCTTAATATTTATGGAGACCTCCGTAGAAGGTATGGAGTGCTGGTAGCTTACAATTCTGGGCTCTCTGCTGTGGTTTTATAGGCAAGGAGACTGAGGCCCAGTAGAGTTAAACAACTTGCCCAACTAGCGTTAGACCCAGCATGCTAACTCTGAAGCCACGTGGTTTTCACGCTCCTCCTCAGTTTTTTTTACCATCTATCTTCCTCACTACTGATGCAGTGAACACTGATTATATGTCTCCAAATAGCTTTTACTCAAGAAACCAGTAGAGGCTTATTTTGACAAATCTAAAGGACAGTTTCAGTCCTGTTCTTACTTGATTTCTCTGCAGTACTTAACTATTGGCCATTTCCTTTCAAAGGACTTTCTTTGTTTGACTTCTGTGATTCTACGTTCTCCTGGTTTTCCTTCTACCTTTACAGCTCGTCTTTCTCTGTCCATTAAATATTCCTGTTCCCTGAAGTTTAGTTTTATACCATCTTATCATTTCAGTCTATGTTCTCTCTCCAGATGAGCTTACGGACTCTTATGAAGTTAGTTACCTGTACAGGCTGATGACTTCTAAACTGATATTTCTATCCCAGATTGCACTTTTGAAGCTTGTATCCAGCCAGCTACCTGCTGAATGTCTCTACCTCTGTGTCTGACCGGGCCCACTGGTCAACAGTTTCATGGTTCAGCACTCTTTGGTTGCAAATTCATAGTGAACAGAAATAACATTTGATTTTGCTTAGGCCAAAATGAGGAATTCATTCGATTATGAGACTAAGTCCTGGGGACCTGGAATCAGAGACACTGTTCTGTTGGACTCACCCAATTCCTTATCCTCGCTTCTCTTGCTATATTGGCTTCATTCCAGCCAAGTACTTCCTGGCCTTTCCAATATGACTGCTGGCGGCTCTTAGATTCCTGTCTCAGAACATCACACCAAGAAAGGAAAAAGCTCCTCTCTTCAGCTCTATTTAAAAACACCTGGAAAGGACCATGCTGGTCCATCCTATATATGCCCATCCTAAAGGCCGATCACTGTGGCCATGTAATAATAATAATAATAATAATAATAATAATAACAACAACAATAATTTTAAGAATGGCTGACATAATTAAATACATTTTATGTGACGAGCACTGTGCTCAACATTTCACATGTATTATTTCACATAATCTTTGCAATAACTCTCTGTACAGGTCCTACTATTATTCCCATGCTGTAGGTGAAGACTGAATTAGAAAGATGAAGTAACTGGTACAAAGTCAAACATCTATTAAAAGGAGGAACAGCGATGCAAATCTGGGCACTTGGACTCAGAGCCTGTTCTAATCATCAGATCCCTTCTACTCCCTTCAGAGGTGGGGATCCTGCTCTTTGAAGAACAAAGAGGATGAATTAGCACTTCATCCCTTTTTCTCTTTTTAAAATTGTGGTAAAATACATACAGCATAGATTTGCCATTTTAAAGTGTACAATTTAGTGGGATTAAGTACATGTACAATGTTGTGTTCTATCTAGGTCCAAAATGTTTTCATCACTCCAAATGGAAACCCTGTGCACGTTAAGCCTTGGTCACTTCCCACTTGTCCCTGGCAACCACAAACCTGCTTTCTGTCCCTACAGATTTGCCTGTTTCAGAGATTTCACATAAATGGAACCATACAATACGTTGCTTTTTGTGTCTGGCTTCTTTCATTTGGCGTAATATCTTCAAGTTTCATCCATGCTGCAGTATATATCAGTGGTTCATTCCTTTTCATGGCTGCATAATAGTCCATTGTATGGATATACCACAACTTGTTTATCTATTCATCAGTTGATGAACATTTCGGTTGTTTCCATTTTTTGCCTATATAAGTAATGCGACCGTGAACATTCATGTGTGCTAGACACGAAAGGTCACACACTGTATGTGATTTTATTTATGTGAAATAGTCAGAATAAGGAAAATCCACAGACACAGATTAATGTTGTCTAGGGATGAGTAGGGGAGAGAATGGGGAGTCACTGTTTAGTGAATATGGGGTTTCTTTTTTGGGACAATGAAAATGTTCTGAAATTATATAGTGGTGATGGTTGCACATTATGAGTATACTGAAAGCTGTTGAATTATATGGTTTAAGATGGTTGAAATGGTGAGTTAAAAAAAGAGAAAGGACAGGGAAAATCAACTGAGAAATCTGTACTGCCCACTCAGGCTGAAACTGCCCTTGAATATATTCGGCTCCTTCTATGATCCTCAAACCTGTTTCTTTGCCCACGTCCTCAGCATAGTGATTTCCATCGCCAGGCATTTAGTTGCCCAAGTGAGAACGCCCCCCCTTGATTGCTAGCACCTGAAGTGGGCTCACATAAGTCTGACTGCACGAGTCATAGAAGAGGAACCTAACTTCCGGGAAGCTGAACCTGACACACGGTGAGAGGAGGGTACCGTCAGAGTCAGGACTCATGTCTCAGTGTGTCAGTGGGAACGAAGGTGAGTGTGTATGGTGTAGGCCTCCCAATCCACACTGCGACTCATGCCACTGATAGGAATCCTACAGAAATTGGACAACGATAAATGAAAATGTTTCAAGGGTTTATTTAAAAAAAAAAAAA
>CM053511.1:44766756-44815884 GCA_028627145.1 Eidolon dupreanum
ATTTTCAGATATCAACCATCTATCAGAGTTGAAAATATATCTTCAGGCCTGGTCAGCCTTGGAACAACATTCTTGCATTCACGCTGCCTCCTGGCCTCTTGGTGCTGGATGGACGGACCCACTGGCACTTCAAACGCAGTGTTCTCACGAGAGTTATGCCCCTCACCAGCCATGTCCAATTTCACACAATCTATATCCCACAGTGTGCAGATTAGAAAACCTTTCTAAAGTGAGTCCCATAATACCCGAGTCCTGAGGGGTACTTCACAAGAGAATGTTTGAGAAATTCTGGCTATGTATCACCTCTTTGGGGATTCATGGTGCCTATGAATGCAATAGAAGCTAAGAGAAGACTTGCAGAACAAAATGGTTTTAACTCGGTTTAACCCAGTGTTTCCCAAGCTTATTTGAACCCCTCTTAAAATGTAACTCCTATGGACATCCTGTGACACCAGTGTCTTGTGGAAACCATGAGAAATACAGCCTGGGAGTCATTTTTGATTTTTCTGTTCCCCCTCTCCACTGCTTTAAAAATGGAAGTGTAATAGGCGTGTAATATAGTGCACAAGCATTAAACATATAGCTTGATGTTGTGTATATGAACACCTGTTTAACTGCCACCCAGATCAAAATACAGACCATACTCTATGGTTCCGCTGACATGAAATTTTTAAATGGGCAAACTAATATGTGGGGACGAAAGTTAGAATAATGGTTACCTGTGGAGGGAGTGTGGGAGAGGGTGGGGTTCACATTTAGGGAAGGTTCCTGCAAGAAAGTTACGGGGTTCTGGAAATAGCGTGTGCCCTGCACACTTGTGTCCACACCCTGAGAATCTTTACGAGTCTGTCGTCTGAAAGGCCCCAACTGCCATCTCATTTCCCTTCTCACCGAGGATCCGTTCTCCCCTGTGTGGCCCTGCTGCTCCTGGACTGTGCTCGTCCCTCTTCCTGGACCACTCTCCTGCACTGTCGATGCTTCTCACACCTCTGCCATCAGGGTAGATGTCACTTGTAACTAAAATTGAGCTCAGAATTTTTTTTTTTTTTGCACCTATCCCCTTCTGTGTTTTCTCCATTTATTACACTTGTGATGCTGAGTGGCCGTACCAGTTTATGGTTGTTTCTCCCCACTGGACTGTCATCTCCTTGAGGGCAACATCTTGATTACTGCTGTAGTTCAAGTTCATGGATGACATGGTTTTTAAAAAATCAATTCAAAGAATTCTAATAAATCTTCCTGCTTTCTGTTTCATTCTTGACTTTTTGTCTCATTCTCAACTTTTTGTCTCATTCTCAATTCAAGTCCTTCTAAGATTCCTGTCTTATGTTTATTATGCTGCCTATCAATAGTCTCAGGTGGCTCCCTTGAGTTTCAGAATATAAGCCAGAGCTCTTCACCTGTCACTCAAGCGTAACCAAACACAATAGATTTGCAGCTTGGAGTGTCTGAGCCTAAGGAATAGAAGTCTTGTTGGAAGAAAGAGCTTTTATTTTCACTTGTGCCAAGTAAGGAAGGCAGGGGAATAATTTCTAAAGCTCCCCCTTCCCGCAGGAAGGCTTCGCCATGGCTTATATACAGTATTTGGTTAATTACACGTTGATTTCTTCTTAGCAGTTGGCTAAACTTATCCAGTTCCGGTTCTGGTCAAGCTCATCTGGTTGCAGCTGCGTCTGCAGAATACTGTGCTACATTTTAGCATTTAGCAAGAAGAGCATTTAGTGAGAACTGCCCAGGCCTGGAGACCCTGGTCCTAACTAACGCGAGGACTCTGAGAGCTTGCTCTGCTCCACCCCACAAGCTGGCTCCCACCACTCCCTGTCCAGGGACCAGGCCCTCACCGTTCTGAACACGTCACGTACTCATAGGCTTCCTGGCATGTGTCTGCGCCTTTTTCTCTGCTTTACGTGCCACCGCTTAGGATCTTCAAGGACCAGTTCAAACATTCATTCCTCCTACAAATATATTTTACTTTCTACTAGTTTTTAGGGACTATTATGTGCACTGAGATACAGGGGTGAGCAAGACATACGATCCCCACACTCATGGAGCCTGCGTTTTAGCACAGCAGAAACAACAGTAATAAATAAGCGAGATCAAAAATGATTTCTGAAAACATTACAAAGCAACTGATTTTATACATTAAAGACTAACTTTGTGGAGTGTTCTTTAAAGTTGTGGAGTCATTGGCAGTTTATTATTTTTATGCCTACAGCACCTGGTCTTCCCAGGTGGTCTCCCATCCAACTACTAACCAGGCCCAACCCTGCTTCGCTTCATGAGATCAGATGGGATCGGTGTGTTCAGGGTAGCATGGCCATTTTTTAAATTGAAATCATCTTACTGGCTTTATCGAGCTTTTCAATTAAGTTCTGAGACTTCCCACATCAATATCCCTGTGTTTTACATGTCATTTTTTTTTCAATGTCTTAAAAAATGTTCTAAAGACTTTTTCTTAATAAAACTTTTACAAACTTTTAAATATGGGAAAACAAATCAGACTTCAGGTAAAAGAGGTTAGCTACACCTAACAGTGCTATACAGCATTCAGGGCTTTTAATCACCGGCCTTGAAGGAAGAAATCAAAGAGGCAGTGTGACACACAGACAGAGCAGCAGTAGGGCGAGAGCCTCCAGCTGCATTTTGATTCCCGACTCTTGTTAGCTGATGGTATGACCTGGGATCCTTCACTCAGCTTACTGTGCTCATGTATAGAGGAGACATTCAAAGCTGAAAATCTCTAAACTGTTTTCCCGTGTTGAAGTTTTGTGATCAACTGCGTCAAGCAGGAAAAGATACAGTTACATTTTACTTAAAAGAAATCTCATTTATGAAATTTCGGCTATCTTTATAAAAGAAGTTAAGGTTTACGAATATTTTTTTTTGCTCTACTGTTTTTATAGTGCTATTGTAGTACCAGTCCCCACCCTGCTAACTCCAGCCTCAGGTTCTCAGACCTCATCTGATTTGACTTGTCAACAGCATTTGACCAGTTGACCATTTCCTCCTCGCCGTCGAACCCTTTGTCATCGCTCTTTGTTCTCCTTCTACTTTACTGACTACTCTCAGTCTCCTTACCCCTTCCTCTTTATCTTCCTGCCTTCTAAACAGTGGCACACCCAGGGACAGACCCCACTTGTCTCTAATGATCTTATTTTAGTTGTCTATTGCTGTCAAGAAATAACCCCAAATTAGCAACTTAAAACAATTCGTGTTTATGATCTTACAGGTTCTATGGGTCAGAAATCTGGGCACAGCAGACCTGAGTCCTCCGACCTAGGATTTCTCATAAGGCTGCAGTGAAGGTGTCAGTGCAGACAAGGTCTCATCTGAAGCCTAGACTGGGAAGGCTGTGGCTCCAGCTCACGTGGTCGTTGACAGGCTTCAGTTCCTTGAGACTGTTGGAATCGGGGCCTCAGTTCTTGGGTGGCTGTTGGCTGCAGGTCACCCTCAGTTTCTTGCCACCACAGGAGATTACATTATCATCCTTTAAATAAGATGAACTATAATTAATCATGAAGTTAATTATGTATAGTTGGCACCTCAAATTTAACATATCCAAAACTGAATTCCTGACTTGCTACCGATGCCCTCACCCCAAAGATGCTCTTCCTGCAGGTTTTTTGCCATCACAGTAAATGGTAACTACGTTTGTATAGTTTCACACACCAAAAAGCCTTGCAGTCATCTATGACTTCTCTCTCTCTTTCATACACATCCCACATCAAACCACTGGCAAATCCTTTTGACTCTACCTTCAAAAGAATTTATATCCAGAGCTCAGTTCTTTTAAATCTTCCCTACTGCCATCCTGGTCTAGGCCACCAATGTCTCTTGCCTACATTATGTAATGAATCCCCAAGCTATTTTCCTCCTTTTGCCATTGCTACCCTTCGGTCTATTATCAACGTAACAGTCAGACTGATCCTGTTGAAATATAAGTCAAATCATCATTCTTCTGTTCTGAATCTCTCAGTGGGTCTTTATTTCACTCAGCAGCAGAACTAACATTCTTATAATTGTCTCCAAAGCTCTACATGAGCCGGTGCTTTGTTTCCCTCTCTCATCTCATCTCCTCCTCATCCCCTCACTCTCTTTGCTCCATCCACACTGGCCTTCCTGCTGCTCCTTTGAACACATGAGGCATGTGTTTTAAAATGTACCCTGGATTTGTTTTAATCAGATATGGTAAGACATGCAGACACGGAAGTGACGGTCATAAAGGAAGAAGTTTTTACTCCCAAGTCTCTAGAAGCAGGAGACATAACATGCCATGCAGGGCCACATGCCATGCAGGGCCACACGAAGAAACATCAGGGCCAGTCAGGAGGCAGAGGAGTGAGGGAAAACATAAGTGAAAGCCTTTATTCTGATATCTGCAGGGAAAGGCAAGACGAGGCAGGTCAAGCAGGTTTAGGACTGGCGAGTGTGAACAGTTTCAGTGGGCTCTCAGGTATAGAGGACGTCTCTAGCTGTCTGATACCTCCTGTTGGGGTGACTAGGACAGGTTATAAGAGCCCTGAGTGGAAGAGCCCAGTACAGGAGTGGCTGGTGGTATAGGCTTTGGATTGGTTGGTTTGCGTACGAAAGGCATGCTCCCAGGGTAAGTCATTTACTATGTTCAGGAATTAGCTAACACAGGAGGGTTCATCTCTTCAGGATCAGCATAGACCCAGATGCCAGGGCATCAGGAACACAGAAAATTATAAAATATAATTAATACAATATGTGCTTATATAAGTCCAATTGCACTTCTTGTTCCCTTTGTGTATATTGTCATTTCCACATAGATTGCTTCCTCATAGAGTCTTTTTATTCAACAGTGTCCTGTTGTTCACGTCTCCCCTGACCACCACCCCATGTGCTCTAGCCCTCTCTCACCTCAGCCCTGTCATCTCCTTCCTCCTATTCTGCCTTTTGCTTTTCTGTTCCCTTTAGCACTTATCACTTTTTGACATATATTTACTTATTTATTTATTGGTTGTCTTCCCCAACTAAAGTATAAAATTCATGACTATGGTGTATAGAATATGTATCTAAATTATCTCTCTCTCATCTATCTATCTTGATGTTGATCCTATATATATCTATATAGAGAAACTTTGATGTGTAATATATTAATATACACTTGCCTATCTCTATCTACTCTATCTATCTATCTATCTATCTATCCATCCATCCTCAGGACCTGAATATCTATCTATCTCTCTCTCTCTCTCTCTCTCTCTCTCTCTCTATCTATCTATCTATCTATTATCTATCATCTATCCATCCATCCTCAGGACCTGAATAAGTAAATAAATTAAATGTCTAATTTAAGATACTGCGTTTTATTTGAATAAATGGATCAGAAATAACGTTACACTAGGCAGCATGACGCGGCTATTAAAAATGTTTTAATTCACATGTCATCCTCAGCATGATAAAGAAGTTGACCCTTCCCCCCACATATCACATACATGCACACACACAAGAGCGAGAGGCCCAGCTCCTGATGGAACAGCATCTGGGGACATGAGCCAATGGGAAACTTCCTCTGCCTTGAGGGTGAGGGGCACGTGGAGCCTCCACAGAGGGACCAAGGCTCCATCAGAGCTGAAGACTTGGTCGGCCCATGTTTTCAGTTTGGACAGTGCCTGGAGGCTCCTCTATGCTCCCTGGAGAGTATCTTTGGCAGAAATTCAGCTCAGTCAATCAAACGATAGTCAGGGAAGAACTAGTGACATACGTGTCATCACAAACAGCTGTCCCCAGCTGTGTGTGACTTGAGAGTATCCTGCCCTGCAATCAGGGACAGGAGAATAGAGAAGGTAAATAGTCACGACTTTTCCTTTTTGTTTACTGGACATGAAATAGTCCTCTTTTTCTTTAAGAAAAGTGGAGTTAAGAATGTTCTGTTTGGTTAGTACAAGTTGTTGGGTGAAAGACTATTAAAGGGGTATGTTTTTAATTACTCTGGCTCATCCAGATGTCATTTTACAATACCATGTACAGCTTAGGCCTTAAATCTGTCCCTTAGAAATTCCGTGTAAGAATCAGATTCCAAATGCATTAAGAAATACATAGAAGAAACATCTAACATTTTAATAGTGCCGTAAATCCTGGAAAATTTCCAAGCATTATTCCATGTGTGACTTCACTGACTTATTTAGCATATATTTATTGAACATCAACTATATACTGGGCTCTGTGTTAGGCACCACGAATAAAATGATGAACAAGAAAGACAAGGATGAGGCTTATGATCTAGGTAGGGGGACGATAATAGACGATTACCAGCGGAAGAGGGTCTGGTGGCTCAGGAATGCAGCGGCTGAGGTGAGGAAGGGCATGCGAGGAGGGTGGAGAGAAAGCCAAGGGCAGAGCTTCGAGGACCGTAGTGGATTTAAATCTCAGTGCGTGAGCCACGAAGGACATCATCGTAGTGTGTGAGCATGAAGCTGGCAGGATTCAGTGTGTAACTTTTAATCTTCCTTCCAGACAAGTCTTTTTAAAAAACATCTCTCATACAATATATTTATTTTTATGTTTGGTTTTCAGTTCTTATCTTGTTATACTTGTTTACCTAGACCATAGCAAAAAGCAGTTTTTATACATTTAAGAAAAATAAATGTTCACCCATTTATACTTTCTCCTCTCAAGCATAATAGCAAAAGAATCCCTGGGTGAGAAACAGATCTGAGTTTGAATCTTTACTTGATTACTAGTTATTTGTGAAAACTTGAAAAAAGTCATGTCTCTTCTCTACCTCTCTGTTTCCTCATATGCGAGGTAAAAAGAACATCCTCAAAATACCTTTCAGCTTGCAAGTTTTGTAGTCTTTCTCCAGGAGGTGTTGGGTTACTCCAAGCATGATCTCGACAGATATATAAACATTTGCTTAAGAACACCCATTTTTACCTCGTAGTATCTATTATTGGGTCAGTCTACTCACGTGAATTTATCTACTGACACATATACCTACATATTCTCTACTTTTCCCCAAAACTCCAAATTATAAAGTATTCCTATACTCATCTATGCAACTAGAAGCACGAAAGATTGAGAAGACATAAAGGAGCCGTTCCATTCTGTTACATGATCAAGCTTTGCGATATTAATAGAATTGGCTGTTAGCCAAGTCTTATAATTAATTGGCTTGTTGGTAATTAGGAAGAATACAACAACTTGTATTATTAAATGATGTTGTGTTGGGTATAATGGATGCGAGAGGTTACCTCTAAAGTTAATCCCTGAATCTTTAACCCTCACAATCATTACAAGGGTCTGACCTAAGGAAGCCTGCTCCCGCCACCTTGGCTTTGCAGTGGCTACACCAGGTGGGAGAGCGTTTACCATTTTCCACTCTGCCTGAGGTCCTTCAGGTAATTTAAATTTTGGCATATTGTCTGCCTTTCTTGCTTCTCTCCCTCCAAATAGATGACATGGACCAATTCAGCTTGGTCATCAATCCATTTTCCTTTTAAAAATGTTTTACAAAATTCTAATGCACAGTTAAAGTTAAAAATTGGCACTTGTGTATAGCAGGGGACACGTTTGCTGCTTTGGATTTAGGTTTTCATTTTATCAAATAACATGCTCCCCGCACCTCCTGCAAAGCAGCTTGGAGGATGTTCCCTAGAGTCTGTATTTATTGCAAAAAATATAGAGCCGTGGGCCAGATTTAAATTCTATTAACTTTCCTTTGCAATGGACGCTCAAAAGGGAAATGTTGATTAAGTTTATATATAAAAGCTAGAGATTTGGAGGCAAATATTTTCTAAGATATGACTGCTTCTCTAATGTCCTTTCTCCAGGGCTTTAACTATTAATTTGGATCCGAAGCCTAGTTTGTATTTTCCATTTGCCCATGTGGTTTGTTTATAAACAGTTTGTTTGTGGAGGCTAAATGTCTCGTTTTTAAATAAGATTATGATATTATTACTGCTCACAGCAATCTCCAGCCTAATTTAATAATTCGCCTGGTACAGTTTCTCTAATTGAATTGTGCGGGTTATAGACAGCGATGAGGGATTCAAAGTTACCTGTTGTCCCAGAGTTCTGCTCATTCCCTCCGAGAAGGAAGCCGAAGTTTACAGAGGAATCGCTGGGTAAACAAGAATTTAGACAAACACATGCGGGGACCAATGGGGACTGTTAAGTGCTTGAATAATGTAATAATGTCACCCATAGCTCTGGGTGTACAAACTGCAGATTTATGCAAGTAATTAATAGTGTCTTGCCAAGAGAGTCTGTAGGCTTTTCAAAAAGAATCTTTCTTTGTGTCTTTTGATATTTAAAGAGCTGTAATTACAATGGCAGAGCTTTGAATTCTTTTTTTCCCTCATCCTCTTATACACATTAATTTATGGACCAATCCAGTGTTACAGACAAGCTAATGAAAGAACCACATACTCCCTTTATAATTTTTTTTTTACAGTTTCACTTGTGTGGATGAATGTAAAGTAGTTAATGCTATAAATAAGTATAATGATGTATCTCTTCTCTCAATTGCCAGTTGTTGATGCTGTGGTCTCAGACAAAAGAAGAAAAGAATTGAGTTTAAATCTCTACCCATCTCGTTTCCTTTTTCTCTCTTGTGCTCCACTTAAGAAATTCAAATGTTTCTGCCATTATGAGGTGTTTTAAAAAAAAGACTCAAACTGGATTTTCCCCCCTCTTTGTTTTTAGAGTTATGGAAGATTCAGGAAAAATAAAAAAATTGCGCAACTGCTGCAGTCACCTTCAGCTTTGCCAGGCTCAAGGTTTAGATCCTCAGTGATCATTTTTTTCCCTTGCCTTTATTGAGCTGTAATTGATAAATAAAAATTGTATATATTTGAGATGTAAAATGTGATGGTTTGACATATGTATACATTATAAAATGATTCCCATCGTCAGGTTAATTAATACATCCATCACCTCGCGTAGCTACCATTTTTTTCCGTGTGTGTGTGTGTGTGTGTATGTGTGTGTGTGTGTAGTGAGAATGCTTAATACCTATAGTCCTAGCAAATTTCAAGCACACAATTCAGTATTATTAACTATAGTCACCATGCCATACTTGAACTCTCCAGAACTTAGTCATGTCATAGCTGAAAGTTTGCATCCTTTGACAAACATCTCCCCGTTTCCTTCACCCTTAGCCTCTGGCAACCACTGTTCTACTCTCTGGTTCTATGAGTTCGACTTTTTTAGGTTCCACGAGTAAGTGAGATCATGCAACGGTCATCTTTCTGTGTCGGGCTTATTGCACTTTATGGTAATGATCTCGTTCAGTTCGGTCAGGGCCGGGAAGAGGCACCGTGGAATTAGAGCGGCCGATCTCTGGTCTTCCAGTGCACCATTCCCTGTGGGGCACGCTAACAGCGAGACTGCAGATGTTCACGAAAATCGTGTAGCTTCTTATGGAGTGCCTTGACCAGAAAACATGAGTGTATGTATTCTCTGAGATTTTTGGTGTCCCTTTTAAGAGTTTGAAATGATGTTTGCTTGTCCTACAAACAAGCCATATTTTGTATGCAACTTAACTAAAAGCATAAAGCTTATTAAGATGTTTTACCTGAAAAGCCTTTTGAGTACAAGGCTAAGGCCAGGGCTCATGGCTTTCAAATAATGGGACCAAAACATGAGCCACATCGTATTATATTTATAGAAGTACTAGAGACGAGATGCTTTAAATCTTTTCTCCAGGCAGTGAGTGACTCATACAGATTTCCCAAACAAAATGCACATGATGCTGAATTCAGTTCTTGGGACTTAATGGCACTTTCCATAGCACTAGCATCATGAATGCTAATTCTCTTCATTTCTTTAATGCATGTATTTCCTCCACGAACTGAGATATTGAAGGGACCTCTGCACCATCTAATCCCAATTTCATTCACTTCATGGATGATAAAACTGAGATCCGGAAAAAGGAAGTGGTGTTCTGGGGTCCAAAAGATAGCTGATGGCAGAGGCAGGATTTGGTTCCTGTTATTCATGGACAGCCTGTCCTTCTGTGGTCTAATCTTTCCTTTTAATGACATCTGTCTGTTCAGTGGGGTCAGAGCGGGAACAACTAGTCACTTTGTGATTTCTCAGTTTGTTGACCCTCTTAAACTGTGATTTCCTTTAAGTCAAAGGTCTTGTGTGTTTAATTTGCTCCTTATGGTACTTGGGAGAACTTTGTAAAAAATAATGAGTGTATAATATGCACTACACTCCAGTGGCAACACAGTATGTTTTTTAAAAACCAACTTTGGGTACCATAATGGTGACACTGCAAATGCTTTTGTAAATAATCTGGTCCAGTTTAACAATTCTGGGAGAGAGTCATTAAATTTGAACTGTATTAACAACGATGAGAAGATTTCTGGAGGAAAATAGAACCCACAAAACTGATACGAATTTAATAAATATTAATTTAAGTGTACTTTGTAGACAACAAATAAAACTAATGTATAGTAGATACACCAAAGATGTGAACTCTGCATTGTTCTGGCAATTGTTCGTTTGTTTGTTTTTTGAGACGTTGTTTACTGATCTGTCGTGGTATTTCAAACTTTCATTAATTTGCCTTGAAAAGTTCCTCTCATATCAAAACTCATGTACTAATTGCAAAGACTTGCCAGATATCTACATTTGTTTAGGGTTAAAACTCTAAGTACAGGGTGATTGTTAACTATATTTCTATAGTAATTGTCACTGCTATTTTTAATCTGCTATTAATAAGATCGACACAGGGAGGAAGAAGATGGCCTATGACCTATTTCTCTCCCTTTAAGAGGAGATGGGGGCTCATGCTATTAAAGAAAAAAAATTATTCATGACACTAAAGACAGTATGGAAGACTTTATTCGAGGGGGCTACTACAGTGTGGTTTGCAGTAGGGGAGAGAGATCAAGGTCAACTCCAAGTACAGCAAGGAAATGTGGGAATTTTTGCCAAAGAGCAGAGTGGGGGTCGGTGGGTGGAAAATTACTAGGAGGAAACACCGGGAGTAACGGAGTATCCTGACGAAATGGATCTATCAGGATTCTTACTGACAGCAGGCCAGGGCAATCAGGTATCATGTAGGAGGTGGTAGAGGGTGAGAAATCTGATTAGATATTGAGGATTGCCAGATATGGAGAATGGAGGGTGGGGGTGGGGGTGGGGGTTTCTGGTTAAAACAACTCATCAGGTTTCTTGCTAAAACTGAACAATTCAGAGACAAATGCAGAAGTCCAAAAGTTAAAGCTGAGTTGGAAAATTGCTCAGAAGAGGCTAATGTTTGGTCAAGGAGAGAATCTTTGTCAATTCCCAAGAAAGAAAGAAGACAGATAGATGATAAGGTACAATACCCAGGTAAAAATGCTAATAACGAACCTAATTAATGGTATTTTATAGGAGGGGAATCTGGGAGGGCATTTTATTTTATTTTATAATTAGGTTCGAGTATACAGTACATTGGTTAGACATTTATATAGTTTATGAAATGATCCCCCAATTACTCTATCTTCCTTATGGCTCTACACACGGCCATTACATTACTGCTGACTGCATTTCCTATGCCATGCTCCCCATCCCCGTGACCATCTATCAACTACTAATTTGTACTTCTTTAACCCTTCTCCCCATTCTCCCAGCTCCCCAACCTCCCTCCCCTCTGTCCATCACCAAATCGTCCACCACATTTGGAAGTTTGTTTTTGATTAGTTTGTTCTTTTTGTTAGATTATGCATATAAGTGAAATCATATGGTACTTATCTTTCATGGTCTTACTTATTTCACTCAGCATAGGAACCTCTAGGTCCATCCATGTTGTTGCAAATGGTAGGATTTTATGTTTTTAATGACTGAGTAATATTCCTTTGTATATATGAATCATAACTTCTTTATCCAATCATTTGTTGATGGGCACTTAGGTTGCTTCCATACCTTGACTATTGTAAATATTGCTGCCATGAACATAGGGATGCACAGATCTTTAAAAATTATCGTTTTGGTTTTCTTTGGATTAATACCTGGAAATGTCATTGTTGAGCCAAAAGGTAGATCCATTTTTAATTTTTTGAGAAAACTCCAGGCTATTTTCCATAATGGCTGTACTAATTTGCAATCCCAGGGGAATTCTTTTTAATTAAAACTTTAAAAATTTTAAAAAATTTTAATTACAGTTGACATATAACATTATGTTAGTTTCAGGTATACAACACAATAATTTACAAAGTGATCTCCCCAATAAATCTAGTAACCATTTGTCATTATATGTAGTTATTACAATATTATTGACTATATTCTCTACACTGTATTTTACACTCCCATGACTGTTCTTCTAACTGACAATTTGTACCTGTTAATTACTCCCCTTCACCTCTTCAGCCATCCCCCCATTGGTGACCCTCAGTTTGTTCTCTGTACCTATGCATTTGTTTCTGTTTTCTTTTTTCATTTATTTTGTTTTTTAGATTCCACATATAAGTGAAAGCAGATGGTATTTGTCTTTCTCTAACTTATTTCACTTAGCATAATGCAGCAGGGAATTCTTACATGTGGGATGTTATAGCAAGTGATCTCTGACTTTGAATGCTTATGATAAACAAAGACAGAATTCATGGTTTTGTGGGACATGGCTTTTTAGAAAATGTCATCGATATAACTTTCTGTGTATTATTGAGAGTTATTTTATAACCTGAAATGCTGCCTGCCAGGACAAACAAACAAACAAACAAACAAACAAACAAAAAAACACATCCTTTTCCTGGAGAACTCCCCCGTTGCTCTGGGCCAGAGGGTTCGACTGATGCCCAGGGGAAGAACCTGGAGAGGTGTACCTGGTATTTCAGCCCTCGCCTTGCTGTGTCTGTGCATCTTAGCTGCTTGTGCTCTTGAAATTATTAGTAAAGCTTGATGCTGAGTAAGATCCTTGATTCCTGGGAGAGGCTTGGCCACCTGATCCTTTCTTTCAGGTTAGCTCATTCATCTCTGTATGAAAATAAGGAGATTTGCTTTCCTTCCATGTCCCTTCCCAGTGATGCACAATTGTAGCTGTGACAACCATATTTTTCCCTGAGGATCATTTTTCTCTCTATCCTGTGGTGGAGAAGGCTGGTCTATGTAAATCTCTTCCTTTTTTAAGGGGTAAAAGAGGTCAACTTCTACTACCTGAAAAGTCTCTTTAACTGTGAGGAAACCAGCAACTCTTTGGGATTCTCACTTTTGAATTCTCCCAAAATTCTCTCTTACTGCATCCACCCTGATCATTACTGTTTTACAGTTTTATTATCACTGTGTTTTTGAGCTATGGGTAGACAGCAAATAGTGGTAGCAGTGTGAGTTCTCTTTGTCTTAACTGACATTGTCTCTTTATATTGTTCTTAAAGAACAATGCTTTTTTTTAGTCATGGACTGAGCAAGAGACTGAAAGTCAGATAAAGGTCATGTTCTGCTTTTAATGACCTTTCTGAATTTGAATGTGTAACTTATTTTCTGTTCTTTATTCTCTTAGAAAATAGAGTTAAATATTTTCCTTTTGTGGTAAAGGTTCTCAAACTATTTGTGCTTGTGCCTGTGTGTCCATGCATGGATGTTAGAGAGACAGACAGTAAAATCTTGGTTCCATAATATTAGACAGTTAATGTAATAAGCAAATACTTCATAATTGGTTTTTAAATAATAGCCCAGCATACTGTATGAGTATTTAAGCTCAAATATTCAATATACACTCAATAAAATAACAATAACTTTATTAGACTGATTGACAGACAAATTTCTGGAACAGTCTGTAAGTAAACGAAATCCATATTAACTGTATCAATCTTCATGACTATCTTTCATTAAATTATAGCTTTAGAGCAAATGACCCTATATTTCCGTGTCTTTTTGTTCAATGGAAAATAAACTTTTTAAAGCTGGAAAAGGCTTGTAGATTATATATGAAATTCTGTACAAGGTCAGAAAATATCAATTCACTGATCTCTATAGAAGTACAAAATTGAATCAAAGTAAGTGAGAACAAAAATTCACCATTTTTAACTCTAGTAGTTTATCTTATACCAATCTTTTTTTTTCCTTAGTGTGTAGCTGAAAGGAGAGCCTTTAGAATATGTATAAGTGACAAATATCAAGGATCATAATTTGAAAAGCACTGAATTTCAAGAAGACACAGTTTCCCAAAAAGTTGTTTAATACCATGTTAGCTATCTAAAGCGTAGGTTTGAGTTCACGTCAGCAATCACTTACTGAGCACTGTCATTGGTACGAGAGATATACCAGCAACCAAAACAGGTAATCCCTGTCCTCACGGAGCTTGCATCCTCTTGGGCAAGAAAGAAAATGAATAAACTTAATATGTTAATTAGAAAATATATTTGAAACTGACAGGTGCTAAGGAGAAAAAAAGAAAGTGAGGAAGAAGACTGGGCAGTTGTGGGAATTGAAGGCTACTGCAATTTTAAATGGAGTGATCAGGAAAGATTCTCATAGTGAGATTTCAGCAAGGGAGGTGAGGGAGCGTGTCTTGTCGGTGTACGGGGAAGAGCAGAAGGAACAGCTAATGAAAAGCCTCCTGGAGCAGGAGCACATCTGGATGTTTGAGAGTTATCCAAGCGGCCAGTCTAGATTGGTGTGAGCAGAATAAGAAAGAGGGTAGTAGATCAGAGAAGTAATGGTGTGTGTGTGCGTGTGTGTGTGTGTGTGTGTGTGTGCACGTGTGTGTGCAGATCGTGTGAGGCCTTATGGACCACTGTAAGAGTTGGCTCACTCTGAGTGAGCTGGGAAGTCATTGGAGGGTTTTAAGCAGAGGTGTAATGCAATATGACTTAAGTAAATTTGAAGTAGTCACTCTCGGAGCAGGATAGGAACCTCACAGGTGATAACTTGAGTCGCAGATTAGCAAGCCTAGATAAGATTAAAAGGATTACTCAGTTGCAGGGCTGAGAGAGCAGGTAAAAACCAGAGAGACTAGTTTGGAAGATATTGCAATAATCCAGGCAGAGCTGATGGAGACTTGGTTCGGTGGGAGTGAAGGAAGTGGGGAGGTGTGGTTCAACTCTGTGCTTATCGAGAAGGTAGAGGAAACAGAATTTGCTGACAGATGGAATATGGAGTATTAGAGAAAAGGGAATTAGAGACAGTTGCAAGGTCTCCTTGCCTGCATCTGGAAGGGTGGAATTGTCTATAACTGAGATGGGGTTAATTCTAGAAGAAGGAAGTTTCGAGGCTCAGTTCTGTGTATGTTACATTTTGAGGTGTCTCTTAGATATTTAAACAGAGATATCAAGTTGATGTTTAGACATATGAGCCTGAAGTTCAAGGGAGAGTTCTTGGCTGGGGATATACATTTGGAATCTCCAGTAAACTAATGGCGTATAAAGCCATGAGCTTTGATGGAGTCAATGAAGGAGAAATTGGAGAAAAGCAGCCCAGGAAAGAATCCTGAGAAAATTCAATTTCACAAAGTTGAGGAAGGACTAGTAAAAGACACCGAGAAGGGGTACCCCGTGGGTGACAGGAACAACCAAGTGAGTGTGGTGTCTGGAGGACCAGTGAAGACAGTGTTTCAAGGAGAAGGGCAATCGATCAGCTGTGTCATTTCATATATTAAAAGAGGAAATAACTATGACATAAACATTTAAAATTGTAGGGGAGCCGGATTTTGCCACCCCCAAATACATCTCTTTGACGTGAGGATTATTTTAGGCTGATTATTTTTAAGGAATAAAAGGCTCAGGGAGGACTTTTTACCTCCCTTTTGCTGCCTAAAGGACTTTAGATAAAGGGCCTGGTCCAGGAAGAATGCTATCCCTGAAGATATCTGCAAAGAATATGAGCCAGGTGTTTTGGGGGGCGCTTGGGGCACAGAGACCAGTCCTCTCTGTGTCCCATTGTCTCTTCCTGGCATGGCAAACATTTGTTTTTCCATCTCTGTGTGACTCACCTCCCTCCCCTTTGAAGTCCCAGACTCCTACTCCTCCTTCGTTCACAATGGCTTGTAGGTCCCAGTTGCCTGACCATCTGTGGGTCCTCCTATTTTTAGGGAGTCCCTGTGCGTATGAAATTAAATTTGATTTTCTCCTCTTAATGTCTCAATTCGGTTTAATTTTTAAACCAGCGAGAAGAACCTAGAAGGGCAGATGAGAAATTTTTTCTCTGATAAAATCAAGGATTTTTTCTCTAAGGAGGAGGACATTCTTTATTTTCTTCTTTATTGTTCTTTGGGAGAAACATCAGTGTAAACTCACATTAGTTTGTGCCTTTTACATGATGCACTAAAGGGCGAAAACTTGGTATAATTTGGGCCAAACGGTAATTATGTAATAAATAGCATTTTTTTTACTTGGGTCACAACATAGTATTTAAAGTTAAATAACTGACTAAGAACATATCTTCTGAAATCTGACAAAAATACAAGTGGTTTCTTTCCATCTATATGCTAGATGTAGAAGATGCTTGCTATTTATTTATACCCCATCATGCACTTCTGGTACTGAGGCTATTTTTTGGAACTTGTGCATTTGGAAAAAGAATTACTCATTTGCAAGTGTGTGAAACTCATGGAGCAAAGGGAACATTGTATTAGATGATCTCTAAAGCCTCGCGCAGTTCAAAGAGTCTAAGAATAATGCTTTTACCAGTGGTCTCTATCGGCCAAGTTGGATGGTGTTGGGAGTTAGCAGCCCCTCAAATAATGTAGATTAACCCCACCGCTGTTTCTCTTAGGGAAAAGGCAGCTCAGCTTTTTAGAGCATATAGGTCATCAGCAAAAGTTGGATTAGAAAAGTCTTCAAGTCACAATCATTCCATAGAGTAATAGAATTGAATGTGATTTAGGCTTAAGAGTGAGGGGAATGAATTTTTAGTTAAGAGCCAGGAAAATCAGCACTATTTCATATAGTTTAAATAGACTGCTATTCTTGGTTCAATATAGGCATTCATTCAGTTCAGTTTCCTTGAGTTCAGAGGTGATAAAAAGATACACATTTTTCTTCAAATTCAATCAATTTTGGAAGGGCTTATAATTTTTAAAGCTATGTTTTTTTATTGTTTAAATTGCATAGCTACTAATTTTTTACAACCAATTTCAAAGAGAAATGATACAATCCCATCCTCCCATTTCTGTTTTAAGACCCTACAGAGACAGCATGAAATGACATGACATCCGAGAAGTCTTTTCACTTTTCAATTGTTTTCTAATGTTTCACAGAGATTTTGAAGTTAGGCAGAATCTCTGAGAATTTTAGATCAGAAGTTTCTTCCTCAATGACTCCTTTGTCATTAGTATGTTTTAAACAACACATTTTTGGAGGGGGGTGGAATGTTCCAGAAGGTCGCCTCATTAAAGGAATTTCTTCACAGTTGAAGCCAGTAATGGATTAAGTTTATTAAAATTGAGAAGAAAGGCTGAACTTAAGGTTAAAACGGTATAAATTTGAAGAAATCATTGTCAGGGTAAGACAGGAGCTTCAGAGTCGATACTTGAGACACAGATCAGCGTGACCAGATTTGTTATCATCTGTTTCCAGAAGAAGATCCATCGAATTCGTTTCCACCCCAGTTTTAGGAAGCAAGATGTTTGCTCTGCGCATGACGAGGAGAGGCATCCATTTAACAAGACAGGAAGTTATTTGGTTGTGTGACTCAGCAGCGAGGTGAGCTGGAAAATGCCCGCTAAGCAAGAGTGTCTCTGAAGTGCCCATTGGACCCCAAGTCTACCAAGTTCTCTGTGTCCATTTTCACAATCTCCACTCTTTCAAGTTGGTCAGGAAACTCTCGTATTTGGCCTTTGGCTTATCTGTGTATATGTTGTTAAAAAATGTGCTGTTCAATGTTCAAATATTGGATTTTGGAGCCCGGGATTCCCTCTGGGTAGCCCAGCCTGGTGAAAGGGACCCGGGTGACGTGGGTTCCTGCCGCAGTGTTTGGCTGGGATGGACAGACCAATGGCCGCTTTCCTCAGAGGCCTCTTTGATGTGTAGGCAGAGGCATTGTTCAGCTTGTCCTGAGGCCCAAAGGGAACAACTACCTCCTGTGGTTCACGATTTTTCTTCTGAAGATCCTCTGACCAGAACCCAGCAGCGCCTGAAGCAGAGGCAGGCTCCGGAGCAGGCGAGTGGCTGCCGGCTGGGGCAGCACAAGTCCACATCTGTCACCTGGCTTCAGTTTCCAGGACCGAGCTCCCTGGGTCCCCTGGAACGCATGGACAAGAACTGGATCTGAAGTGAGGTCTGGGCGAGAGCTATGCCATCGCTGTCACATTTCTAATACACTTCTTCATCCACAGTCAGGACAAAATTATTTAACAAACATTTTTTTAGAGGCTTCAGAGAAAGAATCATCACTATGAAGAAGCAATGAAACTATTCCTCAACTCCAGCCATGTTAACTATTCTATGTATTTCTTCCAAGTCTTTTCTAAATGTTTGCATGTGAATGACTTTGCTCTTCCTCCGCTCTCGGAAGCTGTACCTATCACCTCCTTCACAAGCAAGCGTGGGACAACCAGGTTTGGATTTCTCCCACGTGGACCTCCACATCCTCTTGCATCTCTGTGAACACCCCCTCCTCCAGTCTCAGAAGAAGATTTAGGTCCTTTTCTCAAGGCCAATTCTTCCCCCAGTTCACCTGATGGCACCCCATTGGTGGCCCCCAGATTCTGTTCTGCCACATGCTGCCCCATCCATCTGGGTGTTGAGTCTCTCTCGTCATGGCCCTTCATGGTCGGTTAGAAACCTGAGCTAGGACAGTGTCCTGCATCACACTCTGCCCTCTGATGCTCACGAAAGTGTCCTTCTCCCATCGTAGCAAACCTGAGAATCACTGACTCTATTTTCTCACCTCGCATTCACGCCTTTTCTTCTTTTGGTGACTGATTTTGTTTTATAATCAAGGAAGTAACATAGACATATGGTAAAAAGTTAGACGGTGCATTGTGGTATAAATAAAAACTGAGGTTTCCTCTTGCTCCATATTTCTAAGTCTCCCAGTCCCTCCCTCAAGAAGAGGCCATTGTTACATCCTGAAGACCTTGTTCTTCTGGAAGTTTTCTGTGAGTTAGCCAGCGTATATGCCCCTCGTGCCTCCGCACCCATCATCCACGTTAAAAAAGAAAACAATGGGAAGATGCTAAGCCCACTGTTCTGTGATCTTTGCGCCCGGGCCTTGGGGCCGGGGTTCGCCGTGTCCCCTCCACAGCATCCCTGCCCCGCTGAGGGATTCCGGGCTCCCTGCCCCTCCCCCCCCGCCCCCGCCCTCCCCCTAGAGGTCATGTGAGCATACATGTTCTGTGCGGGCTGTACCTTGCGTGGTCCTGTCGCGGCTGTCCCCGCCTTGGACTGGCAGCACCATGGCATATTTGGCAAGCGACTAGATGGTGGGGAGCCTCTCCCTGACCCTCCGGCTAGGTGCAGGCGTGTCCCCATGTGAGGCTGAATCTCTGGGAAGTCATTGGTCTGCCACAGATCGGGGTGGGCCTGTGGGAAGGGGTCTTGGTCAAGAGGCTGGTGGGAGGCCAAAGCCAGTAGCTGGTGGGACATAAACACACACGCATGAACACGCACACACACACGCACACAAACACAAACACACACACAAACACACACATACTGAGTTGTGGGGCAGGGGTTCCTGGGCCCTCTGGAGGTTTGCACTCCTCCAGAGAGCATGTATCCCTGTTCCCAAGGGAGTGTGACATTAAAGAGCAAATAAGAAACACCATGACTAGCCAGGAGAGAGACCATTAAAGAAAAGAAACAAGCTGTGTATTTAAGTATCTTTGGTAGTCCTTTTTCTGCTTTTTTGAACAAGAGGCCCCGCGTTTTCGTTTTGTACCCAGCCCTTTGCAGCTGGCTTCGACTGCAGCTCGCGAGTTCAGGGGTGCCGCCCTCAGCGGGCTTCGCAGCCCGCCTGCCCGCCCCGCGTGTCCCTCTCGCCAGCTGTCTCCCCGCTGCTCACAACAACTAAACATTTTCCACTCTGCCCAAATGTACGCTCCTTCTGCCTCTGCCTTCATCTCTGCAAACAGAGCTCTCTCTTACTTTAGGGAAAAAGAAACAGAAGTCTCCGGAAGAGAATCTCATGATCCTAACCTGTGGTTCTTTATTTCTTGAAACATGGGACATGAATGCTCCTCCTTACCTAACGTTTATCCCTCGCCTGCGCCCTGGATCCCCACCCTCTCTCCTGCCGTCCCAGGACCAAGCCTGATTCCCCCCATCCCTCAGTCTCCAGAGAGAGCACTAGAGACATTGTCTGAGGACAATGCCTGGGACTGGATCGCAACTTTTCACTGAGTACTTGTGCCTCAGTTTCCCTATCTGAGAATTGCAATAATCATAGTACTTTGTTGTTATAAAAATTAGAATCTTTTAAATTCCTATGCCTCAGCTTCCCCGAAAATTGGGGTAATTATTGTGCTTATTTCACTTTGTTGTTATAAAAATTAAATACGTTAATGTTGGTGAAGTGATAGAAGATGGTCGACCTATAATAAGTGCTATAGAAATGCTTATTTAATAAAATCGAAAGAAAAAAGTCCTCTCCTTCTTCTTCAAACTTTTCTCTCCTTGGCTCCTTTTTAACATACCCAGTTCTCCCCTAACCCCAGTCTTTAAAATGACCCTTCCTCGACCCCTACATTCTTTCCAGCTCCAGCCCTATTTCTGCCCTGTTACCCACACGCAGTCTCCACTCCCTCACTGCCCACCCGCTACTCGGCTGACATCGTGATGTCCATCCTGCCATCCACGGAAATCAATCTTGCCACGAAAATGCACGAATTCATCTCACCAAACCCAACAAAGATAAATAAGTACATTTATGTATGTATGTATGTCTCACTTAATCTCTTCTCTGTACTTGTGATTATTTTTGGCAACTTCTTGAAAATCTCTTTTCCCTGTTTTCTGCAATGATATCTCCTCGTGTTTCCTCCTTCTTCTCTAAAAGCTCCTTTTCAATCTTCTTTGAAGGTTTTTTTTTTTTTCTCCTCAAGGTTCTCTTCCACTTTCTTCCACTTGACGCGCTCCACGAATGAGTCCACCCACTCCCATGGATGGACTACCATTTATAGGCTGATGACACTCATCTATGTACTGATAACGCAGATGCCTCTCCTAAATCCCAGATTAATTTATCCATATTGTCACTTGGATGTCCCAGAGAATCTCAAAGTCAGCATGTCTAAAACTGAACTTACCATTTCTTCTCCTGTTTCAACTTGCTCAACAGTCATGGTTCTGTTCAAGACTTCTCTTGCCTGAAGAAAAAACTCCATTCTTTCTTATCTCTTCCATAATCAGGCTCTTGGCTGCCTCTCTGATATTTTCTCTTGTCAGGCCGTATCTTGACCTCTGGCCTGCAGCCAAAATGAACTGATTAAACTGCTCTTAAAACACAAAGCTCATGTTCCATCCTCTGTTCTCGGGGCCACTTCCCTTTCTGGCTTCATGGTGACTACCTAGTAATCTTGGGATTCTCTGTGAAGTTTTTGTAACTGTCCACAAACTCAGATGAGCAACTGTTGTCACTAAATTTTTTTTTTCTACACCTTAAGCCAGTTTCTGTCTCTGTGCCCCTGTTTTATTCATACTAGTAGAAAATACCTAATCACAGTCTTCCTCGGAGTTCCCTTCCTTCTCTAGAGTTAAGACACCATTTTAGGATATTACTACAGGTTGCTGACAAGTACCTGTGTTCCTTTCCTTATGACTCCAGCATCACCAGCAGCTCTCTGCTACTTGTCTGCCATACTTGGGGCGTAGAGGTTTTGGTCAGTTTCTCACAGACAATCATTACTCTCTGGGGGCTGCTTGGCCTCAGTGTGGCCATGAAGGTGGGTGCATTCCTGCTGCTCTCAGATCTGTGGATGGCTTTGCTCTCCAACTCTCAGCCAGGCGCCAATTCTTTCTAGGACGGGGTGCAAATAGGGTGAGCAGTCCTAGTCTTGCTCATATTTATCTGCACTCTAGAATCTTCTTTTCCCATTTACCTCCTAGAAAAATCCTCTCAGAGTAAAGCATGGGTTGAAAACTCACACACCTAAGGGGTAAGGCTAGAAATGTAAAAGAGTGAAGCAGGTGTGTATCAAAGATAACACGCTCGTAGGAACTGGGTCCATTAAAAGGGGCAGCCACGACACAGCTCCAGTTCACCGATGCCATGAAACATACAGACCTAAAGTTTGCAGAAGTTCCAAATTTTCAAGAGAAGCTGGAAATATAAAGTCTTATATGTAATTGCCAATTAATTCTAAATTTATAAAAATGTCATTTGAACCAATCCAATTATGTCTGTAGACTGTATTCACTCCAGGGATTGCTGGCTTGTGACCTTGGTCCTAAGGGTTTAGGTTTTTCAACAGCAATACACCATAATGATTATACTGAACTCCTTATGTGGGAGAAGGGTGGGAGGGAGACATCGGGGAGCAAAAACTTCCCCACGTACGCATATTTGAAAATATTGTCATCTCACGCCTTTCCTGAGACTCTTCATCCCTGCCACCCCCAAAAAAGCGCTTAACCACCTCCTCTGGGTCCACACACTTTGCTCTCAGCAGAGAACCGCCAGACCATCCATCAGTGATGTTTTGTGCCTGTGGTAGCTTTGTTTCCATCTCGTTTGCTTACATACCTCTCTCGCCATGTCCCTCAGCCCATTTAGGCTGATATAACAAAAACGCTGTAGACCAGGTGGCTTGCGAACAACAGAAATTTATTTCTCATGATTCTGTAAGCTGCGAAGTCCAAGATCAAGGTGCTTGTGGATTCAGTTTCTAATGAGGGTTCATTTCCTGGGTCATGGATGGTTGTCTTCTCGCTGTGTCCCCATGTGGCAGAGGGACAAGGGAGCTCTCTGGAGTCTCTTTTATAAGGGTGTTAATTCAATTCATTGTGGCCCCACCCTGATGACCTAATCACCTCTGAAAGGCCCCATCTCTAAATACCATCACATTGGACATTAGGTCCCAACCTACGAATTTTGGGGGGACACAAACATTCAGTCTGTAGCACACACTAAATCTCTTGAGGTGAGAGGTCCATTAGAAATTTTTATTTTTTTGGTGTACAGTCCAAGGTTTAGCATGTCGTGTATGCTCTGAGCTGGGACTTGAAGGCAGAAAAGGGGAAGGGGAACTATAGACAGAGGGAAGAGCACATGGAAGGACAGAAAGTCATGAACACCAGTACTGTGTGTTTTTAATTTAAATTCCTGTGGGGCTTTAGTTTTCGAGGAGTATAAAATAATAGCGGAGAATAAGTAGAGGGGAGTAAGATGAAGACATGCAAGGGCTTGCTTATATGCTGTATTTGCAGCTTATGCTTAAATCTTTACATGATAGGAACCCACAAAGTTATTTTTAAAGAAATAAATAATTATAAAGATGGATTAAAGGGGTATATTTAGTGATTATTTGCTCCTGTGGCAGCCCAACATCGTTCAATGCCCCACTACATTTTAGTAATTTCCCACATTGTAAATTTTCCCTTCTAAAACTTTAACTGAGGAAACTTCCATTCTAGCCCACATTCTTAGGCTCCCTTGAAACAAGAGTGCAGGCAGGTGACCCTGGTTCCACTATGCAGATGCCAACATGTGATGTGGATTTGGAGCAATGTGAAGCACTAAAGTGAGGAAAGTGGTCTTGTGACAAGTGTGGAGATGGACAGATCTGTCTCTTTGGAAGCATCAGTGGCAGAGTCCTGGCCCCCTTGGTACCTTGATCTTCCAAGGTGCCAGGTGATGGGGTATTGGTGCTTTTACTGGAGTACCCCACCGGCATGTTGGGTATTATTCCTGGATGTGAAGCTCAAGCTGGATCCTTCTGGAGAGTCTGTGAGCCATCCGGTACGTGGAAATCCTGTCATTTGCAACCAAGAACACTGACCAATACAAGATAATATCAGTATATCAGTGAATGTATTGCCTTTGTTCCAATGAGGGCAGATCTTGCATCAGGGGCTTCAAAGCTTAGAGAGGGATACAAAGCACTGACCTAAAAAAGATGTTAGAAAAAGTCTCTCGTATTGACGTCACTGATTAGGTATGAAGAAGGAGGTTGAGAGAATGAGGGGACAAGTCAGAAAAAAATGTAGAGGAGGAAAGAAAGGAAATTAAAGGGCTTAGTGCTGTCTGGCCTCGGTTTTCCACAAAACCTGGTGAGGTTACTTGCTATGAGCTGCTGCCATAGGAATGGGCCTGGGGCTAGGGACCCATCAAAAAACAGCGAGACAGTCACAGTGTTTAGTGACCTGGAAATAGGAACTGAAGAAGTAAATGGCTGGCTAGTCCTGTTTTTTTAGGGAGGCAAGTAAATCCAAGAGGGAATTGATAGACTAAAGGAATAAGAATCAAGGGGACAGAGCAGGTTGCTTCTTTTCTATCATTCAAGTTCATGTCTGTATCCCAGCACTCAACTATTTGATAAAGGAATGAATGAATCAGATTTAACCAGATGTAAACAGATGGAAAGCTAGAGAGAAGTACAGAATTTAAGATTTTGCCTCTAATGGAGACCTCTGCTTTCTCTCATTTGCATTCTAAATGTAGGACTGCAGGTGGCTTCATGTTATTATAGCTGCTGAGTCAACTTACATTGGCTGTAGAATTCTACTGCCCTTGCCACAGAAAATGACCTTGAAGTACTGAAGAATTCTCTGGGCTTGTTTCAGACAATAGCAAAAGCAGGATTAATTCATATGGTAGGTTATACATTTTCAAGTCCTTCATATAATCCCAAGGGCAACTAGAAAGCTTTGTAACATCTGAATTTAGATGTAAAAGCCCTATAGCTCCCTCATTCCCATGTCCACATTGTCATTTTATACTTAAGTGTTACCAACTTATTTTCTATTTTTGATTTGGTTGCTTAATATTTTGCGGTCTCCTCTGCTTGCTCTCCGCACTTCCATTCTTAATAAAAAGAAAAAAAAAAAGATGAAAGAGGGCCTTTCCTATCCATTGAAATAATTTTACCTTTGTATCAGCATGTTTCTCACTTTTCGTAATTTGTGAGAATGTAACTATTATAACAGAAGCGCACAGCAGCCTGTCTGAGAGTCTGTGTGAGATCACAGAATCCCTCTTCACATTTAGGAGATCCCAAAAGACCAATGAGAAGTGCTAAATGAATCAAATGAGAGCTTGCGAGGTTAAGTTAAATGGATTGGGATTATTCATTCTGTATAATAAGGGAATTTGCTAAAAATAATATTAATTTGTCTTAGACACTGTGATCTGTTAAAAAGAGAAACTGTAATGTCTCAAAAAAAAAAAAAAAAAAAAAAAAACCCTTCTCTGTGAGCCTTAAAGAGACATATCTAAGCTGAGTGGAAGGAAGTTCTCTCTGAGGTATCTGGTTTTAGGGCTATATCAGAGTCCAGAGTCCAACCAGGAGAGGGAAACCACATAGAAATTTGAACCGGGGAAGTTTAATGTAAAGACTTATTAATTATAACAGGGAATTGGAGTTACAAAAGGTGGGCTAGTAAGAAGTAAAGAGAACTTCGAAGAATGCAGGAATGGCAGTTGTGAGGAGCAGCCGCTGCTGCTGGGGCTGAGGTAGGGCACCCACGGAAGAGCCCTCTGCCTGACCCGCCCCCTCTGGAGATTCTTTCCTTTCTGCAGAAGGCATGGCTGTGGTGCAGTCATTGGCAGAGAGTCACTGTGGTGTTGCTCTGGTAGACGCTGCTGGAACCCCACCCTCTGGAACTTGCTGGAAATTCACCCTCTAGGATACAAGGGAGATCTGTTGATAGGGAGGTACCTCATTGGAGGCACTCTGCTACAAAACCTCTTGGAGAAGGGGTGCCAAAGCAAGCTGCTGGCTGCTGGGTGCTGTAGGAGCGGGCCGCTGGAAAAGCTGTGAGTGCTGTGTGAGCTGGGCCCTGAAGATGCTGTGGACTATGCAGGGGAGTCACCTGAGCTTTAGGAGCCTTTCAAGAAAGCACATCTGAACTGGGAAAGAAAAGCACTTCCTCCTGTAATGTCTCTCTAGTGCCTTCTACTGGCAAAGCTTAATATGCTACTTGGCAAAAACAAAAACAAACAAAAAAACAAACAAAAAACAAACAAACAAACAAAAAAACTAAAGGATCCAGACCAATTTTTGCTCAGCAGGCAATGAAGGTGATTTCACAGCTGAGGCATGCAATATATTTATTTGCAACTGACACAGGTCTATGTTTTAGATAGTAAGTTGTAAGTTGTGTTAGGGGAAGAATTCTGGCTAGCTGTGTGACCTCGTAGGATAGAGTGAGGAGGTCGGGCTACGTAACCTAGATCTCATCCACTTTCTAAGTGTGTCTCCGTCACACCAGCTCTTCTCTATTGAGTTTACATTGCCGTCGAAATAGCTTCTTAGCCTGTTGGACTGCGTGTATACTCTTTTTTAGTTTTGTGCGATGTGGAAGAAATCTATTACTATTGTTGTTGCCAATCTGAAAAAAAATTTCTTATTGTAGGTTAACTTAGATTTTATGGTTAAACCATTTCTGGGTCTTTTCTTGGTACCTGATGCATAATAAAAGAAGCCTTGCCCTTTGCTTTGTCTAGGTGGGTTTTTGGTTATTTGTATGGGGGGAGGGAATGAAACATTTCTTTCTCCTCTTATTTGTGCCCAAAATTATCTTCATAAGTAAAAGAGTACTAGACCTAGTGAAGTCACTCAGTAAGTCTTGTCAATGCTTTTTGGTGTAAGTCCTTGAAATTGAGAATAAGGATGATTGGGTAAATAATCCTATTGCAAGACAGATGGTTTTTAATTCTTTGTTTTCTCTAGAATTGAAGATACTCAGTGACTTTTCAGTTGATGGGTCATTAAGAAAAAAGACTTCAAATGATATATCACTTCATGGTATTTTTGGAGAATAATTTAGAAGGAGTTTAAAGAATTCAGTTACATTGCTATAACAAAACTTCCATTATAACTTACTTATTTATGTGGACAAAGTTTCTTAGCGCTTGCATATTTGAAAATGAAAACCAGTAAGACAGTTTTTATCGAACATATCTCATCCTACTGGTGAGTAATATTCATCCACAAACACATAAACTAATTTAAAAAAACAGCCTCATATGTCTCAATAGATTTTTTTTTTTTTAATGAGAAGATTCTGTGGTAGGCAGGATTTTTAAGATGTGTCCCCAAGATTCTTGACTCCTGGTTACTTAAACAAGGGACTTTATAGAATTAAATTTACTAATCACTAGACCTTAAAATGAGGGATTGGTTATTCTGGATTATCTGATGGACCCAATGTAATCACATGAAACCTTAAAAGCAGAAGAGGTAGATAGGAACATCAGAGAGTTGCAGCCGAAAGAGGTGGAAGAGCTGTGGAGAACGAGGAGGATATGTCACATGGTTGCGGATTCTGAGACATAATGGACTACCTACAAGGACCAGAGAGAGAGTCCAGGAGCTGAAAGTGGTTCCCACATGACAGCCGGCGGGAAATAGAAACTCAGCTCTGCAGCTGCAGACACCTGAATCCTGCCAGCCACCTGGATGAACCTGGACGTGAATCCTCGCCTGGAACCCGCAGAAGGGAACGTGGCCTTGCTGACTTCCTGATTTCTGCCGTGTGAGACTTTGAGCAGAGGAACCAGCCATGCTGTGCCTGAATCTCTGACCTACAGAGTTAGAAATAACAAATGTGTCGTTTTAAGCTGCTAAAGTTGCAGCAATTTGTTATGGCAGCAGCAGGCAACAGATGGGAATTTACTATGTTTAATGATATTTAATCAACCTATTTAATGTATTTTATGTTGTTTTGGTCAATTGTTATTAATAGTGATATTTAAATTAAAAATATTCTCAAAGAGAAATGTCGTTAACACTTGGAACTATATAGTCACAGAAATTATATAAGTTTACTTAGTTTATTTCATTATGTTTAATTAAAATTATGTACTTTTTCAGTATTCTTATGAAAGAATAATAAAAAATAATTAAAATAAAATATATTATATTGGGATTAACTTGTTAGGACAGTGGAATGAGAATAAGTATATACGAAGAAAAAATGATAAAATGTTTTACTGTTAGAGAAGAGTTTGTCAGTGTATATTTTCAAAATGGATGAGGATGAGCAACAAAATCATATAGTATTATATTCCATGAACTATATTTCAAAGAATGATCTCAGTTTTATTTTTTAAAATAATTATTTATAGTATACTGGAAATGATACATTTGCAACTATTTAAATTATGATAAAAAATTTGACATCAGCTTAAAAATATGCAAGGGTTAATACTCTCTCAAAATTTCTTTAAGGAATAGGTAAACAAGGAAGTTTGAAGACCATTGGCTTGTAGGACTCCATTTTCTCACTTTACACACAGTGCTACCTTCCAGTTGGGGCAAATTTCAGAAAACATGAAACTTAGAAGGTTTAATCACTCATTTACTAGTTTATCCCTTAAAAACCAATTGAACCACAATAGAGGATTCACATCATATGTTTAAGTTATGTGAGTCCAACTGTATTCACTCAGCAACTTAAAATGGGGAGAAGTAGAGGAGAGAAGCAACAACCTGAATTGTCTAGACTGCTCTACCTGTTTCAGCTCAGCGTAGGTATGTCCTGAATGAGAAGGATGGCGTCTCACGCCCTGCTGTCTCTCACAGCAGGTGCACTGCCTCACGCTGTTTGAGTCTTCACACACACTGTTTTCTCCCATGATGGCCCTACACACAAGCGACCTTGCCCACCGATGTTCAAATGAAGAAACAACACCTGTTTTAGAGCGTAACTCCCACACGTGACGCTGGGGCCAGGTGCTGTGTCCGGGACGGGTGCAGGAACAAAGGTTGTCGTGGTAGAAACACGAGCTATATGTCCATTCGGTGTTTGACCTTTTGTCCTATAGGATTTAGCCGTGTGATAAGCCTGCCCTCGGAGGGCTTTACATTCCTTGATAAAATTCTTCATTTTCTGCCCCAGCTCAGAAGCCTGCTTTTCCTTCTGACTGTCTTATCTCTGTCAATGGCTGCTCCATCTGCTTGGTCACCCGTACTGGACACACAGAATCCCAGTCCCCCTCACAGCACAGTCAGACCCTGTCAAGCCTGCTTCCCACATTTGTAGTGGTGCGCCTTCTCGCTGCAAGCCCAGCTGCTGTTTGAGTGTCCACTGCCGGCTGTGGCCTTGGGCCTTCGAATTGTCTCATCTAATTTGACCGTCGGAACTCAGTGCTCCAGGATGATATTTTCAAGTGCAAATCTGCCTCTGTCTTTAAAACTTGTTTTCGTGACAATCCCAATTTTCCCTACCTCTTCTCTTTCAGCCATGCTGCTCAAACTGAGCATCCTGTCCCAGGCTTTAGAGCTGCATCTTCAGTAAGAAGGGCCACCCAGTTGCCTTCTTCCTGTCCACGTGGGCGATGCATCTTCCCCTTTAGGAATCACTGCACACAAGGCAGAAACGCCAACATGACCCCATCAGCATGTTACGCTCCAGAGAGTATACAGACGTCATTTAAGTTATACAACCCAATGAGATAGTTGTTACTTCTCTTTACCAGATCGGGCAGCTAAGCTTAGAGATATCGAATAACTTGCCTCAGCCAGTAGGCAGGAGGTCCCGCAGCTGCAGGAACCTGACTCCAGAGCTCACTCGCTGGACGGCTGTATTGTAGAATCCAATGGCCCATCAGTCTGAACTGCAGCCCTCCTCCACGTTTGTGATGGGGGCGGGGCAGGGAACCTCTCCACAATACTGCTTCTTAAAATGAGGATAATAATAACACCTATTAGCAGCTATCTTGTGAAAATTAGCAAAAATATGGAAAGGAAACTGTCGAGTCCTTAATAAATTAAACCCAGATCCTCCAAGCTGGTCGTGAAGGTAAAAGAGCCTCAAATTGGGAACAGTGCCCGGACACAGGATCCTAGCCTCTCTCCTGAAACCCCAAGATCCCCTTGCCTTGGGAACCCCCTGAAGGCCTCCAGTGGGGGACACTACTTTCCTAATTTTACACTAGGGCCCAAGCATATATAGTGATATTCCCCTTAATACCCCTTAATACAATTAAGCTGGAAAACTTCACTAAAGCCTTGAAAACAATGAAATTAAAACCAATGCGAAGAGCAACATAAAACTAGATAATTTAGGCTGAGAAATACAGACCCCTTGGCTTTACACAGACGTGTTTTAAGACTGCTAACTAGTGCGATCCTTGCTGGCTTCCGAGGTTTGGGCTACTCATCTGTAGACTGAGAAGCGATGATGTCTATTTGGTAGAACTATTGTGAACATTGAATTGATTCATTTAACATGCATTTATGGAACCCGGAGCTGGGTATTCGATGATAACTAATATTTAAACATAGTTTTTGCTAAGTGGCACACAGTCTTTGCTTATCCCTCACAGCAAAGGGAGGAGGGTGCTCCTTTTATTCCCATTTCACAAATGGCAAGAGTAAGGCCCACTGAGGTTAAGAAAGTTGCATAGGTCCCCCAGCTGGTGAGTGATATATCCGGGCCTGGAACCCAGACAGCCTGGTCCTGGGGAGTGGAGGTTCTCTCATCATGGAGCTTACGACTTGTGTAGTACACATGCCAGGAAACAAATGCGTAATTTAAGTGAAAATCAGTCCCATGAAAAGGGTGTGTGGCAGAGGACAATGGCAAAGGGGTGTCGGAGCTCCTTCAGGGATGGTGATCAGCAAGTTTTTTTTGAGGAAAGTGCCATTTAGCGTGAATTAAATGAGATCATGTGTTTGTTAAAGGGGAATCTGGTCATTCTGCCAATAAATGTCCCCTTCCCTTTCTTTTTATGCATTGAAATAACATCTGACAAACTCCTTCTCAACCCTGCATGACCTCTCACTGTTTTTGGCTACCCCAAGAGGTAAACTTCAGGGAGTGTGCACAAACCTCACCAAAGCAGTGGACCTCATCTTTCTCATTCAGATGAAAGCTGTGAAGGCTAACAAGGGCTCCAGTGCGTGAACAGCAGGCACACAGATGCTTAAACATTACTCTCTTTGCACATGATCTCTTTTATTAGATAATTGAGAAAACCTAGCTGTTTATCGGTGTTGTCACTTTTGCGCCTTTGACAATTTGTTTGATTTCAAAAGCATCAACTTAGTTCTGCTGTATACAATGGCTTTGAAAAGGTGTTAAGACTTCTGAAATTCATTGAGGGTTAGCACTATCTTTGCCTATGCCTTTTATTTCGAAATAATAGCTGATTTCTTTGGCAAACCCATCATTTCTCATTTAATGGGTAGGACTTCAGTAATTGAACTAGGTTTTTTGAAAGCTACAATCGCAGCTAAGGAAATCAAAACAGAGGAGTAAAATAAGATAAATGGGGAAAAGGACGCATTACCTCTTTTTGCATACCTCATTATTATTGTTAATAATAATAGTAAAATTCAAGAAATTGATATAACTGCCTTTTTTATCATCGTTTAAAACATCCTTGGGAATGTCATATAAAATAGCAGTTGTAATAGTGCCATGTGAATTATAGTACAGTACAAAAAATGTCAATGGTGGGTGCTGCCTGATATTTTAAAAGCCAAATAGTGGCTTAAATATTTTTAGGTCATTTTATGAAAAAGAAAAAAGGAAGGAACTTGCACTTTTAGGTAAGCTTTACCTTTTGTCCTCCTCCTCTGATTGTGATATAGTTCTGTGTAGGGAACAATGGTTACAGTGTGGCAGGCAAAGTCAAGATGGTCTAGTTACTTCTGCCTTCTGGAGTTCATGCCTGTGTCAGACTCTCCTCCTGAGTGAGGACTAGATTTAGTGGCTCACTTCTAACCAATAAGATATGGCAGAAATCATGGGATGCCACTTTTGGGATTAGGTTGTAAAAGACTGTGACTTCCATCTTGGGGGCTTTCTCTTGCTCTCCGATCTCTTACCCGAGACTAACCAGCAGCCATGTCACGGGCAGCCTTGTAGAGAGCCCCACGTGAGAAGGGATTGAGGCTTGCTAATGGCCACAGGACTGTTTGAATTGGGAAGCAGATCTCCTCCCCAGTCTCTTCCTTAAACAGCTGGGCTTGAGATAAGACCACAGCCCTGGCTGATAGCTTGCTCTTCTCCTCATGAGAGACGTAGAGCCAGAAGCACTCAGCTAAGTGACACTCAGATTTCTGACTCTCAGAAACTGTGAGGTAATAATGCTTTTTGGTTTAAACTATGAAATTTGGGAGTTTACTTGTTATGCAGCAAAAAATTAATATACATGGGCGGTACAATTGGAATGACTGATAAATTCTGGAGTGGGCCCTACGTCTTTGAAAAAAGGCAGTTGTAATGACACGATCCCTAGGTGCCACTGTGGCATGGTGCTGAGCACATGTTAGGGCTTATCTAACCTCTTGGTTCTGAGTTTTGTCCATTTTTCTAGACCAAGGCTATGATTCTGTCCTTGAAGTTCTTCATCGAAAGCAGTGGAAATGGAATCTAACCAACTAAAGCAAAAGGAAATTTATTAGAAAGATATCCAGGATGTAGAGGGTGTTTGAGGGGGGCTGTAGAATCAACAGGAAGCTTTGGGGCTGGGTTTGGGGATAGGCAGGGACCCACAGAGTTCCGGGGCCTGGGAAGAAGTGTGACGACATTCTCCTAACAGCAACTTGGCTCAGCACACAGGCAGGACAATATGTGACCTCTGATGTTACTTTCTATCCTTGCCTCAAGATTCAGAATACTACGAGAGGGCATTCAGCTGGCCACGCTTAGTTCTGCCCGACTCCTGGGGGCTTTGGTGCCAGGACAGGAAGTGGGGGACAGTTGGCTTTTTCCATGGAAGGCAGACACCAGAGATTTATGCTTTGTGGTGGAGACTGTAACTCTTTTCCTATTTGCTTTCCTCTTCTTTTTGAGTAATAAAAGCTTGGCGAAAGCCTACATTTTTCCCAGCCATCTTTGCGCAAAAGTATATATGTTAATGGTCATCAGTAGACCATATGAGCAAAAAAGGTTTGTGCACCTTCTGGATTGTACCCTTAAAAGGAAGGGTACAACCCTGCTCCCCTTTTCTCATTCCTTCCTTTTATAGCTGAATGTAGAAATTATGCAAAGCCATCTTTGACCTCATGGACAAAGCCATGCCTTAGGGATAGCAAAGCAAACAAGTGGAAGGTGCCTGTGTGTGGACCAACATTGAGCTGCCACTTAGGTTTGGGCCACTATCTCGAATGTTGTGAGAAATAACTTCCGTGTTATAAATATTGTATGTTATATAAGAAATAACTTCTATGTTATAAGATAGAAATAAACTTCTATCTTGATTAAACAAGCTTTCACGGAAGCAGCCCAGTCTGTATTCTGAGGCCACAGCCATTGGGAGAAATAAAAATCAGTGCCGCTCCAAGGAGGAAACACATGCTTGGTGGCCAGAATGATAAATGTCCTCTACAGCTAATCATTGCATTGCTTATGCGGTAGATACCATTTTGTGAATTAAAGACTTCTTGAATTTTTAGCGATGGCACTAATATATTGGCCAATCAGAATTCTTAGCTTGGATCTACACCTTGGCAGAGGGTTTCACGTTTGTCAGTTCCCCTGTCAACCAGTGTGCCTGTACTAGTTTTCACATCCTTTATCCTCTCTCCATCCCTAGACACTTTGTTGTGGAAAGGACTGGATCATGGACTTTGGAGCTGTAAGGGACTTATGGCTCGTCCAGGGGACCTTGAAACAGTCGGTGCAGCACAACCTCCAGAGAAGCTTGTGGAAAACACGGACTCCTGCCGCGGCCCACCTGCGCCCTGCCCACTCGCCCAGCGCGGCGGGGGTTTTGGTATTACTCGCTCTTTGTGGGCGCCCTCTAGCTCTCCTGGAAGGTAAAGAAGTCCTAGTTGCTCATACATGCCTTGTACAGCGTTCTCTCAGAGGGCAGGGGGCCGTTTTACTTCCCAGTCCAGGGCGCTGCCCGCAGGTGTTGGTCATTCGCGTGTGACTTGCCACCCTACTCGCTCGGGCCAGTCCGAGTCCCTTAGTGGTGAGGAGCTTCCCAGGAGGGCACTGCTCCTCGGATTGTCGAGTCATCCTGATCCCCAGAGGAGGTTGGGTTTTGGGGCAGGGTCCCCGAGAGCTGCCTGGATCCCTTGGCCCTGGGGGAGGGGCCGCCTTCCGTTCTCCAGGGCTCCGCATCCAGTGACTGCCCCGGGGGGCTCCCGTGACTCCTCGTCTTACTCTTGGTGCCAAAAGTTTCCATTCCTTGCCCATCTGAGAAGATCCACGTGGATTCCCTCCAAAGCCTAAACCACGGAAGCTGGAAAGTAGGCGGTTAGGAGATGAGAAAGCAGGTACGTGGTCATGGAGTGGTGAGCAGACAGCCGGGTCGCACCCGCCCTGAAGCGGCAGATGCTACTGGCTTGTTGCTATATTGTTTGGTTTGATCAGTGCTCAGTGTTGCCGAGGCGTCTGATTTTTCAAGAGAAGCTGACAATTTGGATTTAAAAAAAAGTGTGAACTCTTCCTATTTTTAAATACTGGCAACTAATATTTTAAAAGAAACCACACTATCAGGTTTATATTTTAAAGCTGGATTTGTGCTGTGGGTCGCTGGTTTGTAACCTCTGGCTAGAATTTAGTAGTACAGAGCCTTGCCGAGAAAAGGGAAAAAAAAGTTTTAAATTTCGTTCCAAGGACTGTAAAGCAAGGAGAGAAAACAAGTAAGACACCTATTACTTTTTCAATAAATCATCCTCATACAGAGATTAAGTGACAAATTGCATAATGATAATATACGAAGCACAGTGTCTGACACGTGTTAAGTGGTTGAACAGTGTTTAACTTTTAGCTTTATCCCTGAGTCAATTTCTGTGCTATCTTGCTTGCCTGTTTCTGCACTAGCACCAAACTCTATTACTGTGGCTTTATAAGGTATTTGGTAGGAGAAACCTTAGAAATGGCACAGGATTTTACTGAAGTGAAATATTTTAATTGACTCACATATATGCACATGTTTACACAGATGAAACTAGAACATCCAGCTTTTTCTCTGGAAGGGATCTTAGAGTTTATCTAGCATTTCACAAATCAGGAAACTCAGGCCCGGAAAGATGAAGTGGCTTGCTTAAAATTTTCCAACCGGTTGGTGGTTGTGTCAGATTAGCAGTGATGTGCTTTGACTTCTTGTCCAGGTCTTCTGTCTACACTGCACTTCCATAACTACCTGTATCCTTTTGGTATGCCTGGTAATTCCAACCTGCAAGCCACTCCTCATGATTAAGGCATTGGGCATAGAGGATCCTGTTTACATGCCATCTTGGCAGAGTGACATGCTAACGTGTTAGTCCATATGAGATTCTTCCAGTTACACCAGGGTGGGGAGTGGGTGCCGGGCCCATGCGGGCTGCGCAAGGTGCTGGCCAATGTACTACTGGGATGTACTACTTGGAGAGAAACCATTTCCTCTTGCCATTTCCTCTAATCTCCTTTGTCACCGTAGTAATTGCAGGTAGACAAGAAAGTGATGGATGTTACAACTTGCTGTACGCTTATAAACTAAGGCAGTAACTATCAGTTGTAAGCATAGACTATATTTCTATTTAAATAGATTGAAGATAATTCAAACATGATTTTAAAAAAAATATTTCCTTCCCCCTTCCATCAAATCAAATAAAATTCTAAGTGTTTGTGCATCGTAGGCTACCAGTGTGTTTAATATCCTTTTCTTCACTGGAGAACATGAGAAACGTGGCTACCACTGGGACTCGTACTAATGTGACCAATTAGGTGTTTGTAAGAGGAGGTGGGTCGTTGCAAGTACTGCCTAAATATTTGAGTCCACCCTCATGGAGTACTTTTGGGGGGATATGTATTTATATCTCATAATAATAATATCATCATGAAAATATAGTAGTTCATAAATTTAGGTGAAGAATAAATGTAAACTCATTATTTTTATAACTAAAACTAAATTTTAGTTTTGTGTGCTGATTTGTTGGCGTTTGTGAAAATTTTATTTCAACCTATTTGACTTCTTTTCCCTCTGGTTCCATCATATTTTGGGGGGCCTTACGTGATGCCAAAGAACTGGAAGGAGGGGAGACATCTGGTCCTCAGATGTCATCTGTCCACATTTGTATCCTCTGAGGCATCTGTTAATTATCTGTTCCTGTCTGATGGCCCACAAGGGTCACTGCTGAGTCATCCTTTGTTCCTGCCCTAGACGCCTCCTCAGGTTCAGACTGTCGTTGCTATTCCTGCAGCACCATTCCCGAGGACACACCATCAGATTCCAAGCCACTCCCGACAGCAGGTGACAACAGTGAGACCGAGCCAGCTAGACCACACAAAATCACATGGGGTTCAAGTGCCTCCTCACCAGGAGCGCCAACAGGAAAAGTGCTTTGCGGTCATGGGTATGATTATGTTTCTCTGCCTTCTTTGATTCCGCTCAGTTTTTGTTTTCTACCATGAGAGATCCTCCTGGGAGAAGCAGAAAGTGGCACAGAGAGGCCAGAAGGTTTTCTCAGTATTGAGGCTTCTCAAGTCAAGCTTAGGCAGCCAGGGGCAAATATGCCTATGCCCTGTATTAAAGTAACTTTTATTTGCCGGGATATGAAGAGATAAATGTGAAAAAATTATATATTTGAAATATTACATAATGTCCTCACTTCTCCCATTATTCAGCTAGATCATTTCAAGTTTTTTGTCTTAAAAATATCCAAAAAAAAAAAAAAAAAAAAAAAAAAAGTCAGGAGGAACCGAAAGGAAAATTGAAAGGAAATCAGTTCTGAATTTTTAAGCATCAAGAGCTAGACCTGTCCTGTGCGATATGGTGACCCCCGGCCCCTAGCTCTGTAGCCATTTAAATTAAAATTAATTAAAATAGAATAAAACGAAAAAGCCATTTCCTCATTTGCACATTCTGGCTAGCTCAGAATTACAGATCATTTCCACCATGGCTGAAACTGGACAGCTCTGCGTTAGACCACGACACATAATGAGCAAAAGTGCAGCTTCCAGACTCTGGTGGGGCAGGAAAAGGGATGCAGGAGGCACAGAAAGGAAAGAGGGTGGTAGGTCACCTGATAGGGGTGGTGCTCACGTCTAGAGCAACTCAGTGTCCACTGGCGGGGGGGGGGTGCTGTTCACTGCTGGCATCTGGGAGCTGTGTGGGAGCTGAGTCAGTGTCTAAAGACCATCTGGTCTCCATTCAAGATTTCACCCCACGTAGCCCGCCTTGAGGAGCTGCGTCAGCTGTTTTTCTCTGTGGCATGACTCATAGGAGGATTGCTGATCCATGTCTGGCTTCGAGGCACTGACAGGATTAATGTGAACTGTGATGCTGTGGGTGTTACAGATGATACAGGGATAATAGTGTAAATTAAGAGGGAGGAAGTTGCTTACAGCTGTTCTTTGAAAAAAGGCTGAACGAAGCCACGGTCAACTCTAGAAGGTTCAGTAAGGTGTAATTAAGAATTCTCCTTCAGGTGTCCTCCGAGGGTCTCATTTAGTTGGCTAACCATGGCTGTATCTGAGAGTTGTGGGAATAGAAATTTGTGGATGAATGTAACGCTGGTTGGGGCTCATTCTGAAGCCCTGCTCAGGCAATCCTCTTGAGTTGGAAAGCTCCTGGATTTCAATATGGGGATCAAAACTGATCTCAGGTTGTCCCTGGGAGTCTTCTGCTCTGCCTAACCCTCATTTATCTGTCTCCCTCTTCCTGTGCTCCAACAGGTCACAAGATAATCCTCCCATTAAAACGTATCTTCATATTCCCTTATGACCTAGCTTTAATATATGTTAGATTATAATCTCCTCCAAGCATGGACTGCTCTTTGTCCCACTTGTCCCACTGCCATTCGGCACAGTGTCATACACAGTGTCCGGTGGAGGAGAGGGCAGGCACTGAAATGATGTAGTTGGGAAAGAGCCTGGGCCAGTTCTCTGAGGACAAAACAAACAAATCAGCAATAAACTAAGAACTGAAGTTATTGTGTGAGAACCATCTGCAGACTCTGAGTCCCTGTGGATTGGATGACACCAATGCCACCCCACCCCCAGGAGACACAAGGACCTGACCACATTCTTGGTTCAGAGGTAGGCCTGTGACCAAAGCAAGGACGACTAGAATCAGACGGGAAAGGGAGCACTATTCTTTTGGAGTCGTTAATCTGGTAGAAGAGGAATCTGGAACTGCTGGTCGCCATCGTTGCTTCTAAAGGGGGAGAATCTTCTTGAAAATAAAACCGCAAAGAAAGGCCGTCTACGATATAGGAAGAAGGCCTCAGTGCTTTACTGGAGCGCTCGAACTGCGGCAATGCCTGAAATCATAGATTTACTCCTTGGACTTGTAGTCAGTTTGAGTTGGGCTTTCTCTCATTTGCAATGGAAAGAGTTTTGACCAATTTAAAATACTAATAATTGTTACTTCTGTTTTGAGTGTTCTCAAGAGAAACTTTTTTTGGGGCTGTCTCAGATTCAGGAATGGCTTTTTCCCTTTTAAGTAAATGCTTTATTTGATGAACACTGTATATTATGTAAGCAATTCTGCTTTGGGCAAAAATTCAGAACCAAATTTTGGATTCACTTTGAGCCAGCAGATAGGGTTTTATCGTGCTTTTAAAAGTTATTTATGGCCCTATCTTATTCTTTCTTCTTTTATTATTCTTTTGCCTTGATTTCATCATCTATTTTACTTTATCTTTTTTTACTTTATTTCTATAAGTGTGTCTAATTTATTTTTTAAGCAAAGGCAGTATAGAAATAAATAGGCCAAATGAGGAGAAAATTGTGTAAGGTTCTGTTTACATTTCTATTGTCAACCAAGAACATCTGTTTCTTTTGAGAAGATATCTCTTTAGTGTATTACAAACATCACTGCCTGCCTGTAAGAGATAATGTGTATAATCTTGCATTCTTTAGTAGGCTCGCGGCTTTACTTAATCTCTTTGCCAAAAAATTATTGTTTTGAGGAGAGAGCACAGGGTCTTATTTAGGTGGTTATATAATTTCTCCTCACAACGAAAATGTAAACAGGACACAAATGCATGGCTTTGGTAGAAGGAGGCCACCATGTAAGGGACATCAGCCTAAATTACTGTTTTCAGTATTTATTCTGTAACACCTCAAAATTATTTTATACGTCGTTTCACAAATTCTGTTTCATAGATTCTGTGGTCAAGGGATGTTTTCTCCATACTCGTTCTTTCTCTAACACCACTAGAGTCCAGTCCCTTATCCTCTTGGTCCTTGGTTTCTCTGAAGGTTCACTGAACTGGCCCCTGCCACTCAGCTCTGCCTTCTGCAGGGTGCTCTACTCATCATCACCAGAGCAATGTTCTTAAGCAGTCGGACAGGCATGCGATGGCCGGTTCAAGTCTGCCCACGCCCACCCTTCCCAGTACCAATTCCCCTTCTCAGTCACACCTGCCTCCTCACTGTGTTCAGAACAAGATTTTGCTCATGCTTTTCTCCCATCTCAAATATCCCTAAAAAGTCCTCTCTCTTTCTCTATTCATCCACATCCTACAGTTTTCAAGTTTAACCTCAGTGTTTAACTTCCTAGGTGTTACACTCTGCCCAATTCTTTCCTGTCTACAAATCTTCCTGGATGTATGTTCTGATTTTAGCATCACATTATGTGCAATTGCATGTATTTCTCTAAATTATAATTACATATATGTGTTTCTTTTATGTAAACATTTGGTTTCTCAAGAATAAATAAAAGCTCATTGAGGGAAACTATTAGGCTTTTTCTTTCCTTCCTTCCTTCCTTCCTTCCTTCCTTCCTTCCTTCCTTCCTTCCTTCCTTCCTTCCTTCCCTCCCTCCCTCCCTCCCTCCCTCCCTCTTTCTTTCTTTCTTTCTTTCTTTCTTTCTTTCTTTCTTTCTTTCTTTCTTTCTTTCTTTCATTTCCAAAATATTTAGCACAGTGCTACATGCACAGTATATATATAATAAGTGAGCTACATGAACTATGAATTAAGAGACCTGAAATTTAGATGTAGGTTCATTTTTCGTTAGTTACCTGACTTCAATTTATTCAAGATTTTGCCTTTTGAACCTCTGATTTGTTAATTAAATTAGAAAGAAAAAAATGAATGTCAGGGGTTCTCTGGAAAAGAAAAATCACATTGGGGCAGCCAAAGGGATGTGTGTGGACAAATCAGGGTGTCTTACTAATAGTTTAAAGGAAGCTTGTGTTAGTGTGGACGAGTAATCCCCAGTACCTGTATTCTACTCCTGGGAACACACCTTGTTAGAACTTTCAGGCTCCTTAACAATTAAATGTGGCCACAAAACTGAGTTCTGGCCACTGGAATGTGAGTGGGTCGTGTATCTCACTGCCAGGCCTAGGTGATAAAAGTCTCTCATACTTTTCTTTGCTCTTATTCCCTGTGTGCTGGTGGAGTAGGGAAAACTTTGAGGACTGGGGTGGGCAGGGAGAGGTGAAGGCTGTTTTCTTCTTGGACGCACAACTGGGCTGTTTTTCCCAGAGTTCTGTGCAGAGTTCTGTGACTGTGAGATTGAGTTCTGGAAAATGGAATGTGGGCAGAAGTCACATGTGCCCAATTCCAGACCTGGTCTTTCAAAGCCTGCCAGTCTCTTTTCTTACGGAATGGATAAAAACACCAAGGACCTGAGGAGGATGGAAGTAGCCTAGGTCCCCAGGACACACTCCCTACTTCCCCACTGTGAGGTAAATCAGAAACTGAGATTTCAGGGTTTATTTATTTGTTTTTATAACAGCTAGCATTATTTACCATAAGTAATATATGTTTTGTGGGCTAAGTAGAAAGATAAGTAGTTTAGATTATTTTCAGCCCCAGCCAACAAGATAACTTTTTCTACCTACATAGTTACTCTCCTGAATTTTTGTCAAACAATCAGCAGATTCGGGTCACCCAAAGTATAGAATATCCTAGGCTGTAAGCTTCCCGAAAATGCAGGTCATGTCTTTCTACTGCTATTATATCCTTAGCACTCAGTAGAGTGCATGGCACATAACAGGTGGTCAGTACATAGTAGATACTTTTAGAATGAAGCAGTCACCTCAAGTGATCAGGATATAGATATAAATTTTCCTGGTCTTCTTAGTATCTGTGTCAACTCATATGTACTCAGACTAAGAATTGCTTTAAAGACTTTGACAAACTGGGAACTTTGTTTTTGTTCACTTAAAGTGAGAGATATTAATATAAATGGAAACTACTTTTTAAGATATTAAATAATTTTACAAATGATAGCACTTGTAGAACTGAAATAAGAATCCATACTATTACTTGGTCTTCTTGGAATTAAATAATGCATAAAAGCAAGACATAGATACACACACACACACACACACACACACACACACACACGCACGCATACATGCACACAAACTATTACCATTACTTCTTTAGCTGTCGTAAAGCCCTTGCTCTGGGGTGGACAGTAATAAGCAAATAGTCATTCCTCAGAAGGGAAAAGGAGGTTTGGGACCAGCTTCACACTAACCTAATTTTGTAAAATCTCCAGCTGCACTTGATCACTATATAGAATAGTGGTTCTTAAGTAACAATGTGACCCCCATTTTGTCCATCAGAGATTGAACTTGCAGTGCAGTTCGTTGAGATGCTTCACACCTGGTCCTTGGTTCACTAAGCTATGTTTCTAGTGGTTTCCATGGAAATAACAGTAGAAATAGCACTATGTCTCTGAGTTAGATTTGCCAGCTAAGCTTTGAGAAGAGCTGCTTTCCCTGGACACCTAGAGCCAGGCATCAGCATGGAAAGCATCGCAAGATGCCATAAGCTCTGGCCAGTCCCCCAAAGCTACGGTTATTCAGATGAAGGAGGAGATCTGATATTTTGGCTAACAGTTCTGGTAATTAATTAAGGAACTTTTTCAGAATCTCAATTACTTAGATTGGATATCTTCTTTAGTCTCCAGTTAACTGGATCAAATATTACACTTGGATTTAATTTAGACTCCTGTGTCTAATGTAGTAGTTGGTGTTTGACCTTTATAAATATGAATTTGTCTAGGTTGTTAAAAATTCTTCAATCTTTTTTTTAGGGAAACAACCTGAATATTGTGTATCTTAAGAGTATTCATTGGGAAATATGTTCTCAGGTTTCATGATAAATTGGGAATATGTGTAAGTATTTTTATTAAACTTTGTAACCATGTTTAGATCTCACTAATAACCTACAGGAAGAATTGGCCAAACTATCTAATTTCTTGTTGCTTTTGTTTCCAACTTTATTACACAAAGTTTCAATGAAGTGGTGGTAATGAAGGCTGAGATTTCTGACAAATGGTTATAAAGTTCCTTAAAGAGAGTAAACGTTTATTACAGTAACATGTAAATGTAACTAACATTTATTGGGTAACTACTATGAATGTCACAAATTGGACTATTTTGGAAAAAATGAATATTCTCTATTTATTGTTGGCATATAGTCCATACATGGATTATCAATTTTTGTACAATTTGATACAATATGATAGATTTTAAAATTATCTTACACTTAATTTAGTCTTTGATGATTCAAAAGTCACTGTTTGATTGTGTAATATGCATAGTATGTTATGAAAATAACTTTATAGAGTAGAGGACTATGAATATTAAAAATGAGAGATTGGATAGGCAGCTCTCCTAATCCTTTAAAATTATTTTATTTTAGCTTAAAAATTATTTGACAATTCAATCTTTGCCATTAAAAAAAAGAGCTCAGAAAAATCAGTCTGATTATTTGATTATTCCACTGGCTTAGACCATGACTAAAAAGAAATTAATGAATTACAGAAAATGAATATGATTAGATATAGCTAACTCTGACTAGTGAGAAAAAGACTCTAAAGGTTTACCAGTGGACTTGGAGTAAAACACTTGTTATGATCTAATGGTTAAAATGTGTCTATGTGAGTGAGAACTGGAAAATGTCTAGTCTACATTCACAGAAGATTAAACATGTATTTTATTTAAAGCTGGGGAAATCACCCAGGGCAGAATAGAATCATATTATCATCTTTAAAAACAGGAAATAAGATATGTTGAGTAGATTTAAGGTTCATTATAGAATATGGAAATTCAGACCAGGAACACAGTAAAGTTCATTGATATTTTCCATGCCATTTGATTATCTTACCCTTCATGTGATGCCAGTTCACTTTTTTTTTTTTTTAATTTCTGTGTTAGCAATTAGTTTTTATATTCAAGTCACAGTACTCAGGATATTACAGCTTTTGATATTTGAATTTAATATCCTTATAGGACAACTGCTGAATCCATTAGTTAGCCATCTGGTTTAGGGTAGCTTGCCTGCTATTTCTTTAGGCTTTCAAATTCTTGAAATGCTTCGTACTTATGATCATTTGCATTTTAAATGTGTGCATGCATGTTCATGTATATACTGACATCTTGCTGTAATATTTCACTCTTTTAGAACTGAATGAAATGAAAGAATGACTTCCAAGAAGAGTTAGTAATTGAAATGCCAAAGTGATCTCATTACAAAGTTTTGTCCCCAAGTGTATTAGTTTCTTATGGCTGCTGTAACGAATTGCCACAAATTGGCAGCTGATGATTTTGGAGGTTAGAAGTTTGAAATCAGTCTCATTGCCCTGAAATCAAGGTGTTGGCAGGGCTGCGCTACCTCTGGAGCCTCTAAGAGAGACTCCTTTCCCTTGCCTTTCCTAGATGCATTCTTTTCATTACTTGCTTTGTGGCCCTTTTCTCTCTCCCCAAAGCCAGCACCTCAGTCTTCATATTGCCCTCTGTCTCCTCTGCCTCTGCCTCCATCTTCTAAGGTCTCTTGTGGCTTCATTTAGGGCCCTCTCAGATAATCTGGGATATTTTCTCCTTCTCAAGATTAACTTAATTATATCTGTAGCATCCCTTTTGCTATATGGGGTAACATCTACAGGGATTAAACCTAGATATATTTGGGGACCATTATTCAGCTGGGCAGGGCAGGGTTAACTCAGCAGCTCCGAGTTGTTCAAATCTCGTACACTCCCAAGGTCTTCAGTGGTCCTTGGCCTGGCCTCTGGGAGATAACCTCTGAGTCCTTGGAGTATCCTACTTGATAACTTGCTTCGTATACCTGAGGTCATGGGCCATGCGAGATAGTTCATGCTAACAGTATGATTTACAGAGAACTTCTGTTTCTGCATGTCTGAGGCTTTGAGCCATCACGCTCAGATTGAGCCCTTGGAGGAGGGTGGCTGGAGACTTAGTTAAGGTCAGTCCCACAGGTGCTGCAGCCTGTGCGACTGACCTAATAAAATCCCTGGACCTGATGACTCAGGTGAGAAGACCTGGTCAGTAACACTTAGAACGTGTTGTTGCACGTTGTTATCCAGGGAATTATGCACTGTCCGAGCATGACTCACTCCACAGGAAGATAGGTGACAACGGGAAGCTTATGCCTGGGTTTTCCTGGACTTAGCCCTCTCCGTCTTTTCTCTTTGCTGAATTTAATTTGTATCTCTTTACTGTAGTCAGCTGTGTTTTCTGAGTCCTGTGGGTCCTTCCAGCAAGTCATGGAGCCTAAGGCGGTCTTCAGGATCCCCAACACATCAACCTGCCCCACCAATGTAGTACAATAACACAATTCAGGTGGATGTTAGAAGGAGAGGCTCTGTGTGTAGCCAATATATTGTTCAAATACAATATGTAAAACACAGAAAAGACCATCTTTGGTAAAATATTAATCTTAATTAAAAATGGGAACATTTCTGGTATATATAAACACACACTGAGTGCCACGGAAATCAGATTCTGCATCACCGTTACCTTGGAAAGAACGGACAGACAGTGAAGATATTATTGCTCTGTAAACAAATTTATATGCTCAAACCTCATGTAAATACACAGAAATACCATACATATCTCATAAGATTAAAAATAAAATATATTCCCATAAGCTTTTGAGAAACAACAGAAAAAGACTGACATTTAATTTATTGCTAATTCAACCAAAGTAAGAAATAGACATAATTAGACCATGTTTTTCTTTGTGGTAATAACCATTTAATGAAGTGAAAAATTGTGTCGGAAAATTGTTTCCTTCCTCTTGGAAGGAAGAGGTATTTATAAAAGTGCTTGAGGTAAGTAAGACTCTGATAGGGTCTCAATTTTGATGGAATGTTACTGAATGTAAGAAAGGAAAGAGTGTTCCTCTGGAGGGAAAATAGAGCAAGCAAGGTGGGTGTTTGCATCAAGCATTTCTCACTTCAACACTCCCAAATCTTCAGTAAAATTACTCCAGTGGTTTTGTGTGTGTCTCTGTGTATGTGTGCATATTTGGTGGAAATCAATGAAATGCTGGATTTTGTAGCTAATTTAATTAGGGAAGAGCTAAGGCAACTCGTGGTTGTTAGAACAAGGAGGCAGATCAAAGCCTTATAAAATAACCCTAAGTGGGTTAGTCAGGGTTCTCCAGAGAAACAGAACCAATAGAATATATAAATATACATATTTTATATATATATTTCTGTTATATATATAAAATCTTTAATAACAATGTGGTGGCGAGTTAGGGATGCTGAACCTTGTGCAGTAGAAAAGCCATATATAACTTTTGACTCCCCCAGAACTTAACTACAGTTAACTCTTTGCATCTGCAGATTCAACTACCTGTAGATCGTTTTCAATCCAATGTTGAGAATCTGCAGTTTGAAATCTGAAAATTCTGTTTCACTCCGCGGTTTGTTGAATCTCCAAATGCAAAACCCACAGATATTAAGGGCTGGCTGAATTTATTGAAAAAAAAAAAAAAACTGCATAAAAATTAAACTATTGTTGTTCGAGGGTCAGTTGGATATAGATACAGATAGAGTAGGAGATTAATTACAGAAATCAGCTCCCCCCATTTGTGGAGGCTGAGACGTCCCATGATCCTCTGGCCGCAAGTTGGAGAACCAGAAAAGCTGGTGGTGTGACTCAGCATCAGAAGGCCTGAGAGGTGGCGGGCCTGCCGGTCGGTGTGTAAGTCTTACTGAGAACTGGGGGCCATTGGTGTGAACCCAAGAGTCTAAAGGCTGGAGACCAGGCTCCAGGGTCCGAGTTCATGGAGAGAGAGAGAATTTGCCATCTTTTTGCTTTTTGCTCTATTTGGGCTCTTGAGGATTGGGCGAAGCCCACCCACGTTAGTCAGAGTCACCTTCTTAATTCAGTTTGCTGAATCCAATGCTAATCTCTTCCCCAAACCCTCCAGATACATCCAGAAACAGTGTTTTACCAGCCATCTGGACATCCCTTAGCACAGGCAATTGACACAAAATTAACTGCCACGTCAAGGAGCACAGAGAAATCATGAAATAGACTTTTTAACTATCACAAAAATATAGAAATAGGACTTATGTCAAGTTTTCTAGACTTTTTTTTTTTTTTTTTTTTTGAGGGATAGGAAGCCTTGGCTCTTATCTGAGATACATTCGATTGCGTGGCATTATTGAACTAGATGAACCAGACAGACATGCATCCTCACTATGACTGTGAAATTACTGAATGCGTGATGCCGGATGATTGAGTCAGCCACGCCCAAGACAGGGCGCTCCTGGGACTACCGTGCAACTCTGTGGTGAGTCGTGGGACTCATTATGAGTTCCGTTCTAAGGATGTTATGAGATGTGCTGTTGGATTTTGGACATTTCTGATAGAGATTCGTGCATATGCAGTGTTTTGCAATGTTGCTCTTTGAAGCCCAGGAAATTTCTTACAGAGAAACCAATGCAGAAGGATGCTGGGAGCTGCTGTTTGACTGAGAATGACATTCAATTTTAAATGAAAAATAAAAAAGACCCTCTCTTAGAGGGATCATGGCAGACGTGCTTCGGTGGGTCTTCAGGGCCAGGGTAATTGGTATCAAATTCTGGTAATTCTGTGTTGTGCAACCCCAGCAGGTAACTATGAATTCTGGCTGTCACTTAACTTCTCTCTACTCTGGTTTCCTCCCTTGGGAAATGGAGATGGCACCAATAAATATGCAATAGGGTTATTATGAGGTTTAAGTAATGCAATATATGTAAAGTACAATTAATTGTTTGTGGTATATAGCAAGCTCTTATTATTAACTATTTCCAATGATAAAACAGAATTTCCTGAAGACCAGACTGCTCCTAAATAATGGGACCCCATTCCAGCAACTGGAGGCATTTTGGAGACGTAAGGTCCCTGTGATAAGAGAGGGTAATTTGAGTCGTTGTTAAAAAAGGCCATGAAATGAGATAGCATAGGAAGCCTTGGAAATGGAGAAGCGGCAGCAATTAGAGTTCTTTGGGTCCGATACTAGGAATCAACATGGCTTCATGTCTGCCAGGGTTTGTTTTGCGACAGGATGCCTGAATGCCTGATAATCAATATTTGGTAAACTAAAAGTTTCTGGGACTCTTTTGGAGGGTCAATACTTGGAGAAAAGACTTCTTCACACATGTGCAACTTGGAGGCATTTTTACAGCAAACTGTTCCAGAAATTACTATAGAATCATTTGGAAAAATCAAGCTCTGCTGGAACATGCTGCTGTAAGTGTGAAAAGTTTACAGAGACATCAGAGAAGAAACTCCAGGAAATTTAGGGGAAAGCTTAAAAGTTTGCTCTTAGTAAAACTAATAATGAGGATAAAAAGAGGCAACTAAATTCTTGGGGGATGAGACAGAGCAGTAGGATTGTCATTTGACCCCCTGGACTAGACCCGGGGACCTGGAGGGGCGTCTCGGGGTGAGGTCTGAGCGGTGTTCCCCTGAGCAGGGCCCTGGTTGAGACCAAACCCTTTGATTTGTTTCTATTGGGACTGAGGGCTGGTTTCAAAAACAAGAACAGGATCCACTTGCAAACCCACCCTAGGTAGCTAGTGGGTTGCATCATCCAGATGATAGATTGGGGGTGGGGGGCAAGCCATGGGAAAGGGATTCAGCTCAGAGCTGCCTTTGGTAAACCAGTTGACTGTTATTAACTTAGATTGCAGGATTATTTTCTGAGAGTTTAATAGAGACACTGGGACTTTGGAAGGTCTTCTCTTCCCAAGTCATCGATGGCATAGCCCCTGTACAGAAGCCATGGATTTTAATGTGGAATCTAGGAGAAGGGTTGGGGGTTGCTGGTGCTTCATGCCCAGATTGATGGGAGTGAGAAGCGTAAGAAAGAATCCTATAGCAACAATGAGAAGAGTTCTTTGTCTCGCATGACCAAGGAATTGAAATTTGGGCCTAGAATTTTCGAGGAACAGGAATCCTATAGTCAATATTTAAAATCTAATAATAATAGTAAATACAATAGCTTCAAACTTAAACAGTCACATTCTGTGTATCTGAGATTCACTCTCTTTATATTGTTTGACTTAATCTTCACAGTGAATGAACTAGAAAGTATTATTTCCATTTTACTAATGCCAAACCTGAGATTCTAGATGGCAGAACCTGCTTTCACACCAAGTGAGACTAATTTGAATTTTGTGTCCTTCCCAGTATGACAAACTACTACTCATAAAGCATAGATTTTCAATCGGTGCCGACTTATGCTGAGTACTTTTACACAGTTGTACATAGATTACAGTGGGCAATGCCTCTGAAAGAGCATTGCCCTTTACTGATTCCATTCTTCTGCCATCTGGTCATGGATTTGCCTTATGGCCTCTCTTACCTGCTACCTGGAGATTTATGTCTGCAAATCTTTCTCTTTAACAAAATGATACTCTTCTTAAGGGTAGAAATCATGTCTTCTACGTTTCTGTAAGTTACACAGTGCTCAATAGCACTTGCACAGTGTACCTACTAAATATTTTTTTTCTATCATAGTGTAAGATGGAACTGTCTTTGATGTTATTTTATAAATTATACATGATAACACACTTAAAATTTGTAGCTTGCATGTGATTTTTCTGTAATTTCTTGGATAGTACCAGCACGTGGTAAAAATTTGCCTAATGAAAGGATAGCACATATGCAAATATAAAATCCCTGATGTTGGAATTTCCATATCTCTTTTGGTGATATATTGTTTGATAGAAGGAAGTAATTAAAGGATAGCAGTGGTTGGTTACTGTCAAGGGAAAAAGTTACCTGAGAGGCCCTTGAATTTCCAGCTTACTAGATGTTGACAGCCTCAGGGGACAAGTGAAGGACTTCTGAAGAGAATTCAAGAGGTTTTGGCTGTGCTTGAGACATTGTAGTAAAATCATTTGCTAAGAGGATACAATTACATTGAATGGGAATTCACAGTCTAAATTGAGAGACTTTTCATCTTAGCTTCTCTTTCAGTT
>CM053511.1:44816384-44940754 GCA_028627145.1 Eidolon dupreanum
TCCTGTTTCTTGGTTGTGCAGAAGCTTTTTAGTTTGTTGTAGTCCTACCTGCTTATTTTTGCTTTGTTCCTTGTGCTTTTGGTGTCATATCCAAAAAATCATTGCCAAGACCAATGTCCAGGAGTTTTATACCTATGTTTTCTTCCAGTAGTTTTACACCTTTGGGTCTTACATTTAAGTCTTCACTTCATTTTGAGTTAATTTTTGTGAGTAGTGTAAGATCGGGGTCTAATTTTCTCTTTTGCATGTGAGTATCCAGTTTTCTCACATCATTTATTGATAAGGCTATCTTACCCCATTGAGTATTCTTGGCTCCCTTGTCAAATATTACTTGACCAAATTTGTGTAGATTTATTTTGTTCTCAATTCTGCTCCATGTGTCTGTTTTTTTCTTTTGGAGTGGGGGAGAATATCATATTTTTGTGATTACTATAGTGTAAAATAAAGTTTGAAATTAGGAATTGTAATGACTCCAGCTTTGTTCTTTCTCAAATTAATTTGGCTATTTGGGGTCTTTTGTGATTCTGTACAAATTTTAGGATTGTTTTTCCTATTTCTGTGAGAAATGCCTTTGGAATTTTGATAGTGATGGCACTGAATCTATAGGTGGCTTTGGGTAGTATGGATATTTTAACAATACTAATTCTTTCAATCTATGAACAAAAGATAGCTTTCTATTTATTTATAACTTCTTCAATTTCTTTTACTAACATCCTGTAATTTTCAGTGTACAGATCTTTTACCTCCTTGGTTAAATTTATTCCTAAATATTTATTTTTTTCTTTCATGCTATTGTAAATTGGGTGCTTTCTTTATTTCTTTTTGAGATGTTTTATTGTTAGTGTATAGAAATGCAACTGATTTTTGTATGTTGATTTTGCATCCTGCACCTCTACTAAATTTCTTGATTAGTTCTAACAGCTTTGTGTGTGTGTGTGTGTGTGTGTGTGTAGTCTAGGATTTTCTATATTTAAGATCATGTCATCTGTAGGCATTTACTTCTTTCCATTTTGGATGCCTATATTATTATTATTACTTAATTGCTCTGGCTAGAACTTCTAGTACTGTGTTGAATAGGGATGGTGAGCATGGACACCCTTATTTTGTTTCTAACTTTAGCAAGAAAGCTCTCAACCTTTTACTGTTGAGTATGATGTTAGATGTGCATTTGTCGTGTAAGGCCTTTATTATGATGATGTACATTTCTTCTATATCCTATTTGTTGAGAGTTTTTATCATGAAAGAATGTCGAAATTTGTCAGATAATTTTTTCTGCATGTATTGAGGTGCTCATATGATTTTTTATTTTAATTCTATTAATGTAATATATAGCACTGACTTATGTATGTTGAACCATCTCTGTATCCTAGGGATGAAAGAATCCCACTTGATCATGGTATATAGTAGTCCTTTTAATATACTTCTGAATTAAGTTTGCTAGTACTTTGTTGAGAATTTTTACATCTATAATCATTAGGGATATTGGCCTTTTAGTTTTATTAATATTATTGTTATTATTATAGTCCTTATCTGATTTTGGTATCAGAGTAATGTTCATCTCATAAAATAAATTAGGGAGTGTTCTGTCTTCATTTTTTTGGAAGAGTTTGAAAAAAATTGGTATGAATTTGCCTTAGATGTTTGGTTTTGGGCTTTTCCTTGGTGGGAGGTTTTCGATTACTGATTCAGTCTCCTTACTCATTATTGGTCTGTTCCAATATTCTTTTTCTTTGTGATTCAATCTTGGTATGGTATATGTTTCTAGCAATTCATTTCTTCTAGGTTATTCAATTTGTTGGCATGTAATTGTTTTTAATAGCTTCTCATGAACTTTTGTATTTCTGTGATGTCAGTTATAATGTTTCCTCTTTTATTTTTTATTTTATTAATTTGACTCTTCTCTTTTTTCTTAGTTTAGCTAAAGGTTTATCAGTTTTGTTTATTTTTTTTTCAAAAAAGCTTAACTGATATTTTTTGTTGTTTTTCTGGTCTCTATTTCATCGATTTTTACTCTGATTTTTGTTATTTCCTTCCTTCTGCTAACTTTTGGCTTAATTTGTTCTTTTCCTAGTTCCTTGAGTTGTAAGGTTTGGTTGTTTATTTGTGACCTTTTTTAAATGTAGGTGTTTATCATTATAAACTTCTCTTTTAGAACTGCTTTTGCTGTATTGCTTAAGTTTTTGTATGTTCTCCTTCCAATTTTGTTTGTTTCAAGTTATATCTTTTTCCATATATCTCTTTGAGCCTATTTATGACCTTAAAGCTGAAGCAAGTCTTTTGTGGGCAGCATATAGTCGTGTCTTTTTTTTAAAGCCATTCAGCCACTGTGTGCCTTTTGATTGGAGAATTTAACCCATTTACACTGAGAAATTATGGACAAGGAAGGACTTACTAATGCTATCTTATTGTTTTCTGTCTTGTTTTATTGCTTCTTTCTTCCTCTTTGCTCTTTCTTTGTGAATTGATGATTTTTTTTTATAGTGTGATGCTTTGGTTCCCGTCTCTTTATATTTTGTGTATCTACTATCAGTTTTTGCTGTGTGGTTATCATAAGGCTTCCATAACGTACCTGACAGATACAATAGCCTACTTTTAGCTGACAACAACATTACTTTGATCACATACAAAAACTATACCCTTATACGCTCTTCCCATTAGTTTTGTGTTTTTGATATCACAGTTTAACAATTTTTTTATGTTGTGTATCAGTTAAGAAATTTTCATAGCTATAGTTATTTTCAACACTTTTGCCCTTTAACCTTTATCCTAGAGTTAAATGATTATCACACCACATTATTACAGTATTAGAGCAACCTGAATTTGATCATATACTGAACTTTACCGGTATGTTTCATATTTTGATATTTTTTTGTGTGTTGCTAATCAGTGTCCTTTCATTTTAGCTTGAAGAATTCTTCTAGCGTTTTTCATAAAGGCTGGTATAGCAGTGATCAACTCCCTTAGCTTTTGTTTCATTTCTGAAAGACAACTTTGCAGGTTAAAGTATTCTCCATAAAACGTTTTTTCTTTCAGCACTTTGAATATGTTACTCCACTCTCTCCTAGCCTGCAAGATTTCTGTTGAGAAATCTGCCAATAGGCTTATGGGATTATCTTACTGAGAATTTTTTTTTCCTCCGGCTGCTTTAAAAATTTTTCTGTTTTTCTTTTTTCTTTTCTTTTAGATAGTTTTATGATAGTGTGACTTGGAAAAGATCATTATGGGTTGAAATTGAAATTTTGGGATGACCAATAAGCTTCATGAACTCAGATGTCCAAATCTCTCCCCAAATTTGGGAAGTTCTCAGCTGTTATTTCTCTAAATAAGCTTTCTGCTCTTTCTCCCTTTATTCTCCATCTAGGACTTCGGTAGTGTGTAGATCATTTCTTTCAATGGTATCCTATAATTGATGTGAGCTTTCTTTACTCAGTTTCATTCTGGCTTCTCAGGAACCTTCCAGGAGCCCAGTGATGTGGAAGCCGGTGAGTGTGGCAGTGCACTGGAGCCCAGGTTTGCTGGGGTCTACTGGGAGACTGGTATTATGGGAACTTCCTGGTGTCATGTGAGGTACCCGTGCCCAGGCAGGCTGGGAGCCTGGGTTCACTGGAGCCATCTGGGGCTATAGGAGCTGGCAGATCCTGGGATGGGCCAGGGGCCTGGCCTTCTTGGAGGCTGCCAGGAGCCTGATGCTATGGAAGCTACCTGGGGCTATAGAAGCCACTTGTGCTGCTGGATCCAGCAAACACCAGGGTGAGCTGGGGGCTGGGAGCCTGGTGACATGAAAGTCGCTGTGGGACACAGGAGCCTCCTGGGGCCACTGGAGCCCAGCAGGCACTGGGGTGAACTGGCACCTGGGTTTGTAGGAGCCCACAAAGGGCCACTTAGGACCATGGGAGTCAGCTTGGTGCTGGGACAGGTGCTGGGGTCTGCGGCAAAGTCAGGTGCTCACTTCACTCTCCGTCTCCCTTGGGCAGGATGTATCTCTTCTTGCTGGGCTGCCGGGTTTGGTGGTGGACTGAGGGGACTAATGCGAAACTGCCTTTCCTACCCTTCTCAATGCGTCTTTTCTTATTTCCGTACTTTACCCAGGAGCCGTAATCCCTCACCCGGAATCCTTAGCTCTTGTGAAGATCTTTTCATGCACAGGCAGTTATTCCAACTGATGTTTCCAGGAGGATTCAGGTGCTAGAAATTCTTATGCCATCATTCTGTTGACCACACATTCTTGAGTTAGCTTATTGTTCTGCCTTTATTCTACTTCTTATCATCACGCATGAGGCAGCTATAAAGAGGGTAGCAATATTTTTTGTCCAATAATTGGAAAGCATGCAAATGATATGACAGTACAATAGAATAATAACGACTGCTTATTGTATCAGTCAGTTTTGCTGTGTAACAATCTCAGAATTTTAGTGGCCCACAAATTTTGTATTCGTTTCACTCTCGCTACATAAAGGCTGTGAGTCGGCTACAGGTCTGCTCAGTGTCGCAGGCCATCTGCATTTCCACTCCCTGTAGCTTCTGATTTCTGAATTCAGGCTGAAGGACATGGCAAAGGGCAAGAACAAAAGAGACTGTGCTGGCACATTGAAAGCCTCTGCATCCACTGACATGAGCAGGCCTTTGGTAGGGCAGAGGTACATATTCTGCCTCCTACCAGGAAGCATCACAGGGCAGAGATGTATAATCTGCTCACATGGCAGGGGAAAAATAATTAGAATAACAAAAGATACCATATTAATAATCAGCTAGATCTTAGTTTTATTATACTGACCTTTGGGAGTACTTAGGGGTATCATGGGAAGGAAAGAAGCCTTTGATTATAGCTGTGACAAAGAAAAGGATCAGCAAGTGTCCCATGTCCATCCATTCCTAATTACATCATATCATTTTACTCCTGAATTAAAAATGAATTCAATATTTAAAATGCAAATATAATTAGAAATGCAAAGAATATAACAATATTAAAATGCAAAGGAATGCAAATATGAATTATGTAATTTATCTTTTTGACATATCTTGTCTGCAGAGACTCGTGCTGACAAAATCTCATCTTGTGTAGTTTGCAGATAAAAAGATAATCCCCAATACCATGTAAATTATATTGTGGGAAGCTCTTCTAAACCATCATATGGGGGAAAAAAAGAAAAAGAAAAAAAAAAACCCAGAGCTGGGCTTCTTACTCTCACTAGCTACCAGTAGGAAATGAGAAAAAAAAAATGCAGTTTTACCTGCCCATTGAGGAGGCTAGGAGAGGTAGATTCTCATTACTTCCCTCGGCCCTCCACCAAGCACAGGTCTTTCATCTGATTGAGTTAGTAATTTACCCCTCAACATATTTTTCTTTGGAGTGCTTACTTAACCATTTTAAAGATGACAGGCAGCAGTTGTCCTGCAGAAGTATGCTATTAGTAGTCTCCTTCACAGGAACTATTCTCTGTAACTAACTTCCCTCTGCCTGTGATTGAAAAGTCTAAGGTATTAAGGTCTGAAAATTGAGGTTTCGAACTGAAAGCAAACCACCTCAATTTTAACTAGACTGCGGGGATTTGGGCTGTTTAACATAGTTCTGTAAGAATCTTTGCAAGAGACATTCGAGTTAACTTTAGTTCTTTCAGTAAATGAAATAATGCAAAGCTTAAAGTGCTGTTGAGGTTGATACGAATATCAATGCATATTTTGGGCATGCAACCTTTTTTTATTGGATGTCTTTTACCACTAATATAGAATTAACGACACCATATTATGCATGTGTGTCGATTGCTGCGTTTGGGAATTAAGTCACCAAGTGGTATTTTACCATCCTTTGTTGGTCCTGCTCTCATTTATGACGTCTTCAATCACTCCAGTCATCAGTGAACTTTCTAAACTGTCATATTATTTTTTATCTTTCCCACAACATTTGTCAGGTATTCTCCCAGATTATACAATTCATGGGGTGCAGTCCTGTGCTTACTCTTGACCCAGCTCCCAGCACTGGCTTGGCAGGTAGTTGGTTCTTAGTCTGTATTTGTTGAAGGAATAACTGTGTTGATTTGCATTACCAACTGAGCACGTGCGCGAGTGTTACTACTATCTTCACAGGACTGTAAGTTCCTCGTGGTCAAGGTCATGTTTTATTCTTGTTTAATTCCCGTGGCACCTCGCAAAGTGCTGACTGAGCACATAGGGGCATTTGTGTGGTATTTGTTGAACCAATTCTTCAGGTTAAGTTATGTTTGAGTTTTCTACGGTATCACCTCTAGAGATGTCAAGTTTAGTCTTTTAATCGATATAGCTGTAAATACTTTTAGCTAAGGACTGTATGGTATTTATATATATTTGTTGAGTGTCTCACATGGCGTGTCACACCCAGGACGTAAATTGTTGAAAAGATCTGAACTCTTAATTTTAACCATGGCTTAGTACTGCCTAGCTACATTGACAAAAATCTCTGGATACTTACAACCCAAATGAAATGTCTCAATGAGCCAGAGTAAAAGACGGAGTAATTTGAATTGTTAAATAAGTAGAAATAATAATCGATGCTCAAAGATAGGCTATAGGGAAGCCACAATGAATGAGGGTTCAGGACTTTGTTCATACTGCTGCCAATCAGTTTTTAAAGATGACCATTTAGAGACCACCTATGTAATTAGACACTATGTAAAGTATTGAATCTATTATCTTAATACTCGAAACAATTCTTTTATAAGTGTGGAAATCGAGACTTAGGAAGGCCAAACGGGGACCTGGTGAGTTGAGAGTCAAACACAGCTCTCAAGAGGCTGAATGCTCCAATTTATACTGTCTTGTAAAAACACAGTTCCAGAAGTGATGTAAGGAAAGAGTAGTACTGTTGCAGAGTAGACATCCTTAGGAAGGGGAGACCCTTTCAAGATGCGGGAGTTTGTGGAAAACTCCCTGAAGAAAGTGACATTGGATGAACAGAATTTTAAGAGAGAGAAATAGAGATAGTTTCTTTTGAACCATAGAAACTCATCATTTTTGTAGGTCAAAAAAAGTCAAATATTGTTAACTGCTTATAGTTCAACTTAGAATAATTCGTGGCAGTGATGATGATGCAAGCAATGTTTAAAAAATGGGGAGTTTCACTCCTCTTCCGGGCTCCCCATTTTTAAATGAGGGGTTCTGAATATTAGAGAGACAGGAGAAAATCAGAAATGTGAAGAGATGGGGGCACATGGATTCTGGGAAAGGAGACTCAATCTTTAATGGGATAAAGTTCAATAAATTCCTAATGCTATGATTGTTAATGTGTAGGAATTTAAAATCATTTTTAACATCTTTTATTTTTAGGCAATTTATATAAGATATAAACAAGTGATTTCATTAGAGCCGTAAGAAACAGTAAAGGGAATGAAGTTGTTTCCACAGAGATATTTAAGTCTTGCCTGAAACATAACAGGAGTCATCTCAAAACACCAGTGCTCATTATTTTAGGAAGGGGCCTATATCAGACAGAAATAACATCGCAAATATCCCTTCTGCTTCGCATTCACCACGGATGGAGTTCCCTTGACACAAATTCTAAGAATTTTACCCCACATGTTAAAAGGAAGATTTTGCACTTTTTTGATTGAAAAATAGAGGCCAAAGTAACATTTAAAAGCTATAAATATTTCTGTTTCTGGAATGATCTTATATGCTTTGCTGCCCTGGAGTGATTATTTATCTGTAGAGCTAACACCTCCGCACTGCCTTTAGTTCTGACCAGGCACAGCCTCTAGTGCAGGATAATTCTTCAGAAGGATGCGAGGGTGACATTGTTCCCAATGGACCCCGAGTTCGGGCTCTTTCCACCCTTCCTAGGCCAGTCTCCTAGGGCTCTTTTATGGTATCCCAAAGAAGATATATTTTATTTGTAGAGACTTTTGGAGATGAGGGAAGAACACTGGTATCTACTGATATTGTTCTCTACAAGGTAATATACTGGATCCTTTACATACTTTTCATTTAATCTCAAAACCTTATTATCATTATTATTACTATTGTTACGTTATTGTTGTTAATATTTTTACATATGTAAAAACTGGGCTGAGAAAAAGAAAGAGGCGTAAGGTCACGTGGTCTCATCCGAGCCCTGGTCCCGCCACTCGGAAGCCGTGCCCTCTGCTCCACCTCAGGGCGCCCCGCAGTCAGACACCTTTGCGTCAGGTGTACTGTTTCAATAGTAACGTTTCACTCCCAGCATAATTGGTGGTTCTCACGGGGAGGGGAGGAGGGGGGACAGGGGGTGTCGTTTTTCCATCAGACGACATTTGTTAAGGCCTGGAGGCATTTTTGGTTGTCGCATTTGGGGGATATCTAGTGGGTGAACACCAGGAACGCGGCCGTGCTCGCCCACCGCAGAGGCCACCCCGCAGGGAAGGCCCGTCCGACTCCGGGTCAGGAGCGCCAAGGCCGAGGAGCCGGCCTCGGGCCTCCGTGTTCCTCGTTCTGGAAATTCTTGTCTGGCTTCTGACAACCAGTTTTTATTTCCAGACAATTAGAAAACCTGAATAATTAATGTAATCTTCCCATTATCAGACTTTCATTAATATCTACTGGTAGAGGTGATTAGCTAGACACTGCACAGTACATTAGATCTCGTTTCTACTGGGAGCGTGTAACCTCGGGCAGACTTCTTCCCGAAGCCAGAACAAAACCCAGCAGGAGTTCAGCACTCCTAACTTACATGCATCGGTAGCGAAGGCTTTGCATTCTCAGAGCTTAATGGGGCAGGGAAAGGTTTTCCAGGTGAAGAAGTGGGGGGCCAAGTGGAAGGCAGTGCCATATCCCTCTGGGGGAGCTGAAGGAAGTCATCACCCCCTCCCTGTACCGCGGCACTGCCATGTGGGCGATGCTGGGATTCAGAATCCCACGACCAGGAGGACGGATTCGTTCTGGGGCTGTGCAGGACGCGCGCTAAATGTGTCATGTCAAACCGTGCGTGCCTACATACCTATTTCTTTCACAGCTTGTTTTTGGTTTAACTGATGAATAATCCTGCAAATGATCTCGACTCTCTCTTGCACTTTGCTTTGACCATGTAAACACAGCTACAAGCTACACAGTTAGTTCTGTACTTGCAGCCTCCTTAATTGTCATAAGTTCTTTAAACAAAAAGCGCACATTTATTCACTGTTCCTTGGAAACCAGCTTTCGTTGGGACAAACCATCACAACCCTTTTAAGAAGAATAGCTCTATATATTTCCACAAAGCCCAAGGCAAACATTATTTATGGGAAACAAGCTTCCCAAATCCTGAATTGTTTTTTATCTCTGAACCCTGAATTCTTAGATTTCAAATTTCCTAAATGTGGCTTTAAGGTAAGAACACAGTCCACGGCCTTACCTGGTCGCATTATCTCTGAGTAGCCACAAGAGGGCGCGCGAGGAACACAGTCCTCCTTGGAACTGGCATTCTAGAGGCCATTTCCTTTAATACACAGCAGCAGAACTGACAGTTTCCTGTAGCCCAAGCTGGTGAAACAGATCCTTAGAACAATCACTTACACATCTTTTTAACACGATGTCTACACAGAAGAGGAGAAAGGGAAGGTTACGTGATGTTTTCTATCCTGGGTCTTTTCACGTCTGGGAGAGGTTCAGCAAAATCAGCTCACGAGGCAAAGTGCTCTGTTTGATTTAGTTGGAACTTTCACCGCGGGGGACGTGGCCAACACTGCTGGGGTGACTTGGGGTTTGAGTAGAATAAATCACTCCAAGTTTGAAAGATTTTTTCCACAGTAATTCATTTCTGCCAAAAAGGAACTTGTTGATTTGGTTGGCCTTCGGCATTTTCGAAAGAAGGGAAATCATTATTCTCTCTTTTCTTTCCAAATAGGAAAGAGAATAGGAAGTCAGAGCCCCGGGTTTCCTCCCCACCCCCACTCTGTTTTTGTGCTACTGTCGCAGGTGGGTGTCCCACAGAATAAGGAGAGCTCAGACACCTCCGAGGATACCCAGAAAGTCGCTGTTGGGCGTTCTGGGATAAGAGGCCATGGATCAAATATGGGGGTCCCATAGGACAGTGGCTCTCAAATTTTGCCATATATCATTGTCACCCAGAACACTGGTTCAAACACAGATTTGGGGGCCCTACTATGAGATCTTCATTCAGGATGCCTGAGATAGGGCCCGAGAAGTTGCATTTCCAACAACTCAGGTGATGCTGATGTTGCTGGTTGGGGAGCACACCTGGAAAATCAGCTCTTTGGGGAGTATTCTAAGATTTCTAAGACTTCTCACTTACTCCCGAGGTGGAGCCTGGGTGTCTGCAGCACGTTTGCCCCAATAATGGATGTGGGCTTGGCTCCTGAGAGTCCCAGCCTGACACTGTTCAATACTCAGACCTCCCTGCAGACCCTAATGCCCCACAAAAGCTGCACTTCTGAACAGAATAAAAGCCTCAGGCTGCATGTCCTCGTTTTCAGATCACCTCCCACCATCGAGCTGGAAGACTCTCACAGTCCTGCCCGTGTCTGCGTTCTCTGCTTTTAAATCTTGCTGCACGGGAAACTGTGGGTAAATGCATTGCATACGAGTGGACAGTTTGGCCAGAGTGCGTACAATGACTCCATCTCTGGGTGACCTCGGCAAGGTAACCTCTGCTTACATTCCTTTTCTCGTCTGTGAAGCAGGAACTGTGGCTGCACCTACTTCACAGGTGGTTGCATATACCCAAACAGTGCCGAGAACAAGGCCTCACACATTCTTCTTGATACATATTAGCTACTGTTGTCATCCTTCATCTTTACTTCTGGTGTCCCTTGCCTCATAGAAGCTTCCCCGTTCCCAGGAGTGCGCCCCATGCTGTGTTATTGAGAGCCCAGGAGTATGGCACTACTTTTAACCCTCTCACCTGGCTGACTAAATGGCCTGGCTATGAAGCAGGGGCCAAAGGGCGGCTCTAGAGGTCACTTATGGTAAAAGTATCCAACCCAGGTAACTGGTTCAAGATTTGTACATTTTGAACCACCTATTCTCCTGACTCTGTGCCCTTTGTGACAGATTAGAATGTCCTGGGGATCTGCTGCTCTCTGGGCCTTGCGACATGAAGAAGCAGCAAAATGGCAGGAGGAGAAGAGGAAACATCTTCCTCGTGGGATAAAAGTATCCCTGTGACACTTTTATAAAACTGCCATGTGACTCGGGGCAACGCGCTTCACATGCCCGTCTGTTCCCTACATGATAAAACACGTGCATGACGCGAAGCTGTCTCAGGCTTCCAGCCTGTTTTCCATATATTTTCACATACGATCTATAACTAAGTAATATTTAACTACTTGTAAACTTCTAACAAATATCTTTGATGTGGATATTTATTTTTACCTTTTTATTTAAAAACGTTATTTATTGAACAAGTAATATATTGTCATGATGCAAAATTTAAAAGGTTGAAAAGGGTAAACAAGGAAAAATAAACCTCTCTCCCATACCCATCACCTCTCTACACAGTGTCTATTCATTGAGATTAACATAAAATTAATAGATTTTGTGTTTTTGTGCATTTTTAAGTTCACAGCAAAATTGAATAGGAAAGTAGAGTTCTGCTCACCCCTCCCCCACCCCAATCCCCACTATCAACATCCCCCACCATCGTGGTACATTTGTTGTAGTTGATGAACACATCATTATCATCCAAAGTCCAGCATTTACAGTAAGGTTCACTCTTGGGTGTTACATGTTCTGACGAATATATAAACATGTATCCACTGTTATAGTATCACATGGAACAGTTTCACTGCCTTAAAGAATTGCCTGTGCTCTCTCCCTCCTCCTTCTCACCAAACCTCGGCCACCATGGATCTCTCTGCTGTCTCTAGTTTTGCCTTTTCTGGAACGCCATCTTGTTGAAATTACATAGTATATAGCCTTCTTAGATCAGCTTCTTCCCCTGAGTGATATGCATTTAAGGTTCTCTAGTGTCTTCATCTGTTCATTCTGATAGTCAGCTTCGTCTGCTTGTAGTCACCTACTGAAGGACATCCTGGTTGCTTCCAGGTTTTGGCAATCATGAATAATGCTGCTATGAATACTTCTGTGCAGGTTTTTGCGTGGACATACATTTTCAGGCTTAGATTTTTAAAACAACAGCTCCGAGATGTGAAGGAATCTTAATCATTGGAGACTTAGGACTGTTTTGTATTTCTTACCTGCATCTCGTGTTGAAGTTGGTATCAGGCAGCCAGAACGATCATGGTCGCGGTGCTTTTAATAGAAACATTTGTGGCAACACGTGTCTTGCTCTCCCCAGGGTGACGTTGGTTAGGACGTTCTCCCCATGACGAGGCTGGGTGGGATTGAAACGTTTCCCTTTCAATCGCTCTTCTCTTTCATCTCCTTCCCGGAGTCTGTGCTGCTGCCAGATGCAGACGGGGCTCTCCACTGCCCACGTGACTGTATCACTCCACTGTTCCGGTTTGGATCGTCTGTGGTCCAGCTGTTTCCATCTCCAGCCCACACGTAGCATGTCTAGCTCCCACCCTGGTGTGTATATCTATGTCTGCATCGACTGTGTCTGCATCTATTTCCTGTACCAGAGAATGACCACCATCATCTTTCCTACCTCCTGAACGTTGTACGACGATGTGCTTGCGAGAGACATCTAGTCAACCTTTGTCGCCAGTGCAAGGCATTGTTGGTGCGGTTGCAGCTAAGGGCTCTTTGGCTGATCAGATTCCACGCCCCGTCCCATGAGAGGTGCAGCCTCCTCAGAGACACTGCTCTAAGGCTGGCGAGAGCTGACAGATTTTAAGGTCTCATATGTATGGAACACAATGCTAAGCGTTTTCACATAAATGATCTCACTTAGCCTCGTCAAACTCCCTACTTGTTGTAATTGCTCCCATTTTAGGAATGAAGAAACTGAACCTTAGAGGAATTAAATCACTTGCTTAAAAACCTATGTAAATGAATCGCGGACTATAGGATTTCCAAGATTGTACATCAGGGCCTGTGGCATACAAAAAACAAAACTAGTTTTCATTAAACTCATTTGTCACATTGAAATGAATTAGGTAATATGTGGCCTCATCAATATCAATATGTATGCTTGTGTTTATTTGATTAGCGTCTGTTTCCCCCAAAGACTGCAGGCTCTATGCGGACAGGGACCGTTTTGCTCTGTGTATCCCCAGTTCCTAGCAATTTGCCTGGCCCAGCTTCAGTATTGTAATCTATATATGATCTCAATCTTCCTGCGGGTCAACAAGTTCGTCTCCTGACGTGTCAACCCTGCTGGCAGAATGTGAACAGTCATGATGAGGAATGTGCTGTCACCATTTCTTAGCACAATGGCTCCCATCCCTACTTTCATTCTTCAGATAAACTTCTGGCATAGACCTTTGAAGGAGAAAAAGATGCATTACTGTTCAAAGGAGGAGATAACTGGGCCCAGAAAAGCACTTTTTCTGAATAATTTCTGTCATCTCATCAACTAGCTAGAAATTTAGTCTTGAAAGCCTAAGCACCGTCAGTGCATGTTTGACGCTGGGATCACATGACTGTGCCGATCTGTGAGTTACCAGTTATAACCCAAGAAGGGAGAGTTTATGTCCTCACTGTACCTCTGAACCCAGCATGGCTGTTAGAGATCTAGGAGCTATCGGTCAGGACAGTGGAAATCGATCCTACGCTTTTCAAAGTCATCGCGTTTTCGTTCTTGATTTCCTATTGCTTAGAGGTTCAAGTTTTAATTTCTCAGCCGAATATTCAAGAAATTCCCTTTTATAACCCTCACTTATGCACTTATCTTTACATAACAGTCCCTAGCAGGGACTCTGGTCCACTGGAATGGGTTCTGCTGTCCCTCTCATCTGTCACGGTCACTTTCATTTCCTCTTTGCTCAGAGAGCATGATTTCTTACTTCTCTATATACCCATATTTTCTCTAATTCCTCAAAACCAGGGTTAAATGTGGCTTTCTACTTTTTTTTTTTTTTCTGGTGGCTTCAATATATATTATGATCACGATCATGGTTTAGTTGTATGGCTAAGGGTTCAGACTCTGAGGTCACATTTGGGCATCACCAGCTTCATCATTTGCTGCTAGGTGATCTCGGGGGAGTTGCTACCTCCTCTGAGCCAAGTTTCCTCATCTGCAAAATGTGAATAGATAACATTACCTTAAAAAAGTTTTATGGAACTTTTACATGTAAAATTTTTCATTTTAAATAATCATAATCATCAAAGAACGATAAGAGCATGGACCACCTTATGGGGTAGATTTATTTACTTATTCAACAAATAAGAATTGGGTGCCTACTCTGTGCCAGGCAATACTCTAAGCACTGGGAATGTGGCAGTGTACAAAATAGACGTAAATTTCTATCTTGCAGAGCTCGCTATGACAGATAAGTCAGATTGCGGTAGTGCCTTGGAGAAATTAAAGTAAGGGAACAGGATGGGTACTCTGTGCGTGTGTATGATTCTTTTAAGAAAAGTGGTTAAGGATGTACTTCTTGATAAGGTGATATTTGAGCAGAGACCCAGAGCGGGTAAGAAAGCAAGCTACGTGTCTGTCTGGAAGAACCTTTCAGAAAAGGAGAATGGCCAAGCGCAAAGGCCCTGCATCTATATAATTGCTGTGAGATCTCCCACTAGCTCCCTCGATATGAATGGGTCTCCTTCAGCGTGTTTCCCTGTATTTCTGTGGGTTTCCTCACAGGGGAGGCCTCACAGGGGTTCCCCAACAAGTCCGCACTTGCTCCTAAGCTGCCTTCACCTCCTGCTGCCACACCACTCCCTCTGCTGGGGAGCACCCAGGGGCTCTGTGTGCTGTCGGGCACGGCTGGCTTCCCTGTCGTATCGGATTGCCTGCTGGCTTCAGGGAGGGGACACTTCCCGTTTTAGGTCCAGAGGGTCAGTCTCCTTGCTCTTGCCCCCCTGCCCCACCGTGCAGCTAAAAGACCCATCACTGCTGTCCTGGTGGCAGCCTCCCCATCAACCTCCATGTCTCTGCACTGGTGGCATCAACGCCCCTAACTCTGGGCAATTGCAGAGAGTCCTGTCCCGCCCCCCGCCCCAGATGGAGGTTAGAGGCAGGCGGTGCCCATCACGGAAGAGGGGGGAAGCCCCCAGCCAAATTCCATCTCATTTCCACTCCGACCACAACCACTGGCCCATTGATCACCATCACTTTTTCCAGGAGAGAACAGGCTGTGATTTTGTTACAGCTCCAAAGAAAAAAGTCAAGATAGTCTTAGATCGGGTCATTTCTCAAAGTCTAGGTTTTTTGGTCATAGTTACCTTTTTACCCATGGGGAAAAACATCGAACGTGTTTAGCTATTTTTTCTTTTCTTTTTTCAATTTAAGCATGTAAGTATAGTTGGTATACAATCTTATATCGGTTATATTAGTTTCAGGGGTATAATATACGACTTGACATTTTTATACCTTACAATTGTGATCATCCCTCTAATTCTAGTAATCATCTGTCACCGTGCAAACATATCGCAATATTATTGACTATGTTCTCCTTCCCCTTTTTATTTTTAAGGGACAATGGCCAGTTACACGGGTAATCAAGGTTACACTGTACATCCCACATCACAAATGGCCTGGCGCTGTGCTGAGTGGTCGTCGTGGGAGAGAGTAGTCACATGTTATGTAAATGGATGTGTGCAAATTAGTAATTTTATAAAATCTCATCATAGAAATTTAGTATTTACAGAGCTCCCATAATGGGTCATTTTGTAAAGTTACTAGACATCCCTTAATTTATTTGCTGGGTGAATCTGTTTTTTTTTTCTTCCATATTTTAACTTACAATAAATCACATTTTCATGTATATTTATACACATATGAACACTATGTGGATCCATTTGACTAAGTTTAAGTGGGATACTTGCCCAATGTATACATTGTAGTTACTACAAATAGTATGAAATAAGGAAACGAGTTAAATATCGTTTTTAACCTCAAGAGGAAAACAGTAAGGGCCTGTTTGATTCACTTCCTAGAAGATAAAAAACTTGAAAGATTTTGTTTAACAGAGGTTAAATATTTCAAAAATGTTCTAACTACCATAATCTTTATACCTCAGTGGACATTTTTGAAAATAATCAGCAAAGTAGACTAGCTCCACAGTGACCAAAATCTAAAACATGCAGAATTGTACCACTCAAGCTGAAATTTCCTCACAGAGGTCGCCAGCGAGGAGTAGATGCCGGGGCGTGTTGTGACAGGCTGCTGAGCAAACGGCGGGTGGCGGTCTTCTCCCGCTGAGGGTATCGGTGCTTCCGGTCTAGAAGTTTCTGTTGTCAGGGCCCTCAGGGCTGAGGCGCACGAGAACTAGAATTCTTCTATACCTTCTGTTCATCTTTGATCCGTACTGATCTCTCCCTGCTCTTGTGACTTAGTTGTTTCAAGATTTGGGACCACAAAGCCCAATAAGTTCTTCCTCTTCATAACCTGCCATTGAAAGACATTTTCGATGCTCAAACAATTCCCTGCTGTTTACAATATCAGAGCTGTCCTCCAAATAATTTCCCCCTTAATTTCAATAGTACAATTTCTACTTTTCATCTGACTTGGTAGCTAATAAATCAAGAGACAGGAGAGAAAGACTGCCTCCTCTACTGTAGATTCTTTCATTTTTCTGTTTTTCAGGGACTATTTACCAAAATACAGTCTTCAATATGTTCTTACTTTTATATTTTCACACTTTTTACAACTGAAATTTGTAAATTTCTTCCACTTATTTCTGTTTTGAAAACTATTCTATAAGTCCATAGAAAACATTACTGAAAGCTATTTTAATTCTTTGACAGATTCTTGTCATTAAACTTAGTCTACTCACTTTGATTTATAGACTTTTAAGAGTATACACATGTTTCTCAAGAAATGGGTGTGTACAGCATTAAAAAAATATAGTAGAGCCCCTAAGAGGGTTTGTTTTTTCATGGATTTGAATCTACAATGATTCAATCATTTCCCCAAGTTGTGGAACTTATGTACATGTTATTAAGGACAAATTTAATGTCAGCAGGAGAACTAAAACTGGCTTAGCAATGAGGAGGTCTATTATTCTCTGTAATAGAAAGTTGAGGAATGGGGCGGCATCCACAGAAGTCGGAGAGGCTGCCACTATTTGTGTGCATTCTTTTGGTTCTGCCTTCCTCTGCGCATTGGCTTCATTCCTAGTCTGTGAGCAAGAGGCTGTAGCAGTTCCAGATATGGCAATGTCAAGGAGACAAAGAAAGGGCCGTCTCTCTTTGTATTTTCTTCTTAGGACCGAGAAGCACTTCCTCCAAAGCTCTCGAACAGTCTTCCTTCACTGGAATTGACAAGGATTAGGTCTCACGTGCATCCTTGAACCAGTCATTGGCAAGGGGAATTCGAAAGCGTGGCTGAGTTAAGCTAATTATTTGAGGGGCCTTGACGCTGCCTCCAAGCTCCTCATTCCACCTGTCCTCAGTCAGGCTCACCATTGGGGGTGGCCACAAAAACTACTGTGACACACCAAAACTTCACAGTGACATGGCATTCTAAGATGAGCCTTCATTTCATGCTCTAACATCAGTTATGTTAAGGCTTTGACTGCATGCATGAGCAGCCTACATTGGTACCAAATGACGTTGACCCTGGGAGAAGGGAGGTGAAGCTTTTATGGGCCCCTAGGGTGGCTCTCCCAGACATATTTAGTCACGGACGCCCAATGAGGGCGCTCTGGTGAGGATAGACACTCCCATGCATTTAACTCAGTATGAGTTGGAGCATCTCATAACGCAATCTCCTGGACTACCAATGTGTTACTTTACTGTAAGGGAATTATTTGTAAGAGGCTTTCTCTGCATAAGACCAAAAACAATTAAACAGATTTTTTTGTAATGAAACTATTTCCTCCCGAATCTTTCTCCCTATTTACTTATTTGCCCGAGCCACAGACATAGGGCTTCTCCTTGATTTGTCCCTGTTTTTCATCCTACAGTTCTGATTCATCAGTGGGATGATACATTGTACTTCCAAATGGATCAGAGTTCCTGCGATTTCCCCCCACTTCCCTGTGTTAGCTCCACAGCGGGCTCTTGGATGGGCCGCCTGGCATCTCACCTCTCTCTCCGGTTCTATCTATATTACTGCTCAGTCCTCCAACACGTTCTTAAAGCAGTGTCCGGCAGACCTTTACAAAATGTAAATTGCACGTCGCTTCTTAAAATCTTTCAATGGCTTCCCGATGCATTAGGAACAACACCCACAGCCTCGGCCGTGGCTCACGGCGTCCTGCCGCTGTTGCCCGGCATCCTGCCCGCTGTTGCCCTGCCTGCCTCCGCGGTCCCAGTCGGTACCATCCTGCCTTCTTTGCTCCAGCCACACTGGGCTGCTTCTGCCGCTTGACCATAGTCAGGTCGTTCCCAGCGTGGGGCCTTCCGTCACACTGGTCGCTCTGCCTTTCCTCGCTTCTTCATACGTACGGTGGGCTCGTGGGCTGGTTTCACCCCCGTCTTCACTTTTTTTATGGTGCCTTTCTCTGCTCGCCCTGGTTACACAGACCTCCTCCCTTGGCTGTCATTGTGACCTGTTCTTTGCCCTCATAAGCCTTGTCTCACTTTGTAATTATGGGTTTCCTTCTTCGTTTTCCTATTTCTGCTCTGTACCTCTAGTTAGACCTGATACTTTTTGAAGACGGTTTACCCAGCACTGAACACCATTCCTAAGGACAGGCCTGGCTCCCAGGAGGTTCTCTGTGGACAGGAGTGAAATAGACAGACGCCATGAATAGTGGTGGGTCCCCTGAGTACAGGTAACGTCTTTATTCCTAGCACCTAGCTGAGCATTCACTGCATAGTATGTCCTTAGTGCAGGTGTGTTGTTGAACAAATGGGTATCTCTTACTAGGGCAATAAAAATTAGCATTTGGCTGTAGGATCGGGAAATGAGAGAATGGATTTCTCATTATCTGGAGAAATTCAGCTGCATCATTAAGCAGGGTTTGTGATATTTTCAGGTAAGTTTAGTACCATTCCTGTGAAATGATACATCACTTTTTTCTTAATGAGAAAAGATAACACTTGAAAAGTTTGAAAAGTCAGAAAGTCAGGAGAAAATAATTACAAACGAGATTGGGAGGGTTGCCTCATCTGAATTTAAATTGATCATATAAAACATCCTAATAGACTCCTGGAAGGTTGAAAACAGCTATAGATAAACCTCTTTGGAGGCTTATAATCAAAGAAAGGCCTTGTCTCTGTTAAGGTCCCACTTTAGACTACCCCGTGGCTATTGAAACCTTTTTCACCCACACTGATAAATGCTAGCTAGCACTTGCACAGTTTTTACTCTATGCCAAGCACTGTTCTACCATATGAAGCCGTTTAAGACTTCCACAACCCTACTGGGTGGGTTATAAAGTATTATGTTTATTTTAGCATAGAGAGGTGAAGTGACTGACCAAAGATCACACAGCTAGCAAGTGGCAGAGCTGGATTTCAGACATAGGCCTATAATTTTTCTAGAGCAAAAGACTCCCTTAGAGTCACTGCCACCAAAACAAAACAAAACAAAACAAACAAAAACAACAAAAAACAAACAAACAAACAAACAAAAAAAACAGTGGATGAATTGTGACTTAGAGTTATAAATGTTCATGATTACTGCCTTTCACACTAGCCATAGGTCACTGGGTGTCACAGAAAAGTATTTTAGGCATGCACAATATAATGCACAGACACATGCACATACAAAATATAAAATGAAATTATTTGCATTATAAAAAATTATTGTGTAGGTCCTTGGAACATAATCTTAGTAGTATTATTTGATAGCTGGTCACGGATTGATTAATACGTGGGGAGAGATGAAGGCATAGGTGCCCCTAGGAGAGCTGGCCCCGGCTGCAGACGCCTGAGTCTACTCTGCCTCTCTCAGCCCCGTGACCTTTGCCTCTCTGGGTCTCAGATTCTTCGGCAAATTAAAAGCACCGAGTTAGATGACATGTAAGTGCAGCCACCTCTAGCCTCGACTAATTCTATACAAAGTTACTATGTTAATGGGAAAATAAAGTTTCATTAACTGTTTTCTTATTTTAGACCTAGCTTTCTAGGAAGCCATCTTAATTCTATTAGTTCAAACACCATAACCTTTCTGGCTGGGATGATTGCCTCTAGTCTTAACTTCCACCTAATCGATCCTTTATGCTACCACCAGGGAAAGATTTTGGAAATAAAATTCTTGGCTTTATCCTTTCCCTGCTTAAGAATCTTCAGTAGCTGCCTTCTCACCCAAACGAAATGTCCATGATCAACTTGTTTCCCATGTTCTACCTTGGACCCTGTGTTCTTACACCACATAATATACAGTTCTTTGAACATTAAGGCTATTTCACACTTCCGTACATTTGCTTTGGTTGTTCCATCTGCCCAGAATGCTACCTCTCTCTGTCCCTTGTTGGATGATGGACACTTTCAAGACTTAGGGAAATGTCAGCCACTCTCTATGAACCTTTTCTGTCCGGACCTCTATACATAGAGGTCCCCCTCTATCCTGCCCCAGATAGAACTATTTATTCCTTCTTTGCTGTCACCACTGTCCCCAGACCAAAATTCTCTACCTGAGACGCTTTAACACTTACTGTCTACCCTCTTCTCCCGACATTCTTGATGGAAAGAACTATGTCATGCCCATCTTTGTGTCTCTTGTGTTTAGCACAGAGCCTAATATATGGCGGCAGCTCAGTAAATGTGAATGGAAGAAAAAAATGAATAGAATGAATGAGAAAGCGTCAGTTGTCTAGAAAGCACATCTTGCTCTCAAATTCCCATGTCTTTGGCTGAACGCATTCAGAGATGGGGATGGATGAGAAAAAAACGTGTGCGAAGAGTGGAATAATTTTGTGGGAAGGAGGGCTTTAATTCCGTTGCCATATTGTTTTCAGCTGCTTCTGATTCTCTCTTCTGGCTCTTGTAAATAAAAATTTTATAATTTTCTGGTATCTGATATGGTACCGACGCTCCAATATGTCTTTTGAAAATAGGCTTATTTCATTTGGACAGAAAACCAGAAATGCTGGATAAGAATACACATGCTGCACTGGGAATTAATTTGAGAGAATAATGGCTCAGAATTCAATAATTATTTTAGGCTGCCTTTTCAAATTCAAGGAACCAGACAGTTATATGATTTTGTAATATCACAGCAAATGGACCAAAGCACAGATTCCAATGTGCGAAAGATAGATTTTATACACATGCTTACATTTTTGATTAATTTATTCATGATTCAACTGCCATTCATTGAACACCTTCTTCTGCCGAGCGCTCTACTAGATGCTTTAGGATAAAGAAGGTGGATTGGAGGACAGCACCGTGATTATTCTGCACGGAGTCCTTGGTGCTTGAAGACTTTTACATTTAATGTGGGAACACAATCGCTTCATGTGAACTGTCCAGGAACCCCGTCTCCTGCCGGATGTCATGCCCTCTTCATAGCATTTACATAAGCCAGTTCTTCAAATGTGCCATAAATGCCCCACCTTTGGTCCTTCAAATACATCTGTTCTCTGCTTGAATCCCTCTTATCAGTGACCTCCACTCACCTTTCAGGCCTTAGTTCAAGCGTCAGTTCCTCTGGGAAGTGTTTCCTGATCCCCTGACCAGGTCAGCTCCCCAGGTTCAACATTTGCTGCATGAATAAACGCAATAATAAAGGCAGAATTGCCAGAATAGACCACTTCCTCCTTGCCGTCTCAAAGCTCAAAGCGCACCCTCCCTTTTTCATGCAGAAATATCTGGTAATGTAATGATAGTGAGACTCATAGCAATTCTTTTTCTTAAAGAGCTTTCTTACATATCCGAGCTTCGCGCATAAGGCCCTGCGGCTGCTGGTGACACTCTGGCCCCCTCTGTCTGTGCTGGGTCCTGCTTGGAGGAAAGAAATGGAGAGGACGGAGGAACTGTTCGCCCTTCCCCATCCGACACAATCTTAAGAGAAATAGGAAAAGATCGGCTTTGGGTATAAAGATAGCAATCTCTTTCCCGCATGGGAGATAGAATCAAGTTGCTCATTTATGGTTAAAATAGGACTTTAAAAATAGCCAATCTAGCCAAGGCAGCGAGAATCAGGAGCAGAGACAAAAACATGTAACAATTCATTTTAGAAAAATGTCCTATAAACCGATCACATAGTTGGAACTTAAAAGGCCCCCGATACAATCACGTTTCGTAGAGGCCCTGAAATTGACTCTGGCACCGAGGAGACCCTAAGCAATATCACCCAGGGAGGAAGAGGAACGGGGCATCCATCACACTGTCATGTTCTGCCCTCTCCTCAAATTACAAAGTCGGCAGCGTCCTGAGTTGAGGAATGGTGTCCTTACTCTGCTTCTGTCTACCCGGGAAGGGTTACAAAGGTCTGCCGGGGGAGCGCCCTCCTCAGGCTCGGTGTTAGAGAGGCCCATCTCTCTTGATTATCTCAGTGTCCCTTCCTTCCGTCCGGGGAGATATATGACCCGAGACACCTCTTCCTGTATGCTTCTCATTTTTCTATACCGAGGAGGCTGTGCATATTAGAGTGCCCTAAAATCCCTGAAGTTTTCTTTATGGAAGGGGTTTGGGGAGTCCCACCAAGCACATTAGCAGGACACAGCATGCCCTTACGCTACGGAGTTGTATAAACTCCATATGACATACTTCAGCTGAAGGCTTGTCTGCTTACATGACTTTTGGAAATATTATGATAATAAATATCCAGGAACATTGTTTTTTATGATTCTAATGAGAATCAGAATTGTACCCATTCTTATAAACCATTCTAAAGACGCCAAGGGTCCATATTCTTTAGGTAAACTAAATCCTTTTGGTTCATCTATACCGACAGCTTCGGTGTCACCTAGAAAAACTGAAAATTCTTGGGCATCAGTCCAGACCTGTTGGATCGTAAACTCTAGGTAAGCTTCTCTGAAGTTTACCATTGTGTTGACTAAGCATTTAAAAAGGGGCTTCTTAATTAAATTAACACTTCAAAAAAGATTGTGAGGTGGCGGTTTAACTTTCCTAGAACAAAACTGAATAACAAAGCACAAAGCAACATTGTTTACACATTAATAATAAATGGCTAACCATAAATGGTTTTATTAAATGAGTTAGCATGGATCAAGTACTTAGGATGGTGCTTGACACATAAGAAATGTTATATAAATGTTTACCAGTATTATAATTATTATTTGGTCCCACAAAATATTCATGAATTAAACATAGTCCTCCCTCTTCTCCTAGAGTCTTTTAAGGGTCTTAACACAGATACAAACTAAACAATAGTATATAAATTTGAGAGATAGTAAAAAAATCGCATTAAGAAATGAAGTTTCAAGGCATGCCAGAATACCCATAACTGCCTCTTTTAATTAGAATTTCTCTCCTAATTTGTATTACTGAGTTTACCTAAGGTAAACAAGACCGGCTAACTGTTTGCTCAATAGTTTCCTTTTGGGGTGGGGGCACTTCTCTGCCTGGCTCTGAATCCTACCCCCGCCCCCCTGCCCTGCCCCCATCCACTGTCCTCTACTCTTTCTTTTCAAGCCCTCAGGATAGAGGGAGGTACCTAAGGCGATTTTGCAATATGTCTGAGACCCCTAAATCACAAAGATGACCTTCCTCTTGCTCTATGCACTGCCAATAGGACTTGACCAGAATTAGACAAAAGCTTCTATTCAGTAAACCAGAGAAAAGTTGAGTTCCTTTAAGTAAAATCTGATACAATTGAACTGTGCACATATTCAGTTCCATAGCATTAGTTTAGCATGAAGTTTATTTAGTGTGCCAGTGGTCTGCTTTAAAGTTTCACCCCTATGCGTTTCTGTGGCAAGGATCAAAGATGAACATTTAAAGATAAGTATATGAAGAATTCCATGTTTCTCTAGGGCATCATGAATATCTAAATTGCATCCTTATAAAAGGGAGGAGAACAGCTACCTGCTCTCTGTCAAAATAAAGGGCTGTGTTACAATTGGTGCGGTGGTGAAACAAATAGACTTTGTATTCAAATGTATTCAAATAGAGATACACTGGGGAAGGCGCTAAACATTTCTAAGACCCAGTTACTTCATTACTATATAGCGATAAAGTTGTGAAAATAAATGAGACAAATGTGTTGGAAAGACAGTATCCCGATGCCTAGCATCTAGTCAATGCTATCTTTATTTTATATCTATTAGGAAATGAAGAGGGGAGAAATAGATTAATACCTTGTTTCGGAGACCTTCCCTGAATTGGACAGGCTGCACTTCATGCCAGAATCTTATTTGTAGATAGAGGTTATGTGCCAAGCACGAAAAGAATTCATTTGTACGAAAAATAAGAAAAAGAGGAAGAGAAGCTTCGTCTTTCCACATACGGATGCCTGCATTACGTTTCCTTCTTGAGTTCTTGAATCCCAAGGAGAGAACTGAGTGTGAGTTTGGGAAGGAGACTCATGAATTAATATTTTTCCCAATAGACGAGCTCACGGAAACTTTGAAGTGTTTATTAAAGAGTTGATAATGAGGAGGAAACTTTTTGAAAATCATATTAAAAAGTACCTCCCAAACTGCTTCAATAATTTAACCTTGGAATCACAAGACTCTACTAGAATAGAAAGGACACATTTTCCTCCAGCCCCGTTGTCCCTGGTGTACCACACCGTGCTGATAGCGATGATGGCCTCTTTCTAGGAGTTGGAGGTGAAATTATACTCTTTTCGTGACCATTCGAATAATTACTGAAGTTGAAATTTGTAATCCTGATATCGAATATTTCATAATGACATCAATTTAAACTTAATACTGCTCTTATCTTTTGACAAAAATAAGGTTTAATATGGCTTTTCTCCTAGAGGGGGTGAAATAAGGAAAGACTTTATTATACAAGATAATTAAAATTCTTCCTGAGGTTAAAAGTGATTTAAAAAGAATCACAACATGAGATAATTAGGCCTTATTAGACACTTTATCTGCTTCACTGAAGTCACTTCTTCCAGGATGATAAAATGTGCCTTTGTCTTTTTTTAGAAAACTGGATACCAAATTTGGGGAAAAAATGATCTTTCCTCCTCCTCTTAGACTCAGCACATGATGGTGTGAATGGATTTGGGGAAATAATTTAATGACAGGGTTACAGTTTCCAAAAGCTAGACCTTTATAGAATGTGATGGTTTTCAAGTACTTATTCATTTTTCTAGTGGAATTACATTTTACCCTCTATTTTTAGTTGGTTAATGGAAAATGATATGAATTTGTGTTTCCTGAATTTTTTTTTTTTCCTGACAGACAGTATAATAACAGATTAGTTTTGGGATGTTTAACAAAATTCTTTTGTTGCTTGACAGACTCGTTTATGCTTTCTTATGCCATAACAGGTGAGGCAAAGAATGTCAGTGTTTGTGTTTTTAATGTCTAATGAATATATAATGTAGGTTATTACAATAACCATGTAGTAGTGGATGGTATTTTTTAGATGAAAAATGGCTCAGGCATTTAAAACACATGATGCTTTTGTAAAAGGACGCAGGTACCCTAGGAACATGGGAGTTTTGCCAGAGTTCTAAACTGAATCCCTACATGAGGTCTGATATTGCCTTTCTATTCTGCTTTTAGCCCCAATGACGAGGATGCTGTGACTGCCACCCTTTGCTAATGGCGCTTTGGGCTTCCAGTGGATTTTAACAATGTTCTATGCAACTAACAATAAGTGAATTGAATAGTGCTTGTTTGTGCCCATGAATTTATATCCAGTTTATTTTTACCTATTGATCAGTGGTAGAAAAGAAATTGTTCTACTTTGTCTTTAAGAAAAGCTTTCAGTTCTATCGACAATTACCTGCCATATAGGTTTTATAGAATCATTCTTTTCCTCTAAGTGAGAAAGGTATATATAGATCAGTGTATCCAGGGCCAAGTGAAATATACACATCTTTATGATTGAAGGCTAGGTACACAGAATTGGTGAGTAAACGTCTATTTTAAAAGTAAAATATCTAGAAGGGAAATAGTATGCTTTGGTGGATAAACAGCTTCTTTGCAGGGTCTCTTGTAAATGATGTAGAGGAAATGGTCGCTTTAAAGAGAAACAGTAAAATAAGAATAGAATTAAGCCAGATTGCGAGCCTCGACAGTATCCCTTGAATAAGGTTTTAAATATTTTCATTTAAATGCTACTTTTCAGGGTATGAGTGCCGCATACATTTTTTTGTTTTATCAAGCCGCTAGATCCTGTTAGGAAGAGGGCGACACTTTCAGGGCTCTAATAACGAGTAAGGGTTAATAAAAAGGTGCACAAAACATGATCGCACAGCCTAACCAATTATGACAAAGCAAATGAGCATGTAGCAACTACCAGGCGAAGAAAGAACCTTGACAGCACAGGAGATTTTTGTATGTTGATTTTTAATAGGCCAACTTGCTACATCTTTATTAATCTTAATAATTAGTGAATCTTCTGCTTTTTTTTTTTTTTTTCACGTGTCACCTGTGAATAATGAAAGTTTGGCTTCTTTCTAATCCTTTTACTTTACTTTTTATTCTTCTTTTGCCTTATTGCACTGGCTAGGACTCCAGCATGATGTTGAACAGAAATAACAAGGACATTCTCGTCCTTCCCCAGTCTCAGAAAGAAACGGTTAATGTTTCACCATTAAATAGAACGCTTGATTTTTTTGGTCATTTGCTAATATTTATCTTGACAGGATGTTGAATTTTCTTCTGTCTTTTCTGCCTCTGTGCAAATCATAATATTCAGTAAGTGCACTGAATTCCACTGAGTGATTTTCTAATGTTAAAACAGCTTTGAATTCCCCGGGCAAATCGAAGTTGGTCATATCGTATTATTTCTATGCATAGCTGGATTCAGTTTGCCGATATTTTATTTAGAATATTTGAATCACTGTTCCAAAGTGAGATTGGCCTGTAATTTTCTTTCTTGTGAGTTTTGGGACTAAGGTTATCTTAACCTCATAAAATTATTTGAAAAGCCCATTCCTTTTTTCTAAACTTTGGAAGAATTTCTTGTAAAGTTGTAGTTATTTCTTTTTTAAATGCTTAGAACAACTTACTGGTATTGCCATCTGGGCCTGGACTTTTCTTTGTGCGAATGTTTCAAATTCTATTTATTTTTATGTCAGCTTTTTAAGTTGTGTTTTTCTAATAATTTTCCTATTTCATCTAAAATTTCAAAATGTTTGGTATAAGTTGTTTGTTTTCTCCTCCTATTACCATTTTTACTGTCTGCAGTATTGTCCTCTACTTCTTTCCTGCTATCGATGGTTTGTTCTTTCCTTTTTTCCCCATAATCAGTCTCTCAAGGTGTTTATAAATTGAGCTTTTTTTTTTGTCCCTCACATTTATATATTTGTTTTCTGTTACAAAAATTTATGGCCATGCTTTTATTATTTCCTTCTTTTCATTTTCATTGTGTTTAATTTACTGTTCTTTTTCAATTTTATTAAAAAGGACAGCTTACTCACTAAATTTAGAATTTTTCTAATACATGCATTTAACCATATGTATTTTCTTCCAAATCCTGTCTTTTCTGAGTTATATGAGTTTGAATATATACTAGATTTTTTTTTATCCATCGGTTCAAAGATTTTCTAATTTTCTTTATGTTTCTTCTTTACCCCATTGGTTAGTTAGAAGTACATTTCTTATATTTAACCATATGGGGGATTTTTAGAGAATCTTTTGCTTATCAATTTCTAGCATAATTACATTGTTATCAGAAAATATAGTCCTAAATTTCAGTGCTTTTAAATTTGTTAAGATGGTCTTCATGTTTTTATCTCTAATGATGTTTCCTATATTTTCAAAAAGAAAGTGTCTTCTGCAGTTATTGAGTTTGGTTGCTCTATATTACACACTTAATCATGGTCTTCAAATCTGCTATACCCTCACTGATTTTTGTCTGCTTCTTCTTGCAAATACTGAGAGGGGTATATTAAGATTCCTTAATATGATTATTAAGGAATTAATCACTTTCTCTGTGCATTTCTGCCACTTTTTGTTTTGTTTTGTGCTTATGTTATTAGATGGTTATGATTAGAATTGTTATGTTTTCCTGGTGAATTGAACATTTTATCATTATGAAGGAGCTTCTTTGTCATTACCAGTGCCCTTTTTTTAAAAAAAAAAATATTTATATTGTGTGGTATTTGTGTGCTACACAAGCTTTCTTTTGGTTAATGTTTGAATGGAGTATCTGGTTACATCCTTTTACCTTAAGCCTCTCTATATCCTTATGTTTTAGATGTCTCTTTTAAGCAGCACACATTTTATTTTTCCTTAACTAGGCTGACAGACTTTGTCTGTTAGTTGAAGCTTTTAAATCCAGTACACTTAATGCACTTATTTATATATTGAATTTAAGTCTATCGTCTGCCTACCTGCTTTTTTTGGTTCTGCCTGTTCTTTGATTTTATTCCTTTTCGCTCATTTGAATTGAGTATTAAAAAAAATTCCAGTTCTCATCTCTAACTTATTAACTTAGAAGTCTATTTTTGTTTTCTATTCTTTTAGTAATTACTCCTAGAAATTAGCAAGCCCTTTTGACCTATCAAAGTCTAATGTTAGTCAAAATTTTACTCTTCTCCCGTATAATACAAGAAGCTTAGATCAATTTCACTCTATTTATTATTTGTGTAATTTTTGTCTTTTTTTTGTATATTTTATTCTCCCTGAAAATATACTTTAAATCCCACTGACATTATGTTGTTATTATTTTATACAGTCAAAATTAATATTAATAACTTTTCACATATATAATACATATATGTATATGTCTATATATAGTATTGAGAGAGAGAGAGAGACAGAGAGACAGAGAGACAGAGAGACAGAGAGAGAGAGAGAGAGAGAGAGAGAGAGAGAGAGAGAGAGAGAGAGATTCATTTCAAGGAATTGGCTTAGCAATCAGAGCTGTCACTGAACTCCACATGGCAGGCTGGCAGGAAACTCTCAGAAGTTTATGCATCAGTCTTGAGGCAGAATTTCTTCTTCCTTAGGGAAATCTTAGTTTTGTTTCTAAATCCTTTCATCTGATTGGATGAAGTCCACCCACATTATTGATGGTAATCTCCTTTAGTTAAAGTCAACTGATTGTAGTTGTTTACTATGTCTACAAAATACTTTCATAGCAACACTTACATTGGTGTTTGATTAAGTAAGGGTACTATAGCCTAGCCAAGTTGACACAAAACTAAGCATCACAGACTCCAGTTAAATATTGATGAAGTGATTTTCAGTGCATTCAGTATCTCTTACCATCTGTTTTATAGCTTTTATCCTTTTGTCTCCATATTAAATTGTGAATTTTTTGATGTATTTCTAAATTTCTAATTCTCTTTTCAGCTATGTCTAGTCTGTTGTTAAATTTATCTACTATTAAAAAATATTTTGTTACTTCTTGTGGCTTCCCATTTCCTGCCCCAAATTTTGAGCTTGCCTCTTGCATTTTTTTATCATAGAAAACATAGTTGTTCTATGGTATATACCAGTTATTTCCAATAGCTCAATTTCTTTTTGACGTTCACATTTCCATTTGTTTTCATTGGTATTTTATAGTTTGCCCCAAATCTATAGATTTGTGTTGTTTCTCTGTTTTTTTTTTTTTTTTTTTTTTTTTTTTTTTTTTTTTTGTGCTGGATCTTGTGTTTGAAAGTTATTTAAAGAAATAATTTGAGGACCAAGATGATGTTGTTTTCATCCATAGTTGATTTTATTTGATAGTCTTTCCAGGTAACCTTAACCCAAGTTCAGAGATGAGATATCATAAGGTATCCAGATGGAAGGAGACATTCTAAAGATCCTTCCAATGCTGACTTCAACTTGTTAGCATCGACTATTGGATACATCCTTTAAGGGCCTTGGCTCAAAGTAGGTTGGGGTTATTTATCAAGGTCCCAATCCTGGAAGACTACGACCTTGTACTTTTCCCTTCTAACCTTGGCAGTCCACCAAAAGTTCATCTCAATCTCTTAGTCTCCTCTTTTTAATCAGTAAAATAGCCTTGACTGTTTTTCTTACCTCATTTTTTTTTTTTTTTTAAATTTTGGATCACCAACTCATAATTGCTTAATATTTTTAAACTCCTGGAAACTTTCTGTATTTTGCCCTAGGAAGTGGTGGTCCATGTAACCCAGTCCACCATTACTAAAAGCAGAAGTGCCTTTATTTATCAATTTTTGATGTAAACAATATGTTATTTTGCTTCTTAACTGGGACTTTAAACAAAAAATGACTTGTTTATAAATAGATTAATTACCTATGAGCAATTATTTCCAGGTTTTACTGATTTTTATATTTATATTAATTAAATCATATGGAAAAAGATGAGTTGAAATAACCAGGAAAGCCTTAAGTAAGAAGTCGATAAATCTTTATTAGTTATGGAAAATTTGGTCACTGGCTTAGTCATATGTCCTAATTCATTGTCTTCCTTTTACCCAATTTTTCTCTTTCTGTCCTCTTTTATTTTCAAATTCTTATTACAAGAGCCTCACAAGCTCAGTTGACTCATTCTAACTTATTCTCACTCATCTTCATTTTATATGCTTAGTTCATAGTACCTAAGGCTAAAGCAAATTTTATACCCCCCATAGTTAGAGTTTGCACATCTCAGGTTATTGTGTTTCTAGTATGCCCGGAAGAACTCTGGGTATGTATCCTTTCTCTGGTTGTTTGTCTAATGCTGCCATATAACTACCCATCCCTCGATTCCTGTCTCACACTCTCTTGGAACTGTTTTCCTGCTTGGAGCCGCAATCTCATGACTAGCTCTCTCTAGATAGGGATAGACCCTGTCCTTTATTTGTCCCTTGCTGCTAGTGGTCATGCAATGAGTGAAACGAATTCTAGGATCTATGACATCACTTCTGTTTGAAATTTTCTGTTGCTTTGCTGCCTCAGAGATGGAATTTTCACAGCCATTGAAATTCTTCTGAACCAAGCTGATGTGTTTCATACCTCTTTGGGACTGTGTACCTGCACCACTGGGTATCTGTCTCTCCTCCACTGTAACTGCCTGTATTGATTTGGTTTATTTCTTACTACCTGGGGCCCTTAAGGGGCCATTAAGGGGCCATTAACGTGGAAAAAGTGTTACATTCTCAATCTTAGGTTACTGTGGCTTTGTTGCTCTTCCTGGCCCTTTTGAACTCATATTTCTTTTTTCTTTTCTTTTTTTCTTTTTTTTTTTTCACTTCTCTCTTTCAACCTTTCTGTTTCCTGTAGTTACATTTCTTACCTTACACTGTGCTGTTGATTTTGATGCTTTCCCTGGCATTTATCCATTGCAATTTAGGTTTGTATTATTTATGTTCTTTGCACTTTCCTCTTTTCTCTTCCTTTCCTTTGCTTATGCTTTGGCCACATGTGAGGAGAGGTGACGTGGACTTGAGAACAGGTGACTTGAACTGCTAAGGTATTACACACTAGCCACCTGATTACTTGGGCTGCTGACTTCCTTGTCATCCAGTTGTCACTTTCTTGGAAAGAAATTGGCCACCAAGGGGACTCTTCACTCTGGAAACATATAATCCCACTTATCTGGATATCACCAAAGTTCTCCTTTTGTTGTACCCACCGCTACTGCTGTAAGACAGAATCAAAGGGAACACCTGTCATGGCATCAAGAGTACTAACAGAATAGGTTCCCTCCTCTTCTTTTAAATATTCTTAACACAAGCATATAAATGACCCAAAGAAGTCTCTACAAATCACTTTGTGTTATATAAGCAATCATTGAACTAGAATGTTTGGGGGTGTGATTTGAAAAACTATGACTGAAGATTATAATGAAAGCTTATAATTTTGGGTCATTAGCATCTGTGAGGAGCTTGTACAATAAAGCCTGTTTCAAAATGGTAAAAGAAAAATTGGGAGTTGCTAAAAACTCAAAACTATAAAAACGTTTTTCTTTAAAAAGTTCTGCTTTACAAATATGTAATGTGTCCTCTCAGAATTAGTTACTTAGAGCCACAAGGAGAGTTGAAAAGTTTTTCTCTTTCATTTAAATTTGTATGCTCACTGTCAAACAAGTTGAACAGTGATTCAGATGAGAATGATATTTCTTGGCATTTTATGAAACAGCCCATTCTGACTCATTGGTCAATTGCCTGAAAGGATGTATTTAACAGGAGTCTCACCAATCTGCCAGAAAAGTCCTCTAAAAACTGGAAATTAAAATGAAAAAAGGTCCCCAAAGAACTTTATAAAATTTTTATATCATCAGGAATTTCTGTTATGGTATAGCTTTCTCCTTTAGAGAAGAGAGGAATTATTGACTCTCAGGAGGAAAATAAATAAGAAGGACATGATTATAGGCATCTACATACTATTGCATGGAGAAATATTTAAATAACTAAATATTTTACAGATTGATACACATGTGATCATAAGAATCGCCAATGCTGTAAATAACAATGAAAGTGACGTTAAACATCAACAAGAGAAATACAACTAATCGAAATGGTTGGAGAGTATAATCTCTCAAGAAGTTTCCTACAGGAAAAAGTTAATAAACCTGGTTTTGGAAATACACTGGCGAACATCTGGTTGAGGTTAAATTGAGAAGGAAACAGATGTGATATCACTACTGTGGATGGCTGGGCAGTTAGAGGAAGGGAAGGATGCATTCTTCATATACATTATAAAGCAGGTGCAAGGATATGATCTGGTTGTGATAGGAAAGTTGAACTATCCAGACATCTGCCGAAATCTTTATTCTGCTGAAAGCAAGGCTTTGATAAACTCTTCAATTGCCTTGATGAGACTTTGTTTTCCAAAAAGAAAGACGCTGTAACATAGAACTTCAGAGCTAATTCTTGCCAGGAAAGAAGAACTTGCTGGTGATGCAGAAGTAATAGAAGACATCTAAGGTTTCATAATAAGAAAAAATAAGGTAATTCCCAGGATAATCACACATATGGATTAGTGTTGAGGAAAACTAATTGAAATAGAATTAGAGAAAAGTACAGTACATTGGCAAGTATTTATAGAGAGGAATGTGGCTTAAAATAGATAGAAGGCCCCCAAATAGAAATTCAGAAAACAAAATACACATAGCCCCAATAAAAGGTAGATGTATATAAAGAAACCAGTGTGGCTGCATCTCTTTGCAGAGCTCCAATATTATAAGGAATCCATTAATATGGAAAGGAGACTTACATAACCAAAAAGCATAAAGGATGAGAGAAAAACTAAAATCCAGACTTTCCATAGGCTTAAGGTGAACGCTAAAGAAACTGAAAGGTACTGTAGCTGGCTGTGCCTGTTGTGGGGAGTATCTCAGGCTGGCCCAGTTTAACATCATTCCCTAAATACCAGTGGGAGAGTACCTCTTTCAAGTACCACTATTCACCAGATGTCCAGGTTCTATTCCTCTTTGTTTGGGTTTATAAATATGCCGAAACTTTGCGGGGGTAATTTGGACAGGGCCAAAAAATACCAGGTCATGGATAAGCAGTATTTTGTATCGTCTCTGGATAAAGTGCTAGCTGTTAACCAGGAGATGCACTGACAGGCCACTTGTGGTTAGGGCAGCTAGCATAGGGTAGTGATAGGTTGTGCTCACCTTAGAGAAGGTTGAGTAGTCTGTGAACCATGACTTAGTTGTCATATAACCCTTGGTTCCTCAAGCAGTATCCCTCACACTAACAAGGACCTTTGCTGAAACATCCCTTAGTCTTGTCCCAAATGTTTGGTGCTGTCTAAGGATTCTTCAATCTCTCTCTTTCTCTTTTCATTTTTTTCTCAAATTCCCTCACCTTACTCCATCCCAATAAGGGTGAGTTATTCTTAGACTCAGGGGTTATCCCTATCTCCTTAAACCCTATTGTCTTCACGTGCTTGCCACAAAACTTTTCTGAATCAAGGAAACAAATGGAGAAAAAATAAGAAAAAAAAACATTTTTACTTGAAAATTACCTTGCCTCACTAGTTTTTAAAATTAACTTTTTTTTTTGTTTTGAGATAACACATGCAGTTATAAGAAATGATACAGAGATCACAAATACCCCAAAGGAAACATCTTAAAACATCTACCAAAAACATCTACCAAAGAAAACATCTTAAAAATTATTAAACAATATCACCTGAGGATATTGACATTGGTATACTCCATCAATCTTAATTCTAATTTCCCCAGTTTTGCTTATACTAATGCATGTGTGTGTATTTAGTTATATATAATTTTGTCACTTGTATATATGTTCATGGAGCCACCACAGAAATTCCATCACCATGAAACTCCCTCATGTTGACCTTAATAATGATACTCATTTCCCTCTAGAACCCACTGCCCAACTCCTGGCAACCATTAATCTGTTCTACATTTAAAAACTTTTGCATTTTCTGTTTTTCCCCCCCAAAATGTTATACAAATGAAAATCTTTAGTATGTAATCTTTTGGGATTGGCTCTCTCCGCCACCCCCGCAGTTTAGTATGTTTTAAGAAATAATAATAATAATAATAAAAGACAAAACCTCTCTTTTTATGGATCACATGAAGAAATAAATGCACATTCAAATGGCATGTTTTCTTTATTGAAAGTAATATTCAAAGTGGAAAACCTAGAATGGACCATATGCTACCAAATGTATATGACCAGTTCCAATCTTTATTTTAAGTTCCAAATCCAAATTTATACTTCCTTCTGGAAAGTTCCACATGGATCATTTGAAGTTTCTTCAAATGTAACATGTTCAAAATCAAATGTGACATATGTCATTTTTTTCTCCCAGAAAAAAAATTCTGTTCCACCTGCACTTCTTGCCTTAACTACAGGCATTTTAATCCTTAAGATCATCAATCTTATTTGTGTCATAGTCAGCACCTCTCACTCCTTCCACCTATTCTACTTCATCTCATTATCTCATTGTCATTAGCACCTCAATTTTTACCTACTGTAAGTATTCCTAGATTATGTTTCTCTCCATTCCCATGGCCCCTTTCTTAGTAAGACCCTCAAAGGCTCTCATTGCCAAGGCTCTTTCATTGCCAATTGCTCTTTCAGACCCTGTTTCTTAAATATCTCATTAACCCTATTATCTTTCTAAAACAATGATCATATTCCTCCTTTGATATCATTCACACTTAGCACAATATGTAAAAAAAAAAAAAATGGACTATTTCAGAATGTTATATTTCCCACAGAAGAAAATCCTGGAGTAGATGACTTCCATGGTCCCTTTCAATGGTCACTGTCCACAAGCCTATGAAGTCCTGGCATATCTCGCACTTAGAAACTGCAGCAACTAGTAAAGATTACAAAAAAGAAAAAATAAGTCATTTCTTTTAATAAGTGAAGAAAAGCCTTACTCTAGTGGTAAAGAGTTAAATATGAGCTCTATCCCTGATAAGTCCTCCGTGACATACTGGACGGGTGAAACTGCAAAAGGCCTGCCATGTTCTCAACCTCCTTCAAGGAAAAACTCCCCCACTCTCCCTCATTGGCAGAGGACATTTTTAGACATAGGTGGCCATTTCCTGTATTTCCTATGTCCAGTGTTCCTTAGTCTCTTACTTCTAGACACATTATATTGGCCTGGAAATTCCCCAAAGACAAGCAATCGCAGGCAGCCGACAGCATTTGAAAAGGCCTGACTTAAAGGCTCTACTCAGATACGGTGTTTCTCAGAAATCTGACCTGGAGATATAGGGAGGGGAGAAAGGAGTCAGGAGAAGTATAAGGGAGAGATACACCCAGAAAGGAGAAAAGACAGAGAGAGATCTGAGTCATGTCGACTGATGAGTGCTAGAGTGAACATCAACAAACTAGAAGAAAAGCATGAAAATAAAGTGACCTTTGGAATTTTCTGGGTCATAAATATTCATTGTCTGTTTAAGTTCTTTCCCGTCTCCAAGAGGACTAACTCTGTTTATTTCTAGGTTCTGAGAGATACTTGTCTCCATGACTAGTGAGCATATGTGCTGTGTTAACTATGCACCAGGTAGCTTGAATCCACTTCCCTGTTCTGTGAGACAAGCAGCAACATCTTGTTAAATATTGTCTTTGAATAATTAATATTCCTCTCCAAAAGTGACTGGTGAAGTTGCAAAGTAAAAACTGGGATGTGTTGTCTTTTCTGATGCAAAAGCCAATAGGGAATTTGCTCAGTGTGTGGGTTCTAGAGCAGATAGAAGCCAATTTGAATTTGTTCTCTACTTGCTGTGGACAAAATCTTGAAAATTTACTTCACAGCTCTAAACTGGATTTTTCTTATCTGTAAAGTGGACATAAGAGCAGACACTGTCTCGGATGGCAGCGATGAGGTATAAAGGAGGCAGTGCAGGCAAAGCATTTGGTTTGGTACATGGGAAACATTCATTGGATGCTGGGGTTTAGAGAAAGGAAGACCTAGACAAGACAAATTTCAGTTTTATGTCTTGGTACCAATCACCAAGAAAAAGAGCAGAAAAGAGGATTTGGATGGCCCTTTGGAGTTGTCCCAAGTTGAGACAGGGTGGCTGGGTCTTTATTCCGCTTAAATTAATGATTTACTGCATACAGGCCACCCTGGGAAGCCCTAAGGTAAATGAAGCAGTTCTACAGAGAGGGCTGACATCTGGGAGCTGTTAGCCGACAGCCTTTCCCGAAGCGGGGGAATAAGTCCTTTAGTTCTGAGTGGGAGATCTGGGTGACTCACAACACAGTACTCAAGGTGCAGGACTCAAGATCAAGTAAAGGGACCCCCCAACTCCCGGAGGAGGTGCTACAAGAACTTAAACAAAATGTTACTTGTATCTATTGGCTTCATTTAAGTTCGTAAAGCAGCTCCTCCAAAAATTTGTAGGTCTCTTCTTGGGGGTAAAAAACAGTAAGAAACAGTAAGAAAAAGATAGTGGCCCCTGCTCATACAACTGGTCTCGAGTCCATAACTCACCTCTTTCCTCTGTTATCTGTTCTAGATTCTCCTAACCCTCCACATTTACTGCTAGTGACTTACAGGCTTACCTCATTGAAGGCACTGACCCTTATCCGTGAGGTATTCTAGCCCTTGGTTGCTATGTTCCAGTGAGTCAATTGCTTCTACTAAGATGGCAGTTACTCTTCCTACTTGCTGATCTCTCGACTCAAGGAGCCTTAAATGTAAATGTGTTCGAAGCTCAGAGTTCAGTGGGACTTTTGCTGTATCCTACAGTGGAAGTGTGGCTCTACAGGGAACAAGGCCCTCTAAATGTGCAGAGCTCAGAGTTGAGATGATGAGAGGCACAAATTCCTTAAGCTGGTCACTGGCAGTGACAGTACACAGGACCACTGCTGCTTCTATCTCTTGATTTTCAGACCCATGTATTATTCTCATTAGGGACACAGCTCCATACAATGGTCATTGATTTAGTACTTGTGATGTATCCTGGAAGATGACACTGTCCACACAGGGTATCGTCTCTGATTTGATGCCTCTGCTGAATCTTTCACAGGCTGTTTCATTCCTTAATTCTGTATTTTTATTATTATTTTTATTCTTAAACATTTATAACTTTAAATAATATACTTAAACCTATATTTTTTAATTGATTAACTTCATATCATTTGCTTCATGTTTATGTAAAATGAAAAATATATTTTAGTATTTTAAGTTTTAAAAGTTTTAATGTTTCTATTCAATTTTATAACTATAAGAATTTTATACTTTGTCCTGAGGTTACTTTTAAATACATGTTACTAATAGTCTCACTGTGTAGAACTGCAGGATCCGTATTGATCCCCTTCTCAGAATTCTGAAGACATTCTTTTATTCTTCTAGCATTCAGTATTTGAATGAGATATCTGATGGCAATATGATTCTTGCTCATTTCTGCTTTCTCATTCTGGAAGCCTCCAGGAGTTCTCTTAAGCTTTGGAGTACATTAATTTTATTAGACTGTGTTGAGGTGTAAGTCTTTTTAAAATAATCTTTCTGGTACCATTTAATCAAGTAATCTTCCTCAGCTCTGGAATATTTTTTTTCTATTATATCTTTGATTACTACTTCCCTCTTATTTTCTTTCGGAAGTTTCTTCTTTTATCTCATGTTATATGACAGTGAAAATTTTCCATATTTTCACCGTTTTTCTTTTTAGCTCAATGCTTGGGAGGGTACCCTTAATTATTTATCTCAACCCTTTTATTGATTTCTTTTATAAATCATATTTTTGTTTTCTAAGATCTTTTATTTTTGTCTTCTATTCCCCTAAATGACCTCGTTTTATTAAAAATTATTTATCTTCCTTTATTTTTAAAGTTTTCTTTCACACTGTTGGTTCTCCTCAAATGTTAGGCAGCCCTTTGTTATTAATTCTTATTTAAAATTGCTTATGACAGATGAGGTTGTCTAATACAGGTAGCTGGCATGGGTTTCTTCTGCCATTGTGTTGGTATTTTTCCTCAACGGGGCTCTGCTCTAAGTAGAAAGCTGATTTGGGGCTCTAAGAACCTGGTGCAGACATGCCAGTTAGACAGCTTCATTTCCAGCTTAGCAGCTAGAGAGGTGGTAGACAAGTACATCCCTCTCTCCAGGAACAAATTTTGCCTAAAACATTCATGTTAAGAGATATTGATTTCATCCTATTTATTTGTAGCCTATTTATCTTTTTTTTTTTTTCATTCTCTCTCTCTCTCTCTCTCTCTCTCTCTCTCTCTCTCTTTCTCTTTTTATTTCAGCCTTCAAAAGGTACTTATTCTTTCATTTATCCTATTCATACCAAGTCTTGAGTTTTCCTAGGAAGGATGGTCCGATATCTCTGAGGTATTAAGTGAAACCCCATAAAGTACAACAAAAAATGTCAGTTTAAATTGAGAACTGCTTGACCTTTGTAGTTTCCCAATCTTTTTAAAGATTTTAATCATTTAAATAGTGGTCATTCACTTAAAATAGTTGATTAAAGAGTTTAGATTAAATAAACCACCTCCTGGAGACTTGCAGCTCTCTGCAGTTTTTGTTTGCAAACTGTGGGTCTAATTTTTTCCCATCTGAATGTACTCATTGAGTAATCTATTCACTTTTTTTTCACCCTATGTTATATGTCCATTATTTATTTTTTAGCAAGTAATCCTCTATTTTACTCTGTATTATAAGCCTATTTATTAATCTGTCCAGTCTTAAAGGACTATATTCTACTTTACCCTGTGTTATAGGGTAACATATAGGCCCATTGATTAGGTAGGCACCTCTTCTAAATTCTATGTTAGTTTCCTTCCTAACTAATCTCGAGTCTGTATGCTTTGGGCCAGTATTCTACATGATGAACAGTTAGGCTTTAGGTTCCACTAATCCAATCTATGGGATGTACTTGTCTACCACCTCTCTAGCTGCTAAGCTGGAGCACAAAAGCAGCATAAATAAGACATAAACAAATGGGTGTGGCTGTGTCCCAATAAAAACTATTTAGGCCTCTGGCTTGTGGACCGTAGTTTTTTTTTTTTTTTTTTTTTTTTTTAAACCCCTGAACTAAGTCATATAAAATCAATATAAACTTATTACTAAGATTCACAAAGAAACTACATTCTGAGACCTCCTCACAAATTGGTCAGTTGATGCCATCCTCCCACTTGATAATAAACTCATTGAAAATATACTAGTGTACAATGGGCATAGGCTTTCCTATAAGTTCTCCTGGTATTGTAATGGACTAAAGCTGCTTCTGAATAAAACAGATGCATGGTATTTAGAATAAGAAAGATAGATATTCTTTATATCATTGGTATGGGTTTTCTGTCTCATGTTAGGTTACAGATAATTGATTTCGCTATCAAATTGTCTTAAGAATGAATATGCATTATTTAAATATTTCAAATCCCAAATGATTACTTTCAGCAGATGTCCACCAACATCTAATTGGCTTATATCTAATGACCTTTTATTAAATCATTTAGTTTCACGGAGGCATAGTTTCAACCGACTTGTTTTTAAGAGGTTTCTAAGAAATTGCAGTGTTAAAAGTTAAACATTCTATGAATGCTATGTGTTGTAGGAGGTCCTATGTTGTTTGAAAGGTTTCCAAAATACTGTGATTTAAGACATGCCCTATGATATAGAATTCTTGGCTCTTTATTTCCTGCTTATCCTTATATTAGGACAGGCCTGGAACTGTTTCCTTAGGACACCACAGCTTGACCTCTAAAGCATTATCTGGGCTCATTTCCATCCAGAGATAGTCTTGAATTTAAGAACATGTCCCAACTGGATTATTTTATTTTATTTTATTTTATTTTATTTTATTTTATTTTATTTTATTTTTGCTTCTACAACATTATTTTCATTTATTTTTTAGTATTTCTAATAATTTTTTATTTTTCAATTACAGTTGACATATATTATTATATTAGTTTCAGGCATACAACATAGTGACTAGACACTTATATAACTTATGAAGTAATCACTCTATAAATCTACTACCTGTCTGACATCATACATAGTTATTACATTCTTATCGACTACCGAATTATTTTATTTTCTTAGGATTGCAAGAGAATGGGAGGATGAACCTCTGTCTTCCACTAAATTGATTACTGACACATATGGATTTTACCCTTTCTCAATATCATATAATTTGAAATTGAGTTTTCTCCTTTGAAATTCTGAAAGTTAAAATGTGAAAAGTATAATTCATGAAACACTTCTGGATGGATATTGATATATTCTTTTCTATATATTAGTTTTAAAACTTTTTCAGTGGTGAAAGGTAGCAGAATATTCCACCCCAAAAGATATCTCTTTGGCATAAGGATGGTTTTGAGCTGATTATTTTTGAGAAACAGCAGATAATGAAGAAGCTCTGAAAATAGAGTAGAAGTTACTATCTTGTAGGGGTCATTTACTATTATAAAGAAAATTGCCTGTAATATGTCTCCCTCTCTGTACCAGGCCAAGAAGGATGACTCTAAATCTCCAAAGACTTTTACTGATCTAGAAGGCAAGGATTTAAATCTGCATAACAAACCTTACCCTTGTTTACTGTGCTTTTCTTGGTCACCTGCCAAAACTGGCCTCGCTTCCCCCCATGACATCTTTTTTTGTTTTTGTTTTTTGTCTTTATCTGAAGATAATATTTCAGGTGGTGGTTTGGGTGATCTTGGGGATTTATTCATTTTCCCTGGGTATCGCCCTTGTATACATGAGGTATACATGTTAATAAACTACTGTTTGTTTTTCTGTTGTTAACCTGCCTGTTATTATAGAGAGTATCAGCCAAGAACTCAGAAGGGTAGAAGGAGAATTATTTTTCTTCCCCTATGGAGTGTTCCACAGAGACTGCCATGTTGGAGAAAGGGAAAAGGGTGCAAAGCAGATGTTGCTGGGTGGGCTCTCTGAGCCCTCCAGCCAAAGTCAAACAGATTATCTCCACATACTGTTTCATTTTAATAAAGTTTCTTCTGCTACAAAATTGAGAACCATTGCTCTAGAGACATTTTAATCCTTGGAATTTAGCTGTCAGCGAACTATTGGCCTTTCATAAAATTGCTCTTGCAGAACTGTGTTTAGTCTCTTTGCTCTGGCTTTTTTTGTTGGGCTTCATTAAAAGAAATAGGAAAGCGAAACTTATTAGTACATTTTTTGGTAAGAATATCACTTAGGACATTGCTCTCCATGCCACATACACTGTCCCTCTATGAATATGTATTAAAGATTTTTCTCTTGAACTAGAAAATTGGGGCTCTCCTATGAAATCGATTTTCTTTAATTTCATAGATGTCATAAATTTCACAACTGTTAATCATTAGCTATTAGAAAGGTCCTGAATTTGGACCTTTCCCCAGAAACTAGTTATATGCAGTTTTGCAGACTTTATTTACATGTGACTTTTTAAAAGTTTTTTTATTTATTAATCATGTGCCTCCATGTCTCTATTCACTTTTATCTGGATGGTTGTATATGTCTCTGAATATACTCAAAATCAATTTGGGTGAAATGAGCTTGTCAGACAGACAAGCTCTGTTACCTGGCATAAAAAAGCCTTTTTAAGCAAAAGAGTTTATTCTGTTATATAACAACAACAACAACAACAACAACAACAACAAAAAGATCCAGGGATTGAGTGGGTTTCAGAATTTCCCTGACCAAGGGTTCAAGTAAAACCACAAGAATATGGGTTTTCTCTCTCTGCCTCTTAATGCTATCTTCTGCTGTGCTGGTTTTATTTTCAGAAAAAAATATCTCTTTTTTGACAATAGCAATATGTGTATAAAAGGTCTAGCTTGGATGATTGGTGTATTAGGATTCTCCAAAGATATATATATATATATATATATATATATATATATATATATATCATTAGCTGACACGATAAAAGTCAGGCAAGTCCCAAGATCTGCAGGTCTGCAGGGCATGTTGGCAAGCTGGAGAACCAAGAAATCCAATGGTTTAGTTCCTATCAGAATGCCAGCAGGCTTTAGACTCAGGAAGATCTGATATTTCAATTTGAGTTTGAAGGCAGGAAAAAGACAACATTCTAGTTCGCAGGCAGTCAGACAGAATTCTCTCTTATTAGGGGTGGGTTCACATTTTTGGTCTTTTCAGGTCTTCAACTGATTGAATGAGGCCCACCCACATTTGTTCTCCTTAGTTTACCAAATCAAATGTTAATCTCACTCAGATATATTCTTGTGGATACACCCAAATAATATTTGACCAAATATATGCTCGTTTCATAGCCTGGTCAATAAAATTAGCCATCACAATCGGATTTCCTGAAAGCATCTAGAATTAAATCTAATTTGGCCTGATTTACTTGATTTTGGTAGTGTGTTCATTCCTGGCCAATATTTGAGGCCAGGAAATGAAATATACCATTTCCTAGGCCTAGATCATATAATATACTCTGTCAGCAATACAAGAGGAGAAATAAAGTCTGAGAGTATAAGGGGGTGGTTCTCTGAAATCCAAAGCAGAATACAGCTAACATAAGTGACTGTTGGAGCAAAATAAAAAAAGAAATGTTCATTTTTGGGACATAACTAAAAATGTAATGAGAATGAGCTATTTTTTCAGTCCTCTAAAAAATAAAGCATTCAGTTATCCTTCATGGTCACTGGAATAGTAATTTGTAAGGGGTGACCATAAAATAACAGGACTGTTTTTTATTTAAAACAAACATAAAAGAATTTATATATTCAAATGAGAATAGCAATTCAAGGTTTTACCTTGGAGAGCAATATACATAATGATAATAACCACTAATTCAATGTCCATTCTTTCAGGAATTTTAGGAATGTAGCTAAGACAAAACAACATTACTTTTAATGTTGACTATCAAATTCTTCTCAGTAACAGCCTCTCTGGGCATAACAAGAATGTCCTTGGGAGTAAGAATAAAAGGTAACTACACTGATTTTCAAAAGAAATGAAACAGAAACGGTGGTTAGAAGTAGAGGAGATATTAGGGGAATGTTAGGAGTTAGAGGAAGTAACTTTAGTAGGAAAGTTGGCTGGTAACAGGAAATAAACCACAACATTTCTAACATTCATTTTTAAGTCTGTTAATATTCTGTTAATGTCTATTAGACACAAATGCTTTGGATGAGTGATGGTGCTTTGGAGAAATCAGAGAAAAGGGGCTGTGCCCCGTATAAGGTGGCAAAGTTAGAGAAAGAAGGAAGATACAAGACACAATATGTGAAAGAGATCAAAGGTTGAGCAAAAACAAGGATTTAGAGAAAGAGATGACCGCAGAATATAAGCTTCAGTGTGACTCAGAGCAACTTGGGGACTGGAGTTCCCAAAGGTCATAGAGTAAAAAGGAAAGGGTGATCTCAGCTGACATCTGGATTAGAAATATAGCGTTGCTAAGTTTCTCAACAGTTCCTGTATCGATATCCACACTTGCTCATAAGAAAACTGATTCAGAGAGATCAAGTGACTTGCCCAAGGTTACACATCTTATAAAGTGGCACAGCTAGAATTTCATCCCAAGTCTGATTCTAAAACCCATGCTCTTAATTTACTTTATGCTAAATTACTTGCCCTTATTTTGCCTTTGTGTACAACTGTTTTGTGTGCTTACCATTTAGATTTGACGTAAGAGTTATTTAATATTTATAACAAGGTCTAAAATTGCCACTGAACTAAAACACTTGTATCTGCATGGTCAGTAGATTCTCTTTCTAAAGGAGGCTCAGTACAGAAAGCCAATGAAAATCTGATGGGCAGAGGTGGTGTCAGCATCACAGCTGCTCGTTTTCATCTTTCCCTTCAACATGTTCCTCATTTTTGTATTTTTCCTTAACAATAAAAATTTTTGATCCATTCATGGACAAAAGTGTCTTTGAGGGAGCTGTGGGATCCAGCACCTTATGCTAAGGGTTCCAGGAGGAGTCTTCATCACCACCCGACAGGCCTTACAAGAAATGCTGAAAGGAGTCCTTGAAGTTGAAATGGCAGAATGTTAACTGGTAACATGAAAATACATGAACATATATAACACACTGGTAAAGGTACGTATATAGGAAAATTTAGAATATTTTAATACTGTAATATGGGAGAGTATTAACCACTTAACTTTAGTACAAAGATCAAAGGACAGGAGTATCAAAAATAACTATAGCTTCAATAATTTGTTAATGAATACACAATATAAAAAGAGGTAAATCATGACATTAAAGACAAAATTTTTGAGGGAGTAAGAGTAAAAGAATAGAGTTTTTTTATGCAATTGTCATAAGTTGTTATTAATGTAAAATAGACTGTCAAATTCATAAGTTGTTCTATATAAGCCTTATGGTAACCACAGAGCAAAACTCTTCAGTGTATTCACAAAATTTAAACAGAAGGGGTCAAAGCATACTGCCATGGAAAATCATCAGTTCACAAAGGAAGGCAGCAAGAGAAGAAGGAAGGAATAAGGGAACCACAAAACAGCCAGAAAACAATAAGACATTAGTAAGTCTTTACCTAGTAATAATTATTCTGAATGTAAACAGATTGAATTTTCTAATGGAAAGACATAGAATGGCTAGAGGAGTGAAAAAACAAGACCCAACTATATGCTTCTTCCAGGAAACTCTCTTCAGCTTTAAGGACATACATAGGCTCAAAGTGAAAAGATGGAAGAAGATATTCCATCCAAAAAAGAGTCAGGGTAGCTATATTTATACCAGACTTTTGGCCAAAAATGATAACAAGAGACAAAGAATGCCATTATATAATGATAAAGAGGTCAATTCATTAAGAAGATATAACAAGTTGTAGCAGGAGAAATCATAAGGTAAATCTCATTTGTACCACATTAAGATAGCTTGGCATGTTCTTTTAATTATGAAAGATAGATTTGCCTATAGAATTTGAAATATCCAGAGCCAGTTGATATCTAACACTCTACATCTCTATGCACACGAGGGATGCTTCTGTTAAGTAGCATTAAAGATAATTTCTTAAAAAGATAAAATCATAGCTTTCATATAGATAGAAAAATGAACATATATTAAAGAATTTATTTTCCTCATTCAATGAAACAACTCAGCTAATGTGATAACTGGTTTAAAAAGAAATTAAAAAGACACTGATGTATTCATAATAAAGGAATTGAACTGCAAGCAGAGATAATCTAGTTTTTCCAAAGGTGGGAGAAATAAGAGGAGTGTGGAGGGAGGAAGTCAATAGAAACGCTCCTGGACAAGACAGAATTTGCATGCTTATCACTTGACAAAGGGTTGTGAAATAGCTCAGAGAAAATGAATGGCTAGAATGTTAGAACCCAGAAGGATGCACCACATGTAGACATGTATAGTTTCCATTTAAACACAGTTATTTTCTATTATAGACTTAAAGTACTTAAAATTTTGGCTAAAGCTTCATCTCCCCAGGAGTGGGGCATGTTGGGTATACTGTTTGCTCTTTGTATCACTCTGATCTGTGCTTTCATGGCTGACCATCCCTTCTTTCATTTACACATTTAAAAAATATCTTAATATGCTAAATCAGGTTTTTCTTTTTCTTTTTTTTTTTTTTTTTTCCTCCTGTAAATCAGGTTTTAATCAAGTCTTGCAGGCCTTATGTGCCATTTTGTCCTTTCTAGGTGGCTCTACAGTTTTGGTCTAATCTCTTCTTAGCATCCTAATCTATTTGATTTTTGAGTTTAAATGGCAAGAATGCAGATGGTGAGGTCAGATAGCTAATCTAAACTTATGTTCATTCTCAATTAGATAGTGAATAGTGAGAATTTAGAGATGGAGAGATAATGACTCTAACTAAAAATTGTTATCTAGATGTGTTTGAATATGTTTGAATAGAGAGGGCTAGCATGTTTACTTTACAGTTAAAAATCAAAGAACCATCTTATTTTCAAGCTCCATTTTTAATGGTGTGATTAAGGTTAGGCATGTCATTGGTAAAGTTATAAAGCTTTGAGATAAAGGTGGACCGACCCACGGGCTGGCACGATATGTGACATCCTTTTTGACATGGTTCCTGTAAACTAGATGCTGAAAGGGTCTGAATTAAAGCCCTGTTGGTGACTCTGGCACATTGAAGAGAAGATTGTGAAAACAGTGAATTGAGGATATTGGACCTGAGTCTTCAGGGACACGGGTGACGTGTCAGCATGAGCCCTACAGATCATGAGGTAAAAACATTGAAGTAATGAAGAGATGGCCTACATGTCTTAAATAAGATTGGGATTAGATGAGCCTTTGGGAAATGAAGGGACGGAGACTGAATCGATCTCATGAATTTGGGGGATTTAGGACCGTGAAATCAATCCCATAATTTATCCTTTCAGAGAATTGGGTCCTTGGACTCTAGGAGACTATTTTCAAGGAATGAGAACTTTGATGTGCGAGAGCCATGGAGGGGATCTGGGTCCTTCCACCTGGGTGACATTGGCAAGGCCCAGCTGGCAGGACCCAGGGCATGACGGAGACTTGGGTTCCTTTGGTCTATCAGGAGCACAAAGGTTTTTGGCAAGTCGAGTTTAATTTCATTAAATTTAATGACTTTGTCTTGTTTCCAAAACATAATTGCATTCTCAAAGGTCACTATCAAAGAGTATATTTTGAGCATTATTACAATAAGGGCATAGTCTTAAAACATGATGACTTTGAAGTGCTAAAAATCATATGTACAGATTTATAAAATTCAGCCACATTACTTTAATATTTTTTATGTTTTTAAGCATTCTTGTTTATGCATAGCATACTGTGTTCTATTTATGATGGTCTGCCGTAAAATGGATTAATACATCATTTTATTTGTCATAAAATCTTCTTTTGTCAAAGGTTCCTTTGTGTAAATAGCATCTATCTTATTTTAATGTAGCTTTAAAGGTGCTGTAACTAAAAGGAAACTCTTTCTCAAATCCCTCTTATCAATTTAAAACAAAGCTTGAAACATAAGCCATTGACCTGCTCTTGTAAAAATTGCCTTGGGGAATTGAGGTACTTGATTCATAGAATTGACTATAATAGCTTCTCCAATGCCATTGTATCCTGTCAGGCATATACTTCTTCAGGGACTTCTCAGAAAGCACATGACAGATTCAATTGTTTAAAAACAGGTTTAGCGAATTCCTCGGATGCCTTTGTTGGATTGGAGATTGTGTGTATCCTGACGTTAAACCCTGTGTAATATGTTATCAACCTCCTACAAGAATTTATCATGAAGATATGTGGGATTTGGGGCACTCATGGTCTTCTCTTCCAGTGGGTCCCCAAACTGGGCCATTGAAGAACAATGCATTACATAGTCTCTTTGCAGATTCATCTTGTACAAATAAAGTGATTTACTTGTGCAATAAAATGATATCTTTCAATTAAAATAAATATATTAAATTTACATTTCTTATTCTTTAACAAAAAAGTAGGAAAGTATTGGTTTGGCAACTCAATGCTGCCATTAAGGTCTCAAGGTTTTTCTGTTCTTTTGATCTATCTTTCTTACCTGGTACTACTATAGGCTATACCACAACCTTATGCCAATATTCCAAGCAGAAAGGAAGGGACAGGTGTATTTTGCCCTTATTAAGCTTTGTCATTTTATTCAGGAATGGAAGCTTCCTCCCACCAGTGACTTTCCCTTAAAGCTCATTGGTCAGAACAGAGTCAAGTGCCTACCCTAGACCATTGGCTGGTTTAGACCAATCATATTGCAGGAGAGAGGCCCTTTTTTTTTTTTTTTTTTTTTTTTTTGTAGAGCGTAGGATCTCTCCTGCCTTTAGAATACAAAATCCGGGGTTCTACTAACAGGGATAAGCAGTGAACAGTGTGTGCTGATGCAGGTGTGTGAGGAGGAGGTCAGGGACAAAACAAGGCTGAAGGAAGATTTGCTGTTAAAATTTTCAGGTAATGAACATCGTAGGTAATGAACATCGTAGAGAGATAATTTAGCATAGAATCAGTGAGATGTTAGGGAAAGCTTAGGTTTATAAGGACAAAGTAATGTGTCTATATTAGGAAGTAATCCAATCTTTTGAAGGAAGAAATGATAGCATCTCATGAGGAAATCAGTAAAAGGCTTGAGAAAAGACGACAAAGGACTGAAAGATATCTCCAAGGTTCTTATCCAGGGGACTAGAAGGCAAGTGTGGTCACTAAAAGCCTGTGGTAGTTGAGATTGAGAGCTGATTTTGGGGAAAGGAACGACAGGTCTTAAAACTCTGTTGAACACAGCATCATTTATTGAGGACTTACCATGTGAAGGTTCCATGTCAGACAGATTCTCAAGATATGAGAAAAAGTGAATTAATATGCTTTTTCCATTGAAGGAGAGATTAATCAATCAATGCGTGATATTTAAGAATGTTTTTAGCACCTGATTGAGTACTCAGAGGGACAGACTTTAGGTGGGGGCAGTCTGTGACCATGTGGCCTCTTAACATAGTGGGACTGTAGGGGATCAAAAAAGGACTTTAGAGAAAAGCAAAACAAGAAAATTGTATTATCAAGGACATAATCGTTGGTAATATATATCCTTTTATGCCTGTTTTAAAATGAAGATATACCACAGAGGAGAGACTACTGAAATCTGAAGTCACTAAAAACTTGGTGTAACTGGGAGTCAGGAGAGGAGACGAAGCATTGCAAAGAGCTTGAATAGGAGATGATGGGAACTTTCCAGACATGCTGAAAGCAGCTGGCATTTGGGCCCATCGTGCTCTTGCAGTATTCCAGTATCTCACGTGCTTCAACTACGTATATTTAGCAAATTCACCAAATAATTTGCAGCTTTCCACTATATCATACAGATCCAGCCCAGGGAGAAGGTGCTTGGACAATTGAACAGAAAAAAATCTTGATGAGAACAGGTTATTTTTATAGATGGGGAAAAAAAAAAACAAAGCGCAACAAAACAAAACCCTGACATTGTAGTCAGATTTATCTAAATGAGACTGGAACCTTGGGAGAAAACTAGAGACAAGCCTGGGATAAAATCAGAAATAGCATTTGTGTGTGTGTGTGTGTGTGTGTGTGTGTGTGTGTGTGTGTGTGTGTGTGATAAATTTGGTAAACAGCCTCTCTACATCATTGTGAGAAAAATCTACACTAAAAGAAATCTGTTTTAATTTTAGACATTTTTTAGAAGGTTATTTTAATTTAATTAATGAGAAATCATAGGTTAATTGCCTCCAGTTTTAATGCGAGGGTATTATGCATGCAGGCATATTTTATTTATATCTCGACTGTTTGATGTACACAATCAATTCAAAAAGGGATAATGAAGAGGTGTTCTGTCCTGTGTGGAATAATAATTAGGGACTCTCGTACAGAATATTTTTATTAATTGCACAGCTCAGTAAACATGTTTGACATAATATTGAGAAATGCATTTGTCAAATTTTACCAATATTTTTCTCTGCTTGTTCCTTTTGCTTTTTCTAGTTTTTTTTTCAGAATCGTTTTTACACTGACCCAGTTTTTCTAAGCTAAGAGACCCCACCTACCACCTTCCAAAGCCCTAACGGTTTGATTTAGCGATTTAGACCACCTGCTAAGTTTGTTATATTATGAAATTCAGGAATTCCTATTGAACCTCTGGCTGCTGTTTCAACAAGATTCACCTATGTTTTTAGGGAAATGGGAGTGTGATTTTCTTTTTTATAGGTAAGTAGAGACCCCATCAGTCTATAATACAGAGTAAATAACATTAGTGAAATCTCTGTGGTGTTTTGATTATTGTTTTATTTACCAAGCAATTTTCCATGTGATCCCTGTCTCCCTAGACAATGCTATTTTCTTTGCTAAGGATTTGGGCTGACATCTCAGGTTCCTTCCTCCCTATGAAATACAACCTGGATTCCTCTTTGTTCAAAGTACAAACTTTGTTTTACTTTATAACTATTCTGCTATATTTGGGGCATCAGCTAATTTAACAGGACATTTTGCTCAGCTTTAGGAAGTGATTTCAACTCAAATGTTCTCTCAACTTCAGTGCATATTTATTGAAAATATTTGTATTTACACTTTTTTTTTTTGAAGGCAATAAGCATGTCTACAAGTTTCTAGAATTTTTTTTTTTTTTTTTTTTGAAAATCTGTATAGCCAGGAAATATATCTTCTTACTGCTTTGGCACTTGACTTTCCTAACTATCATGTTCACTTTTATCACCAACCCCTGACTCCATCACCTCACTTAAGACTTTTTCTGTAGAAAAGTTTTCTACACTTCTCTTCTCTAAGCTTTCCATAAGGGTGTCTCAGCAGGGATAGTGTATCTTAGTTAAGCTAATAGCTTCTAATTGCCACCTGATGCATAACTGCTGTCGAACTGCCAATGCCTGGGAAGGATTCTTTGGCCCCAAGTAAGTCATATGTATGAGACTGATAGAAAATCGTATGGTTCTAAAAATCAAATGTGAATTTTATAGCTTTTCCTCCTAATGTCCAGTTCAAATAGAGCTGAGGTGAAAGTGACTACAGTAATAACATTCAGATGTTGTCACCATCTGGTGCCTGTTTGGTGGCCTATGTTATATGAGCAGGTGGTCCTTGTGTATCTTCGAGTGGCCAGCTGTCCACGTCACAAAAGCCACTGTCACATTTAGTGTTAATTGGCATCTTGGTTGTAATGATCTGCGAAGAAGCCAAAGCTTGAATGGGCTTCAGTATATCATTCGTCTTTGTCCTAAGAGCTCTGGGTCAAGGCTGACAAACATTCTTCTTTCTGTCCTCTTTTTGTAATTTCTTATATGAAAATCTAAAAGAGTCCATAATAAGTACTCTCTATCATTCAACTTATAGAAAATCAAATATACATATTGGTATATTCAAGTTACTCTTAGCTAAAGTAAGAGATCTACAAAACGATCTTTAAAGAAACTTCATAGAATTCAGAAAAGGTCAAGTGGCCTATTTTGAATGCTCTGAAGAAGATTTATTTACTCCCAATTTTAAATATTAAGATTTTAGAAGTAAAACTAGCCTTTACTTTATCTGTTTAATATTTTAAGGGGAGGGGAAGTCTGATCTATAGGTAGTGACTACCAGGAGCAGGAAATCATATAAAACTGCTGATATTTTGACCTATACAACTGGCAGTTTCATATGGTTTAACTTAATACTTCTGCTTTTCAGTTTTCAAGGCTTTCCAGAAATATCTAGCTCCTGAAGTGGGATATTCATATATCATAAATTCTTGGCCACAGGACTGGCATTGAAAATAAGTTTACCCGGACTGACTTGAGCGATGATGTCAATTGCATTAAGGCTGGTCATTGGATGCTATTAGTACGTCTTAAATGGTCATGCCTCTGAGTTCAAGTTACTTACAAAGAATAAAGAGATTTACCTGTATGAATTTTAGTTAGAATGATAGGCACTATTCAATGTCATACACACACACAAATGTTGACATTTAGAGTCAACTTTAAAAAACAAACAGTAATCTTTTATCTAATATCCATCAAACACTGAGAAGGAAGACATACTTGAGAAGTGAAATAATGTTCCAGATGCAGTGGAAAAATTTGTTTCATAGTCAATAAACCGGCTTTAAGTGTTTGCATCAAACTAACTCACAGGTAACCCTACAATCACATCTCTGTTCACCAATCCAGGGGTCCCCAACACCTGAGCCATGGACCAGTTCCGTTCATGGCCTGTTGGGAACCAGACCGCACAGCGGGAGGTGAGTGGCAGGCCAGTAAGTGAAGCTCCATCTGTATTCGCAGCCACTCCCCAGCACTAGCATCACTGTCTCAGCTCCACCTCAGCTCATCAGGCATGAGATTCTCATAGGAGCACCAGGTCCCGGGTGTCAAAATGGTTGGGGACCGCTGCACTAAACCTTCCATGAGTACTTCAACCCTCATTTCTCTTTTCTTTCTTCAAATGTCTCTAAGTGCCACTCAGTCCTTTTTGTTATACAATGTAACCCTTGATTATTAATTGTTTTGAATATTTTTATTTCATATTCACATTTCTTATGTCTCTATATTTTCAGATACTTGGAGTGAGGTGTTGGTATTTTAATTGTTTTGATTCCTCCAAGAACCTAGTGCTATGCCTGGTAAATAGGAGGAAACTATAACTACTACACATTTAGTAAATATTCACTGAGCAAAAGTAAAAAATAGGACAGAAAGTTCTGTAAACTAATTAAATTTTCTAGGTCAGATTTTTTAAAAAAGGAAATGAATAAAATAAGCCATTCACACGTTAATTATCTTCAAGATATTGATCTCTATATAAAAAGGTTAGGATTTGGCATAAATTGAACCATTATAAGCGAAATAAAAGTGAGACTGTCCATTTTTTTTTTTTTGCATTCCATTAATTCTAAGAATTTCAGAGTTCTGAATCAGAACTAACTGCACTAACAAATTATGTAAGCTGAATTAGTCACATTACTCAAGTCCTGCTCTTTTTCCTCTGTGGAATATTTGTCACACAGATATTTAAATGGAATCAGGGCTGTACATAACTATGACACAATACTTTGTCAAACAGAGAAAAAAGTTAATCAGATTGGTGAGTAATCATATACCTACTCCCCCACCTCGTCTTACAGGCTCACCAGAAGTAGACTCTGGAAGGATAGGTCATTAAGGAAACAGAATTAGAGCCTTATTTTACCTTAGTAAAACAGAGCTAAGTCTTAGTTATTAGTCCATGTCTGATATTTTACCTCCTTTGACAATTAGGCAATCTTTATTATAAAAAAGGTTCTATTTAGTGTCTGTCAAATAATCCCGGAAGGAAATATAAAGTACAATATTTCAATATGAAACTGAATGAATCACAACTGGGATGAGTTAAATAAATTAAAATCAAGTTTTGAATGGCCTTATTTGAATTATTAGCTTAGGGAGCTTCTTGAAAAGGCAAGTTGCTACTCTGGAGGCATGCAAAAGGAGAGCATAGGACGTGGTACTCTGATTTTTTCTGTTAGTCCTTTTCCTCAAGAAGCACAAGTCCTTGTTAGGCTGAAGAGTGGCTCATTGTAGTAGCTGGAGAAACATGTCGGTCCAGTGATTTTTCTCTAGTCAAAGGACATGCTAAGGTGGTGGAGATAACACCCAGGACAGCCACAAAGAGAAGTTTAGAAAGAGAATTGTGTTAGCAGGCCTAAACTGCAGTACAAATTGCAACAGAAAAATGGAAGTCTGAGAAGAAACAGTGGAAAAATATGACTTGATATTACAGAAGAAAATAAAAATATTAGGAAAAGATCTCAAGGTTTTAACATTATGGAAAGTTGAATAACAGAAGGAAAATAAGAAACCAGTTGGGAACTCTAGGAAAAATTAAAAGCTGTACAAGAAATAAAATATGATCATATTATACTATTTGACTATAGAATAAACAATAATTGTATGGTAATAAGTAAATGCTGCCTTAAAATTTCAATCTTGAGGATAAGACGTTTGGGATAAAATATAGACTACGTATTTATGATTGAAAACAGAATGTAAATGTTATTACCATGGCAATGTAGAATACAGATAGCAATGTTTGGAGGAGCAAAGGTGGCAAGAGAGCTAAAGAGAAGAACAGAGACAGGAATGTTCTCGTAATACAGAGTGAGGAGTCAAGAGATGCTGTACCAGTTGATGAAATAAGAAACAAAGAAGAAAATATGTTATTTACAGTTATGAACACAACAGGTAGAAAACCTAAAAAAATAGTAATGTAACTATTTCAAATGGATGGTGGGAGGAAGTGAAGAGTGAGGTAAGTGAGCTAAAACCTAGTCCATCACAGCAGGGAGTGGATAGTTAATGCATAAAATTCCTGAATCTGTAAATAAGTGTATAAACATACTATTTGGAGCATAGACATAATCATGGGAAGAAAATGTTAAAAATGGCTTCTGTGGATCCATACTAAATGGATGGGGGGGCAGGGCGTGGATAGAATACCATTTTTTTTTTACTAAAAGTCTTTCTATATGAGGTGAGTTTTGAATCATGTTTATATGTAATTCTAATAAGTATTTTGCAAAAAGCTGTTTGAAAAATGGAAAACTCTCATTCACTGACTATACAACCATTGTATACTCATGCACTTCTGTGTGTAGATTTAAGCCATTACAAACTGATCAGGGTCAGTTCAGGACCATGTCTTTCCTGAGAAAGCTTTCTGTAGATTTAGACCTCCATAAATTCTCCTTCCTTTCCATTCAATTTCAAGGTCATCAGTTTCAGGCGGGAAAATTTAAAAAATTGTTTAATAATAAATAATGTATTCATATGACTCAAATTCAAAAGGTACAAAAGGAAATATAACAGAGTCTGCATACTATTCACGTTCCTCTTTTATTCAATATTAATCTCCTTGTTGTTCTTTGAGAGCCTTCCAGAGTTACTTAACACACATAGAAGTTAATATGTAAATTTATGAAATCCTGTTCGATTACAAATTTTTGGATGGTTGGAGCTTATAATCCATTTTAAAGAAAAATATATCCCCAGACAATTAGAAACAATTGTTTCTCCATTTGTTATATATTAATTTATCAAAGATGTCTGCATAACAAAACCCCAGAACCTAAATATATAACTCAATGAACTCGTTAATGAATATATTTATATGCAGTATGCAATGATAACAAAGTTTGTTATTCAAAATATAGCCCATAAACCAGCAGCATCGACATTACCCGAGAGCTTTTTCAGAAACACCAAATATCTGACTCAAACCCAGTCAATCAGAATCTGCTTTTTGTAGGCACATTAAAGTTTGAAAAACAACACTCCACAGGGTCAGTTATTAACCACATTTTGTATGAGCTTGCCTTTCTCAATTTGCTTTACAATTTATTGATCATTTATCATTTATCATTATTCTTACACATGAGTGTTTCTACATCTCTTAGGCTGCCCTTTCTCATTTTTAGGAAATATTTTTACTTAAGATATGGAGATGATGACTATGACGTCAAACTTGATTAGACGACATCCAGAGGGATCAGTTCTATCTGGAGAACACATGACAAATGACTGAAGCTCACTCTGATCCTGCCCGGCATCACGCATAATGTTTGCAGATTCATTTTATTGTGGTTTTCAACTTAGATAGGAAATGGTGAATAAAAATTTTTGTCAGTCATTATGGTGACTCTTCTGAGACTGAGAGATCAGGTAGCAATAAAAATCAATGCTACCCTCCCTCTACTTAAAAAAAAATGGTACAATAATATACAGACTGTGCTACACTTCTATTTTCTCCTTTAGACATCATTGCATGTCAGCAAAGAAACTACCTCATTCTTCTTTTATGTCAGCCAAGTACTCCATTATATGGTTAAGCCATAATTTAATAAAAAATTCCCCTTTGGATAGATACTTGGGTTATTTTCAATATTTTACTGTTATAAAGAATGCTGCATAAATTTTGTACATGGATCTTTTCATATGCATTAAAGTATATCTGTTGAAGAATAGAGGGTAGCTAGATATAATGACTTGACCACTGGTGATTTTGAAATTTTCATAGCTATTGTTAACTTGTCCTCAATTTAATTTACATTCCACATGGGAGGGGCCTAGCTCTCCACTCCTTGTTCAACAACAGTGTGTTATCAAACTGTGGGATTTGGAGACTTCTGAACTATGAAAAGGTAGTTCAGTGCAGTTTTAATTTACTATTTTGTTATTATAAAATGTATCTTTTCATGTGTTTATGAGCTATTTGCTATTCTTGTCTTGTGTGCAAACTATTCTAATCTGCTCATTTTTCTTTTGGTTCGTTGGCCTTTTTCTTACTGATTTGTTAGAATCTTTAATATTAGGAAGACCGAATTTAAAATGTAATATAAGTTAAACGTTTTTTCCCCCCTGTTTGTTATGTTTTGACTTATAGTCCATCTCTCTATATATCTTTCTCTATCTATCTATCTATCTATCTATCTATCTATCTACTTACTTAGATATCTCTTTATCATCAATCATCTGTCCCCCTATCTCAACAGTTTTTATAACAATGTTTAAAATAATTTATATTGCTGAATCAATCAATCTTTTATTTCATAGGCTCTAGCTGTTCCCACTCTGAATTGCTAAAAGAATTCTCATAGTTTCTTTATCGTTCATTTGTGGTTTTACTTATTTATTTTTTAGATTGTGATTCATTTCTCAGTTATCTCAATTCTATATACTGAATGATTCATTGTTATATAAAGAACTTTTTAATAGTACAGATTCCTAAAAGCCACACCCAGTTATTATTATTTAGTAAATTTTGGCAGGATGCCCAAAGAAAGTCTCAGGCCATTTGGATGTGCAGCCATATTTGTGAATTATAGTAAATTTCTGGCTCCAAATTCCAATGTGTGAGTTTTTTCCCCACACATCCAAGTAATTCTTGGATACAGGCTGGGCGTCCTACAGTTAAACTCAATTCTGACACTATTTACTTGGAGATAACATCAGATTTCACAGGTTAAGGGCTCAGTCCCACAAGACTCCTCCTCACCCCTTTCAGACACCATTTGCAAGTCTAGGTCATCACCTGGACTTTTCAACACCTGGCCATAGATTGGAGATGCCAACGACCACCTCCCTGAGTATGGTTAATTTTCTAATGAGCTCACAGAACTCAGAGAAACATTTTAATTACTGGAATGCCAGTTTATTATAAAAGGATATGACTCAGGATCAGTTAGATGGAGTGGATGCATAGGGCAAGGTGGGGGTGAAAGGCATGGAGCATTCATGCCCCTTCCAGCATGCCACTCTCCCCAAATCTTCGCGTATTCATCAACCCAGAAGGAAGGAGAAATTTTCTACCAGCCACTTTCCCACTGACTTGCAGTAGGAGAAGAAAACTTTTCTTCCCTTCTAGGTTCTTTGGCTGGTCTAATAACTAAATTGACATAAGACAGATTAACAGAAGAAAACAAAACCAAATTTAATTTTGTACATATGGGAACCCCAAAGATATGAGGCTCAAAGAAATGACCAAGGCAAGATGGCTTTTATACCTTTTAGAACAAAGAAACAATAAGTATATGAAGAATTGACAGGATAAAGAAGTTTGGCCTTGCCTTGGGGTAGTAAATTAGTAAATTAGAAGGAACAAGGTTTGTTTATACAGCCTTCTCAGTCCTAAATTCCCAATCTCCTTTGATGAAGATCTCTTCCACCTTTCTGGTACAAGCAGGGCACCTTTCATGAGGGAGATTTATTTCCTGCTTTCAGGAAGACAAAGAAGATCAGCATGTTCTTGCACCAGCTGTTTTTTTTTTAAGTAACTTTAACTCAAAATAATATGTGAAAGTGGCATATTTTTGGGGGTATATTCTGTTCCCCTTCACTGCTATGAAGTGCTAACATTCGTTCTTGGACACCTAATCCTTAAGCTGCATAGCACAATAAACTTATATTAATGGAAAGTAGGGGTTTATGGACTTGCTTCTAGCAGGAGTTCTAGCTGAATGTGACCACCATCAGTTACTATCAGGTTAATTCTTAACCCTAACCACACATCAAAATACTTGGGAAGCATTCTACAACATTGATGCTCGGTCCCCATCCATGAACTCAAACCACTCAAGTTCAGAATACCTGATCGCAAGTCCAAGTCCTCATCTTTTCCTCTGTATCATAATCTCCTTTATTATAACAGAATGGGGCAAAAGAAGGTGTGGGTATGAGGAGGGTGAGGAAAAAGAACTGGTTGCAGGGCACCAAAGAAGTACTAGGGACTTAGGGTTCCAAGAGATGGCAGAAGGGTTCTAAATAGGACAGGGAAAGGATGCTGAAGGTGAATTTCACATTTAAATACTTTTTCTTCTCTATCTAGAAGGGCAAGTAGAACACCGCTACATCGTATGTGAGGGAGATAATTGCTCTTTCACCAGGGGACAAAGCGTAGGACATACATCAGATTTTTCAGAGGAAAGTGCTGATGTTGTATATGCTTTTTCCCTTTAAATGGTGTACTTCCTCAAGGCCTTGACCTTTCTCTGCATGCAACGCCATAAATACTGGTCTTGACCTTCCTCCACGTGCGACGCCATAAATACTGGGAGGCTTTTTAATGCCACAGTTCCAAGGATTTGTTTAGGTTTTCTGCAGGACCTGATGCCTCTCATTTTCTTGAAGAAAGATAATGAAATCTTGCTAATTCATAATTCACAGGCTAGATAGACTGTTTGCTAAGATTTTGGATGCTATAAACAAGGGCTTATCTTGGCTTTCCAGCTTATATTTATAAGGAAGTCTCTAAAGCGTTTTGCAAACAGTACTTGGGCCTAAGAAGCAGTTTAAATCGTGTCATTCATGGCAAGTCATTGCCTTGTCCTGAGGATAAACCCAATGTTGTGTGCTGAGTAAACATTTATATTACACAATTGTAAGCATTTAACAAGGCTGAAGTGCTTTCTGACTTTAAAAGATGGCTACTCATTAGACCTATATCTCGTTACAGACCCACTCTGAGAAACATAATCAGAGTTGAGGTTAAAATAGAGCTTCTGGACTAAGCCCTTAGCCGTGCTTGGTGCAGAGCTGGGGAAGCTGAGGCGAGACTGCAGGCAGACGGCTTGCACTGAGCTCCAACCACGGAGTGCCTGGTTTGACTCAGAGAAGGCTGGAGCAGCCTCTCTCCCAAGCCTCTTCTTTATTCTGTTACAGCTGAACCACCCCCACGTCTTTCCACGTCTTTCCTGCTTACTCCTGTTCCCTCAGGCATCTGAGTCAGTGCTGAGGCTTTGGAAATGTCTGTCTTCCACGGCCAGTGAGTGTGTGTGTGTGTGTGTGTGTGTGTCTTTTTCTTCTTGTTGCTCTATTACCAGTTCCATTCCATTAGTCTACCATAAAAATTGAAGGACCTTATCAGCTTTCTGAAATGCTGGAAATGGGTGGGTTACAGTTTCAGGGACTGATCAAAACTGCATGGATCTGGCATTTTTTACTTTGCTCCAAGGCTAATGTCATTTATGGAACTGGCAAAATGCAGCCACTTGCAGAGTCTTATGTTAAATAATAGAGTAATAAACATGAAAGAAAATCCATTTAGAAACACAAACATTCATATGTGAGACCATTTTTATGTCTCCTCCTTGATTCCTACTCGTACGATTATAAAACATGAGGGTGAGGATTTTTTTCCTCTAATTTTTCTATCACCAGCCCCTAACATGCAGCCTGACAGACAAAAAGGTTACAACAACGATTGTCTGTTTGAAGAATAAGTAGAAGGACCGGGCTGGCATTTTTATATTTTGAATTAGGAAGGCTGAACGTTGGAGACGGACATTTTCTTGGACTCCTTCAGTGCTTCCGCAGGACGGTGGAGAGAGTTAAGAAAGCGCTGGCCGAGAGAAGACACCGGCTCGATCCGAATAAGTCACGTCGCCCCCCTCTCTTGTGTGCATGCCACGTGCGGGCATTGGGCCCAGGCACCTTACATACCTTATTTCGTTTAGTTCCGTCAACGGCCTTCGGAACTGGGTCTTCTCCCCATTTCACAGAGTGGAAAACTGAGACTTAAAGAATAACAACCTAAAGATCATGTAATGGTTAAGGAGCAGATCCAGAATTCAAACGTGTGAACCTAGAACCTAGAAAGAACCCAACGCTTAGTTTGACGCCTGCATCCTGAGTTTTTAAGAGCAGCCGAAGTCTTTTTTTCCACTGAAGGGAGAAAAGGGGAGGGGAGGATGAGACGAGATGGGTGAGGGGCTCACAGTGGCCTGCACTGAATGCTGGTCCCATGTTTAACAGTCGTGCTTCTCATTGTCTCTTCCTAGCTGGTAGTTTGCGGCTTTCAAGATATCACTTAAGGAGAACATTTGAGAAATTGCTTGTGGGTGATCATCTATAGACTGTGATGTAATTATTGCTCACCGCAGGGCTGCGCTGAGAAGTGACAGGGGCCCGTATTGAAACATTCTGTGAAGAGGACTTGAACGCTGTACCAGCTGCATGTCCCTGGCTTCCTCCCAAGAGCTCCTGATGGGACATTCTCCATGATTTCTAAGACCACCTGGAGTTATTAGTCCCTTGAGGACCCCCGTAAGACCCATTATTATTCTTTCCTTTGCTCCCCAGGTGCCTTAACGCAGATCCTTATTCATTGTGAGATTGGAAACACGTGCACGTGCAGCTCTCGTCTCAGGCAGCAATAAAATGCTATTACGCCTGATCCCTAAATGGAATGACGTGGGAAGCTCTTTCCTAACGTCAGTAAACCCCATGTCTGTGCAATCAGGAACCAGACGTTGGAACCCTACCTTGTGGCTAAGCCAGCATCTTTATCACTGTGGTAATTAGAACCTGGTTTTTATGCTTTGTCTTATTATAATATTGTTAATAGGTAAAAAATTTTTAATTAGTTTTTCTTTTTGGATTTGAGTTTTGAGGCAACTTTAAAAGTTTTTTTTTCCTGAGGAGTCAGGTTGGTTTTAAATGAAGAAACGAAGTCTTTGAATCACTGGCATTCTTTTCCACGTATTTTTCCCAAGGCTGCAGTGTTGGTAACATTTTTGAAAATGCTTTTGACATAAAGATCTATTCTTTAAAAAATTCATTGATGAGAAAGATATGAATTGATATAGAGAGAATTTTTAAATTAATGTATAAAACTTTTCACTGAAGGCACATAAATAACTGGCTGAGAATATGGTCATGTTTAGGAATATCACACTAACGATTTCTAACTTACTATTTCCATGTCCACTTTAAATTTCTTATTAACATGAATTCAGTATACAACAAATAACTGCACTTAAAAACACCAAAACCGAGTATGTATGTATGTATTTACTTATCTATCTATATCAGTTTTCCTTCCATGGAAAACATGCTCCTGAATGTAATGAGTAAAACCAGAGGCAATTGTGCTAATTTTGACTGAGTTTTTAGAGTAAGTGCCATTTCTAAAGTTGTAATTCTTCCTTTTAAGGGGTAGAGGGCGAGAAAAAGGACAGAAGAAGAAAAGCGCCTCTGTGTTTGCATGGGGTGCCTAGGGCAGGCACGGGGCCTGTCGTGCATCTCCGTGCTCCTCAGAACCATCTTTGTGGGGCAGGTTCTCACCTCCTTGACTGAAAGCTGGAATTTAGACCCCGTTTGATGCCAAGGACCCTATTTTTCCTACTATCTCTCTATGTCTTTCTGGGTATTCCTGAAGGAGAAAGGCAGTTTATTTGTAAACCTTTTTTTCACTTAGCTGGCAATACATTAAAAGTCCTTTTTCCATAGCTAAATGATATTTAAGAAAAGAAAAAAATGTGGTGAAGCTAGGTATAGCTGGTTGAAATGAAAATGGCTTCCTTATTTCTGCATAAGCAAAATATACCACTTATAGGGGAAAAAAAGAATTTATGAATAGAAATAGAATCAGGTCACAGTGCATTTCCTTATTCTCCGCTGGAAGTTATTACTCAAGCACTGTGTTTTTACCTCTTTTATAATACCTGTCATTCTTCCTTGTACTTTTGATAGCAGTTCATCTACCCTGCTATATTCTTAGCTTCTTTAAGGTGCTCATCTTGTCTTTTATTTTTGAACACACTTCCTGTGCCCTGCCTCTTTTCCTACACCAGTTTCTGTTCCACTTGAGATTTTGTACTCACAGGTGGGCCATGTATATTTATGAGATTAAATCGAATGGTCCAATATCAATTCAGAAAAATTCCGATGCAGTTGTACAAATTATTTAAAACAATCCTTTTCCCACTGGGGTAGCGGAGCCTCTAGGTTACTGCTCGCATATCCCCTCTAAGCTCATTAGTATCAAAATGATGTTGATTTCTTCTAAACCAAAACTATTACTCCTCATGATTCAGCGTCTGCTCTTGATCACAATCACTGTGATCTTTCCCAATGTATTCCAGTTAACACACCCATTTTGGTGGCCTTTATAATACTTCCTCTGTTGGTCTTTAAATTGTGCTTAAATAGGCATTAAACTAAATAAGAAAGTATTAATTTCTCTAGTGAAGACAGAAATTTGGAACTCTCTTGTTATGGAGAGTGATGATGAGCTGAGTCCTAAAAAGAATTTCATGATTTGGGTACCTCCTTCCACACCCACTCATCTGCCATGCCATAATGTTTTTAATAAAACATAAATTTTGCCTGCCTCCTTCTTTTCTGCCTTCTTTTTTTCTCTTCCTTCCTTCCTTTGTCTTTCCTTCTCTCTTTGTCTTCCATTCTTCTTTCCTTCATTTAGAAAACCATTCGAAATCCAAATCCTTCAAGTTGTGGTTTGATTTTAGAGTCTTTTATTGACTTACATTTTGGAGTGCTAAGGGGATTATATGAAGTTCTTTTTCTTGTTTTAAAATGTTTCTATTATTTTCTATTTTTTTAATGATTTTTACATTAAAATAGTCCTAGATAGCTCCAAAATAGAATACAAAATTTACATGAAACTTGAAAGAGATTTTGATCTAAGTTATCTTTGGATTACATATCCAGAAAGGCTGGAGGCACAAGGTCTCCCCAAACCCCAAACACACACCTTTTTTTCTCATTATTAGGGATATTTCTGTGAAATTTTTGAGAAGTATTCAAAACCTTTCTGTTAAGACAAGCTTTTCTTTGCAATCTTACCATCTTTATCTTATATCTTTCAGGCTCTTGTTGTAATCCCACAATTCCCTACTCAGAGCCCAACTGATCTAGTTGGGGGAGGGTGTAGGTGGGATGAGGGTGGGGGAGCTGAGCGTGTGGCAGTGTGCTAGACAGAACTTGGGCTGTGCTGGAGGGCCATTGTAAGGACTCTCAAGTTTCTTTCCCACTCCTCCATTGGTGTAATCAGTTGGTACCTTGAAGCTTACTGTGGGTATATATTTACACCACAGAAATTGGCAAAGGCTGCAAATCAGTCTTCCCTGCCCCCCCAGAACTAGTTACTATGTACATACTAGCACACCCTGTATGTTTGATGCCTGGTCTAGGTGTCTTTCTTATGCTTTGTATGTTACCGCTGCCGCCTCACAAGCTATTATGCATTCCTCTCCGGGGATATGAGAAGCAATCAACCTGTCCCCATCTCACAAATGGTTTGGTTATTAATCAAGCAACCATTTGGCCTAGGTTTTTCTTCAATGCATGCTTGTAAGTATGGAAGTATTAGCTCTGAACAGAACCATAGATAAGGGAGCTAAAACCTAGAGTGATTAATAACTCACAAGGTCAGACAATTCCAGTTTGAAGCAAAGCTGGGACAAGAATCCAGGTTTTTAGGTTTTGTTGCTGTTATAAAACTCTGCCTCTTATAACTTAAAAAAAATTCCTAAGTTATAAATGTTCCATTGTAATGAGCTTCAGAAAACATTGCAGTCTACAGAATAAAATAGTAGGTCTAATATTATTAATCTTATTATTAATATTAGTCTTCTTCTTATCTGAAGATTAGAATATATCAAGAGAAATAGAAAATGTGAAAGCATTGGTAAAAATAACCCAAAGCTCTAAATAAATCAATACATGTTAAGAGACACATACTTTTAAACAATTGAATATTTTCATCTGCCAACATTTAAAAGAACATCCGGCTCTTGTTCTCATGACGTTAAACCAAAGTGACGCCATCTTCCTTGTGATTTTCATGGTTCCCTGCAAATCTGTTGTTAGAGAAACTGCAACATCCTTAGCAAAGAAGAGGAAGATAGAGGGCAGCATGCGACCAGAGTGCTGGCTGCCCTGTAAGATAACAGGACCCCACACCTCACTCATCAGAAGATGCAGCCAGAGAGATCCAGGGTGGAGCAGAGGGTCCATGTCCTCTCCCCACCTCTCCAGGAAGAAATGCGACATCTCCTTCTCTTTGTTTAAGGAGAAAAGGGGGATCTTGGAGACATGCCAATGCGGGATAAATGAGTGCTGTGCTAGTTCAAAGTCAACGTGCAGATTGCACAGAGAAAGTGTGCAGAGCTCAGAAGGTGTTATTTTTAGAGGTTGCAAATAAGAGAACTTGCCTGGCAGAAAGTTTTTTTTTTTTTTTCCTCTTGCAGGCCCTTCTAGCCCCAGTAATTGGATAGGTTTGGCAGCCTGAAAGAGGGGCTCACGTTCCTGACGAATGTTCCACTTGCACACGAGCATGATTTAGCGTGCTGCTGAATAAACACAACACGGGGCCGGGAAGGTGAGAACCACCAGCCTCAGCAGAAAGAGAGAGCGAGCCTATAAATATGCCAGGGGGTCAATAGAAGTGATTTCATCCTGCCTTCGCGGGAGCGCTGATGAGGTCTGACAGGGCAGCTCTACTTCATTACTGCATCACAATGGTGACGAGAGCCTGAAGGGCACAGGGAGCGGCTGCAGCAGCAGCAGGCTGTCACCTAAGCTGCAGCTCCCAGGAAGGCCAGCCTAGAAGAAAACGACAATAGATCAAGGAGGACATGACAGGCTGTGGCTTTCTGCTTCCTCTTCCTGCACTGTTTTATTCTCCCTCTACCCTTTCCCTGTCTCTGTCTATAGCTATCTCTCTGTCTGTCTGTCTCTCTCCCCCCACTTCTCCCTCCCTCTCCTTCCATCCCTTTGCTGTCTCTAGAAAGAACCTTTTCTGTTGCTGGCAGGGCATAGGTAACAAAGGAAAGATAGGAGTCCTCGCCGTGGAGGTGGCGAGTGGAGAGCTCTTAGCCGCAGTAGTTAGGGTGGGACGCGAACACCTTGTCAGACAGAGATGAGAGGATGCTGGCGGAGCAGGGATGCTGAACTGTTGGGGTGGGGGAGGAATCTTTCTGGGAAAATCACCCTTAAAACAGTTCAGCAGCTGAAATCAAGCTATTTTCCTGTAACTGTTTTCTTTTTACTTCAGGAAATAATAGCAGATCATTTTCCCCAGGGACTCCCTGTTACCCCATTGTTCCTGGCTCTTCCCTCAGGGGCAGGCAGCTTCTCTTTCCTTTCTGCCCCCAGACCTCCATTTGCCCCTGGAAATTGTTTCCCCTTCTCTCGGGATGGTGACCATAACTCACACGCACTCTTTTAGCCCTGCTCCTTCCGTCTCTGTCCTTTGCTGGTTGAGCCTGACAAACGGAGTGGCAGCCCCGCGCCCAAACCGTTCAGCCATCTTAACCCAGGTTCTGATTGCTGCATTATCGATCTGCCTGTGGACTGTCTAGAAAAATGAAAAGGCCGAATGATTGTGAAATAGACGTAGTACTCCTCCGTGGCACCTTCCTCTTTTTCTGTCCTCAGCTAGTGAAACACTACAGCTATTTATTTAGTCTTTGCAATTTCCAGGAAAGCGAAGAGGTCAGAAAGGGGTTTTAAGGCAAGCTGTTCTGTTTTTCCCTGCCTGGTCTGCCTTCCTCACTACAGCTATCCCAACTCTATAAATCATGGTCACATTTTTATGAACAGGTATTATAATATTTGTTAGGGACCATCATTCTTTCACAGTCATTTTATATACAGGAAAAGATAAGCAGATACACAAGTCTTACCTGTATTTCTTAAAGCAAGGTTTATTTCCAGAAAATCATTTTGGTTATAAGATGTTTGTTGTTCTTGGCCTGCTGATTTATACCAGTTTTCTAAACTTCATAGGTTAATATAGTCCCACTAAAAGTCTTTTTTTTTTTTTTTTTTTTTTGTTTGTTTGTTTGTTTGATATGCCATGTTTTTGGTGTATGGTTACAGAGTTTATATGCAGCATTGCTAGGTAAGGCTAAAACTTCAAACATGCTGTTTGAAAACACACACATACATGCATGATTTCATGAGTCCAGGCCTGAATTCTGCCCCAATGACTATTGAGTTGATTTAGAAGAAAGATCTTGTAACTTGCAGGGGTGTTTGTTTGTTTGTGTCTGTTTTGTACTAAAACAAGCTTTTCAGAAGGATATCCATTAATAAGGAAAGGGCTTATCATTGTCTGGCTTGGATCTGTTTAGTTTTTGTCTTGTCTAACTGCCTGTAGGTGATGGACTTCCCATGGGAAGAGTCAATGTTGCTCATCTTTTTTTCCCTCTGCTAGGCCTACCTTGGTGTTTGGGCATAATAAGGGAGAATAATTGTTAGTTGAATAAAATCTAAAGCATATTTTAGTATTTCATCTCCAGTGAAAACAATCTTTAGGAGTTGTGGAACAATGAGAAATGATAGGAAGGAAAACTCCTAAAAGTGGCTTAGCCCAATAATATATTTAATTCTAAATTTTTAGCAACAGTTTGGTTTATTTATTACTATTTAGAAGAGAAAATATATGAAGTCATAAAATTAGCAAAGTAGAGTTAGGAAATTAAAAGACTCCTTAAGAAAAACAAATGAATAAGGATATTCATCAGGAAAATAATGAAAGAATCAGCATTTTCAAGTGTATGAATGATTAGTTCTGAAAAAGCAGCTGGAATTTCTACTTTACAAGGACAAAGAAGAGCAAAAGGAAAGATATTTGATAAACCTTTTTGTCTTGTAAGCTTTGAAAATGATACATACTCCATTTCCCCAGCATTTTTTTAAATAAGAGAAAAACTAGTGACCAAAAAGGAAGTAAAAAAAAAAAAAAAAAACACTAAAAAATAAAAAGAAAATCCCACAATAACTGCAAAACTGAAAATTAGGCCGAGAGATAGACAGAAGGGATTGGGCAACAAGATAGTGAAGTGAAAATATAAACTGTGGCCCTCGGTCCTGGCTTCATGCTCAGCATGGCTGGTAGAGCTCATTACCTGCAGAAATGTGGTCTTGGCGACCTCGGCTAAGTGCACGTAGTGTTAATACACTTTTGTTACCGATTCTGTGGCAGCATCTCTGTGTTCGTGCCTAGATAGTATTGCTCCTGCTTCCACCCCCAATCTGTTCCTTGCCTGTCCATGTCTATGACGCCTTCAAAATAGGAATAAAGTCTGCCCATTGTGAATGGACCCACTGAGAACTTGTTATATAATGAAGAGAAAATTCGGTAAATGCTTCAAGCTTTAGTTTCCTTAGCATTGTGATTACGATGTGCCTTGTAGTTTTCTTCATGTTTCTTATGCATGGATTCCGTTAAGCTTCTTGCAACTATAAGTTTGTAATTTTCATCAAGTTTGGAAAAATTTTGGCCATTATTTCTTAAAATATATTTTCTGTCCCCTGCTTTCTTTCTTCTCCTTTGAGAACTGCAATTAATGCGTATATCAGGCCACTCCAAGATATTCCAAGGTGTTCATGGATACTCTGCTCATATTTTTGTTAGTCTTTTTTTCTCTATTTCATTTTAAATTGTTTTTATTCTATGTTTTCAAAGTCACTATTTTATTTTGTGCATTTTCGAGTCTGTTGTTAGTCGCATTCAGTATATTCTCCATCTCGGTCATAGTAGTTTTTATCTCTGGAATTCTGATTTGGATCTTTTTCACTCTTCTGTGGCTCTCTTTCTCTAGTGTTTTGAATATATGGAATACAGTTATGGTAACTGATTTTATGCCCTTGTTTGTTAATTCTAATGTGTTGGTTCTGGGTCACTTTAGCTTGTTGATTCTTCTCCTTAGTATGAGTTGTATTTTCTAGTTTTCTTGCATGTCTGGTAACTTTTGGTGAGATGTGAATCTTCTCTTTTTGACCCCTGAGTGGTTTTTTATTCCTACACATCCTGCATTTTATTCTGAGACATCTTTAAGTTATTTAGACACAGTGACCCTTTTAAGTCTTGCTTTTAAGCTTTGTTGGGTGAGCCCAGAAGCTGTATTTATCAGAGTTAATTTTAACCCATTACTGAAGCAAGACCCCTGAATACTCGACCCAATGCACAGTCTAACTGGGGGCTTGGGGGTGGGGACACAGGTACTTTTCTCTGCCCTGTGTCAGTTCTGGATACTTTTCCCTCTAATCCCGTCAAATGGTTCTTTCCTGGTGTAGAGTGGTTTCCTCATGTGCATGAGCTGATCAGTGCTCTGTTGAATATGTAAGGACAACCCTGTACAGATCATTGGAGTTCTCTCTCTGTGCAGTTCTCTCCTATCCTAGCCATTTTGTTCTCTAGACTTTCATCTCCATACTGTCAACTCAGAGAGTCTGCTGGGTTCTGCCTGATTCCCTTTCCCATCTCTGTGGCCTGGGAATATCTCAAAAAATTAACCTTGATCAGTATCAGGGCTCAGCTCATTGATTTTCAGTCTTTCAGCGATCACCGTTCTTAACTGCTTAATGTCCAAGGTCTTAAAATTGTTGTTTCATATATTTTCTCTAGTATTTTTGGTAAATTTGGTTCTTGTTATACCTTCTTAGCCAGAATCATAAGTCTGTAATTTTCTTATATTTAAAATAACACTTCAATTTTTGACTTACCCACAAAGTTGTGATAATAAATTAAGATATATTTTTAAAATGTATTTAACTACCTTATTCATAGCCCATCTCCTTTCAAAAATTTGTAGAGATAAAAATACAAACATCAGAGAAGAAAATAATGTTAGAAGGTAAGATAAAACCAAGGCTAATATCCCAAAAGTTTATCTTAGTATTTTATTCAACTAAAATTTGTTGAGTGCCTGCTTTATGCCAAGCCCTGGGCGAGATACCAAACAGAGCATTCCAATAACATTCTGTACTGTTGACAGAAAGTATGCACACTTTGTCATGTCCCCAAGATGACATCAACCAGTCATTCAGGAGAGACATAACTTTACTTAATATTAAGATTGAAATCCTTCTTGAGGATTCTTATAAAAAGAAACCATGTCATTTAGTGACTGGTTCTCTCACTTCCCCATTTTCACCCATATTAGCAGTTTGGTACTCCCTGAACTGCTTTATACTTGCCTAGAGATCTGTATTTTCACTCTTTTGGTTTTTTCTATCTGGTTTTCCTCCAGGAAGCATTCCTTGATTTCCTCATCAAAGTTTGATACCTGTCTTAAGAGAGTCCAGAGTCTTCAGGACTTTGGCATAGCTCTTGTGACATTGGGTTATAATGGTTTGTTTATCTGTCTACACTCCAAACTATAAGCTCCTTAAAGGGAGGGATGATGACTTTAATTCTCTGTTTCCAGAGCCTTGGCTACAATGTCTGGCACATAATCAATGTCAACAATGTTGAATAAATGCATAGAATGAACGAGTTAATCCTAAAATAAATAGAAGAGCCAGATTCAAAGGTTTAGTTCTCATAAGTTCTCTCAATATTTGTTCACAGACTATGCCAAAGCACAATTGAGGTGACACATACAGCAATTTGGGTACTCACTTAACTGATGGTCTGGCTAAAGATGATATATTTGAAATGTAAGACATTATTATTTTACATTTCCAATAATGTTAAATGATTGGAATACTAATAATTAACAATATTAATTATTAATATGCTGATTAACAAAAATCCATTATATAATTAATTATTAAATTGATTTTCATTGAAGTATTAATTTAAATTTAATTTAAAAATTTCAAAATAAAGTAATATTAAATAATAATTTGTCGAAGGCTGACTCTCTTAGTTTATTTGGTTCTTCTGTAATTTCTCATTTTTATCTTTTTATGTTACTACTAATACTCTCTAGGGACTTAATGTGTGTGTCTCCCGAAGTTCATATGTTGAAGCCTAAATCCCCAATGTGATAGCCTTTGGAAGTGAAGCCTTTAGGGCATAACTAGATTATGAAGGTGGAGCCCTCAGGAATGGCATTAACATACTTATAAAAAGAGACAAGAGAAGTGATTCCTCTCTCTCCACTATCCGATAATACAATGAGAAGACAGCTGTCTGCAAACCAAGAAGAGTGTCCTCTCCAGACACCAGATCTTTTGGGGTCTTAATCTTGGACTTTTGGTCTCTAAAACCATGAAGAAGAAAGTTCTTCTGTTTAAACCATCCAGTCTATGGTATTCTGTTATGGCAGTCCAAACTAACTAAGACAAAACTAATATATCTTCTATTAGTAATAATAATTATTTCATTAATAAGGTGCTCTCTGAAATAGCTCCTCCCTTACCAGTACCCATTCTTTCTAGTACCTAACTATGATACTGGTTATACAGAAGCCATTAAGTTGAATGAGCGAAAAATTTAAACCTCATAGAGCCTTGTGATCTTGACTTTTTCTTTCATTCTGCCATATATGTGTGCTTATATCATCTGATATGATGATAACAATTCTTCTGATGGGAAAATTTAGGGATTATTTTACTTGAATGACTAAGTTTTTATTTTTTGGCAAAATGTTTAAATAAAAGAAAATACTAGTGGATGACAGAAAAAGACCAATTTTACCTTAAAATAGAGATGAAAGGAATTTTGGTTTGCTATGAAGAGAGCTGGATGTTTTTCTTCCCATATAATTAAAAATAGTGAGATGAAAGGGCAAACACTAAGAACTCTTCTGGGATGTATAATTGTTTCCACTCTAATTTAGAGAAAGGAATGAGGGATCTTCCCTTACACTGGGTGATATATGGAATTTGCCTAATTTACACAGAATCCTGTGAGATGGACCTGGCCGATGTCTTTTTCCTGTTTTCCCTGAATCAAATGCTGGTGATGTGGCTGACATTCAATAAACCTTGAACACAGGCCATGTGCCAAGAACACTCAGGGAGTAAGGCATGATCTCCAACATCAAGGAGAAGAAGGTAGAATCACTGGTTCCCTGAGATGGGGCCTAGTTTGCTTTGTTTACTGTTTTGTCTCTAGTGCCTACAACAGAGTTATATATAGGGTTCATATTTTACTAAGTATTTATCAAATGGATGGATGGATGCTGTGATAATATAGCAGTACTATACTGGAAGCTCAACCAAATGAAGATATTATGAGGCAAGAATGATTCGTTCTGCCTATGTTAGAATGTGAGGTGAGGAGGTTTCTGATCAAGGCTCCATGAAAGAGGAACATTTGAGTTGGGTTTGGAGGCTGCGTAGAAATTCTTTCAGATAAAGAAAGTAGAAAAGGGCACTCAGTGGTTCTTGAGACTGGTGGTAGGTGGATCTGCTGGGTGGGCTAGTCTAATGACCAAGACGAGAGAGGTAGAGAGCTGGCTGAGGGAAGTGTCATTGGGCTTGGAGAGGAGGGGAGATTTAAATGAGGAAATCGAATCAATGGCAGTGTGATGCTGACATGCACAGTGATGTCCCTGGAGGGCTCCAACGAGCCTGCATGGAGAATGAAGGGTGCTGCATCACCTCCCACTCCCTCTGCAACTTCCAGTTTTCTCTACCAGCCAGATCATAAGCTCCCCAAGAGGGATTTGTTTATTTTTGTTGTTATTGTTGTTTGTTTGTTTGCAGCTGAATCTTCAGTTTCTACAACTGTTTCTGGTACATTCAGTTTTTGCTGAATGAATGATTCCGATTTTGCAAATGTCATCTTCAACGATGACAACATTGTTTAGACTCTACCTACGTTGGTGAAATCTCCCTGCTTTGGGCATGATCTATATTCCAGCAGAAAGCACTTCTCAAACTTTAATCAATTCTTTGTACCTGTCTATTCTTATGTTGGTGTTTTGCAGCAAGCCCAGAGGCCAGGAGGATATTGTGAGACAGGGTAAGAGGTCGAAGAGGTGAGAAGGCTGATTAGACTTTCCCAGGGAGCTTCCATATTGCATTGGAATAGTCATATGCCAACTGTTGGATGGAAGGGCCTTCATAAAAATGATTCAATAACTAATGTTTATTGAAAGCCTAGTACATGTTAGGAACTCTGTTTAGCATATTTCACAGATTATTCACTTAATCTTCATGACAACTCTTTTATTTAATCTTTACAACAACCTTTTTTTAATTTTTTTTTTTTTTAATTTCCAACTTACAGATGAGAAACTGATGTTCAGAGGTGTTGTACAACTTGAAAAGGTTCCATAGCTGGGAAATCACCACTGGTTTCTAATTACAACTAAGGGGCCAGAACTAAGGCTGAACACGGGTATAAAGATGTGATGGTTCAGGGGCGAGTCCAGGAGACAGTGACCTAAGGAAATGCTTTCTCTAGTGACACTCTCCTCATTTCCAGGCTCCCGTTTATACCTACTTAGTTGCTTGCTCTGCACACACATAATAGCAAATCTCGATGCGTAGTCACATAATAAATTCTTTTTCTTGAGATGTTCTAAATTCATCATCTGAAGGGGAAGTGTTTCAGTAACTCTGAGTTAGGGGTAGGTGGTGACTGATCAATCAACCAACTCGTGTCCTTTGGCATGAGAAAATCAACACCCAGTGACACTCAGGGTTCTCAGGAATGAGCCCAAACTGTTGATGTCGATTATCTGTGCCCCTAGCCAAGACTAGACTCAAGTTTTCAGAGAGCAAAAGGTCAGAGCACTAAAATAAATGCATTAGAATTAAGCTGACTTCCATCATAAAGCTTCATATAAATATTACAGCCAGCTCTATAAGACACTCAATGTTTGGTTTCTGAACCTATTAATATATAATGAGGCTACGATGTAATTAATATCGTTTGTTTTGATTTTCTGTTAAATCCGCTTTAGTAATAAGAAAGCAAGGTAATTATTCAGAAAGCCTTTTCAACAAATGTCAGTTTTCATTGATTAAAAATCAAGTCAGTGCTTCATTTGAAATGATATTTACAAGCATGCTTTAAGCTGAAATGAATAATTATCAGGTTATTGAACTGCAAGTTATCTGCAAAGAATTGTCTACTTTTTTTTTTTTCTTTTTGCACTAACGCTTGATCTCAAATAATAATAGGGGACAAACAAAAGTGTTTTGAGAAGAAATGTTATGATTTTGCTTTGAGGGATTTAATTTACTTCATGTAGCATCAAAACCACAGTTTCTTTTGTTCATTGTGGAGTCTCCAAAAAATGAAGATTTTTTTTTTGGGGGGGGAGGGGGCGCAGAGCCAGAAACCATTGCTTCAGGGGGGGCTTCGAGCTGTTTGTCACAAGTTTCTGTTTTCCTGGGTCCTGCCGCAGTGAATGGTGGTTGTGCTGAGCTAACCCAGGCACTTCTTTTCACTCTAAAATGGCCTTTTCTCCTGCATCTTTCTCATTCTTTCACATTAAATAGCAGAAAAATAGTCTTTATCTGGTATTCTGAGTTGTGCCGAAGGTAATGAGAATTCAGAGCCATTTGTTTTTTCAAGGACTAAAGAATGTGCACAGAAATAGCCCCAACAATTTAGACTGCAAGGTGTTCATATTTACAAATAGACGTGCACATATAAATCAAGTCACCAAAATTTTGCACTGCATGGATTTTAAAATAATATTCTTCGTAGGACTATTATCTGAAGTACTCCAACAAAGTGACAAAATCCATTAATATATGCTCTTTTCGTTCACTTTCTCTTTATCTTTTGTACCAAATACTCTCATAGGTGCTTGGGACCTGGCAACAAAAAAGCCACCTGAAGTCCCTACCTTATGGACTTCACATTTGAGCCAGGGAGACTGATGGTAACGAATAGACATGTGAAGTATGGAGTGTATCAGATGATGCTAGATGCCATCCAGGGAGATCAAGCAAGGAAGCCGCTGGAAGAGCTGTGCAGGGAAAGTTTCAGTTTGCAATTTGTTCACCAGGGAAGGCTTACAGAAAAGCTGATAGTTGAATAAAGCCTCGAAGAACGTGAGGGAGTGAGCCATGCGGGAATCTGGGGACGAAGAGCATTCTAGACCCATGGCACAGAATGTGCAGAAGCCCTACTGTGGCAGGTGGCTGGCTGTGGTTGCGTAAAAGGGAGGCCAGTGTTGCTGACACAGGGTGAATGAGAACAGTAGGAGAGACAGCAAATCTAACTGGGGAGTTAAATAATGACATACCTAGTTCCTGACAGCTCGCATTCACCATAAAAGAGAGGTGTTATAATAACTTGAGGCTAGGAGGCTATTGATCTGATGGGCAACTCATATCCTTTCTAAGGCTGTGAGATCACTAGGAACTAAGCCACTTAATCAATGGCCACTGCAATCTAAATGGGACTATCTGCATCTCTGGGTTCTGGGATCTTGTCAGAATTTATCCCTGGCTGTGTCAACTAGGCCAATGTAGATGGGCGATTTTTAAAAAAGAGAAATTAGCAGAGGGAAAAGGTGTCAGAGATGAAAAGAACGACTGTACAGTTACAATTGAGACCAGTGTTGATATAGCATGTGAATGAGTTAAAGGTGACAAGGTTTTCAGATGCAGTTCTTAGTTTTTTTCAAATTAAGATAGTTTGGTAATTGTCTTCACGTGGAAAATGGACTAAATTTTTTAATGCCACATTCTTGATTCCTGACACTCAGAAGTTTCTACCTCTCCCTTTGGCTTTTCTTGGGTTTTGTTTAAGTAGCAGGAGAAAGCCAGGTTAGTCCTAACATGTTTTGTTGAATGACTAGATTAAGGTAGTGGGGCGAAGAGAGAGGAAGAGAACAGGAATTTATTTGGTATTTATCTTGGCTAGGCACCGTGCTAGGGCTTTGCGCGGTATCCTCCTCGGCCCTCAGGACTCTTTCTGAGGGAGGTATGGAAAGTGCTCTGCATTCTAAGCAGTCCTCTCTGTGCTTCTGACTCCATCACATGTCCATGGAAGGGAGAGTCCGTTAAGTGGTCAGGCGGGGAGCGTGAAGGTGTCAGAATCAGGATCCACGTGTACCGATAGTGGCTCAGGAGAACCCTCAGACCCTCTCCTCATCGTATCAGAGACGCACTGTGCCCGAGTTCCTTTAGGGACTGGAACCATTCTCTCTTTCCAGTGTCAGGGAGTACTTCTTTCTCAGGTTACACATTGTAGTCTGCCAAAAATGCAAGTCTGAGAAATATCCAAGAACCCAACCCGCAAATGATCAAAAAGTTTGCAGTTAGGGTAAATGAAACCTTAAAAAATGTGATGACCCTTAGTAATTCTATGGCATCAGAAAATTAAATTTCTGTAATAACAAATTACGATATAATGAGGTCACATTAGTGGAATAAGAGGCCCAGATGCCTCAATGATTTAATCTCTCTCGTCACATAAGCTTGCATCGAATTTTAATGAGTATTTTGATTGATAACATATTTAGTTCAAAATAGGTCTTTAAAGACAGCCGTAAGAGTATTAACATTTCAAAGATGTTGTGATAGAAATTCATTTCATTAAGTAGCTGATAAGAAAAAAATTACTGTATAAATCCTGCCAGTGCCATACATACTGTTACGACCCATACACTCCCATTGAGTAAAAGGACGTAAAATATCTTTATTGGACTATTCTTTGAACACTATAGGAGCTTCTTTTCCTTACTTAAGAAAAAGCCAAGTGACGCCAAAGAAATAGGTACAGTAAATGCACTAAATTCAAGAAAAGAGAATTTTAAGTAAAAGCTTCCTAAATATAAAATGGCTTTGGTGCCTTAGCTCCTGGTAAAATTGAAATGACTTTGAGGGCCTAAGGATTATCTCAGTGGGGCTGAAAGCTTAGAAGAGCACCATCCAATAATAATGTAATATGAGCCACGAATGCAACATCCATCTACATCCATCTATCTATCTATCTGTGTGTGTGTGTGTGTGTGTGTGTGTACACACACACACACACACACACACACACTTTTAAGATTTCTAGTGGCCAAGTTAATATACTAAGAAATAACAGATAAAATTAATACTATTATTTAACCCCAACTATCTAAAATATTATCATTTTAACATGTAATCAATAGAAACATTATTAATGAGATATTTTATATATTTTTTGCACTAAGTCTTCAAACCACATCTGGATCCTTCTGCCTCAAAGACTATAGAGCAAGTCCCATTCCTCATCCATATGACGATCCTTTTTACATGTTGGGAAATGTCTTATTTCCTCCTAAGTTATCTCTTTGACATGCTAAATATCCAAGTTGTAATAACTATTCTCCTTTTGAGTCCTCACACCTTCCTTGCCACTGTCCTCCAGACAGCCTCTAGTGTTAACAAATGGCCTTCTAAAACTTGATCCTCAGAACCGATCTTAGAGTAAAATGGGGCTGTCACCCCTCCTTGTTCCGAATTTATGCCTCTATTAGTGTTAACAACTATTAGATAAAGTTGGAAGTTTACTAGTTAGGGCAGTAGATTCAAAGGGTTCAGGGTGAAACTGCCAACTTTTCTTGCCTGAAAATGCCTTAGAACCAGGGGTGTATTTACTGTGAAGCTAGTGAAACTTTAGCTTCAAGTTCATTTTTCCATGGGCTTCTGCAAGGCCCTGGGAAAGCCTTCCCAATACATTTATGTGGTCATTTGATTTTGTAAATTTCACAAAAAGATATTTTACTATCTCTTACAACCCTGACTTAACCTTTGCTTTCTTCCTCATGTTTAAAATGACTGTGGACATTTTTGGCAATGAGTTAAGCAGGAGTCGAGATGAGAGTGTATTTAATTTCAATTTAGTAAGATAAATACGTGATTTGCAGTGCATTTCCTGCACATTTATTGCAACCAGACATATTTATGTATAGTTATTTCAGGCTGACCCAGTGTAGGAATGTGCTCCAAAAATCTCCTTTTTTTCTGAGTCTACTCACCAGTATTAAAACACAATGGCAAGGGTCAGAGGTTGTACATCAACATAACTAATGTCCTGTAGATCTGAGATCCAGAAGCTAGTCTGTGCAAAGGTTTTTCAATCACTTATATACAATTATAGTAAGTGATTTTGTTCTTATTGACAGAGTTAAAACAGAAGCTCTCTGATAATATGGTATATAAAACTATCACAACATATTTATTTTTTCTTTTTTGATGGACTTATACAAAATAGAATTATTAGACTTCCTGTGTTTTTAGGATAAAAACTTGTAGCAGTACTACAGTGAGTAGGTCTTTTATAAGAAAATAACTTGACAGATATTTCCCCAATTTGACAATAATACTAAACATTTTGATGACATTAATTGTAATGAGTCATGAAACCAAAGAAATCCTTCTACACTATAAATAATGAAAAATAAATTTTGATCAACCAAATCAATAAAAGATTGAAATATCTTTCTATTCTCTCTAGAAAATATTACAAAATTAGTGTCATATGAAGTAATTAAAGAGTATGTAGCCAAAAACAACCTGTAGAATAAATGAATTACAGAGGTATGTCAGGTAGTGAATTAACATAAATTTTATGTTATTTTTCTGGTTGTTGTGATGCTTTGAGTATTTATCAGTTTTTAAAAATTTACTTATTGTGATTTCTTTTTCCATTCTCATTAAATGATTACTTAACGAATAATCACTATTATTTAATGAATAGCGAATAGTTAATTTTGCATTCTGTAAGAGCCCTCCCTTCTGTCATTTCTGTAGATGTCTTCTCCACAAAATCTGGATTTGCCCTTGCCTGCAGCAATTCTGTTGGTGAAAACTATCCAGCACTCAAAATCAAGATCAAATGTCATTTCCTTTATACACTACTTCCTGAATCCCTAATCATGTAAGAACTCATTAGAAGTGTACCTTGCTTTGTTTTTACTCCTTAAACTCATTATCAAAATGCACCTTGTTCTTGTCTTCTCTGAGTCTCCGGCATTATTTCTATCATTACCTGTCTTCTTTATTGGAGAAATTCAAGTCATCTTAGCAGAAAAAGATATGGAGGACACTGGGACCTGAAGACTAATGCAGCTAACTGGGTTCCCAGGGACATACCCAGGAGCATAGTTTCAGGTAGGCAATGATCTAGAGGCTGCCAGTGTCAAAGAGGTCTAGAAGATGTCCCTATGGATGGGTGGATCACAGGGACACCGACTCTCTGAGCTGATAATAAGCAGTGAGCCAAGCAGATGGTCATTATCAAGGCGATTTTTTAACACTACTCAAGAAGGCTCCAGTAGAAGACTAAGAATCTAGAGGTAGGAATCAATCTTCCAAAAGATAAAAGTATACAAGGCTAGACATCAGCCTTAGAGAAAGCACAGAACAGGGAAGAATCTTAGGATTTTAATCATTGTCCTAGAAGAAGCCTAACTCCCAGCAGAAGAGCAGAGAGTTACCACAGCAGCACCAGGTGGGCTAACTTGACCTTGGACACCTTGAGTTCTGACTACACTTGGAGAGGATGAGAGCAGAGCCTGGGGAGGGACTGAGCCTACAAGTGGGGGTTGAGCAGGAAGAGCCGCAAGGAGGGCAGTGTGGCTCCTTGAAGGCAGAGACTATGGGCTCATTTTAATCTTCCTAGAAAAATGTTGAGCATGTAATAAATACTTGGTGTTTAGTGAAAAAATGGTTTCTAGATGCCTTCTATCCTGTGGATACTCTAATGTTTATCACTGCCTCTCTTAAAAAGTGGCTCCCAGAAATCAACAACTCTGGTGTGTGACAGTGAAAATTTTTACTTCTCTACATGTAGCTGCTGTACTTTATAAATGCTTTCTAAGACTGTATCATCTTATTTTGTGACACCTATGGATATCGTTTGTTTGGCCAAAACACCTATAAGCTTGTAGTCACAAGATTTCTTTGTTTTTCATAAGGCCTATTTTCAAGCTTATTTTCTCTATCTTAAACATGCAACTGATTTCATCAACCAAAACACAGGATTTTATATTTTTCAATGTTAAATTTTGTCTTTAAGGCTTTTGCTGAGGATTACAGAATATTACGGTAATAATGAATGAGTCTTTCATTGATCATATTATATATCCCTTCCAGTTTTCTGCCATACAATTTTTAAAATTTTATTTTTAACTATATATTACTTGAATGAACTTACATAGATTTTCTGTATATGCAAACCATTGTGTGTGTGTGTGTGTGTGTGTGTGTGTGTGTGTGTGTGTGTGTTTGTAGGTCTGTGTTTTATACATTTTTTTTAAATGAAGAACTTTGATCAGTGTTTCTTTTACTTGTTTAATCAAGGCATTAAATAAACATTTGAGTAAAGAGAACCAAGGATATACTTTTCTAATCCTGTTAAATCGTTTAGACAATGTCGTAAAAATTAAAAGAATATTTAAAGAATTTTTGGAACATGGCCCTCAATTAATGTTAGTTACTCCTATAACTGTTATTGATTTTATTTTGATTTTTTTGGAACTTTTTATTTGAAAATAATTTGAAGCTCAAAAAAAATTACGACAATAGAAATAATATATAGACTATCGATGTACACCTTAGCCAGATTTACCTTTTTTTACTGTTTTACACAATTCGCTTTCATTTTCTTTATCATTTATCATCAATCTCTCTTATTTTCTCTCTCTGATTCTATTATCAATTTTAGAATTAACATTGATGCCATTAGTATATCTAATCTATTGTCCATATTTCAATTTCATTCCGTATTTTAATAATGTACTTTACTGAATTTTTGTTTCCTTCCATTAAAAAATTCAGCCTGGGATCAGATATTATATTTAGTTGTTATGTTTCAACTTACTTTTATTTGGATAATTTTCACAGGTTTTATTTATTTATATTTATGATATTGGCATTTTTGAATAATTCAGCATCCCTTCCTCTCTTTTAATACAACTTTCTCCATTTTGGGATTGCCCGATGCTTCTTCATTATTAAAAGCAGGTTTTACATGTCAGGGTGGAATAGAAGAGACGCCGTATCTGAGGGTATCACTTTCGGAGTATGCGATGGCTATCTGGACCTCGTTGATACACTAGTTTTTATTTCTGTGTAAAGGTGTTATCCATTTTGTCACTGTATAGTTACTATTTTTTTTTCTCCTCTCAACCACTGCTAGAAATCTGTAGGAGAAACTCTAAAGTTATACAAATATTGTAGTTGGTCCTCATCAAAATTACCCCCATATATTTAGCATTCATTGATAATTCTTCCTTAAAACAAGCTTTACCCCAAAGATGCTAAATGGTGATTTTCTAACTCTACCTTTCCCACCACATTTGCCTGTTGGCTTTTTTTAAATTATATTTTTTATAATTAAAAAGCTTTTTTTCAATTAGAGACCTTTTAGTTCTTAAAATTGTACTGTAAACAAGAATTCTCTTTTCTCATCCGTCTATCTATCATCTATCTACCTATCATCTATCTATCATCTATCTGTTATCTCTCTCTCATCTATCTATTGCTGAGTTACCGATTTGTTATCAATATGGACTCATGAATTCTTATTTTTGCAATGGTCTATAATTAATTATTGTACTTAATTATTTTGATGGTTAAATTGTCCCAGATTTGGCTGATGGGAGTTCTTTCATATTCTTTTTATTTTTCATCATATTTAGAAAGTTTGAGGCCATTATTTCTGTTCTTTCTCTCTCCTCCTTCTATGACTCCCATTAGGCATATGTAGGTATGCTTGATGTTACACCATAGGTATCTGTGACTATTTATTTTCTTTTTTCTTTCTGTTCCTCAGACTGGATAATCTTAATTGACCTTTCTTTAAGATCACTGATTCTTTCCTTTGCCTGCTCAAATTTGTAATTGAGCCCCTCTAGGGAATTTTTCATTTTGATTATTATAATGTTTAACTCCAGAATTTCTATTTGGTTATATAAAAAATATATTTCTAGTGCTTTATTGATATTCCCCATTTGGCGATATGTCATCATTATACTTTCCTTTGTTGTTTAGACATGTTTTCATTAGTTCTTCGATAATATTTAAAATAACTGATTTAAAGTTTTGGTCTAATAAGTCCAACATTTGGTCTTCTCAGAGAGTTTCTATTTACTACTTTTCCCCTCCCTGTATATGGACCATAATTTTTTGTTTCTTTGCATGTCATAAAATTATTTCTGTAGAACTAGATATTTAAAATAATATAATATAATGTGGCAACTCTGGAAATCAAATTCTCTCCACTCCCTAGGGTTTATGGTTGTGGCTGTTTCCTGTTTTTGTTTCTATCATTGCTATTTATTGTTTAATGACTTATTTGTTTTGATATACTGTAAAGTTTGTGTCCTTTGTTGTGTGTAGCCACTGAAGTTTCTGCTAAATTAGCTTAGTCGTCAGGTTTTAGTTGGACAGAGATTTCCTTAATTGCCTGGAACCAATATGTCTCCCAGTCTTTGCTGAAGGGGTGTGCGTATGTGTGTGTGTGTGTGTGTGTGTGTGTGTGTGTGTGTGTGTGTGTGTATTGAGATATGCCCTCAACACTCAGCCAGGAAGTTTGCAACTCTTCCTTAGCTGTCCCTTCTTGCTTATACAGAGACACAAGGTTAGCCAGAGAGTGATAGCTTAGGACTCTCTTGGGTCCTTCTTGGGCATGCTTGCAGTTCTGAGCATGTGCACAGCTCTATGTTTTCATATAGCCTTCTAGGTTCCCAGAATACGTTGAACTTCATCAAAGTTCTGCATGAACATCTCATGTCTGAGATTTCCTTTTTAACCTTTCAGTCAGCTTTTTGTTTTCTCCAAATGTTATTCACCACTTAAGAAGCCACAATATTAAATTGCTTCTGATTATTTTAGTAAATACTCCTTGTAAGAAGGCTGTTTAAGCCAGGTAATAAAGATAGTAGGCTGCCAGACTACTAGAGTTTTTTGTTTGTTTGTTTGTTTGTTTGTTTGTTTGTTTTTACCATGATTGTGGGCTATAGGTTTTCAAGAATACCACAGAGCAGAGTAGAGAGTATAGAGATAGAAAAGTTAAAACACAATATAACTCACATTTAAAAAAATAAGATACACCCATTTTTCTTAAATAAAAATTTCCTAGTTTGTTGTCTTTTGTTAATTACCAGAGTCCTGAAGATGGTGGTTCTAACATTTTACCTTGTTCTCACTGCTTTTATAATTTTATGATTTTTAAAATTTTATAATTATAGGTCTTTACTCTGCCATTTTGACTGATGTATCTTATTAGTTTTAATTCACATTTTCCTGATTGCTTATAATGTTGAGCCACTTGTATATCCTCTTATATAAAATCTCTGTTGTAGTTTTTCCAGTCTAGAAAAATTGTGTTGTCTCTTTGTTTTAATTGATTTGTAGAAATACTTTATATATTCTGGTTATAAGTCCTTTGATATATTTATTGCAATTATATTTTCTCACAATGTAGCTTACTTTTTTATACTTTATGGAAATTTTAATGAATAAATTTCAGTTTTTAAATTTAATATAATTTTTGAGAAAGTTAATTTTGTCAGATGTTTTAAATGACAATCTAATTTGTCTTTTTTATTCTGTTGAGATAGTGGTTTTCACTGATTAATTTTATGATGTTACACCAGCCTTGTATTCTTGATATAAACCTCATTTTGTCATGATTTATTATTTTTTTATATACTGTTGTAGTTTATTTGCTAATATAAATGAATTTTACACATTTATAAGAGTGATTGACCTATGATATTCCTTTCTTTTAATTTTTTGGCAGATTATGGTATTAAATTTACACTGGCCTTTTAAGTTGCAGTGGATAGTGGTTCTTAATATTTTACTTTCTGGCTCAGAGTAAAATTGGTTCTTTTTCTCCCTTAGATGTTGAAGAATGCACTAGTTAATCCATCTAGGCTTAGATTTTTCTTTGTAAAAAGTTTTCAAATTGCACATTTACTTTTTAAAATAACAGTTTCTATTCAGATTTCTTCATCCTTCTTTATGCTGACAGTTTTATTAAGTTGAGTTTTCAGGGAATTTGTATGCTTTTTTATTTGACTCATGGTTATCTAAATGTGTTTAATTTTTTCAAATTTTCGATAATTTTTTAATTATATTTTTTACTGATTTCTAGTATAATTCTTCTGTTGCTAGAGGAAATACACCTGATTTAACTTCAGTTCTTTAAAATAACTCTTCTCAAACTTATTTCTCAAACCCTTTAATTCCTTGAACTTTAGACTTTATAACATACAACCCCCGCCCCCGCCACACACACACTTTTAGATAAGATTATAGAGGGATAGAGCATAGAGTGAGAAACATACTTGACTTGCGCATGGCTGCAGTCTTAGGAACATTAATGTTTAGAAGGACGAAGAGGATCCAACTAAGGATACAATGAAAGATTAGAATAAAGCATGTCTCATTTCTTTGAAAACAGTATAGACCTTTGCCCAAATGAATACGCATTAACTGGTTATAATACTACTCTTTTCTATGATAATGGAAAGTCAAAAAAAAAAAAAAACATAAAAAACAAAAAATGTGGCCAAGGCAGCAGTTTCTACCCTAACAGAAGTCTTTACAAAATCATATCTTCTATTATAGTTCCCCAAACCATTAAAATCCTAATAGATAGAGTGTTAGAATGTGGGGAACTCAAGGTGACTGTGATGATCAGTTCTCTCTTCAAAAAGTCAAAGGCATAAAAAAGAAAATACTAATAATAATCACAAGGAAGCTAGTATGAAACTAGGCTTGAGGGAGAAAATAGACAAAACGGCAAGGAGAGTTACTGAAACATAAGAATAGGACATGGGCAAGGATGAGGAAGGTCCCTGTTTGCATTAGAGATCACAATGAACTTTTTTCTTGGGCTAAAGGTTTAATGAATGTTTCCCAAATTCTAAAAACTCACATTTCCCAGTCTGAAGGTTCGAAATCATTAGCATATCACAGGTGTGCCCCTTTTCCAGTGCGTTAAGTTGTGATAATATTTCAATAGGAGAAGTGGGAACCTGACCTGCTGTTTTTCACTTTTTGCCTCATTTTCATACTTGAAGGTTCAGGAAATAAATTTAAGAAGCACATGGCCTTTTAATTTCCCTTTCCAGATTTCCAACATTTTCTGGTAGCTTAGGTATACTTTCCTGGAGAAATTGCATTGGCATATTTAAATAAGACACATGCAGAATATACGTGTGATGCTTTTTATAGAGACTAACTTCTTTTTTGCTAGATTTCTACTTTGAGAGTTTGTTCCATTTTAGGGGGCAGAATCTGACCTGGAGTCAGCTGTGTAATCACGGAGCTCTGGTGTACCACAGTGGTGAAAGATTGCTCATGACGGACACGTCACCTCCACCTTATCTGCTTTCTAGAGAGCATTTTTGTGCTCACACTTCAGTCATGCTAAGGGCCTCTATGTGTTGTGTGAAGAAGTCTGGTAGAAAGAGAGCACCCTCCCTCTGCCTGGATGAACTTGGAGGGTGAGGGCTGTGGCACGGCATGTGCTCCAGAGAGAGAAGATAGGAAGCGAGAGACTGCATGTAGGAAGACGGTGGCAGGAGACTGTGATGTGACCCAGCCAACAACCATTTACACATTGAATAAATTCTTTTAAAACTGATGAAGTATTTGGCATGAATAGATTTTTGTGGAAAGTAGGAAACCAGAGGGATGTATGGAAGAAAACAAGACAAGCTTTTAGGTGTAGTGCAAGTGGACCTTCTAGTACAGTCTCTGAGAGTTGGCAGGAATTGTGGGGCAATTACCAGATTTTTGGGGCTGAAGAGTGGGCTGGGTCCAGCCAAGTAAATCTCAACTTCCAAGGGGCAAGGGATGCTTGGCATTCTGTCACGTTTATGCAGCATCCCCATTTTTCTTCCCCATTTCTCTTCTCTCTCCACCTTCCCTGTCAGTCTCCAAAACGTAGAAAAAACTCCAGGCCTTTAAAGTTTGCAAAAAAACAAGTTCTTCTGAGTAAGATTCAAAGAAGGCAGAGAAATGAAACTTAAAATGTTTGGAAATTTGGGAAAAAAATAGATTATAAACAACTGAAGGGAGGGACATATCTGCAATGTCCTACGTGTTACATGAAGCATGATAGAATAATCTATCTACAGAGTCAACAGTATTTTTCTTATTTTTCTGCTTATGCTTATCTAGTTACCTCCCATAGTTACATACTCATGTTTGGTGCCTATGTGTATGCTCTGTGCTTGTCTCATATGTATGTGTGTATGCATGCATGTATGTATGTATGTATGTGTGTATGTATCTATGTATCTATGTATGTATCTATGCATGTGTATGTATTTTTGAACTAACTGTTTAATTTTATAAAAAGTCTTTTAAATTATTACTAATTCTGTTAAACATGGAGTCATCAACAAGTATCATGAACACATTTAAAAAATTGTTTAGTTAAATAATATCAGCCATAGGTGCCTCTCGGAGGACATTTTGTACCTATGCAGATTAGCAATGGACTTCTAATGACCAAATTCAGTAATTCCTTTTCCTGTTGATCTATCACATTTGACACTGGTGATTAACTTCGTGAAACACTCTTTTCCCTGAATGTCCAGATTTCGCTCTTCTCTGGTTCTCGTCTAACTTCTCTATTGTTCTTTCGCTCTTCTCGCCTTCCCTCTATTGTCATGCCCCTACTCTATCGGAGCCGGAATTTTAACTTTACCTTTTGTTTCTCTATGTACTTCAACTGGCATATCTTACACATTCATATGACTTTAACAACTATTTTGAACTGATTATTACTTTATCTTCAGGTGTATTTTGTCCCTCTGAATGCAAAGCTCCTATTTCTAACAGCTTTCTGGAGATTCATAATCAGGCAGTCTGCAGGCATCTCAAGCTCACAAATTCAGTAGTAAATTTATTGTTTCCATGACTCTCAAATTCCAACTCTTTCCTTATACAGTCCTCCATTTTGATCAGTGGTACCGTGGTCAGCTCGTGATACACTGGGTGTGGTGGGAGTGGAGGACTCCACGCCCTCTGTGTTCTGGTTGGATCTGACCAGTGAAAGACAGGCAGGAGATTAAAGGGCAGGAGGAGGGGGAGGTGTAGGTTGGGTTGCCCATTGCTTCTGGAATCTGCTCTCCTGGTAGTGGCTTCCTCTAAAACTATGTTTCCTGTCAAGAGTGCTGTTTTCCATAGCTCCAGATCTCATCCAGTTTTGGTAAAAAACGTTTGTTATTTTTGCTGTTTTGGGTAGTGTCTTTCTCCTGTTACTTGTCCTTGGCTATGTATCTCCTGTTGTTTCCTTTAATTTTGCCCCAACCACTATATACAGTCCCTTCATTATATTCTCTTCAGTTCCCTTCTGAGTCTGCTTTCTGTTTTCTGCCAGACCTTGACTGATTCAGTGGTCGTAGAGTTTCCCACGCTGAGAAGTTGCTGGCTCCTCTGGCTGCCATAGTCCATGTTGTCTCTGCTTCAGCCTGAACCCCTTGGAATCCAACTCCGGTTTTAGTCCCTTGGTAGTCTCCTAGCTGGGGTCCCCCACTTCCAATAAGGGATTCAGGCATTTTAAAACTTGCAAACCTAGTCTGTGACCATGCTGCCCTGAACAAGTGCGATCCTGTCTGATCTCGGAAGCTAAGCAGGGTCGGCCCTGGTTAGTACTTGGATGGAGATCACCTATGTGCTGTAGGCATAAGAAAGGAAGGAAAGAAGGAAGGAAGGAAGGAAGGAAGGAAGGAAGGAAGGAAGGAAGGAAGGAAGGAAGAAAAAGAAAAAAAGGAAGGAAAGATTGTAAGCTGACAAGGCCCTTGCAATCTGTGAGGTCAAACCAAGGGTTGCTTTACCTAAAAAAATAAATAAATAAAAATAAAAATAAATAAAAAAAAACATGTAAACCTAGAGCTAAGAACGGGGCCTAGATTTTAAGGCCATATCTCTACGCTCCCCCAGCTACTTGTCACTTTTCTTTCACTCACTCATTCATTTATTTCTTATACATTCTGCAGCGTGAGGAACTGGTTCTGCCCGTTTGCTCCTTCTATATCCAGAGCCTCATAAAGTTCTCATTACATTGTAGGCACTTGATAAATGTTTGTTAAATGGGTGAATGAATAAATGTATGAATAAATTAAACTTCTGAAAATAGTTTTAGGGCTGTGTTGGTGTGGTAGATTGTTTATAAAGATGGATGCGGAACTTCCTCTCATCCCTTGGTGCTTGTCCCTTTGCCAGCAGACTTTGCCAGTCCTTCCACCACAGGGTGGTGTCTATTTCCCCCCATCTGTAAGTGAGCTAGCGCTTTGACTTGCTTTGACCAGTAAAACTTGGGGAAAGTGATGCTGTGTGACCTCTGAGGAAAGGCTGGAAGAGACCTTGCAGCTTTGCCCTGAAACAGCATGCAAGCAAGCCTGTCTAGCCAACTGGAGAGGACAAAGGAAGCCCAGCTGACAGCCAGCACCTACTGCCAGCTCTGTGAGTGAAGCTATTAAACTTCCAGCCAGGCCATTCTCTCTAGATAAATGCAGCCACGTGAGTGAGCCCAGGCGAAGTCATGAGAGGAACCACCGCCAACCTGCAGAATCATGTGAGATAATAAACTGTTGCTTTTTTAGGCACGTGACTTAAAAGATATGAGTTTATAGATGAACAAGTCAACATCGTTCCCTTTAAGGAGTTTATAATCTGCTGGGAAAGACCTGTCACATAATTCCTGGTTCTTATTTGAGTAGATTACAGACACAATTGTAAAATCTTTCTCCTGGAGTTGTGAATAATTCTTGGCAGCTAGGAAAAGGACGGCTAACAGAAATAGAATGAAGACAGAGAGACCCTGAAAAAATCACATTTGGCCTAATACATGTGAAATATTGGAAAGAGAGGGAGATGTACATACATAAAGCTAGGAAATTGGAACCATGTATTTTATGCATTATTTGGGCAGGAAGTATGAATTTAGTACTGTCCTAACCATCTCAGCTCTTCTCCACACAGAAAGAATATATTTACACTGAGTGCTACACAGATATTACATATATTTTTTTTTTACATACAGGCTCTGACAGACTCAATTCAAAGCAGAGAGTAATCTTTCAGTTACTTTTCATTGCATTTATATTATAAACTCCATTTGGTGGGTGAATATCACTGTAAGCCTCGGCATTCATATGCTAATGTTCTAAGTTGGAGTTGTCAAGAGAATTATGCACAGGCTTGAGTACATGTGTGTGTGAGTGAGTGATATTTGTGTTTGCCAGAGCAGCATGTGCTCCTGAAGGGGGAGTGTGCCTTATCTTACGAGATGTCTACTCTCAGTTTCTCTCTCGGATGTGCCAGGAAGAAAATGTCTTTATCACTGAATACGTTGGTGATGCACAGATTCAGGATGCCCTCCAGTGGTCTGAGGCATCTGTGTGTGTGTGTGTGTGTGTGTGTGTGTGTACACACGCCTGTGAGTGCCTGGTAGGGGGCATATATGTGTGTGTCCGTGTCTTTATTAGGGATGTAGGATCAGGCTGCTTTTTGCTTCTGTATTCTTATCATTTCACGGGATATGTTCTAACATTCTCTCTCCATTCTGAGCTGTTTTGGTTTAACTATATTTATGGGACAATTTAACATTCTGCAGACAAAGGGAAGTGGTCTGGTATTTCACTCTGAACGCTTAAATTGATCCTATGCTTCTATAAGAACAATAAACTTATTTAATTGGCTATCAGTAGAAGGCCTTTTCTGTATGCTTTAAATTTTAATAACTTCATAAAATTATAAGAAGCAGCAGAAGGCATGGAGTTTAATATAACGGTAAGGTATAAGAGTTTGAGCACTGAGGTCAGAGGCAAGGCCAGGGAGGAAGGGCAATTTATGTGAGGGCAGCGACGCTCCACCAAAGCCTTGGGCTCTCTTCTCTGGGCAGTGGGGCATCACCGAAGGATTGTAAACTGAGAGGTAACATAACTGGATTCATATTCTGGAAGATTCACTCAGGTAGGGATGTAGACCCTCTGCACAAATGTGGATCTTTTCTCTCACTGAGCCAAATGGGGCATTTTTCCCACTGTCAAATGTTTCTGTGTAAATCCTTTAAACACTATGATGTGGAGAGACATTTCTCAGAAAATGGTTCTGGATCCACCTGCCTCAGAATTACCTAAGGGATGCTTGTTAAAGAGGCCCATCCTTAGACCCTATCTCATACTTATTGAATTAGGATCTTTGCACGTTGTTTATATTTCATCCTGATTTTGCTCAGATGGCTTCCTTTGTCTAGAACATTCTCCCTTTTGCTTTCTCCATCTTACTCTTTTTTTTTTTTTCAAAATCCAGCTGAATCATTGCTTCCTCAAGGAAGTTAATCCTCAGTCAGTATAGAAGTGACCTCTCTCTCTCCATTGTGCTCCTGCTGTTCCCTTTAATTATTTCTACACAAAATGTAGTGGCACATTTGCGCACTTCTTTGTTCATATTTGTGTTCTTCCTTCCATATTTTTAGAGGACAGCGATTGTGATATGTATATGTCTTTGTTTCCCCTGGGCTTACCACAGAAATTTAGGTGCTTCATAAACATTGCTAAAGAAATGCATGGATAAATAAAAGTTTCTTAAGCATGTCCATATTTCTAAATTTTCTCGAGAGACTTGTGTTTAATCTGACAAGTGTTTACTGAATGCTTGCTAGTTCTGTGTTTACCACTAGTGGGAGGTCAGTGGTTTCTAGTTGGAACAGCATAGCACATCTAGTTGAAACTAATTATGGTTCATACCATGATGCTGTGGACAGTTCCCAAGCGAAGACATCGTCAGTGGTTAGTGATATCTCAGACAGCCAGGTGAACGATTCACATTTGCAATGGACTTCGAGGGTCCAATAAAATTTGAAAATGTGAGGGGAGACTCTACCATTCAGTCATGATCAGTGTTCAAGTAGGAATGTATATGGAAGAGTCCAAGTTCACCGTAAGAAATGAGGATGAAGAAAAGAACAAATTGAAAAAAAATGGCGACATATAAGTATGGAAGAATAATAGACAAATCTTAGAGGAAAATAAATAAAAACCTGGCAACATCTGAGAAAATAATTTTGCTATAAAAATGGGGGAAAAAAGAATGTAAACAGTGAGAAGCAAAAAGAGCAAATAAAAATATTCAAAACCTAAATTTGTCTAAATGGCCACAGACCATCTTGTCTAAAGAAAGAAGCTATGCATGAGGTAATACATGTACACAGTGGGCCAGGACATTGTGACCATTTTAGTTTTTTTTCATGCTTGACTGTGACTTAAAAATGGATCCGAGACCCACAATCCTGCCCCACTTTGGACATGTGAGGACTGTCCTTCAGGCTACACAAAAGCTTCCAGTCACAGGGGCTTCTATGACAGAGCAAGTCTGTGAGGAGGCATTTCTCTGTGATGGGGAGCTGGTGAGGTCTGTGTTGTAATGTGATGGGACACATTGGTGACATGAGGAGCTGTTCGAAAGGTAGAGAATGACGCCTGATGTAGGCGTCACAGATCATCAGGCATGGCTGAACTATTCTGCCTGTAAGTTTCCAGACAAGCATACTCGTACTTTATTACTTATATTTAAATGTCTGTATCTGTGAGCAGCATTTGGTTAATAGCTTTCTGTTTGGCCTTTGCTGGTGAGAACTTTGACTCCAAGAATGAGGTATGTTATTTTGTCCTAGGCAGATCATCTGTGGCTTTGGTGTCTCCGAGCCCGTAACGGGAGAGCCATCCTATATGTGAAGCAGTCTGGGACTTGCTGCTAAGAACTTGCAGAGAGGAGACACCAAGTCGAGAGATGCTAAAGGGCCAGAAGGACAGTGCAGGGAAGAAACGTGTGCTTGGCTGGTCAACGCCTGAAAACCAAAGAGAGCTGAGTGCACGTGACAGAGACATCACCACAAAAACGACATAAACTTTGAGAAAGAAGCAGAGAACAAACAGGGTTTACGGTTTGTGAATTATGGGACTAGATAAATGAGAACTAAATCATCAAGACAACTCAGAAGATTTCTGCCTCGCGAAAGTTCCCAGAGAGATTCATTTATATTTCATCCCTCTGTGATGTATGGCTTCACAAATTTTAGGCAAAGGCAGGAGTAGAAAGACTCACACCTGCAGTCCAGTTTCTGCCCCCTGTGAAGGGTGCTGATTCTGCCAGTTATAACATGGAAGCTGTCGTGTTTTGGGGGTAGGGTGGGGTTAGGAGGGTGATTCTGGCAGAGGGCCACGTCCAGGTTTGGGAGGATAGGGGTTCAACATGACACCTCAATATTTTCCATGGGGACTGCCTTAGATGGCCTTAGTTAATATTCATTCTTCTCTAAAACTGGGATTTGGCTGACAAACTATGTGAGTTACTGCATCTTTTTACTTGTGCAAGATGGAGACAAGAAATTTATGGAACAGGAAGTGATAAATCAAAGAGATGAAATGACTAAGAAATCGCTGCCTTAAACTTTTGTATTTGTTGACGTGCCGGCAAAAAATAAACGGCCTGGAAAAGTGAAGACAGTAAAATACTTTTGAGTTCCTCCTAGATGCACATGATATAAATGCAATGCATTATATTCATTTATGCTCCTAGAAGGCATAATTTTTTTTTTGATTGCGCAAAGGAAAGGATGATTTGATACATGGGCAAAAGTACTAAAAGAAACTTTTAAAACACTTGCCACTGGAACATCATTTCCAACCTGTCAGAAATGCAGGCAGGAAATAGAAAAACTTCTGCCTTGACAATGTTTTGGGGAAAATGGGCCGACTAAACGATTATCATTTGAAGGCAGTAAGGAGTAAAATGCTCAGAAACACAATTTTATTTCCATTTACAAATTTTTCCTCTAGAGTTTTTAGTCACTCACAAAACAGATGTCATTTTTGAAAATGCAGAATTGCAAAACACAAAAAAAAATCAGCATCCTTCAAGAATACTGTTGTGCTTTATTCTTATTTGCTGGTAGAAAACATGTGTGTCTTGAATACCAATTATCTTTTCAGTTCAGTATTTTCTTTGGAGAACAAAAACTTTCTCGTACAGCTGCAGAGCACAAACAAAATGGTATCACAGAAGAGCAACTAGCACCTTGGAACCAGCTGTTTATGCTATTTTGTCATCTTCCCTTTAACCCTCTGAGTCCTGAATAAGAGTGGGGAACGTTCTGGAATATGATTAGGTCTGTGTGTGTGTGTGTGTGTGTGTGCGCGTGTGCACGCATGTGTGTGCATATGTGTGCCTAAAGCTTTTTCTGCTTGTTTGGGGGGTGGTGTGAAGTAGATGAAACAGGGTTAGTCTAGTCCCAGCCCTATTACTTACTAGTTGTGTGACTTTGGGAAATCTGTTTAAATTTTCTAAGCTTCATTTTCCTCATCTGCAAAATAGCTATAATAATATTTGCCTCATAGAGTTGTTATGAGAATTAAGACAATATATTTTAAAATACTTAACATAGCAGGTAGCACATAGCAGATGCTCAATCGGTGGTAGCTATTATGCGACTGAAATGAATTTGAGGTCAAAGTCTTGTTTTGAGCCCTGGTCTACTGACCTTTGTGGTGGATACAAAAAATATGTGATATTCAGGTGGTTGTTCTTCAGTAGCATTGTATAAATATCTGAGCACCTACTGTGTGTCAGCACTTAACTGTGCTGTGATGTGCTGTGGGAGTTCTCCCAAAAAGTTGTATAATTGTACTGCCATTCTCTAGATGAGAAACTGACATGCAGAGAGGCTCAGGAAATTGCTCAAGTTCAAGGCGATTAGTGGTAGTACTGGGGTTTGAATGCAAGTCTTCAAATGTTAAGTCCAGCATTTTTTTCCAGAGAGATTTCCTAAAGCAAAACAAACAAAAAAAAAACAAACCCAGGCCACCACCACCACAGCAATGCAAAACTAAACCAATAGGCATGAGAACGTGTTGATGCATCACATCATGTGCCAAGTGGGAAGGTCACTCTGCAGAAGCAGGAGAGGCAGGAGCCTCTGGGGCCCTGACCCAATCAAGAAGCCTCAGAGGTGCGAGTGTTCACACGGGAGAATTACTGTGATCTGGGCTTCTGGAGCCAGAGGCTGCTTCCGATTGAAAGTGTAATTTCATCTCTCCAATCCACAGCAAGTGCATTAGCTATAATTTATGTTATTTCGAACCAGGCTCATTCACACCTTTGGTGTTTTGCAGGCTCCCACTGACTTTCAGAAAAGGAAATTTAAAGGAAGCTACACCTTTGCTGACGCACTGCCAGGAAATACTAACTTTCCTAGGAAAAGCAACTTTTACATAAAAGGTGTGATTGCCCTTTAGCTTCACGTAAACTAAGTTTAGAAAAAAAGTAAAAAGTAAGATATTGTGGTTTCTTTAATGTGAATGGAATTTATTCAACAAATGTTCTTTTTTCACAAGCTTCTTCAGAACAAAATCAAATGGGAAGAAAGGGCAAAGAAAACAACCACTTACCCATTTCCCCAGAAAAGGAGGATTTTCATAGTAGATGGTGAGTTAAGCTCAAGGATGGCAGGCTCTTCGCCCTCACTGTCTATCTTCTCCATGATCGTTTCTCGTTTACAAAGTCAAGGCACCTTAATCTGAAATTAAAACCCCCGATGCCCTCCACAGGACGGCTGAAAGTGATTGTGTGGGTGCTCAGGGCTGCCTGTGAAGTGGCTGTTACTGCTCGCCTCTGATGGGTGCAGTGGCTTCGAGGAATAGGAGGCTGAGCCTCCGGGGGACACGCCCACCAGCAGGACTCGTGAGGATGGGCAGGACAGACCCAAGCTGAACCCAGAAAGACTTTTAGGGTGGGAATCCCAGTCCTTTGCTTGAGAGCCTCTTGCTGCTGGGTGACACAGGCCTTCTTTTCTAGACGTCATCTGTGCCTTTTTCTCCAAAGAAAGCAAAATGACCTTGCAATGGTTTGCTTTCCACTTTGCTCCAACCGAAATGTTCAAGAGGGATTACTTTTTGCTTCCAGATGACTTTGGGGAGAAGCAGGTGCTTTAATTTCTCTAAAATTTGAATGACTGTTTGCCAGATGCTCTCTAGGCCAACACATACTTTTCTGGAATGAGAGTGGGAGGTAAAGTTGGCTGGTATCGAACCCCCTCTGTCTTTACCTTTTGGAATATTTTTCTGGATTATAACTGGTACTGGGAAAAGGTGACCTTCTGTAAATTTTACCAGTGATCTAGTAGCCATCATATGATTGGGTTGGTGAGAGAGGCCTTGGTAGCATAACCTGGGACCAGTGGCAGGCATTCCGGCCGGTTGCAAGTGCAGTTGGAAGATGAAGAGTTCCTTACTCTTCTCCTCTACCACTGTGACACCACTCCTTAATGTTAAGCCTACTCTTTATTCTGGAGTTGTTTTGGCCAACCTAATGCATGGCGAATTTTTGCCATGATGAGCCATGAAAATGACTCTTTTGAAGATTATGGGACTCTGAATAATAACTCACATCTCTGTTAGGATGAGCAACCCTCCTGGTTTGCCTGAGACTGAGCGGTTTCCTGGGATATGAGATTTTCAGCTTTAAAGTCAGCATAGTCCCAGACAAACAGGGACTTCTGATCATCCCGTCATAGGCAGGCAGCAGGGTGTAGAGTACTGAACTGAGAGTTAGAAACCCTGACATTAAGTATTGGCTCTTTAACTGGCCAGCTGTGTGGCCCTGGGTAACCTTTCTGAACTGCAGTTTTCTCAGCTACGAAATGAAAGTTCTGGCTGTGTGGTCCATTGGGTTCCTTCCTGCTTCAATAGCCCATGATTCCAGGATGATTTTTAGTGACCAAAATGGGAGCAAAATTATAAAGAATTCATATAATGTCTTCAAAAGGTTGTGTTTTCAGCCTGGGTAGAGACTGCCCTCTCCAGGAATCTGGGAATGCCTCCATCTCTGTTTCAACCAGCTGGAGCTACTGGGTCTTCCTGCTGTCGCCCCCTAGAGTTCAAAGCAAGGACACTGAGCCTCCTGCTCCCCACACACTGCATTGTGTTTATTAAAACTCTTCCAGAATTGAGAACCCAGAAATAAACCCACATATATACATATGGGCAAATGATTTTTGACAAAATTAGAAAGCCACATGTGAAAGAGTGATACTGGACTGCTATTTGTCAGCATACACAAAATTTAACTTAAAACGAATCAAAGACCTAAATGTAAAACCGGAAACAATAAAATTTATAGAAAAAAAACACAAATACTAAACTTATGGACCTTAGTCTTAGAGGGGATTTTATGAATTTGACCTCAAAGGCAAGAGAAGTAAAAGCAAAAATAAATAGACAGGGCTCTATCAAACTAAAAAGCTTCTGCACAGCAAAAGAAATTGTCAATGAAACAAAGAGGTGACTAACCGAATGGGAGAAGATATTTGCAACTAACACGTCTGATAAGGAGTTAATATCCAAAATACATAAAGAACTCAGTACAACTAAAAATTAAATCCAATTAAAAAATGGGCAGAAGACCTGAACAGACACTGCTCCCAAGAAGACACACAAATGGTCAACGATATATAAAAAGATGCTCAACTTCACTAGCTATTAGGGCAATGCACATCAAAACCACAATGCGATACCACCTCATGCCTGTTAGAATAGCTGTTATCAACAGGACAAGTAATAACAAGTATTAGGATGTGGGAGAAAAAGAACCCTCATACACTGGTGGAAAAGAAAATTGGTACAACCATTATGGAAAACAGTATGGAGTTTCCTCAAAAAAATGAGACTCAAATTACCATATGACCCAGTAACCCCTCTTCTGGGTATCTACCCTAAAAATTTGAAAACGTTTATTCGTAAAGACGTATGTACTCATGTGTTCATTGTAGCACTATTCATGGTGATCAAGACATGGAAGTAACCAAAGTGTCTTTTAATAAATGATTGGATAAAGAAGATGTGGTGCACATATACAACGGAACATTACTCAGCCATAAGAAAAGATGAAATACTGCCATTTGTGACAACATGGATGGATCTTGAGATGGTCATGCTAAAGAGGTAAGTCAGATGGAAAAGTCTAGAACCATATGATTCCACTTGTATGTGGGATATAAAACTGCAAGCAACAAATGAACGAGACAAAAACTCATAGACACAGACAACAGTTTAGTGGTTACCATAGGAAAAGAGAAGCAGGGGAAGAGGTAGAAAAAGGTAAAGGGAGTCAAATATATGGTGACAGAGGAGATTTACTTTGGCTGGTGAACGCACAATGCAATATACAGATGATGTATTATAGAATTGTACACTCAAGAACTATATAAATTTATTAACCAATGTTGACCCAATAAATATAATAATAAAAAAACTCTTATCTCCCACTGTCGTGACCTTGGTTCAGCCTGTCATCACTTCCTACTTGGACTTACTTGACTTCTGCTGTACTGTTTTTAAAAATAATGTGACTGTGTTGTTTATATATGCTGTAGTTTAAACTTCTCGTTCATTATCTTAACCTTTCTCCACAACTCCCAATTATTTTACCTACCGAGGCTTTACTGTGCCTAACTCTAAATCAGAAATTATAGTTATACACTGAAGTTGGGCAAACATTCTCATAGTGGTAGGTAAATTAATGTACTTCTTAACCAGTCTTATTTGTACTTTTATTATCAACTCTAATTTGTAAGTTTAAAATAACCCCTCTGCCATTATTAGGAACATAATTGCCTTGTTGAGTTTCTACTTACTTTAAAATTTTTAATTTGAACTTATGGTTTGTCTATTTTGAGGTGGCTTATACAATTAACTAATACAAAACAAGATAATTAAGTATAAAATTAGAAGAGAGAAAAACTATAGCCACAGATGAAAGAAATGTCACCTGGCACTTAAAATAAAATTATAACTATTAATTGTTAATAATAGGAACTCAGTGTAAGGTGGTGCTTCCTATGCCCAGTGCTGGCATTTTTCATGAATTTGTGTCATTGTCTCCTAATAGTGAAGTCACGTAGGGAGACACTTGAGGCACATAGCTCTCACTGTCTGATCAAAGAGAATGTATGCGTTGGCAACGTCTTTTGAACTTAATTAAAGGGACTGTTTTATTGTGTGTGTACTTTTCTGAAGCACTTTGGAAAATGTGGAAAACTTTTTTCAATTATAATTTTGTAAAAGCCACAAACACTCTCAACAGTGCTTCTCGTTATAACAGCTTAGGTGGCAACATAACATTGTAACTTAGCAGAATATTGAATTCATCATCAAGGGCTGAGTAATTTTTTTTTTGTGGATAATCTGTATTGACATGGGGATAGGATTTAGGGAATGCTGAGGTGAGAACTGGCATGCCCATTTGAATGTTCTCTCTGATACCAGATGACTTGGGTAAGCCATTGTGATGTTCCAGCTTACAGTTAGGTCGTGATTGATTTCTTTAAATGTAGAGCAGGTGTTCTGTGTTTCTGTGGTTAACCCAGGACCATATGCTTTATGCACTAAATGTGTAGGTGGTAAAGTGGATATTCTCATTTGGTTCCTTCTTATTTTCACTTGAACCTGGGCAGGGATAGTGGTTTTTCTAAAGACGAGCTTTAAATCTTCTCAAGCCTTTGCACTGCCACTTGGCAGAGATCCTAGAGTCCTGTACCATACAGCATGAAGGAATTTATTTTAGCATGAAACAATTTTCAAGGCATTTGTTACCAACAGACCATTTTGTCCGGGAAGAAACTACATCCTGATGAGCGAGCCAGAATTAAAATTAACTGTAAAAGACATTTCCTTATAGTTGAAAGAACCGATGCATTGTGTGGAGTTATTTAAAATTGATGGAGTTAATTGAAATGTAATTAATGTAGGGAAATGCCTTTCAATTCAATGAGTTTGCTTTTATGCTTGATGTTTGATACTGATTTGCATTTCCTGAAAGTTGCTGGGAAATGAATCGATTTTATATGATAATTAAAATGTATCACCAGAATTTAAAAAAAAAAGTATGTCCTCTTGTAGTGTGTATGTGTATGTGTGTGTGTAGGGAGTTTGTTACATATTTAGTGTATCTGTTGGCTGTACCACGTTGATGTAAATTAAGAAGACAGGAGGGAATTAGGACATAATCATGATCACCATCGTTTGCATTGACATTGATATGTATAATGAAAATATTCTTGGTGATTCTGATTTTGGCTTTAATGACAAGATACCATAACCTCTAACATCATGACTATGCCAGATTTTGTATTCGTTGACATTGCCTTTCACAATAATAATAAAATTAACTCTGAATAGTACCTATAATTCACCAGATACTGTGTTAAGGGCTTTACACATATAAACACATTTGATCTATAATTTGATATATTTGATCTACCCTAAAGCTATAAGGTGCACATTTTTACTATAATCTTTATTTTACAGATGGGAAACTGAAGAACGGAGATAGTAACACAGCTAGTAACTAGAGATTCCTGGATTCAAACCAGGGCAATCTGACTCCAGAGTCTTTGCTCATAACCACTAGATAATATTGCTGCTGTCATAGTTTGGTGAATTTCATAAATGGCCTTAAATTGCTTTGATGTGATATTTCATGGAGATAAAACACTCTATAAAACTGATCACAGAGTGAAAATTATGGCTAAAATCCTCTTACTCCTCATAAAGTTACTTCTTTTAGAAAAAATTGTGGTCCTAAAATTTGTTTAGAATTAATCTTCCATGTTATTTGAAACGAAAATATCTAGTAGTCTAATAGGCCCATTGTTTTGAAGAGATAAAGCATTTTTCTTTTGAAAGACAAGGCAAACTATTTCGTGTGCTTCCTAAGGGGATTATTAGAGCTAATTAGAGTGAGTATACAAGTTTAAAAAATTGGGTTTACATAAGATACATTCTTAAGAGATTCCTTGGTAAGAGACCTTCTCCTGGGGCCATCTTTTCTAATAGTAAGTGATTGATCAGATATTTTAGAGTGAATGGAGTTCCAGGCTCCCAGCTGGGCCAGTTCCTGGAATGTACAAAACTCAGAGACCATGATGGCTAAGTGAAGTGACTTGTCCAGTCATCAACAGAGACAAGCGCTTCCACATTGCCTTCATGAAAGTCATGCAATGTCTCAGAACCTGCACTTAATTGCTCCTTACAGCTGAGCCCAAAACCTCCCACTGGGGTCTACCGTAATTATTGTACTCTAGGATTTTTTTTTTAACTTAAAGAAATTGTTGGTTAAAGGATCTTTCCGTGAGATCAAAAAAATCCAAATTTGCTGGACTGTAAACAATCAGTATTTATTAAACCAAGACATATTGTTGGCAAATTCTTTTTCCCCAGTTTCAAGTAATGGTATAATAAAGCGTACTTAAGCCTATCTATCATCAAGATTATATATAAAGGAGAAACTTCTCCCAAAAGACAGGATGAGTAGATTAATTAAAGAGTTGAAAAACTCTCACTTGACTTAACCTTCATATTTTTGTAATAAATAATAAGATGATTTAAAATGAAAATTATTAGAAATGTATTATGCAATCAATAATTTCATTACCCAAAGTGCTTTCTCTCTCTGCCCTTAACTCAGATAATCAAACATGTTTGTAAGTCATTGGACGCAGATAAAGGCATTCTGGCAGTCCAAGGGGGCCAGAGTGATAATTTTGAAATAGAAAGAAAGCTTGTCTCACGTGCTGGGAACCAGAGACTGTGGGGTGGTACCACAAGGAAACTGGATGCCTCCTTTTTTCTTTCATTTATTCATTCATTTGTTATTTCAAAAATGTATGTTGAATTTCTACTGTGTGTGCTAGGCACTTCATATAAGATTGTCTGTTTTGAAAGTGCCATGGGTAGAAGCAATTAATCGGTAACAATGATAAAATAATTAAAAATGGAAATTATTAGATAGTTCTTCTGGCATCAATAATTGATTTATATAATGTACTTTATTTCCAGTCTATGTTCATTCTCTCTCACACACACACAGAATAAAACATTTGGCTAGCTGTTTTTCATTATTCTCAGTATATTTACTAGTAGAAAAATCTAAGACATTAAAACTTTGAGACTCAATTTTTGAAATTCATAACTGAAGACAATAAAGTAGCATACTGGAAAAGTTCATAGATGTTATTATATTCTCTAGTGTGGAAGTACCCAGATAAATATACAATTCTGGTTTTTTTTCCTATTTTAGTTTTTCATGTTGAGGTGATCTTTTGACATATCTCCAAAGGTCTCTCAGGTCTTTATAAAATAAATGCCTTGCAGAAAGATTATGGTATAGAAAATAACTTGTTTTTGCATTTATTCAATAAAAATGTATTGTGTGTTTGTTTTATATCAACATTGTCTTAGGCACAGAGCATAAAATGATGAAAAGGTACATTTTTGTTTTCAAAGGGTTCACAATTCACCTCGGCACAATCAAATTGAGAGGCAGACATGAAAATGAACGATCATAATGTGTAGTGATGAAGTACTATAATAACAGAAGTGATAGTGATATGTCACAGAATCTTAGAAGAAGAAAGCATCTACATTTGAAATTACTGATATGGTACAGAAAAAAACTCTCACGTTTCCAATTAAGTGGACCAAACATTTGAGATAAATTATTTGCGCCATAGCACAAGGCAGTTTTTATTAATTCTGGACTTTAAAATTTATAATCATAAAGTTTGACTTAGAGTAAGAAAAAAACAGCGAGGTAATCTGCTATTGGCTTTTTTATTTTGGTCTCTGACATCGAGGGCTTTGTGGGGAGAGTGTGTGAATGTGGGATGCGATGTCCATGTATTATGCTTTTCCATTTTTGAAATCAAAGTACTCAATCAGCATTAATTAGGACATATTGTGCTGTAATTTCCAAGTGCATATACAATGGGCAGGCTTCTAAATTGTGTGCAATTTTCCTTTTCTTTCAAATTTCCACATGGAGCTTTCCCTATTATATATTAAATTGAGAGGCATTTAGTTTTACATTCTGGGCAGCCAAACATGAGTTTTTTTTTTGTTTGTTTGTTTGTTTTTTTGTTTTTTTATTTCCATGTGTCATGTGGGAAGTATGCCTACTTCTGAAAAACCTGATACTGTCATTGTCCCCATAGCTCACACTTTACGGGCCTCTGGTAACAAACTTGGAACTGTTCCTTTTGGTTTTATAAATCATGTCTGAGGGATTCTAAACCACATTTAATTACACATGACAGAAAAGCTTCATGTGCTAATGTTCTTCTGGTTGACCCGCCCTGAAGTCCTGCTAAAATTTTCATAAGCCTTGGAGACAATCCTCTAGAGTATCCCCCAGAGCATTTCCTGGACACCGATGATGCAAGAGTTTACCATCCCATTGATGGTTGTCCCAGAGCACCCCAGGATGAATCCTTCCATCCCCTGAAAGCTGCTCACGGACCACGATGCTACTATAAATGGCTGAAATGTGATGCAGCTTCCCTTGCAACTTCCTCCAACTCAGCCTAATGGAGATTAAGATCCATTAAGAGCTCTTTGCTGCGTGAGCAATTTCTATTGATCAGATTGACTCATTTCATTTTAGCCAATGATCCTATTACAAAAGCTGCCTCCTTCCAGTGTTTTACCGGCACAGGGAAACCTACAAATGCTCTGTACTGTAACAGGCGAGACGGAGAAGGGCACGGGCTTGAGTTGTGTTTTGCAGCTCCTGCTAAAAATCATTTACAGCGTATTATTTTTACAAGTTTTAGGGAGTTGTCATCATTCATGCTGTTAGGATTGGTTTAGAGGTTAGAAGTCTATGTGATTCATTTTAAAACAAACATTTGATTGTAGGACTGTGGGAACCACAATACAGAGGTCCATGTGGTTCACTATGAATGACACTGTGGCTTGGAAGTGAGGATTCCCTAAGTTGGAAACTTGCAAGGGCAGTAGCTAAAAAAAGGAAACGTTTGCTTGTAATGATGCCGTATTAAATGAATAGTCATCTTTGTTTGTAAAAGGAGGTATTAAGCTAGTAGCAGATATTGTTTTTGTGGTTAACACTAAGTGGAAGGAATCATGGATTTAAAAGACATAAGAAGTGGACCTTCTAGAAAGAGTTTATGGGAAAGGACATGAGTAGAAGTGCATGCAGCAGTGCAGCTATCCTGAGTGAAATCCTTCTTTGCCTAACTACATGAATATGATGTGTGTTGTCAATGACTTGCATATGCAAATCCCTTTACATTCTCCAACCATTTCCACATAGATGATTAATAAAGTCAACTGCCATTTATTGAGCACTCATTATGTACTATGTCTTTAACATTTAATCCCTTTAAGACCCTGTAAACTTTAAATTACTACCAGCTCTGTTTTTGTTTATTTTTTTTCTTTTCTCTTCTCTTCTCTTCTCTTCTTTCTTTTTCTTTTTCTTTCCTTCTTTCTTTCTTTCTTTTTTTTTTTTTTTTATGAGGACATAAAGACATAGGGAAGTCAAATGACTTGAAGTGGCACGGCCTGGTTTTCAACTCAATCTGACTGGTTCCAAGGACTGATTTTGTTTTGTTTTATTCACTTTATGAACTGGCCAGATTCTCTCAACAGCTTTGCTCAGTGGGTAAGGTATTGTTATTAACTCTAATGTTCAGGAGAGATAAACAACCTATCCCAGGTATCACAAGTGGATGATGGCAGCATCAGGATTAGAACCCAAGTGCCCTGACACATCACTTTCCCGTGTAATGTTATAATCAAAATTTAGATGGTGTTATGGAATACTTATACAATAATCATGGAAGTAAATTTCTGGAGGTGAAATTCGTTATCAGTGATTGGAACTTTATAGTTCTAATACTATTACTTTTATCCCAACTCAATAACCCTTCCTCTAGTTCTTTGTAATGTAAGAGGCTGTGATATTTATTGAGCTGCAACAATGAGTTTGATGTAGAATATTACATTAGGCCCAAATTAAGGAGAGAGGATGAGGATGGGTAGCACCTTTAAAGAAATGGTTCTTACTTATTTTGAGGCAGTAGGAATTTCTTGGATTTTTTTCATGGCCAGATAAGTCCTGATGTAGAGTTGGGATGGGCTCAATAAGGTGAAAAGTATTTCTTAAATCTATTTGCCAAAATCACACATTGAGTTTGGGAATCACTTTGTGTTTGTTTGTGAATTTCATCTGACTTTAGAAGTCTAATGAATTGCTTTTCATTGGAAGGAAAAGTAGTTATTTCGATGATGAAGCTAGACAAACATATGTTTTGCACAAACGTGTCTTAGTTTGAAGATGAATTAGAGCTACAATGAATACTTTTTGTTAAAAACAATAAATATCATTTGATTTTTAATCAAAAGTGTCTGAGAAACTAATGAAAAAATGCAGCTTGGAATGCTCTCAAGCAGGAAATAATGTGGGAGCAATCAGATCTCAAGAACATGCCCACTGAAAAATATTCAGAGTGTGTTTGAATTCTAGCTTCTTATAGCTTAATTCTTCATGATACACCTACACTATGTCACACATGGCCATGAAACGTGATTGAAAAACATAAAGAGAGTATAAATCTTGCTCCATATATTGAAAAGTTCAGATGTTTGTTGGTAGATGTCCATCTTTTAGGATTGAGGCTAGAAACAAGTAATGATTTGGGTTGAGAAACAAGCTAATAGCAACAAAGCATTTTTCTCAAAAACAGTGTTGATTAGACTCTGCTAAGTTTCTTAGAGTGTTTTAAACAGGTGCCTTTTATATTTATGACCTATAAAAAGAACATATTTGCTTATTGCCCCATGTCTGCCTAATAATTCAAATAGACACTGAAGAATGTGAATTTTGAAGACTCTATATTTGGTGTTCTGAGAGCTGCTCTAAATGATTGTGTCTCTTTTCCTTGAAAGTGACATTAAAACAAAGATATTCCCTCATCTGGTGTATATTAAAAACAATAAATATCATTTATTTAGGAAATAAAGTCTCAGAACCAAGAAATATGCTTGGATGATGTGGGATATATAGGGGAACATATGTACAGGGTACATTAAAAGGCCAAAAATTTAGGGGTGCAACTCTAAAGCAGCTTGATTTTCATCCCCATTGCCCAATCAAACATGCTCTGTGAGCTAGCTTTTTTCCTACCCCTGGGTGAAATTCAGTGGAAGTCCATTATTTTTCTGCATTCTTTATAATAATAAGTCTTCTGGTATTTCTAATTATAAAAGAAGTCTTTTTTTAGTAGCAAAATTACCCAGCGTATTGTAATAATGACAGTTCATAACTTTATCGGAGGTTAGAGCTGTTTCCTCCTCCGAGTTCAGCTGCTGCAAATGGGAAGCAGCAGTGAGGATGTGGGAGTCGGGCTGGCGTCTTCTCGGTTTCTCTGTCTGGCACTCCTCTTCTCCATGGTAACCGGCCTCTCTTGGGGCTGATTCTGGTTCTTCCAGAGTTGGAGATGGAGCAGGGAGGCAAAGTGAGGCCCCGGAAGGCCTTCCTTGACTTGCACTGCTGTGATCTGGAGTTGATGTTCTCTCAACTTGGTTAGGACCTAGCCAGGGAAAGCATGGGCGTGCAGACTTTCTCATGTGGGTTGTTTTGTATGGAATCTTCAGGCACACCCCCACAGCCAAAGGTTCTTCTTAGTCTTTCAACTCAAGCCTTTTTAACACCCTTAAGGAGTCATTGTGTAGAGTCACTCTAGAAGGAGTGCTTGGTCTGTCTCTTACAATTTCTAAGTAGCTTATCTAGCACCCCACTTCATAACGAGCATTTGTCATTCTTGGCATCTATCATTCTGAGCTCAGTTTTTTGGGCTTGAATCAAAACTGAGCGAGCAAGAACATCCCACTAATATCGTTATGCACAAAAACTGGGTGAGCAGCTTCGTGCTCGAAGGGAAAACTGAAACGGTCCGCAGGAGGCTACGCCACGCATCGGTGTCTTCATCCTCCTAGGCGTGCTCGCTGTTAGGTACCAATATCTCCATCCCTATCTTCCAGACAAGGAAATGAGACTGAAAGCAGTGATATAACCTTCTCAGGGTTCAACAGCTGGAGGGTGGATCAGGAACCATGAAACCAGTGGAATGTGGGAACTTTTAAAATGTAAAATTTTAGGCGGCACTTCAGACCTACTGTGCCGGAAACTCTGGGGAGGGACCTGGCAGTGTGAGTTTGACAACCCCCTGCCCCAAGGGACGCTGCCAACAATGCCCACATTTGAGGTGTCATCAGGGAGTAGTGAATTCTAACCTTTACTTTTGCATTGATTGTCTTCAGAAAGGCACAGAGGTCACGCCAAGCCTGTTTTCTGGGTAGTTTCTACTGCTGAAAGCTCCTTAAATTTCCCAACAAGGAAAACTCAGACTTAATGGAGTGTTACTTTGAGAAAGATACTGTTGTAAGTGGTTCACATACAGTAACTCATTTCTCCTCTATTTACTGAGGCCCCATTTTACAGCCAAGGAACAATCGAGGATGGATCAGTGAGGATATATGTTTCATGTCACAGGTCTAGTAGGCAGCAGACCAGAGATTTGCTCTCTGAGAGCTGGCAGAGAACCTGCCCTTATCAGTGAGAAAAACTCCCTCTTAGAAGGATGAGTCACCCCTGCTCTGCTGACCTGACTGTGTTTGGGGCGACACTGAAATAGCAACACAGAGCACAGGCTCTGTTTTGGAAGTAAAACTTGAAAGCTCCTTTCTCTCAAGACTTCTGAAAGATTGGATGAGAAAAACATTCATGGAGGTTTTTCATAAAGAAAGCCATTTATCCATTCTTTTAGATACTTGAAAAATCTATTCTGGTAATAAGCCAAAGTATCATGTGAATTTGCATCTTTGTAGATATACTTTCACTAAACTGCATTTTAGCATTATGCCATTGACCTACATTGAAGAATGTTACAAAAAACAGTGCTATGAAATGCACTGTATTTGCTATACTGATAGTGTAAAAGAAATTTCTCATCCTGTTACTTAGTGACTTCTTTCTGAGAATCTTAACTGAGGTGTTTTTTCAGTCATTGATAGCAGGAATGAGCTTGCTTTTCCTAAGCATCTGATTTCTTTTTGTCTCATGGATGTAGAGAACCTTATAATTAATCAGGGTTCTGCCTTTGTGTTATGAGCTTGGTTGTGTCCCCCAAAATTCGTATGTTGAAGTCTTAACCCCCAGTCCCTCCTAATATGGCTGTATTTGAAAATAGTGTCTTTCAAGAGATTATTAAGTTAAACTGAGTTCATTAGCATGGGTCTTAACCCAATATGACTGGTGTCCTTATAAGAAGAGGAGATTAGGGCACAGACATGCACAGGGGGAAGACACTGTGAAGACAGAGAAGACAGCCATTTATGAGCCAAAGAGACCTCAGCAGAAACCACTTCTGCTGACATCGTCATCTTGACTTCTAATCTCTAGAACTATGAGAAAATAAATTTCTGTTCTTTAAGCCCCCCATGCTGTGGTATTTGTTTTGGCAGCCCTGGCAAATTAACACATTTTGTATTGGTGGTTGAAGGCTACATTCATGAACCACATCTAACAAATGTAGAAGATCTGTCATTCCTTTTGTATGCTAACCTTACTTCTAACTTCATCCACCTTTTGCTTTTCTCATTTGCTTTTTGCTTCTCTCCTTATCTACTTTTTCTCATCTCTCTCGCTACTGCCACCCCGTTGAGTACCGTATTGCACTTGGCATTCTCTCTGGGCTGCCTACTGCCTCTGTCGTACAGCTGGCTCGTGAGGATGGGCTGGATGAAGCTCTTGTCCTCTTCCCAGGGCCCAGGGAGAGGCTTGGGCTGTGCCTCCCGGCTTGTGATGATCTAGTCGTGGGTTTTCTTGTCTCTCCCCTATGTAGCCAGGCCACCCAGACTCTGCCCTGACTCTTGAAACCAAGCTGTAACACCCACAGTTTCTGCTTCTAGTCAGCCTTGCCCGTCACAGTATCTGTCCTGAAGATGACTCACACGTTGCTTTCTCTTGAGCAATCCAGCCAGTGCCATGTGGTGCCCTTTCTGCCTCGAGCTTCTACCTCTTCAGAGTTCAGAATGCCCTTAGGGTTGTGCCTGTACCTTTCACAGCAGATTTTTTTTAATGTCCTGGATGGCATTTTTTCCATATGGCTGTCCCTTTTTTACAGCTCCTTATCTTCCTGTTTTTTTTTTTTTTTTTTTTTGGAATTTCTCAGTTTCTGACTCATTGTAAGTTTCCCTTCTTATTTCAAACACACACATATTTGGCTTATGTATATTATATCTGATATACACATAAATGAGTATGTATTTAAATTTTGTTTTATATAATTAATATTATTTGTACACATAAATAAAATATATTTCTATATTTAAATTTTGCTTTGAAAAGTTTTCTCTCATATTTTAAGGAAGGGGGAGATTGGAGGGTATACTCAGTTCACCATGATAAAATGGAAGTTTGCTTATATTTTATATTGTGACTTACATATTATTTTGTGAGTTACTTTACTTTCCCTTTGAAATGAGGTTGTTTATGCATACATTCATTCACAACTAAGTAATGCAGCAGAGCATGTACATGTCTTGGACTAATTTTTTTCACCTGTCCATACTCACTTCCTTACCTGTGAGAGAGAGATTTCTAAGGTCCTGCCAGATACAAGTGAAGTCCGGGGAAACTGTGGGTTCTCGCATCCTTCTTAAGTCCCATCTTGCTGTGGTGACATATGCAAAGGACATACATTTTATCCTCCTAAGACTGAAGAATATGGTTTTCCTTGAGGGGGTTGTAAGATGCATAAACACTTCTCGACACAAGAGCGAAGTTTCTCTAATATCCTCTTCAGATGTCTCTGCCACTAAACTCTCCAGTGTGTGGCAGTTGCTCTCCCCAAGTCTCTCTTCTCTCCACTCCCTCAGGACTCTTGCTCACTTGCTATACATCCCCTCCTCCAGCGTCCTCTTTCATCATGCCCTTTCTCGTTTAGTCAGTCAAGTTCCTCTCAGTTTTTACCCTTTCTCCCACCTGTCGCACTCCCCAGCACAGCAGCTCCAACAGAATCTCCTTAGGAAGGTGGAAGAGGGGAAGGGCGATGGAAGCTCATGCTTCGATATCCTGGATCCTGTTAGGCAAGATGCTCTGGTTCCAGATAGACGCATAATGCGACCCACGGGCTTTGTCAGAGGTGCCATCTTCAATGGGAAATGTATAAGGAGAGGAACAAATTGCACTTCCTCTGCTGCCCTGGGACCAATTTGTCTGAAGAGGCATTTAGAATCTGTCTGATGATCTTTACCTCAGACTCCAGTTGGAAACAAGTGTGCAGCTAAGATTTACTGATTTATAATAGGAAGCGTTAGTTCCGATTCTCGGTGTGACCACACAGATGATGTCCCTGTTGACATGTAAGGATGCTTTACTCACCTGCTTGCCATCACGATGTGACTTAGAATTCCTGGAATGGAAGTATAAAGTAATAATTAAGGACACAGACTGGGTGCCCCACAGTGCTACATTCCAGTCTTGCCTCTCCATTTATTGGACGAGAGACCTGGGGCAAATTACTTAATTTTTATGAGGTCCAGCCTCCTCATCTATAACAAAGAGATAACAACGATATCCCCTTAAGGCATCACTGAATCTTTAAATAGGTAATGTATGTAGGAAACAGTTGAGATCACTTTCCTTGGGTCCACAAATGCCTTCACAGAGCCTGTGTGGTTCTGCATGATATGATTTCTGGTGAAGTCCAACCACCTACGCTCCTATTCCAACTCCCAGTGAGTGCTCCACACACCAGTTCCATTTGATGAGGTGCTGTGCACGGGCTCTACGCCATTCTCTGGGGATAAGTTGATGAAGAAACACGGCTCCTGGCCTGGGTGCATTCACTTTTTATTACAGAGCAAGAGACACATAGACAAACTAGCAGTGCTGGTCGTTCAGCATGAAACAAACCAGTGGTTCAACTGCTGGGAAAAGAAAAAGGAGATAGTTATTAATTTTGCTTGGATAGAAGGTGGGTGGGAAGAAATATCGTCAATTTAGACAACTCACTGTTTGTCACAAGGTCATTAACACAACTCCAAAAGTCACTGCAAAGTGGGGTTTATTTCACAGAAAAGGGTGCAAGAGGATTGAAGAGAACCAGAACAACGGCCGAGTTGAAGGGCCCCAGGCAGAGCTGCTCCTTTTCCCCCAGCAAATAAGTTTCCCTCAACGTCCAAACAGATGTTCCACGGAAGCCGGCGGAGGCCATTTCCCACCTCCCAGCTGCGGAATCCCAGCTTTATTTCATTAAATAACCAACATTACAGATTATTCCAAGTGGTTCTGAACACTTAGATTGACATGCCTCCGCTCTGAGCAAGTGCTCTGGGTTCTTTTTATGTAACATTTTTGACGTCATGTAGCTGTGCCTCAATACTGTGGCAAAGCCCGGAGGGAAGCAAGGTTTCTCTGTCACTGGCAGGTGGCACAAGGCCTCATGGGCACGCTGTTGACAACCACAGCTCATCTCTCCTGCTTTAATTCTTAAGCTCACTTTGTACCCTTCCCCTGGAATTCACTTTCCACTTAATCTTCAAGATCCAGTTCAAAAAATATTTGGGTACTTACTTCCTTTCTCTCCAGCCTGTAATAGGCATGAGGTAATGACTATGACTTATGATCTTTGTGTCCTTAAGGTCCCTCAGATTCATTAGAGACTCCATGAGTGTTTGCAGAATAAACGATCTAGGGCATGGACATGGGAATTGTAAGACCCTGGTGAGGCACCGGGCAGGAGCTCTCCAGACTCAGCGTGATAAAGCGAGGTTGCGATGAGAAGAAATGGTTTGTGTTACTTTTAATTCATGAAAATTTGATCTATCTATTATGGTCACCAGACTAAATTTGAACTTTGATTCTGATTTGATTTCTGAACATGAGAAGGAATAACTCATTTCTCCGCAAAGGTAGACTGACGGTTCCCTAGTTACTCAGACTCGACCTTATTGCTCAAGAAGTCACAATTAGATATGGGGATGGATTTGCAGGCACTCTGGGGGGGGGGGGAATTAAAGAAATTAGTTTGAATTAGCTTGGCTACACATATTTAAACAAGTATATGTTTGATGTTAAACCCAGAGAAAATGTAATTAAATACTTTAATCTTAATTTAAAAATAAAAATGACAGCATATCACCACCCAGATCCCAGTCTTAAAAAAGGGGCATGTTCTCCTCATCTGACAGAGTTGACATAAACATTTCCTGCCATTGGTACTATGTGACGTGTGAATAACAGCAATAACTCAGCTAAGATCGCAGATTTTTATTTTGTTGTTAAACCACATTTGTTTTTTGTATGTTCATAATGAATGCTGATTGCCCCAGTGCGGTTACCACACTACAATCATACTAATTTGTAAGAAAGCCCTGAAGCTTCTAAAGCAGTAGATGGTGACATGGGGATGGGAGATTTGAGGTTTATCTTTTGGTCCTGTAGTTTGTAATCTGAGGAGATAGAATACAGAATAAATAGAAATTGTTTGTTATGGAGCTATAGAAATGCACTGAGTAGAATGTATATTGATCAAAATCATTTCAGGGAAGCCTCTATAATGAGAAAAGATTTTTTTCTGTAATCTATAGTTTCAATATTAAAACAAGAGACAAAATACCATAAGTTAAGCTGGTTAAAGGGGTTTATTCTCAAAAGGAAGTTTAGCATACATTCTGGGATCAAAACAAAATTAACCCTAATCCTTATTTATTCCATTGCACAATAAAAGCCAATATTTAAGATGACAATATTCAGGCACTGTAAGATTTGCTAACATGATGGATTTTGTTATATCAATTGCATAATTTCCTCAAAGAGGTAGAAAAAATAAAATCAACTTCAAAACAGGAAGATCTCAATACAGCTAGAAATTAATAATTCTTCCTGTTTAATAGTTAAGAAAACTTTCTAGTTGTGACATTCTGTGCCATGAACATTTCAGTTAATAGAAGCTTTTTTTTTTTATTTCTAAGAATCACTAAGTACCAAATTATATCATGTATTTGTTTTATGTACATGTAAAACAGATATAAATATTATACATAACATTTATCGAGCAGGTCGAGATTGCTGTTCTTGCTTTGGAAATCCTGAATTTCGGCAGACTTAAGATGGTACATATCCAACACCCTTGAGAGGAGCCATATAATGGGTGCTTGCAAAAAATTTTGATCTTTATAGGTAGATGTGCTAATGGCACTAGTTATCTTAGTGTTAGTTAATTGATTTGGGGAAGTTTTATTGCCTTCTCTGTGCCAGGTACTGTTCTATATGCTGGGGACATGGCAGTGAATAAAACGTGGAACTTATAGTTTGTGGTTATACATTGGTTGTTGATAAACTCACTAAGAATTACTGCTATACCAGAACAATCTTAATCAGGATTACGTTCTATCTCTCAAGCCTATACATTGTTTCACATCTACTGCTGAAAGTTGATAGTGCAAAGCATGTGAAGAAAAGTTGAGGGGCATTTGAGATCTTGCTTTCTTGCAATTGTCAGTTTTGGCTCAAATAAACTTACAATTTCTCTGAAAAAAAAAAAAAAAAGAAAGAAACATTGAGCCCTGTTCATACAGAGTGTGAAGAATGGGGATGTGGAAAAATTATCACATCGAGAGACTTGCAGACAAAAAACACTGCCTAATGTGCCTTTTGAAAAGCAATAACACAGTAACAATTGCAAATAGATGCCAACAGGCACCGAAACACCTCTTCCCATGATCTTCCATCAATAATAACACTTTTATTCTGGATAGATAGGGCTCTACTGTTTAAGGCGGCTTTCAGGCACCTTCTGTGAAGCAGTCAGGGAAGATGATATCTCCATTTTACAAATCTGGAGGTGGGGGTTTCAAAGGTCACACAGTAATTAAGTTGTACAACTGAAACTAGGACTCAACTCTTGGAGCAATGAATCCACCTTAATTTTCTGGACATCTGGACATTACTCCTTTCTAGGCTTTGCTGGTTTAGCATGGGACTGTGATCTCTAGAGATTTTACTTTCTAAAATTATTAAAGTGACATTTGCTGATTTGATAGATATTCTCATGTCTTGATACTGGATGCTGAGAATTCTAAAAGCAAAGTCCTGAGCAATAATATAAAGAATATGCTGTGTTACTGGAAATTCTAGCATTTAGATTTGAGCTAATGCCCAGATTCTGACCTATTTTATTTATTAACAAAATAGGTGGCTGATTTCATAAGAGCAGGACGATGAATTGTGAAAACTGTTATCCTGGCCAAGTGCCAAAGTGAGCAATTATATAATGGCAATTTCCAAATGGACAAAGTTAATCCCTTGGAAAATAAAATCAATACCTGGACAGTACTTTCTTCGGATGTCAAAACACTAAGATGGATGACTCCATTCACCTGGTGTGGATTCTGTATTGAGTAGTACATATAGAGCAATAAAACATAAAATTTTACCTGAAAGTTTTGCCGAAGAAACTAATGTTCAACCAGAAACAGTGGTCAATAACATTAGTTTCTGATAACATTTCACACACCCGCGCGCGCATACAGACACACACACACACACACACACACACATCTTTGAGTTTCCAAGAAGGCTACTCTAAGGAAATAATCTAGACTAAATTTCCTCAACAATGAATGTTCTCATTCTAATATGACCATCTGGAATCGCGAGTGAGAATTTAACTCATGTTTAAAGGAGTGTGTATTCAGTGCATGTGCAGGTTGGTTATGTGTGAAGGTATTCTATCCTATCACATGATTTTACAGGACAAAAAAGACAAAAAAAAAAAAAAAAAAAGAATCCCTCAGGAAATAAGATTGAATTCCCCTTGATGGGTTCTCCTTTTGAAGGGAGATCTATTTAAATCAAAAGCCAATAGCTGTTTGGTGGCTAGCCTGAAGTCTGGAAGTGCTGCGCAGACGTGCCATGGTTTTTAGAGAACTACTTCATGTGCCATTTCTTGCTTTTACAAATGCTTTACGGCTTTCAAAACACTTTTCTAATTCTTAAATTGTCTGTTTTTCACAAAAAAACAGTGTGTGTGTGTGTGTGTGTGTGTGTGTGTGTGTGTGTGTGCGTGCTCCAGGGGGATTCTATCAATCTCACCTATCAAAGGAAACATAAACTCAGGAAAAAAAAAATCAGACACAACTTCAGAATCAGCTGAAATTCAGGTCTTGATATGGCAAATGCAACATTTATTCTTCTAGACCTATTTGCTTTAGATACAGAAATCTTCCCTTCCCTCTAAATGAGGTGCTATCACTCCAACCTGGTTCAGTGCTTTAAATTGTCAGTGGGGAAGCCAATAGATGCAAAGCAAGAAGCATGAGAATGTGACAACTCTGACCTCAACATTACTTGTGTATCAAGTCGTAAGAAGCGTGTCAGTGGGAGAGCCACAGGAATGGGCCACTGTAATAGCTGACTTTGGATCCTGGTAGAAACATCATCACCTAGAAAGTGAATTCATGAGAATCTGGTTCTCAGTTTGACCCCTTCTCCAGGAAGATGGAAGTCTATGCTTTCCAGAAGGCTGATCTAAGATCTTACGTGTTCCGTGATTCTTCCTTAAATTTGTGGAAGAGGCTCAGTGGTCCCAAGGGCTTAAGTGCTACCTAGTAATAGAAACACAAACTGAGGACAGATTTGCTGATGATTTCTAGATAATGGCATTGGGGGAGCTACTGTTCGAGTAAACTCATCTGACGCATAGTTTAATAACAATTCTAGCTATAATTCAATATAATTTGCTCTTTGAATGTAAATTGGGGGCCAAGATATTTCAAGTTGGGCTGCACAAGCAAACATTTATAAAAAGTACTGATTTATATTAGCCCTAATTTTTTTCCTCAGTTATATTTGTCTACAGAACCGAAGAAGATATTTAAAAAAGACAAAAGCAGTGGTTCAAGAAAATTTATTTCGGTTCAGAAGATCCTTTTCAATATGGTAGAAACAAATATTTTGAACCAGAGATGAAGACCAAGAAAATGATTCCCTGCTAGCCATCAAGAAAACACATGCTTGGCCTTTTAAACTAAATATAAGGAGAGACATTTTATATATTTTTTCAACTTGTCAAGATATGCTAAATATATAAATAAACCTAGTCCTCCTGCTCAAAATGTATGAAATTTCCATTTTTAGCTATGTCACAGATGACATAGCTAAAAAATTGCTTCTTCTAATTTCTTTTTCTTCCTGTATTTTATTCTGAGCCAACAAGTCAAATTTGTATTGTAAGTATATTGTGTCCATACTGCATGTGGTATACACCACAAATGAAAAAAAAAGGTTGGTGGATTTAATTATACTTATCTGAACATCTGATAAAACAATACCTTCAAGATTATCCTTTAAGGATTTTCTAAATTAATTGGAACCAAGCTTCATTAATATTGTCCCCTAATATTAGAGTGATGCAATTTATATAATGTTTGCTATTTTGAAATGTATATTTCAATATCTGACATTTTAGGACAGTGCTATGCAGAGTTCGATTCTGGAATCTTGATGCTTTACATGTAATCATACACCAGACTCCATCAATTTCTCAGTAATGGCTTTTTAATCTGCTCCCCCATTTCTTGCTGCCGTTGTTCAAGCTTTCCATTCTCTCTTGTGGAGTGTGCCTAAGAGCTTCCTTCTCTGGGGCCTCTGTACCCCTAAAACTACTCATTCCAGTCCATCCTTCAGATTGCTGCCAGGGTTATCTTTTTTAAAGACAGTTGTGGTTGGGTTGCATCTTAGCCAAAACCTCTATTGGATCTCTTTTGTCTTTAGAATAAGTATAGAATAATAAAAATAATAACAGAAGCTAAGTATTCCATATAGTCACGCAACAATTTTGTAAGATGTTTATTTGCCATTCTAGAGGGGATGTAGAGCTATCATTTTGAAATAATTTGTATTTCTTTAATGACTTGTGTTGTTGATAAACATTTCATGTGCTTATTTGCCATTCATATATCTTTTTTGGTTAAATATTTATTCAAGTCTTCAGACCGCTTTTTAATTCTGTTGGCAGAAATCATTTTTATTATACAATATTAAAAACATTTCCTTTAAAATCAGGAAGAAGGCAAAGAAGATGCCCACTATCACTGATTCTATTCAACACTGTGTTAGAAGAACTAGCCAGTGTAAGGTACATGTATGGATCCTATGATGTCATAAGAACGTGTGACAAAAGTGTAAATAGAGGAAAGATGGGCCATATAATAAATGGTGTGAGATACTTAGTTATCCATTTGGAAAAAACTTGGATCACTGCCTCATTCTATACACTAAAATAAATTCTAAGTAGATTAAAAATTTAATCTGAAAGGTAAAACTTCAAAAAATTTAGGACAAAATGTTAAGAGACTGTCTTTATGGCTTTGGGGCAGAGAAATATTTTTAAAACAGTCACAAATAGTACTAAACTCGAAAAAAAATTGATACACTAATTACATTGAAATACAAGACTATTCATTAAAAGACACCATAAAGAAAGTGACCTACTTTGACAAAAATCTGGCAGAAATACAGAAACAAAAGAAAATATGCCAGTCTTACTTATAAACATTGATCTAAAAGTCAAATACATATAACTGGCAGATAGAATCCAGCAATATATTAAGAGGCGAATACCCACTATCACTGCTTTCATTTAAAAATTTACATGAAGCACAAACCAACACAACTTGGAGTAAAAGAATCAGAGGTATAAAAATTACGAATGACGAAGGGAAATTATAATTATCTATAGATGATTGTATTGTATTTCTGGACAGCCTGAGTTAATCATCTAAAATTCTATTAGGAAAAAATGAGGGAAATTATTAATGTGACTAGCTACCTCTTTAGCATAAAAATCAATAGCTTTTCAGAGCCCAGCCACCAAGTGAGACAATATAAAGAAAATGTTGCATTTATAATATTATGCATGAAGATAAATACCTAGTCATAAACTTAATGAGAATTATGTTGGGCCTATGTAATTTTTTCAAAACTCTACTTAGACATATAAGTGAAAACTTGAATAAACAAAAAACTGTAACTTTTTCTTGGATAAGAAGACTCAGTATCACAAAGATGTAGATCTTCCCTAAGTTAATTTATAAATTTAGCAGATTCACATTAATAAAACTTATTAATTTTGAATTATTTTTAGAACTAATTGAGCTAGTTCTCAAATCCATTAAGGAAACAAAAAGGAAATAAAATTTTTAAATGGTGAATAAAAAATTATGGGGCTACACTAAATCTGCCAAATATAAGAATGTATTAATACAATATTTTTTGTACTGGCATATGGAATAGTTAGACCCATGGAACACTACCGAGGTCCAGAATAGATTAAAAAATACACAAGATAATTGAGAATCTGCTACAATTAGAATTTTAGTCGTTGCCATTGAAAAGAAAAAAGTCTGAATATTTAGTTTATTCTTATTCTTAAAATAAATTCCAGGTTTGTCAACAGTTCAAATGCTAAAATTAAACTAGTTTTTCACCTTGCATCCTCTAAAACAATTCTGTAAAAACACAAGAAGAAAATGGAAGAATGTTTATATAGTAATGGAATAGGAAAGGTTTTTTTCTTTCTAAACAAGATAAAACACTAAAAAGCCATTAGTTTAAAAAATAAAATAACAATTACATAAAGCTAAAAAAGTTTTTGAACAAGTCCTGTAAATAATGTCAAACTAGGAAATATACTTGTGATATGTGTCATAGTACTTTTAAGCTTACCTTCCTTAATAAGAGGTAATAAAAAAGTCGAATTTTTAAATGGGCAGAAAACAGTTCATAGAGAGTAGTATGGGCATGAGTATCTTATAAATGTATGGAAGAGGCTCAACCTTGCTCATGATAAAAACAAATCTAAGAGATGATTTTTACATCTGATTTACAAGGATCAAAAATTTTGATACTACACTGTATAGACAAAGGTGGGCAACCATCACTCTAATACACTTTCAGTGAAACTACAAACAGATGTTTTCTGAGGAAAATCTGGTGCTTTCCAAATTTTAAATGTATCTATTTTTGACAAGAAAATTCTATTTCTAAAAATTTATTATACAGACATTTTCATGTGTCCCTAAGAATATACATAAAAGTTAGCAGCAGCTTTGTCATATTGGGAAGGAGGAGAATTGTGTGCTTCCCCCTCCCCAACCTTCTTGAGGTCTTATGGCTGGACTAATGATAAAATTGACTCCAGACCCGATTAACAGGGGGAAAAAACAATTTAATACATATGCATAGGAAGTCATAAAGGATATCCACAGAGATAATCGAACCAGCCAACTTTTTATACTTTTTAGATAAAGGAATAAAATAAATTTGTGAAGAATCTACAGGACAAGGAAACTTTGGTTTGGGTGCCCATTAGTGAGGAATCAAAGCAAAAAGAGGAATTGGGTAGTAAATTAATAAAAAACACACAAGCTTATCTGCTCTGGATTCCTTACCCATAGTAGTCAAGGTATCTCTCTCAACCCCCACAGAGCAAGGAGGTCACTTGTCATGGGGGAGATTTATTTCCTTTGTTCAAGGAGACTAAGGAGTGTCAATGGACTCTTCTTGTACTGCCTCCTTTTCAAGTAACTTTAATTCAAAATAATCAGTATGCCACTGTGGGATATTTTTGGCCTCCTGCCCTAACCTAGGCCTGGACAGTAATAACAAAATAATGCATACAGTGTAATTGGTGATCTATATGTAATTGGTTAAACAAATAGAATAAACAGAATGGAATACTATGAAGCTGTTAAAAATGAGGTAGATTAAAATATGCTGATAAAGAAAAGTTCTACAAGAAATATTACGAAATAAATAAAATAAGATGCAAAATATGACCTTTATATAAATACTGACATTCCCCTTCAAAATTTTCTGAAAGGATGCACGATAATCTATTACTATCGATTGAATCTGCAGAAGAAAAAATTGGATTGGAGATGGGAAAATAATTTTCAGAGTATCTTTAGTACTTACTTAACCTTTTAAAAAGTCATGTTTTTGTATTGCTAAAATTTCTAGATAAAAAATAAATATGTTGAAAGATATTATTAAAAAATAGGAAGGGGAAGGTTGTGGGCACCTGTTTGATGATGAGACTCAAGATGACTCGGTGGGTTACACACCTTGACAGTCTCCGAGTCTCTGCTTCAGACACGAACTGGCTGAGATCTGGGAACCTCCCCTTGGTTTCCTCATCTGGTTCCCATCCTAGGACAATGTCCTGCATTACCTACCTTCCTTTGCTCTTCAATGTTTGTGACTCCCTGGCTTCCTGCCTAGATCTTGCCTCTCTCGTGATTTCTCTTCTCCAGGTGGTCTTTGTTTTCCTTGCTCAGCTCGTTCTTTCGTGGTTCGTTGCCGAGCCATTCAGATCACATGCTTCCCTAGACTCCTGACGACTTGTCTGGTTCTTGACCACGCGTTGTCTTTCTCTTGCGTGGATCCACAGTGGAATGTTTGCTAGTGCTTTCTTTTTTGCTTTCCCTGGCTGTCGCTCTCACAGGTCCCTCATCTTCTTACTGGGCATTTGCATTCCTTCTCTTAGGATTGAGCACAGATGGAATTGAATAACAAAAGGAAGCTTTTTGTAAAGAAAGTCAAAGCAGGGAAGGAAAGAGACTTTTAGCATGGCCTATAAGGGACTTGTGAAGTGGAGAGGGAGGGAGTCAGTGTCCAGAGGGTAAGTCTGATTGTCTTCCTTGACCTCAGGCCCAGCTAGTTAGAGTGGCTTTTCTTCATTGCCCCTGCACTTTGCTGAAAGGACAAAGAGGACAGTGGAGTTCTTTGGATGTGATAGGACAGGGGTATGTGGAAAGGAATGATTAAAAGCCTGGGAGGGAGTAGAGAAAAGGAGTGAGATCTGGGGGCGGAAAATGGGGGAAGGAAGCCAGGAGGAAGACTTCCCGGTGAGGAGAGGCTTCCTGGAGAAGCCAAGGTTGGCCACGGACAGTACAGAGTAGAGAGAGAAAGCTCACTTACCCCCGTGAGGAGCCCACAGCTCTAAGACCCCGTCTCAGTTGCTCATCCTCCCCACCACCATCCACTCCTAAACCCTATGGATGTTCTCTTCTGCCTAAAGTGCACTAGGGCTTGTCCTGGATACCAGAAGAACCATCCTACATGCTCTCCTGGAGCTTTCTTGTTGGACTGCACTGGACCATGTCCTCTGCTCTTTGAACGTTAAGGTTATAATAAGGGATTGCAGGTTCTTGGCTATATCTCTTCCCATGATAATTGATGATAACGGTTAAGGATGGGCCTTATTCTTGACAATGTTGAACTTTTCTTTAGTCAATTGTCCCGGAAAGCAGTGGTAGTTAAGACCTGCCTCATCCCTTATGACACCAAAAGCACAGTCAACAAAAGAAAAAATAAATAAATTAGACTATCAAAATTAAAAACTTCTGCGTATCAAAGGACACAATCAAGAAGGCAAAAAGGAAACCTATAGAATGGGAGAAAATATTTGTAGATCATATATTTAATATGAGGTTAATACCCAGAATATATAAAAAAAAAACTACAACTCAACAACAAACAACTAAATAACACAATTAAAGAATGAACTAAGGACTTAAGTAGACATTTCTCCAAAGAAGATATACAAATGCCAACAAGCACAAGAAAAAATGCTCAGCTTCACTAAGCATTAAGAAAACGGAAATCAAAACCACAATGAGATACCACTTCACATCCATTAGGATGGCTACTATCAAAAAACAGAAAATAACAAGTGTTGGTGAAGATGTGGAGAAATTGCAACTGACAAAACTCTCTCTTGGACCGAAATCTAGTCATTTTAGTCTGGGACCTTTGAACTTCCATGTTCATATTTGCATTGCCAAGTTTTAACAAGAACCCTGTTAAACTAAAACTGAGTCCTTAGCTCGGCACATTCTCTGCATGACAGTCAATAAGCTGTGTGACAAGGTGTTGGGGCGAGGAAAACTTTTTCTTTAATAAAACCCTTGTGCACTGTTGGTGAGAATGAAAAAATGGTGCAGCCTCCGTGGAAAACACTATGGAAGTTTCTCAAAAAATTAAAAATGAAATTACCATACGATCAGAAATTCCACTCCTGGGCATATATCCAAAACAATCAAAAGCAGGGTCTCAAAGTGATGTTTGAGTACCCATGTTCATGGTGGTATTGTATTCAACAGCCAAAACGTTGAAGCAAACCAGATGTTCATCCATGGATGAATTAATAAAATACTATTTGGACTTAAATAGTGAGGAAATTCTGACACATACTATAACACGGATGAAGCTGGTAGACATGCTAAGTGAAACAAGCTAGTTACAAAAAATACTGTGTGATTTCACTTACATAAAGCACCTAGAGTAGTCAAATTGATAGAGACAGAGAGTAGAATGACGGTTGACAGGGGCCAGGGGGATGGGGATTGAAGGTTGTTTAATGGGTATAAAGTTTTGCCAGATGGAGAGTTCTGGAGATTGGTTGCACAATAATGTGAACTGTACACATAAAAATGGTTAAATGATAAATTTCATATTATACATATTCTATCACAATGAAAAAATTTTTTAGAATTAATGAGAAAGAAATGTCCTGTCTCTTTGTGTTTCTTGGGGTTAGTAAGAAGAACTACCTCCCCCAGATGACTTATGTAAGCTAAATGATGACCCCCTTATTTACCTGTGACAAGGAGAGGCACAGATCTGCCAAATTCCCATTCTTTGCCTCATAAATGATTAGCTGAAGTCTTTGTTCCTACTGATTAATCCAAACCAAACACTGGTCAACCTGACCAAACGTAAGCCAGGCTTCCCCCTTTCATAGACCCCTGAACCTTGACCTGGCCTTCAGCTTAAACAAGCATTGGGATGTGGAGCAGTGCTTCATCTATGACCCATACTGAAAATGACAGACCACAAAGACAGAAATTTCCTGCCCAACTCTTTAACCATGCCACCTGCTCGTTCCACTCCCCACACACAGTCCTTTCTGGTCTTGTTGACTCCTCCTTTTAAAAGAAAATCCCTTTCTGCCCGACCTTTGAGAAGGTTGGAGCTTCTAAGTTTGGAGCATGTTCTTCCTGTTGCAGTTCTCCCCAACCTCTCGCAGCCCATCATGACAGACTTTCAAACCATCTCTCCTTACCCGAGTCCCAGTTCGCTTTTATTTTTTCATTTGACACTTGCAAAGTATGGGAATAACTTTTGTCCCATATATAATATAGTGAAAATATATTCAATGTATAAATTGTTTATATAGAGTGGGCAACACACATATAATTGGAATATGTGAGTCTAATTGTGTAGTATGTATGTATCCATATTTAAGTGTGCTAGCAAAAACTTCATTATAATGTTGTCCCAGGGTATTATAATTGTTCTTTATAAGTATGTTATTTGGAAAACTGTTATTACTGTTTTATGGATGGTCATGTAACACTTAAATTGGCAGTTAAGTTGAAGAAACAAATTGCAGGCACAAGCACCTGTCTATAGGATAAAAAGTTTTATACTCAGCTGTTTTCCTATATGACATTTCATCCTAGTCATTTTTAAAGTTGCTACTTTTTTTTTTTGACTCTGAAATCATGAATTGATTGAAACCTAATGTTCTTTGTAGTAAAAAATAATGCTTTTAACTATAACTAGTAAATCCTAGAGGTGTTATGATTTTTAATTCACAGAGTTTTCAAATTATTTCCTTTTGATTTTTAAACTGCAGTTATACGTCAGGATTCCACATAGGGAAATTAGGATAAATCAATAACCATGATAATTAACTTAGTGAACCAAAGTTCTTACCAAGGGACACCACCAATCTAGCATCAGGGGATATTAACACAGCAGCAGGTCAAATCCAAATATTTTATTTTCTTGATGTTCAGATTGGTGCATTCTGGATTTTTCTTTTGCCCTTTTTTCAAACATCTCTCTTCTTTTGACTGGTAATTGTTAAGGAAGACAAGATGCTCTGCTATCATTAAGTTGGTATCTAGAAAAATAGAAGGTTTGTGTTCTATATGATCTTCACATTTTTTATATTAAAATGTCCATATATTCATTCACTCATTTATTGAGCCCTGTGTGACAGATAATGAAGAGTATGAGATGACTGTACACAGGAGGACCCACTACATTAGAAGTGCAACGACTTCTTGCCCTCCTTCCTGTCCTATCACAGTCAGAATATGCCAGTTCTATGCCCACTGCCCATGCATTTGACTGACTTGGCTCACTTATGAGTTTTCTGGAGCTTTTATAGTCTTTAGTGAGACGTGCATGACTCTCAGGGGTGTAGGGCATCTTTTATTCTTTTCATTTTCTTTTGTTCTTAGATCCCAAATCACCTAAACTCATTTATGTCTTGAGCTGATTATATTCAGAAAGAGCTGATGATACTTTCTGGAAAATCAGCAAAACTCTTTCCTCTGCTGTGAAGTCGGATATTTTTTGGCCAAAATAGAACTAAGGACATTTTACAGTATCACATCTAATCTCTTCACTCCTAAGCTGAGGAAATTAGGCCAAAAGAAATTTAACAGTTTTCTGGGATCCCATACTATTTGAGTGACAGAGCAAGGCCCCAGACCCCCCAGTCATAGCCACAAGCCTACCCAACTGCTTTGCCTCAGGTTTGAGCCAGATGAAAGTCAGGTACCTTGCATAAGAACTAAATTATCAATCTTTCTACTTTCACATGTGGAAGAAGGGAGAGATTGAATTTTAGACCAAAAATAGATATTAGCAATCTCTAGATAGTCACAGACTCTGAGACTGTCATAGGTTGGTGTCATTTAGGCAGGAGGTAACCAATTATAAATAGATGTGGGCTACTAGATCTTTACCCAAGCCAGATTTCTCTATTTTCTACCACATGTTTTCTTCTTCATGGCTTGGGACATCTTGATTACAATTTCTTAACTTGAAGCAAAGCATCCTGATTGGCTGTTATCACTTTAGTTGGCTCCATGATGTCAGGCAGACAGACTGCACCAAGGAGGAATACTTCAACTTGGCCAGCTGATGCAAAACCAGCTTTCAAAATCATAAAGCAGAATTATCATGAATAGTAGCGTTGCTGACTACACTCATGGAGGCATGTTTATCAGAGAAATACTGATTTAAATAATTAAATGAAGAAAATCAAACTCTTGATAATAAAAGTTGAACAATTTAAGAGGAAGCAGGGAGAAAGCCTGACTCTGGAAAGTAGGACAGCACCAGGGGTGTGGGAGGCTGTGTGGCCGTCATCTCTTCAGCTTCGGGGTTGGTGAGTGGTAGGAGGGAGTAACTGACCATCTCGGGATTTTGGTTGCTTCTTCTGTAAAATAAAACAAAAGCGTGGATTTTTTTTAGGATATTTCCAACAATAAGACCCATGACACTAGATTCCAAAACTAAGTGTTTAATTGTCAAAACTATTATCAACTTTTTCCATTTAAGTTTGTCCATGGCCTGAAAAAGGTAGAGTATATATATTCATATTTCCAAACAATCTTATTCCTTTACATCTGATAAAAGCCTAGCAGAAGATGCCAAGAAATGTCATACATAGGTAACAGTTACCTTAAATATCACAGAGTTCAGAAGCCTGATTTCAGGCCATCGCTCGGGCTCGTGAAATCTGTCTGTTTGTTCATTTCTCCAGGAGACCCTTTCTGTTCTTGCATCTAACTCAGTGTGTTGTGATAAATAATGCAGTGCCATACGAGGGGGACATTTTAAAAAGAGAACAAGCAGACACAGAAATGGAAATTAACCCCAGGCCTGCCAGCCTCCATCGGGAATAATGGCGTCACATAATTCCAGGGTTAAATGAGAAGTAGGTGCCTTTTTACTGAGTTCGGCTCTTTGTCCTTGCTTTAGTGTGTCATTGTAGCAACTGTCATGTAAGGTTAATGACAGCCTCTCATTACCCTTGTCAAATATGTAATAATGTGGCCCAACAACGGGTCTGAATGGCTTCTGCTTGTCAGACCCCTATGTTTTGCCTAGCAGATGGTCACTGTGTTTGGAGAGGCCCTCGCTCAGATCCATCATACTGATATCCTGAACACGTGTGTGTGCGGGGAGCATTTTCCCCTGATGGGACAGTGTGTGGCTAGAATACAAATTGAGCACAGCGAGACGACTGCAGACTTCGCCCTCCTTCCCTCTCTCCTCCCCCAAACCCCTGTTAGTTTTCTGTTAGGCTGGGGAGGGGGGCGTGAGGGAGAAGGAAGATAGGACCTCTCTTTGCCTCTCTCCGTCTATTATTTCCGGAGACACGCAACACTTTTCAGCTGTGATGCACCCGTTTTCCAACCCTTTATTTGGATCACTTAGGATGCAGCACCCATGAAATTTAGACATTCTATTCTTGGAGACATGAAAACAAAGGGGGAAGAAGCCTCAGTGAGGAAAGTGGCAGGGGGCAGGATTTGCTGGAGAAGAGCTACAGTCCAGGTGGCAGGAAATGCGAATTCTAGCCTGTGACCTTGTGCAAAGTCACTCCTCTGCTTCCTTTATGCCCCCAGGAAGGCCGCCTGGTGCAGGAGGTGAGAGACACGCAGGAGGCCAGACAGGCAGGGTCCTCGGTCCTGCCCCGGGGCTCCGCCAGCGCGGCCTTGCTCTTCTCATCCTCGGTGGCTTTTTACACGGTGTCACTTCCTTTCTCAAAAGTGAACAGTGGCTCCCAATTGCTTCAAAAATCTAAATCACATCTGCAGAATCAGTGACTGGGCAAGCCACTCTTTATTCCTTACTAATCTGTTCTCACAAATTTTCAGGCTGCACACACTTCTTCAGAAACAAATCTC
>CM053511.1:44941254-45161796 GCA_028627145.1 Eidolon dupreanum
CATAGTCGCATTCTGGATGGTCCCATAATTAGGAAATGTACTGCGTTTAAAACAACAAAACGAAATGGCTCCCCATTTTCTCCCTCTGAATTCACTTGTTGAAATATACCCTAGAAGCATCATCATTCCATAGATTCCTACTATCGACTTTCCTCCCATTTTCTCATGACTTCTCTTGCTATCTTATCAGTGAAGAGTCGATGGTAAATCATTATAATCATTTCCTTGCAAAAGCCCCCAATTGCCTTGCCCCTGTTTTCATCCGCCATGTCTCCTATCCACAGTATTTCTTGGCGAAATCCCAAACCGGGACAAATCTGACCATCTGGTTCCTCTGTGGCTACACCTGAGCAGTTGATTGTCGCTGGTGAGAATTATAAACTGGGCAGACAAGTTTTCCTTCAAATGTATCAGTTCTATGTCGGATGAGTTCTTAACATGGCCCAGAAATCTCTGTTTCTTCGGTAAACTTGCCCTAAAAGAACACTCTTAATCTCTTCTCTTTTCAATCCTGTCCCCATCTCCTTCCTCAAACATTTCTTGCCCAATATTCCTACTCCCTGTCTAGACACCTTCTTGTTCACATAGCATCCAGAGAGAGTTTTTAAAAATTCAAAATGAATTACATTTGTCCCCTGCTGAAACCACTATGGTGACATCCTGTTGTACTGGAACAAAGTGCAAACTCCTTAACGTGGCCGGGCTCTGGTTCTCTAGATGTGTTTCTCACTTTTCAGCCATTCTCTGACCAGGTCCGTGGCTGCTGTCAGGTCTTAATCATACCATCCTCTGTCCTATTTGGCTGGTGCTCCTGCTGCTTGAAAGGCCACTTTTCCTCAACTCTCTATTCCAAACCGTTTTCCTCTCAGCTTCCCTTATAGCGCAGACTTCTTTCTCATAGCCTCGTCACAACTCATAATCTAGATTTACATGTGTGATTCATTGTTTAGCTTCTGAATCTTCCAGTTGACTCCATGAAAGAAGAAATCTTGTTCTTTTTGTCCATCATTGTCGACTCAACATATAATAGAGTTGTTGCAGGAGCACGGTAAATATTTGTTGAGTGAATGGAAAGCAGTAGGAAAGAATTACTATTCAAAGGGAGCTTTGCCTGAGAAAATTGGGGGAAATTTTCACCGTGGAATTATCAGTCGAAGGAGAACTATGAGGTCGTTCAGGGGAATGACGAGAAGGGAGGAAACAGCATTTCAGGTGGAATATCATAATATTGTGGAGCTGCAAAGAACCCAGTGTGTCAGTGCAAAGGTGTGTTTGCTGCAGAAAAACTGTGCAGGCCTTATGGGCGAGGGTGGGGGCGGGAGGCGGATGATGGCCCCCAAAGGCATCTATGTTATAATGCCTGAAAGCAGTCGATATGCTAGTTTACCTGAGAATTAAGGCTGCAATGGAGTTATGAATTAAGGTTGCTAGTCAGCCGACCTTGAGGTGCAGAGGTCATCCTAGACTTTCTAGGTGAATCTAACGCAATCCCAACGGTCCTTGAATGTGGAAGAAGGAGGCTGAAGAGTCAATGTCTGAGCAATGCAATGTGAGAAAGATTCTACCTTGCTCCTGGCTTTGAAGATGGAAGGGGGTCACGGGCCACTGACCCCCAACTTCTAGAATCTGAAAAAAGGCAAGAAAATGAATTCCCGCCTAGCGCCTCCAGAGAGAGACGCAGCTCTGCTGGCACCTCGATTCTGGCCCCGTGAAACCCATCGCAGACTTCTAGCCTCCAGAATAAACAGCGAGGTCACAGATCTGGGTTGCTTTAAGCTGCCAAGTTTGTGGCAATTTGTTACAGCAGCAGCAGGAAAGAAAGAAGTGGAGTTAGGGATGTAAACTAGTAGATGTCAGAGCCAAGGGCCCTGTCAAAGGCTTAGCAGTCTGGCCTCCATACTGGAGGAGGTGGGGACAGTGGCTATTTCTGAGCAGGAGAGCAGCTTGGTCAGCTCTGTTTATGGGACATCTCTCGGTGTCAGTGTGGAGGTGTACCAATAGAGGGACCACTGTGGTGACTTAAACTATTCCCTGAGAGTGATTGGGAAAACCTAAAAGAAGGTCCTAGAGGCCTTTTTTTTTTTTTTTTTTGGTCACACATTGTTGTTTAGCTCTTATATTTTCATAAGTTATGTTTTATTTCTTAATTTAGAATAAAAAGTTTCTGAGATACAATTTTTTTTCAAATACTGGTTGTGTCTTTCTGAATCCCTAGTAGCTGCTCAATAAATCTTGATTGATCATACGATAGATTATGATCAGGCAGATGTCCTCGCTTCTCTGGATCTGTGCCAGTTTCTTAGACAAAATAGAAAGAGTGTAAGGAAGACCAGCTGCCAATCACCGTTCTTTCACTGACTAGCCGTATCTTCTAGGATCACGATTTTCTACTCTGTAAAACAGGCATTAAAGGAATTTCCACTTTCCAAATTTCAAAAAAGAATAGGATAAACTTGAAAAGAATATTGATCATTGGAGGGAGGCTGTCCTCATTGTGAGGCTCTAAATTCAAAGCAGAATCCTCAAAACACCATTGATTAGGCAACATCTGCCAATCTAATGGGCTCCACTGAAAATCACTGGGAACTTAATTTTTCCTGCTTTTGAAGAGAGTATGACAGAGGATTATAAAAAGCTGTGTGGTGGTTTAGTTTGTAACTGTTTTTACCCCCCTTGTCTAAACTACTTAAAAAAAAAAAAAAAAAAAAAAAAAGACAGCTGCGGAATGAGCCGGTTCAGCAGTCCGTTTCTTGCCTCTCGTCCTGCCCACTGTCTGTGTGTTCCTCTGGGAAGGAATCCGGGGACTAGATGGCAGGAAATCATAGGCAAATTCTAGAACTTCTTGGGGTGGCGACAGGCAGGGAAACCACAGTATAAACTATAAAATGCAATAGTGGAGCCAGCTACTCCCTAGGGGCCGATCAGAGGAAGCTGGCCTTTTCCCTCGGGGACCGAGGCATTTGAAATTCATTGTTTCCATTTTATACAAATACTTTGCCTGAAATGAAAGGAATAAATTACTCTAATGAAACCACAGGCCTCCTTATAAATATGAATATGAAGGCACATACATAAACACATGTATGTATATACCAGAGAAATCAAGCAACACTAGTTAGCATGTAATCGCATGATCAGGAGTCATGAAGCCAGCAGTTTTCGCGGTGGTAGCACCGCCTCTTGTGAGTGGGCAGTGTGATATTTTTGCATTGTCTTTACTGCGATGTCTGAGCACACCCGGCCTGCAGGCACTGGGCAAGGTGGTCATCTTACAATGTCCTGTTTGCTGGTGATGATTCTTCTCTAGAAAGAAATGAATTCCTGACACTTCTCCCCCGGAGCAGAGGAATTTAGCTTTTAAAATACAGACCCATTTGTGCATTATTCATTCAACTGCCCGGAAGCCCATGTACCAGTATGTTTGTCTGGCTCTCTCTAGGGTCTGTTTGGGACCTAACCTTTCTCGCCTTAATTTCCTTCTTCCTTCTTGCCCCCATCGCAGATCCCCTGTCCCCGTCCCATTGTTCTGCACATTGTTTTAGGGACACCAGCAGCTTTTCCACGCGTCTGTGGACCACTTATCCTGTTTCTTAACCTGGCGTTCCTATCCTTTCCTCCACCTGGGAAACCTACTCATTCTTCACGTCGCCACTGAGATGTCAGCTCCTGTGGGAAGCCAGAAACGTGTCTGAATGCCCCATACTCACCCACCCAGGTGGATTCAATTACTCCTATCTTTGTGCCTCTACATTTCTCCATTTACACGTTTATTTTTAACACCGATTCTACATTCTGACTTGTCTAATGTGTGTTTGTCCATCTCTCCCATTAGAGTCTGTGATTCCCTTGGGGCTAGGGGTCCTCTCAACTTTATTTTTGCAAACTCCATAGAGACTAAAATGTTTCGAGACACATAGTCAGTGTTCAGTGAATATATAGACAGTGAAACGAATCCAAGCGAATCTCCGGGCCCATCAGGCCAACCCTCTTCTCTCCTCCAGTCATCTCTCTTTGGAGCGTGTTGCCAAAGGAAAGGCAGGTGTGGCTTTTCGGGTGCCAGTATACAGAAGGCACACATACAGGGGGCATAGTGGGAGTCACGTGAAGCCCAGAGGCAAGAGACTGCTGGTGTATTGATTTCTCAGTTGTCCAAATTTTGCTTGAGGAAAAAACAATGCAGAAGTCAATTCACATAAGACAGAATAACAACATTTGCCAAAAGCAAAAACTAAAAAGGTATTGCTTCCGGTATTCTTCATCGTGGAAGTTGTATCAGCTTTTGAATTTACAAATTGATGTCAAGTTCATTTCCAGTCTCAATTTATCCACTTTATACTGTCTGGAGAGGAGGAAACATTATGTCAAAGTCGTGTGTGTGTATGTTCATTTTTGTCTTCCTCCTAAGGAGAGAAGCACTTACCAATTTGGGGATGAGGGTTAAAAAGAGCAAGATAATAACAACAAGCAACAATTGCATAGCAATTTGCAGCCTACAGGCCCTTCAATCTGCTGTTTCATTTAACCCTCAAGACAATCTCGTGAGGCTGGTACTATTGGCCCCACTTTGCAGAGGAGGAAACTCGGGCTAATGATGTTTAAGTGACTTGTCTAAGGTTATATAAAAGCACCAAGACTGACAGAATGCTATTTATTCAGAGTAACACAGAGTGAATTGAGCTCCAGGATGATTATACCGGAATTTTCGCTCTAATAATATGCAACCCTTACTGTCTGTTTACACTGGAGCAGACACTATTCTAAGTGCTTTATGTGTATTAACTCATTTAATCTTGAAACCACTGTATAAGGTAGGAACGATTATTATTACCCTAATTTTCGGATGGGAAAACTGAATTCCAGAGAAGTTAATTATCCTTCTCACATAACTGATGAATGACACAGTGAAGATTTGAACTGAGGCAATCTGGCTTCCAAGTCCATATTCATGACCACCGTAGCTGACTGCCTCTTGGGGATATGGTGCCAATGTGAGGCGGTGACGTTAATGAATACTAATGGAATGTTTTCATCTTTATATAAATGTTTAATGTTTTTAGTTTAAGATTCTCAAAATTAACAAAAACGTTTTAGAGACAGTATCCACTACCTCTTGGAGCCCACCTTCTCCTCTTCCTTCTATGCACATTCACCGCTACAAATGAGGGTTCAGTTGAATGAATGAAAATAATTTCTCCAATGTCCAATTATTAGTAGTTGGGGAAAATGATCTTATTGACCAGCTGCAGTAGTGGACCATAATTTATTTCAAACTCCTTCCCTGTACTCAGGGTGTGAAAACAATCTTCTCTTTTCCTTTAGCTTTTTCTATTTGCCTTTTTCGTCTCAGTTTATATAGTGCCTGCTTTAAAAAGTCTTTCTTATCCTTCTGCCTTGTCCTACCACCACCACGTAGGTATAGGTGCTTTCAGGGCAGTATATAGCTTCCATGTTTTTTCCTTCATATAGTAGTATTTGTAATACTTGTGTCAATTGCCTCTCCAATTCTGTAGTGCATGTGTACACATGCATGCACATGGGGACACACACACACACACACACAAACACACACATACTGTGATTCCCATAGAGACAAAGATGATGTGTTTCATTCATGTTCTTTCTCTGGAGACTGAATTGTAGATGTTCGAACTGTAGATGTTTGTTGAAGGAATAGATGAGCGAGGGAATCGACATTAGCAGCAGTCACCCAGAAGCGTTCACTGATTAATGGGAATGTGTAAACGAAACGCATCGCTTTCGCCGGAAAGTCAGTGACGTCTCCTTAATGTCGTTATCCAAGTTGTCGAAGAACTGGTATCGACATCAGAGTCCCTACACGTTTTCTTCTTTCATTCAGAAGGGCTCAGAGAGCAGTGATTGTAGCTCCTGATTCTTTCTCATTTTACTTTCTATTCCAAGGGTTTTTTTTTTTTTTGCAGGACCTCGACCTGCTCTGCCCTCAATCTGGCTTCAGGTTGGATGGTCCTGGTGCTGCTGTGGATTTGTTTTTTGTTTTTTTTCCTTTCTGAAGTGTAGAAATTAAGTCATCACATACACACACACATTATTTCTTCTTGATCAAAATTTTCAGATTAACCTCTCCATAAGTTCTTTTATTTGTTTCTATGAGCATTTGTTTGTTGGAGTGAAGTTTAAGGATGTAGAAGGGAAGAGAGGAGAGGCCACATCTTAGTGGGACATCTACCAGAAGTAAATCAAGTTGGTAAATCAGTGGAAATTTTATCTTGAAAGATCCTGAGTTTAAATGGTATTAACATTTCAGCAGTAGTATCATAATATTTATTTGCTTTGGCTATACATGTATTTCAATTTCTGTCTTTTAAACTCTGAATTTGAGAACATATATGGATTGGCAAAATTAATTTTCATGTCAAACACCAACACTGCGTTCCCTCGTTCCATCCCCCATCTATCATGTGCTTAAGTGATTCACTTCTCAAGAGACTTTTTCTTTTTCTTTTTCTTAATGAAAACCATACTGCAATTTTTGGTCACTGTTTAAGCATAATGTTGCTATCTGCCTCAGATCGTAAGTTGATCTCCAAACAGATAAAATTCAAATCTATTTATTTTATAGAAATGTAATTTCTAACATTAAGAAATAATTCAATGAAGAATTTGTAGATATTCCTTGTTCATAGCTATAGGAATTAGTTGTGGGTGGGTCTTTTCTAGTGGGATATCTTTTCTAAGTTGAGTACTGATATCTGCTTGTGTAATAGCACTTTTTGACTTTTTTAATTCTAAAGGGTTTTAGAAGACAGGAAAGAGACAGAGACTGTTAGTCTCCCAAAATAAAAGTAATTCTTTTTTTTTTCTTTTGCAATGAGATCCCCTGAGTTTTGATTAGTTAGCTTCGATAAAGATTGCATTTCCAAGGTTTCTTTGATAGTGTGGCCAAACTACTATGTTTGAGCCAATAAAGTGTAGGCAGAAGCATCCTACATAACTTCAGTAAAGTGCCCTCTTGGGTAAGGTCAAACTTCATTTTAAACTCTCTTCCTTTTCCTGCGTAGAAAATAAGAGGGCTAGATCTTGAGCAACCCTTTCGGGTAATAAGGTAAAATCATATACTGAAAATAAATAGCAGATATGCAAGATAGCAGGAGAATCCACCTACCAGTCTTGTGGGTGGTTGGCGCTCCTCCCCTGGGACTTGTGTGAGGTCTGGGGCCCAGGCTGTGGTTTCAGAAGTGGTGGGTGTTATCGGTTGCTCTCCTAGGGTATACCGTGCACTAGCAGACTGGTGTGTCAGCTGTCCATGAATGATATTGTCACTTTTAATATCTCCGACAGGGACAGTGAGGTTGTTTCAGGCAGAAGTCACTAGTAGATTTCTAGCCATTAATATTTGATATTAATATTTTGAGCTTATAATGTCTCTGCTTGACCCCAAAGCAAAGATAAACCTTTGCTCATATTCTAATAATTACCTAAGAGCATTCAAGTGTTCTTAAACATTTAAGAACATTATTAAAATTTAGTGGAGACTTGAAAATGACTTGGATGGCATTCATTTTAGGAGAGGACTTCAAAACTGTTTAGAAAGGAATGTTATTAACATGGTAGAACAATTTTATGATGATTATTTAAGGGATTTTAGTTCTCTCTTTGATGAGAATTTTGTACTCTCTTTAAATCTAATGTATTAGTTTTGTTTCGCTTTATCTTTCTATGTGTTTTTATCATAAAGAATATGATGAGGTAAGTAAGCAAAAAATGTCTGAAAAGTGGTAGTGGAACTAGGACTGTGGTGTGTTATATCAGCTTGTAAAATATATATTACACTGAAAGTGATTTACGTGGCTTCTATAATTTGAAGGGTAACAAAATAGTTTTTGAATTTGTGTGTCTATTTGTCATCTATAGATAAGATTCTTGAGGTTCTAGCCTAATTAATCTTGTTGGTTACTGAGAATGTCTCAATTTCTGATAATGCAACTCTTTATCATGTGAAAATACTGCTATTGATTTCTGGTATAAATGAAATTTTTATACACACCAATACAAATGCTCCTCAGTTTATGGTGGGGTTATACCCTGATAAACCCATCACAAGTTGAAACTATTCTAAGTCAAAAGCACATATAAAACACCTAACTTACTGACCATCATAGCTTGGCCTCACCTACCTTAAATCTGCTTAGAACACTTACATTAGCCTGTGGTTGGGCAAAATCATCTAACGACGAATAAATACACTATAGAGTATGGGTTGTTTATCCTTGTGATCACTTGGCTGCCTGAGAGCTGCAGTTTGCTGCTGCTGCCTAACATCATGAGAGAATAGAATATTGTACATCACTAACCCAGGAAAAGATCAAAATTCAAAATTCAAAGTATGGTTTCTACTGAATGAAATTGCTTTCATACTATTGTTAAAGCTGAAAAATAGTAAGTTAACCATCGTAAGTCAAGACTGTCTATATTTTTGGTGTCTCCCTCAAAATAAATCTATTCTGTCTGGTAATGTTTATGTCGTGATTGGAAGGAAGAGCTGGGACTGTGTTAAGGGGTGGTTGCTCCTGAAGGTCATCTGAATCAATTTAAAAATTCTGCTGTATTGGGAATAAATCAACAGATGTGGTAGAAGAGGGACTCAGTAAACAATTCCCTTTCATAATCATGCAGTGACCACACACATTATTCTTTAAAATACTAATTATTAAGCACAGACAATTATAATTCGTATTATAAATATGTATATAGGTTTCTTTAATATGTTTAACTATTTAAAGCTATAGCAAACCACAGCAATTACTGATAAAATTAAATTGTATTCTGATTGCTTACTTATACGATTTACTAAGCATTATGGAGTTGGGAGTGAGAATGAGCTTGTATAAAATAATATTACTCTAAATAGCTATTTTTATGTTGTTTCATTTGATAGATAAAGTACAGGCACGAGCATATTACTGAATTCCCTTTAAATCTCAAAATGAAGGCTCACAGTGTCTATTAGAGTGTTATTTTCAGAGGCTCAGAGAGCATCTGGGGGTGGGGTAGTTTTCTCACAAGGACATTCTTTCCTGAATTACTAAAATACTTAGGTTATTCCAGAGAGTTCATGTGAATCACCAAGGTTCTTTTCTCATTTCTTATTTCCATCTAGCCAACGTCAAATGGTAAAAATTCTTTGTTTTAAAACCAGTTCTGCTTCCTGTGTTTGCAAGGTAGATATCCACATGCTCATTCATCTTATTTTAAAATTAATTGTACATGTGTCTTAATGTTCTTTAGGAGAATAGTGTAAATGAGTGATAGATACAGATGTGGAATCCCGTAGGGAGCATCCCGAAGGGTGGGACCTCTGTATACCTAGCCTTGCCTTAACCATCCATCCTTACAGTTCTAAGTTCTCTTTTCAAATCTTGTTCCTTATTTAATCTAAAGTCTGATTGAAAAAGATACATTTTGAGAAAATTGAGATGTAAATCACGTAGACAAAAGAGGGTATTTTTACTTAAAGACTTCCTGGTTAAAAAAAAAAAAAATCCATGGTCTTCCATTTCAATGTTTAACACCCTTCATGCTTCACAGAAGACTCTTCAGTCCAAACTTTAGAAAAAACATCTTTTCCCTCATAAGACTCAAATTCCCTTTTGGCAATTGCAGACAGCACCTCTCCCTTGCTTTTCCTGTCTTTTGCTACAATCTGGGAGGTGTAGCAGATGAATGCCATGGAGCTCGATCACACCGTCTGTCTGTCTCTCTGTTTGTCTATCTCTCAGTCTCTCCATATGGCTTTCGTATGTGGTGCTCGAAATCTCAAGCCTCACGCTTCTGTTTGTGGGGGTGAGACATTACCTTTGGGAACTCTGGGATTATATATTTACCACCCTTAAAGGGGTGCCGGTTGAGAGTGTATGGTTCACCTTTTTTTCTGGGTGAGGAAGGAGGTACTGTGACATGCAGCTGACTGGAACATTCGGTGGCAAAGGGTCAGATTCCCATTGGAGGGTAAAGAGGTGCTATTTCCAGTGGGAGGAAGGGGATGATTGCGAGAGAGAAATAACATGTCTACTCCAGGCAGAAAACTAGAATCCCTGATATGTCATATGTCTATGTCCATGTCTTTATATCCATACTTATAACTGTATCTACATATTTCGAAGTATATCTATATCTGCCTATACTTATATCTGCATCTGCATATATATATGTATGTCAATATTCATGTGTGTCTACAGCTTTTGTCTATGTAAATATATTTATTATAAAGCACTTAGGAATATGTTTCTATTAAAGATGATCAATTACATAAATGTAGCCACTAGACAAATATTTATTGAACACTAACAGTATACACAGTTCTAGAAATAAAATAAAGTAGAATATACTTTCAAACATTAGAATATTTGCTGCTTTAAAGCAGGTGAAATAGTCCTATAATGTTTTGCACACAGCATGCACATATTATTTAACTTTTCCTTTATAGGACATTGTCAGGAGGAGTTCTCTTGAGAGAAGTAATGTGACACTTTACATAATTTAAAGTGTTCTTCTGTTGGAGATATAAAATTTCTTACCAGAAATCTCTACTTTTCAATTCTTTAAAGTTGATGTTTCTAGCCATTTGGCTTTCTTTTCATTGTTGAGGAAGATGCTATTCTTCTAGAAATTATTGTTGATTTTATTTGCTAAGATACAGATTATAAAACTAATTTTTAAAGCAAGAGTCTGGGAAATAAGGTTGAGATTAATGTACAAAAATATGACTAGGTAATAAAGGTGTTTATTTAATAACAGTTGTTTTATCGTACTTGGCAACGTGTTCTGAATTTTTTTTTATTCCAGAGAATGCAATATAGTTTTATTTAAAATGTTACATAGACTATGTTGAGTCTCTGGTCTGAAAAATGATTTGTAATGATGAGTTGAAAAATGTATCCATTAGTAACAGCAGTTTGATAGTAGGCCACATATTTACTTTTATTAATTTCCACTTTTTCATCTCAAAATGGATTAACCATCCTGATGATTTGCTCTAGGGGTTATTGTGTGAAATTATGAGTCAAAATGATTATGGTACAAATGGAAAACATAGAGTTATGGCCTTTCCAAATACTTAAACTAGTTTCTGAAATAAGACTATATGAATTCTACTTCTGAAATGTTCCTTTGTATCACGGTACTTAATGCATTATAAATTCAGTGGTGCGATTACATATACAAAAATGAGATTCAGGATTTATTTACTTTCAACCAATATTGGTGGCAAGTGAGTAAAATATTCTTTACACATTTTTGAGGAAAAACAAAAGAAAGGGATCCTATATTGACTCATATAACCAATCTGTGCAAAGGCTGGGGTGGATCTAGTCTCAGGGTAGATAGAACCAGACCCTGAAGGAGCCTCTGACCTTAGCGTCTCTATCTTGTGGTCTATTCTGTCTGTTCTTCCATCTGTCAACCTCTTTACTTGGCTTTTCTGTGCAGTGCTTATAGACTCGGATTTCAGGCTTCTCCACATGGTGGGGACATGGCCTTTGGGAAATGAGAATCACATCTTTACAACCCTCAGACCCAAGAAAAAGAGGTGCCGGTTGAGAGCTTATGGGTGTTAGAGGAGGTGCTGAGATTGACAGCTGACCGGAACATGTGGTGTGCGAGGGGTTGGTTCTCCAACGGGAGGGAAGGGGTGCTCGAGAGACAGTGATTAAAGATGTCTGCTTTTAGAAAGAAAATCTTTGGAGCATTTTTACCAGTTCAGAGCCTCACTGATTTTTGAAGGTCCCAGAAGTTGGTGTTGGAAGTTATTTGTGGATCTTTAAGTACAAAGCAGCATAATAATGACCAGAACATCTCCTGGCATTAGAAAAATCTGATTTAGAATCCCAGCCATACCTCTTAGTTGCTCTGTGGCCTTTGTTAAGGATTGGATGGTGTCCTTCTAAATTCACATGTTGAAATCTAACCTCTAGTACCTCAGCATGTGACCTGACTAGAAGATAGGGTCTTTATAGAGGTAAGAAAGTAAAATGAGGTCCTTAGCAGGGATGAGGTGGGGCTCATACAATATGGCCTGTGTCCTAACATAAAGGGGGAAGGAAATTTGAACAGAAACACACATAAAGGAGAGATGCTGTGAAGAGCCATAGGAAGAAGATGACCATGTACAAGCCCAGGGAGAATGTGGGAACAGATTCTGCTCACAGCCCTCGGAAGGAGCCAGTGCAGCCGACAGCTTTGTTTTGGATCTTAGTCCTCCAGAGCTTTGAGACGATACCTTTCTGTTGCTTAAGACATCAGTTTGCGGTACACTGTTAAGGCAAACCTAGAAAATTAATATGTTCTTAACATCGCACTTAAATTTGAAGAATCATTCAATAAAGATGAGCACCTTTTAAATTCTCTTCTACTCTCACCACTTTTACCCATTTTCCTGCAGTCTGGGTGGCTGCTGACAAGTTTTGTGTCCTTCAGCTCTCTTCAAAAGTAAAATAGCTTGTAAAATATCAGGCTGTCTCACTACAAAGTCAGGTGAGAATTTAGATAACCTATGAAGAAGTAAGAGGAGTAAAATGCTTTATTAAAGGAGGACATAACAGCTATAATTATAGATCAACATACTGGGTTTTAATTGAAACTTATTTATTCAGTAGGGAGAAATCATATCTTCAGGGTGTGTTTGCTGAGGAGGTAGGTTCCAGAGTTAGACTACTGCATTTTAGATCTCAGCTCTGCCATTCTCTGTGTAATCCTGGATCATTTACATTTTCTTGATGTATCTCAGTCTTCTCATCTGTAAAGCAGGAGATAATAATAGGTGAATTAGGGTTAGATGAGTTAATAAATACAGAGTGCTCAGAACAGTGTATGGACCATACATACCAAAGGCTGTCTTTCAATATTAATTTACCTCTTCCTCACTCTCGAGAGTCTAGTGGAAGACTACTGTGAATGATCCAGGGTGGGAAAGCGTAGCTCATTCTACCCATCACATCCACCACACAGACGTATTTCTAAATAGCATCGCTTCTGCACCCGCTTGGGCAATTCGTGTTTTAAAGCGCCCTCCTTCATCCGGAGGGAGGCAGAACGATCATGGGGCTGCCCATCGTCTCTCCAGGCAAAGAAACAAACGATCTATTTCTCTCTTGGCTAAAACTTCTATACTTCGGGAATTCATGGTAGGCTTACCGAGGAAGCACAGGAAAATCGTCTTCTCCCGGCCTCATTCATCCACGAACACAGCTCCAGCTGTAATTTGGGTCCTTTATCTTTAATGCCTGGGCACCGGTAGAATAAATGTCCTTTGTCCAGGCAACACCCCTGGGAAATGCTGCCGTAGGCTCCCGAATGAAGCGAAGCACAGAACAAAAGGCAGGCGACAGGGCCTGCGCAGGGACACCGGAGAAGCTCCGGCTGCGCTTGTGATGATAATGCTGAGAAGGCCGTCCATACCTGAACACACTTTTTAACAACCTGGTCTAACACACACACTTCCCGCTCCAAACCTTTGCTTGCTCAGTGGGACGATACTTTAACAGGCACCTTGCAGGAGGACAGACTAACTCAGTCATATAATTGCCTGTGAAGTAATTTATAGCGTAGGTATCCGTGCAAGTCAGGCTAAAGTGGTTTATTTTCCTTAGAAACTTTGCCTAGTGTCCTGGCATATGGAGATTTGGGTGGTCTGTTTTCAAAAGTTTGAAATTATTCTCATGGTCGATCGACAAATAAGTTACCAATCAAATGTAGACACTTGCAAGATTTTTACAGCTTATCCCAAGCCTGTATACAATGCTACGTATTGTGTCAGTGACCACTGTATATATCAAAGAAATCGATTTATTTTGTGTGGGGCTGCATTTTAATATTTTATTTAAATTTTAATTTTTAATTTGTTTTAGACGCAGCCTCCTCCCCACTTTCTACCCCCCAAATAGGTCTATGGATCAGGCAAATTTGTGCAGTAGCCTAAAGGAATGATTTCACTTAGCAAGTGTATAGTTTCCCCCTCATGTTACCTGTTCAGAGCTACATACAATAGCAGACGTATTTCTTACATATGGATTCTGGTGGGGTCTGCTCTGAAATCTAACTCCACGGGGAGACCAAGAAATAAGTCCCAGGTATGCCAGGAGAATAGAAAAGAATCCTTTTATTATGCAATTTATTCATTCGCTTCTATGTAATATTGTATATATTTACATATTATATAGGATTATGAATGGTAAATCGTTCTTACAATTACTCACACTCCTTTTCCTTCTACCTTAAATGTGGCATTTCTTAAGGCTTTCTCATTCATCACTGTTTTCTTAAAATCCTCATGTTCACTTATACATGTGTTTTTCACTTACACGTGAATGTTTTACAATTTCCATCTTGGCTTCAGCTCTGCCTCTCTAACTGCTTCTGAAACGATCCACGCACAACACATCCAGCAAAATCAATACCATTTTAGTTCCTCCTATGAGCCGAGCCCTCTGCTGGGCCCTATGAGGTTACAGTGAAGAATTAGGCATGGCTCCTGTCTTCGTGAATCTCTGATAATCAGATATAAATAGTTTTAATAAGGCATATTGTAATGAACAATGAATGAATTCAACTAATCATTCTTGGATTTGGGAGAGACAACTTGACTTTTATTCTGAGGGTGGGTTGGGAAATATTATAGAACAATTAGGATGGAATAGGTGCAGACTTAGATCTGGGAGAGAGGGGGAGGGAAACAGAGGAGGAGCTTCAGCATAGAAATGAGGCTGGAAAACCGGCTCTGTCCAAGGAACAGGGAGAGGAACAAGAGTGGTGGCTGCTGTGGAGACTTGAGAGTCTCAGATAGGGTGGGAGGAGGAGGAGGGGGCGTGGCATCAGCTGAGATGGGAAAGGCAGGAAGGATGGGCTCACTTGACCTCAGGGGGCTTTGACTGCCTGGCGGAAGAGTTTGGGCTTTGTCTGGAATGCAGTGGCAAGGCATGGAACATGAAGTAGGGGTGTGCAGTTTGGAAGATACCTCTGAGGACAGAAGGAAGTGTGAATTTGATACAGATTATAAGCAGAACTGACTGGTCAGCAGGTCGTGGGAGTGATCTCTGAAAACGTTTGAGAGTCTGAGAGACGTGGGTTGAAACTGCAGCTCTAACACTTACTGGCTGTGTAAGCATGGGCAGGTCATTGACCTCTAAGTGTGATCCTTTAATCTGGAACATGGGACTAAGAGGATGGGTGTGAGTTTTAACTGCCAATGTGTATAAAGTAGTCATCATGGTGTCTGGCACGTACTCAGTAAGCATCTCAGAATTTTAGCTAATATTTTTGCTATTCTTGGTACATCTACAGGTTTCAATTAATTATAGGACATTATTATTCATCCAGCCACCTATTCAATTAAATTATTCAACACCTACTTTGGCTGGTTACCTTCTAGGCATTGATGATATAATCATGAGCAATAGGTTTCTGACTTCTTGGAGGCTATGTTCCACTGGAGAGAGTCAAACGACAAATAAACAAATGAGGAAATAATACGTTGGTGATGATAGGTACTATGGAGCATGTATCTTGATTTGCCTGGAAAAGCCCTGGTTTATGTGTCAGGCATAGTAGTCATTAACAGTTCTTCCTTTTAGTTGCATAAATATCTCTTAGGCTGGAAATTATACGGTCTCCCCAGATATAGAGAATAATGGCGCAGAGCAAGGGGGAGAGAGAATACCGGCACAGGTCTGGGGTGGAGGTTACCAATTTATAATGGTTAGTCAGGAAAGGTATCATTGTTAAAGTGTCCTTTGAGCAAGGACCTCAAGAAAGGAAGCGAGGCATATATATATCCGAGAAAAAAAATTTCCGAGCAAGAGCAAAAACCTGTGACAAGAGCATGCATGGAGTGATCAAGAAATGGTAAAGAGTCTGGCTTGGCTAGAGGTGAGTGAATGAGGTAAAGAATAATAGGAAATAAAGCCAGAGAGGCCCCATCGGCCATGTCTTTATGTCATAGTAAATACAATCAATGAGGATTTTGACTTCCCTCTGAATGAATTGGAAGCCACTGAAAAATTTGAGCAGAAAAGTGACATGAACTGACAATTTTTAAGACTCACCTTGTACTACATAGAACGGCAGGGTAAAAGCAGAGAGATGATGGTAGCTGGGGACAGGGTGGTAGCAGTGGACAGGGTTAAGTAAGGCACACATTTTGAGAATATAATGCATTATTTGCTATGGATTGTATGTGGGGTGGAGAGGAAGAGAGGACATAAGAATGACTCCACAATCTTGGGCCTGAGCAACTGGAAGAATGGAGTTGTCATTTAGAGAGATGATGAAGATGGTGGTGGGGCAGATTTTGCGACAAGGGAAGAAAGATCTTGGGCACTTGATTTTATTAGATTTCTCTCTATTGGAGATCCAAAGAAAGGTAAAGAGTAGGTGGGCAGTTGGGTATATGAGTATGGAGTTCAGGGGAAGGCCAGGTTGAAGACATAAATTTGGGAGTGTTCAAAATGTAAGTGGTATTTAAAACCAAAGTACCATTTGAGATCATCCACAGGTTGAATATAGCCAGAGAAGAATGGAAACCTGTCTAAGGACTGAAACTGAACAGGTCCGCACTTGGAGGCTTGGTTGATAAGGAAGAACTAGTAAGGTGAGAGACCAATAAGGTGGTCTTCCACTGGCCAAATGAAGGAGTGACAAGCTGTGTCAAATGCAGCTGATAGGGCAAACGACAACGTGAAGCTCAACAGAACACTCACAGGATAGGTTTTGGTGTTGATAAGTGAATATCAAATACATTGTAAATACTGTAGGCATTATAATATAATTTCCTATGGTTCTGAGTTTCCACATTCCACTCTTATATCCTACCCATTAACCTAGAATAAGTAATGAGTGGTCATTGGCGGGTTCTTTCAGGCAGGCATAACTTTGAACACCAGGTAAACAACTGCTTATTTTGTTCAGAAGGGCTCTAGGAATGAACTGTCCACACGCCCTGCCAGCCATTTCCATGTGTGATCAACCTGAAGTTGTATTCACTTTTCTTTATGTTTAACTGAACCCTGTCTTTAGGTCCATTTTGCCCTGTCAGATCTTCTGCCAATACGGAGTGCAATCAATCACCACTGCCTTCATAGAACGCCTGTTGTGTACTTGAGACCAGTAATCAGATCACCTCCTAACCTGCTCTTCTTTAAGATAAATAACACTGCTGCCTTCCATCTTCTCTGATAGCATATTACGTAAGGACAGTCATCTCTAGGCCTTCTTGCACTCTGCAGACACGATTGTTTATGATACTTATGATCCACGAGCATATCTTTACTTAAAAGAGGCAAAGAATGAATTTCTCTGAATCTTAGATTCTATCATAGACCTGATTTCAGTGGTGTGCACACCCTAAGTGTGTGTATGCACACGCATGCTGATGAAAGAGAGAGAGAGAGAGAGAGAGAGAGAGAGAGAGAGAGAGAGAGAGAGAGAGAGAGAGAGAGAAAGAGAGAGAGCACGAGCAAGCACTGGACCCTCAGTTCAGCTCAAAGAGAATCCTTCCACCTCTGGTGGCCACTAGCCAGCCAGTGTGGTTGGCCGGCTATGGCCATTTATTAGCAAGATTCTACATTTCAGTACCTCTGTGCCCTTGAAATGTCTGAAGAATTTGTCTTCTTTCTAAAATAGATAACAAACTGGAACTTTATCCAAGGAGCTCAGCTGCCTATCACTGCTATTCATTTTTGTCCTACTTCCAAAACAACCCGTGTCCATGCCCCAAGTCTGAACCTTTGGGCCATCAGAAATAGTGACAAATGAGCAAAAAAGTAACCTTAGAAGGAAAGTATTCCAGATCCTAGGTGCTTCAGAAATGAAGTGGACCTTACTAGGGAATGTGACGGCATTCTCTCTGAACAAGGGTCTGACCCACCAGGCTTTCGTCAGTCACAGAGGATGGTTTAGCTGGTAGAGATTTTACAAACTGTACATCTTTTGACATTAGTAATACTTCATGCATTTAGTTAGTTTTCACCACCCATCTTGGCTAGATCTTTGATAGGTTAATCAACATCTAGGGTTTATAAACTATCTGACTTTAGTTTCCCCACAAGTAAAATGGAATATTCCATAGTTGTGAACTGGAAATGCACTTGGACATACATTAAGACAAAAGAAGCTCTGTACAGTAAGAGTCTTTCTTGGTGTGGCTATCTACACAGGATAGGGAGCTAAGGCACTTCACAAAGAAGAGTTATAATTGTCTAGCTGCACCCAGATGCCCTAATTGTATCTGTGTCCGCGGTCACTGATGGGTTGATCCAATTCAGTAGTCTCAAGCCTTGATTTTCTCAAAGGTTAAAGCTGAAAATAAAAGCAACACTGCTTTATAATGTCTATTGATCTGAGTTTACAAACATGTCTTTGGCATTGTGGGGGAATCATTGCTTATCCTGACAATCACGGCTTGCTTTAAGTCTTTGCTACTGAGGCTACTTAAATGGACAGAGGAAAGTTCTCTGGAATGTTCTTCCAAATGCTTCATATTTTACTTCACAAAATATGGTACAATAATAGGCCTCCCTATCATAAACCCATGAAAGCAAGAGGTATGAAATCCGGCTTCTCTGTTATCTCACTCATGCTGACTGCAGAGGTCTCCAAACAGTAGGGAGGCATAAATGAAATTTATCGCCAGATAAGCCTTCCAGAAAGCTAGGCAGGTGAAAGGAAGCGTCTTACTCTGGTAGATGGTATTTTCCATAGAGCAGGGTGAGACTCCGGGACCCTAGAATCTCCACATTTCTCCCGGAGTTGAAAAAAAGCATGCAGTGGTGCACAAATGTGCACTGAAATTTAAAAAAAGAAAAATGTTCACTGACCTTTTGGGAGCTTTCCTGCTGCTTAAGAATCTACCGACCTACAGGCAATTACTGCACATAAATGTCTAGTTTCTGCTGGGAATTCAACACTGGGCTTTTGCCTGCTGCTTCTCTCCTTCTTCCTTCTCCAAGCAACCACGTTCAAGGAGCAAAGACCCCAACCGCTTCAGCCCACAGGGAAAGCGTGAGGCTAGCCTCTCTGCCCGGGCTGGCTCCGCACTGCTGTTTGCTTGCAAACATTCAGTTACCAGGAAATGTGGAGTCAGCTCAGCTCCTGTTCCACTTAATTTTCCTCACCCCATGCAGTGGGTTTTTCTCTTCTGCTGCCCCAGCTGTTCTTGCTCTTCCCAAGATGGCAAAGCCCGCCCCAGCTGCGGTCTGCACTGCCTGTGAAGTTCCTGGTGCCTACTTGACCTCAGCTGCCCTGCCCAGACTCCTCATTTCCCAAACCTTGCAAAGCAATGTGAAAATCGAGTGGTAGCAGCAGCAGCAAGTGACAACAAGCATTAATGGAGATGGTGGCATGGCGTTGACTCAGGAGTCAGACTTGGGTTCGCATTCTGCTTCTGTTACGGTTATCGTAAGCAAGCTGTTTAATTCTCCTGAGGACCCCAGTTTTTTCAATGGCAAAGACAAGATAATGTCAGTCTGTTGTAAGGATGAAATAAAATAACACGTAAAAATTCCAGGACGGAGTAGGCCCTTCTTACATCAGTGTTCACCTCCGCTTCCTTTGATCTGCCCAAGGCAACATTCTGGGGTCAGTATGCAAACATGCAAGACAAACAGCAACCCGACCCCATGGGGCTTGCAAACTACTTGAGGGCTGTGAGCCCAAGTGAGAGAAAAGTTAAAAGCTCATCCAGGTTTTAAACAAAAGTTGAAAACAAACAATGGGAGATAAACCACAAGGCGGAGACTATTGATGAATTGAAGTGAAAGAATGTGGTATAGAATCTCACTCTGGAATAATCAAGAAAGGTTTTATGGAAATGATGCACTATGAGCTGCGACTCCCAGATGAGTCTATCCGCAGGAGGGTGGATGAAAGTGGACCTGGTGGATGGAGACAACGCTGAACAAACGCAACACTGAACAAACACAACGCTGAACAGACGCGTGGGGCGGGGCAAGAGCAGGTGTGTGGGGAACACGGCGGCCCTATTTTCACAGGAGCAGAGGGTTGGTTCCACCATAGTGGGAAAATTAACTGACAAAAGTTGTTGGGACAGTGGGTCTTCGCCAGAGCTAATGCATAGAAATTTAGGACTCCCAGTTAAAAGCAGAGAATTTTTCAGTTTAAGTATGTCCCAGACACTGTGTACTTACACTAAGAAAAAGTACTTGTCATTTATCTGAAATCTAGATTTATCTAGGCATCCTGCATTTTATCTGGCCACCTGACCTTAGATGCCAAGCCAAGGATTTTGCCCTTGACCTCCTATCACCCAGGGTTTTAGAGAGAGGAGTGAACTGATGAATAAAGCATTTTAACAAAGATCAACTCGATAAAATGCCAGAATGGTTTGGAGAGAGAGAGAGAGCTTGGCGGCAGGAAGGTTGGCCCTTGCATATTCTTTCCTGGTTTAAACACTTGTTCTCATATATATAGACAGAATTCTAACAGCATATGAGCCAAAGATATATTTGTTTTTTCCGTGATTTAGAAAATTATGGAACGTGAGGATACTGGATGAAAGCTTAGTGACTAATAGGAAGGTGTTTCTAATTAACATTAATCCAGGCTCTAAGGACAGAATATACCATATCGTATTTCATCAGTGGAGGGGGACCACCCCTAGCTCTTTCCAGAATTCTGTCAGTGAATCTTAGTGATAAGCATGTTTCCTGGAACACTATTGCTTTTCTTTGATTTAGAGTCTACGAAGAGAAAGAAGAAGTTTAAATAATAATGTTCTCCTTGGATATTTCTTTAGATAAACTAAGAAAACACTATGACTTGCTTTTTATTCGTTTTTAGATTTATTTAGTTGCCATTTAAAATTAAATTTCCATATCGAATGCCTATTTACTCTCAGTAGAAGAAAACAAATCTTTAGGGGTTTTTTTTTTCTGGATAAAAAAATTTCTAAGGTTATGATTTTAAGATCATTTTCAAAGTGGATATTTCTCTTTATCTAATTTTATCAAATTGGATTTAATTTGCTGAAATTCAGCCTGCTGAAAACTAATAGTATTATACAACTTATTGATGGTTTGATTATTTCCTCAAGCGATTTTACTAACTATTTTCACTGAAAGAGAAAAGATCTAGGCAACTCTTTCAATCCTGAAATTGATTTTAGAAGATGATGGATATAGTATGTGTATGAAAATATTTTTTCATTAATTATGCCAGAAGTTAAAAATATGTATTTGCAAAATCCTATTAGTAATATAGACAACCTAAGTGTTCATCTTTGTCACCTGGTGCAAGGACAGGTAGAAATTAATATCAGATGCTCTGATACTATGGTCAGTTGAGATTTTATCTCAAAACCTGTTAATGAGGATTATGTATAGTTTTGGGTGGGTACACGACTAATAGAGGAGATCACTTCATAAATTACATAAATCTATAACCACTATGCTGTACACCTGAAACTAATATAAGATAATGTCGAATGTTGACTTTAATTGAAAAAACAGTCCCATGCAGAACATGCTGAGACTCAGGCCAGAAGACAAATCCAGAAGGTCCACCAGTTCAGAATGTGAAATCTAGGTTGCAAAGGGCACCCATGTCCGTCCAGACGCTGATGCAAGTCCAGTGGCTACAGCGACTTGCCTATGCTGTGATGTGCCTCTCTCATCACCCAGGAGACAGCAGGGGCGAATCTGCTCACCAGGAAATGCACCTTTCTCGGTTTCTGTACTCCAAGCTCAGAAATGTGAGACCAAGCAGCCAGAATCAGCTGATAAACTCTTGAGTTTAATTGTAGTCGAAGATTTTGCTCCTTCGTTTGGTTGGAATTTTTGTTAGTATTCTCTGTATAGCTGGAGTCCTTATCTTACAGTTACTAAAGAAAATTCTTGAGGATTATGGAAATGAATTCAGGGTTAGGAAAACTGGCCTTCCCTCCAAATCCCATTTCTAATTCTATAGATTAGTCTTGGAATTATTTTTCAAATGCCATTCACCGTTTTGACGTTTTCACTCCAGTGTCATTGTCTCAAACACGTTGGATTGGTTTTGCCTGTATTTACCAATGGCGATTCCTCCTTCACCAGTTATCCGCACTACCTTCTCTCCTCTTTACAGAATGAGATAATATACATAAACGCCTGCAGCAAATGGACACAGAGTTACTCCAATACAGATCCCCCTGTAAGCTAAAGCAAGAGGATAAAGCAGAGTAGTAGTCTTAATTTTTTGTGCTTATCCCCAAATTTCTTTCCCAATTTTTGACTTATGGGCCATTGATTATTTTCATGACTACTTGTTCCCTTAGCTTATGTTTCTTCTTTCATTCCCTCAAAAAGTATATAGACAGATATATTTGTATTATATAAACTTTCAAACAGTTTTATTGGCGACTAGGTATGCTTGGGTAAGTTCTAAGGAAAAGCTTTAGTTTGGCTTAGAGGTAAGAAGATCAGCATTTCCTTTTATGTAGAGGTTTCTGAGGCCACTTTTTGATATCTTCTTAAATAATGTGGGATAATTGAATCCTTTAAAAAATAGACCTAGTGCCCTTTGCCTGGGGCTAGCACAAAAACAGCCTTTTTTTTTTTTTTTTGAGGTGAATTAGTTCTACTTTTTTAAAAAAATATCATATCATGCAAGCTAAGGGTCCTTGGGAGAAGAGAAGCTTACTTGTACATATTTCTTTTTTTGGATAGATGATCCATCAAAATTTGCCAAAAATATGATTGAAATACTCTTTTTCGTATGATTGAGAATTCTGTAAACTGTTGAGTAACCTTTTAGGGTTTTCCAAATCTGGCAGTCTGCCACATGCACTGAGAGGAACTTCCACGAAGACAATGCACTAAAAAATTATTTATTCAGTGCCAACTAAGATGCTTCTTGGTCCAGCCAAGGAGTCAGCCACGTCATCCATAAAAGTCATTCAGTTAGCATGTAGAGCAACAATGATTTTTATATTAAAAAAAAAAAAAAGATTTTAAACGTGTCATGTTCCTGTGAGAGGAAGCGGGATTGTGCTGGATCAGTGACGATGGCTCTCTGAGGAGACGGGCCTGGAGCTCAGGGTGGCAGCCATAAGGATGGTGGGAAGTGATAAGAAACCTGCCACTGTCGAACCCAAATAGGAGTCTGGATAAGTTGAGGGAACCTGCAGGACGTTTGCAGCATATGGAAGCCCGGAGCTGTCCAAGAAACTTGGCTCCCTGGTATGTCAACAGTCATTTTCCTCATTTTGGTATTAAAAATGTGCTAAATAAAAAGCCTCATACTTAAAAAAAAATAATAATAACCCTTAAGAGTTGAGGAATCCTCCCTTTGAATTACATCTTTTTTAAATATAGGAAAATGCTGTTGTTGCAAATGAATGTATAAATATTTTAACACTTTAAAAGCTCCTAGAACCCATTTAAATGATGACTTGTCCAATGAGTGTGTCTCTCATCTCTAGATAACTCTTAGGGACTAAACCAAAGGATGCTTGTGTTCATTCTCTTCTGTGAAAACAGCATCCAAGTGTTTCATGACTGAAGAATGTTGTGCAGTAGAATCTGCTAGTTTACCATCGCTCCCCGACCTAATACATCACAGATTGGAGTTTCTGGAACAAAGGTACCATGTGCTTATGTGTTTTATTATTTTAGCACAAAATGTTTTTCCGTTGTGTTGAGAGGCTACATGTAACCTGGTGTCCTATGCCTTCTAAAATAAAAATTGCTAGCATAATTTTTTTTTTTTTTAAAAAGGTTAGCATTCCAAACATTTTTCTGTGCTCTAAATAGAGGCAAAAGAATGCAATGTGAAATCCTTCCAACAGAGGGCTCTATGGGTTTGAGTTAGAGCAAAAAGGAAAGTGAGAGAAACTACTTGGGTTTAGGTTGCTATAGTAAATTCTGTATTATCCTTAAAAATAGAACTGACAAAAATGGAGTCAGTTGAGTTGAACTGGAAGAATCATCCAAAGATTAAATGGAAGGTCTACTTTTACAAGATGGAATTTCATAATTCTTTGAATTGATGTTCTTTTCAAAAGACAAAACACATCTTACCATCTCTAAACAAGAAAGAAGGCAAATTAGAGATATTCTATGCTCTCAAGTACTATTAATATTACGTCTTTCAGTTACATTTTATAAGAAAGCAGGAGCTACTGCATTCATTCTCTCTTTGGAGACATTTTATCTTTGCTGTTGGCAAATAATTTAGTGCTGGCGTAAGGAGATGTATTATGTACGTAATATGCATTGTAAATATTTAATATACGAAATATATGTTTGTATGCATGCACAATGCAAAAACTAAAATATTTTACAAAAACAAGTGATACTGTTTAAAAAGGTAAAGTACAAAAGCATAAGAATAAGCTCTTGTGAAATTTATTTCTCTACCTATGCATACTATCCAGTATACTTTTTCATGTTAGGCCTAGTTATTTATTCTATTTTCAGATCAGAAAGCTTACAATATATACACTCAAATAGAGCAAAAAATAAGCTGAAACAATAAGTTGTTTTTAGATTATAGATCTTAATCTTCTGACTTTAAGAAATGTTTTATCTAATCTCTTTCAGTGTTCTTTGAAATACATGGGTTCATTATATTCTATGAGCAGACAGCTTTTAAAAATATTAATCCACTTTACTATGTCTAGTTGAAAATGTTTATTTCATTGATGTACAGGCATTTTGATGGCATAATTAATATTCAATTTAAATAAATAATTTCCAAGTTGGGATATATTTTCTAAAATATATTTACCTAAAATTTCAAAATTATCCTTTCAAAATATTCTCTAAATGTCACTGAGAAATACTGGCATCTTAATAAAAACCTATATTCACTACCAAAAATATTTCCTTCTAGATCTTCTTGAATACAAATGCAGATTATAATTTGATATTCTAGGTAAACCAATAGTATATAAACTATGTATAATGAATTCATTTTATGTATATGTTTTCACATAATACTATATCAATATATTCTGTATTTATAATCTATATTTTTTCAAAAGACATATAGTTATTTTTACTATAATGGCTTTGACCTGCTAAGATTTTTCTGTGTATGATGCTTTGATCTGATAACATTAATAAACAAACCCTTGTTTATTTTGAATAGTATGTTCATCACATATGTCCTTACTATAATCTTTTTTTCAAACAAATGAAATTTGGTTTGATTATCTACGAAAACATTTTCAATATTTTTTATTTACAAAACATTTTGCTAACAACATGCTTTAAACACAATTACAACTTTGGTGTTCATGTAGAGTTTAATTGCCAATTATATTTCCACTTTTCTTTTGTTTTCTTTTTGTATAAATTCGGGAAGAGAGATTTCTAATAAAATCCCTCCCCCCCAAAAAAAAAAATTCAAACCAAATTCCTCAGAGTCCTCTCAGGGATTTTTTTAAAAATAAAAGTTCTTTTTTTTGATATAGTTTTTACTGTGGGTAAATCAGTTTTCTAATTTTTGTTTTGTTTAAAATGAAACTATGTGGAATATGATGACGACTTTCCATGGATTTCCTAATAAAGATGCAGTAGCAGCTAACAACCTTGGCTTCATAGGGCTACTGTTTTAATATTGCAAGATTTTACTTATATTCCCAGAGCTCTTTCTTATATATGTAAATTCTTCTAGAATATTTCCCCTTTCACATACAGGAAACATAATTTTTGTATGGCTTATTTTACCTGTCAATGATAAACTTAAAGTCATAGGCAACTGTCCTTTTTTTCTCTTGATGTCCAAGCATTTATAACTTTTCCAAGCAGTGGTTAGCCTTCACTAATATTTCAATTATTTTATTTAAAAGATGATTACATGAAAAACATGTGAAATGCTGAGTAAGGATAATGTGGCTACATCTTAGGCTCCATTTCTACTAAAGGCAACAGTCACTTACATCTAGGCATTTTTTAATATAATGTCAGCAACACGTATGTATAGACAAAATTTCAAAAGGAAGTCGTGGTACCGCATCATGTTTACAGCAAGGCAGAGATCAGCATTATTTGCATCTGTGAGTATTGCTTTGTATGGTTGCATAAAAAAAATAACAAAAACCAATAATATTTTCTAAAACTAGCACACAAAGCTAATGGTTTGCTTTGTGCACCTGCCAGTTTGGGTTGCTATTAAAGCCACCCTGGAAATTCTCCTTTCTTTGTGCAATATTTTATGCTTTTCTTTTCTTCTGGGCAGATTGGTTCTGCCTGCACTTTATTCCTGAACCCACGTTCATTCAAAATGGATTGGCAGACTTAAATACTCTATCCAGTGCGCTGCTGACTAGTAATGCCCCTCCCCCACCCTGCTCCCACCCCTTCATACTAGGGTGATCTCTCTCTCTCTCTCTTTCTCTCTCTCTCTCTCCCTCCCTCTCCTCTCTCTCTCTCTCTCTGACACACACACACACACACACACACACACACACATACACACACACAGTCACACACAGATACTGGTGGCCCTACTGTCAACAAAGAATGTATAATGGTGAAGTACTCAGCAGTAATTTTGGAGATGTTTTGCCTTGCATGTTTTGAAAGTATTTCTGAAGAGTATAAATAAATGTGCTCTAAACTCTCCCCTCCTTTCTCTGTGCTGATATTTGGAGCTCAGCTCTCATCCAAAGGGGCAGAACTGCAGTGGCTTGAATGCTTTCAGAGAACAAATATGTGGCTCAATGGCTTCCTCTCTTTTCAATAATATTACAACATATAGATTTAATAATGGGGTGATTGAAAACATTTTGATGATGAAGCAGTTTCTCTGATCTGCAAAGGAAAGCATTTGAAAACATCTGATTCGTTCATGTACCAATTAATTATTGAAGCAACAGAAAATACGGGCTACTGTGCTTTTCTCCTGCAAAGAGGCAGCAGTGTGTGTGTGTGTGTGTGTGTGTGTGTGTGTGTGTGGTCTGTTGTTTGTGCTCTTAGGCTCATGTTTATACTTATGTATATATCACTTAGAAGAAAAACTTGGCCAGAAATTTCTTCATTTTGACCTTGAAAATTATTGGGAGATTTTCTGTGTGTGTGTGTGATAGGGTAGTATTTCGATGTAATAGGATCATAATCCTTTTTCTTTTCTTTTTTAATTTGTTCTTCCTCTACACTACCTAAATAGGCTTCATGACCAAAACACCAAACATCACCTTTAATTTTAATTTCTATTTCTAGCCTGTATTTTATTAGCACCTTTTCTGTTTTATAGTCTACTCACTGATATGGCACCAGATCTGTTGTGAGCAAATAATACCATTTTTGTTTCATATTCCAATAAACATTTTTTTACCTTGTGATGCATTTTCTATTTTTTGAATCTTATTTAATTTGCTTAGGTTTTGGGGGACTACTTTATGATGTTTGGACTTGAGTTCATCTCATTTTTCAGAGTCTGGGGTCCCTAAAGTTATAAGGTAAAGGAAAAACATATCCTGGGTTATTGTAAAATTTGTTGCTTTGTATTGTGACAATAGTGTTCATATGCCTGACATCCTCATAATAATATTAAGCTCTATTTTTTAGTGTGATGTACTGTATACATTTGTATAAATGTCACAGCCTGTAATCACTTCCTTTGTCATCGACGATTAATCTAAAAAAATCGAATAATTCACTGCCCCTTGCCATTTACATATCGTCTGCTGCCATCTGCTCTTCTCAGCAGCAGTAAATGATGGGTAATTAACTCAGTGCCTTTGTCTTTCCCTTGCTGAATGTCTGACACATATAGATTTTCCTCTGTGTGCGTATGCATGCGTGTGCATGCATGTGTGTGTGTGTGTGTGTGTGTATGTGTATGTGCAAGTAAGGGGAAGAGGGAGGAGATGAGAGAGTGAAAAAGAATGAATGGTAGTGCAAATATGGAAGTCAGCACAATATAATTCCAAGAGAAAAAGCCAAACAAAGATATTGGGTCAGAGAAGGGGCCATATCTCATGACCTTAAGTCTTCTCAAGCCAAAAGGAAGAAATACTAGAACAATGGCTGCCTTGCACAAGCAAGAAGCATTTTTCTAAAACCTCAATGGTCAAGGTCAAGACACAAAACCAAGTAAAGGCTCCATAAGCTATTTCTAGCTACCGGAGTCCAAAAACATCATGTAAATGAGACTAAGTGTAGGATACCCACAACCCACATAAAGTCCTATTGAATTCTGAACCAGTAGCCAGAATTCGTGTTTTGAGAAGTGGTTATAGAAGGAAATCTCAGATGATCCTGACTTAACATATTTTTTTTAAATAGAAAGTCTCAAAGGAAACTACAAAGATTTATAAGACTGTGGAATATATAAATATGCTTATTTTAAAGGGAAACAATATCACTATTTTGGATTTCCCCAAATTTCCTGTTTAATTATTCGATTGCTCCCAGTGCAGCCCAGTAGTACTTTAGAAAGGAATCCTGTGCTATCCTGAAGACTAGATATATAATGTTGCTCTAATAATTCTTGTTTGAAACATATATCTTATAATATGTGAAAATTATTTGGAAAGTGACTCATCTTGATAACATTAAAAATAATTAAAAGATAAAATTTTAAGGAAGGTCAGAACCTCTCTTGCTCAACATGACTTTTATGCCAAGTTAAGTCAGTCATAATCATTTTCACATGGAATTGGTAAAGTTTGCTTCAATTGGAGACAGTAATATTTTTGTTGTCTGTAATTTAAGCAAGCTAAATAACATCAGGTTCTCAAATGACGTTGCTTTGTTCACCATGGGTTCATTATAACGTTGGTAAGAAAAAAAATGATTCCTAGTGGGGCTGCTATCTGTATGGAATTTCTCTGGGTCCTCTGGTTTCCTCCCACATCTCCAAGATGTAACTGGCGTGTCTCCATTGTCCCCGTGTGTGTGTGTGTGTGTGAGTGGCCCTGTGATGAAAAGGCGCTATCCAGGGGGCATCCCACTTTGTGCCTAGGCTGCCAGGACAGGCCTCAGCTACCCATGACCCTGAACTGGAATAAGTGGGTTGGAAAATCACTATCGTATTTGTTTTGATTCATCTCTCTTAAATGTATGTATAGCTCACATTGATTTCAATGTTTAATATTAGAAGGGTTTGGGGTCTTCATTTAAAAGTTTGGTGACGTTTTTGTGACCAGAAATATGCTGTAGAAACTTAACTCTTGTTTATATCAATTAGCCTGGTAAAACTGGTTTTGTTACATGTCATTTTGCTTGAAGTTGCAGTTCCCAAGAACCACTTGACAATGTTAAGTGAGGACTTTAACCCATTTCCTGTTTGCCCAAGAATACTGGCTGGCGGTGCTTGAAGCTATGGTGTTTACCCCGAGATAACCTATGGATTGTAGTCCTGACCTTACCCCCGAAGTTTGCCATGAAATATCTTGCTTTTATTATTTCTCATCGCTTTTGTATATTGATAGTTTTTGGAAATAAATGACATCATTCTGCTTACAGCATTCCATTTTTAATAGTGGTATTTTCATTTATAAAATATAGCAATTCTCAATAGTTGAAAATGTTAAATCCTAGAAAACGTAGCATCCCTACATGTGATGCTAACATCATTCTCAACCAATTGTTAGCCAAAGATCCATTTGATGAATTTGATTTTTCTGAAATAGATGATTCTGACAATTTTTCAAATAGTACTTCAGAAGTCTATATGGTCAGGCCTCTGACCGATTTGGAATCAGATGGAAATAGCTGTACGTCAGCTGACTCAGGTCACGCTCTGAAATGCTCCACTCGTGTTATGTATGATTCCAGGTCAAAGGTATGACTTTGCCGGCACATCTGGTGGAAAAGTTGATGTCAGTGATACCGCTGAGCCACTGCAGTATTTTAACTGGTACTTTATTGAGGAATTAGTTTCAGAAATTACCGGTGAAACGAATGCCCAAGCTGCCTCATTGGCTCCCAAGCTACCTGGTCTTAAAGGATTCTCGCAAGTGGATAAACAGAAAGGCTCTGATGATGATGAACTAAGAGTCTTTTTTGCAGTAACATTACTGCGAGGTATTGTGCAGAAACCTGAGCTGGAGACATTTGGGTCCATAAGGCCTCTTTTGGATACACCTTACCTCAAGCAAATTATGACTGGTGAAAGATTTTTATTTTTATTTTTTTAGTCCCTGCATTTTGTCAACAATTCTTCCATATCCGCTGGCCATTCAAAGGCTCAGATTTCACAGCAGAAGATCAAACCCATGTTCGACTTTCTTATAAATAAGTTTTCAACTGTATGTACTCCAAACAAAAACAATACAGTAGATGAATCACTGAAGCCGGTCAAGGGGTGAATTAGCTATGAAGCAGTTCATCCCAATGAAACGAGCATGATTTGGTCTCAAGCTGTGTGTACTTTGTGAAAGTCAGTCTGGTTACGTGTTCAATGGACTTGTTCACTCTGGACCCAGTGTGACTTTGAAAGATACAGTTGGTGATCTGAAACCATTGCGCATTGTTTCTTAGTCAGTGACCCTCTTGGCCAAGGATGATGTGTCTTCCTTGATAACTTTTGTCCATCTCTCATGCTTTTCAGAGAATTACATCAAAACAGGACTGATGTAGTTAGGACAGCTCGTCTGAACAGAAAACAGATGCCATGTGATCTGAAAAAAAAGGATTGCCAAGGGGATGACTGTAGCCAGATTCTGTGGTGAAATTATGGCACTGAAATGGTGTGACAAGAAGGAGGTGACAATGTTGTCACCATTCCACAATGATGCTGTGATTGAAGGAGACAACAGAAATGGAAAGAAAACTAAGAAGCCATGTGTCATTGTGGATTAGAACGAGAATATGGGGGCAGTGGACTCAGCTGAGCAGATGCTCACTTCTTATCCAACTGAGTGCAAAAGGCACAAATTTAGGTGTAAGAAATTCTTTCACCACCTTCTAAACCTTATAGTGCTGAACTCCTCCATCCCGTTCACTGAGGACGATCCTGAGCACACGATCAGCCATGTAAACTTCAGACTGATGTTGACTGAAAGGATGCTGGAAAAGCATCACAGGCCAGGGCAGCAACGACATCGAGGTCATCCTACTCTGATGACGTCACATCTCTTCGCCTGTCTGGAGGACATTTCCCCAAGAACACACCACCATCAGGGAAACAGAGTCCAACTGGTCACTGCAAAGTTTGCTGCTCTCATGACAAGGATGGCATGAAGATCCAGAGAGAAACGTGATATTTTTGTCTGGAACATGATGTTCCTACTTTGTGTTGTTCCATGATTTGAAATTTACCACACAAAGAAAAAATTATTAAATACTGATCATCATATGCATTTCTGTTATGTTAGGATTAGAGACAAGTTCTGTTGAGAAATAATTCCAAGAATAGTTTTTATATTTTATTTTCACATTGAAAACCAGTCAGGTTTGCTTCAGCCTCAAAGAACGTGTTTATATGAAATTAAATTAACACTGGTGGCGAGCTGCACCTTTTTTTTCTAAATGGGAAATGGATTAAGTGAGGGACTGTCCAGTTCTTGTTCTCAAGGAGTTCGTCCTTTATATCTTTGTTTGTATCTAACTACTTATGGTTAGATTATTAAATCAATCGATCAAAGGAACAAGCTATAGATATATAAAATCTCGATCTTATAATCCTTAAGACTTTTATCACTGTGTGTTCTCAAGGTTTGAGTCATCTTCGAACTCCCCACTGAAGGGGAGAAGTCATTATGTTTCCAGAGAAACTCTTCAGTCCGAGTGAGACTTTCTACGTGATGCTTCTGTCATGCAGCCCGAGCTCTGCGCCTCTACTTTTCTGTCTGTACAATGGCCATGGAAAACTCTTCTATTTTTCTAAAACAATAATTTAATAAAAGGAAATTGTTTAATAAATTTAAATGCTACATTCCTAATGAGACTGTACACTGCATATGGTGGTGCTGATTCTGGTACCTCTAGCCCTGTTTATATTTCTATGAGTCACGAGTGCTTAAAAACATTTATCATTTGGCTTAATTTTGGTGTTTGTGGTTGATCTTTGCTCAGCATCTACCATCATGGGACCTCTGAAGGTTAAGTGATCTGTCCATAATCAAAAAACAACTGGACATCACTGGAAGGCCATTGAATCGTTAAATTACATTTTTATATCAGTTTCAAATGACTGGCAGAGACAACTTAATACATATATTATGTGATGAAATGGCTTAAAAATACATAATTATGAAATCACTTAAAAATAAGGAAGAAACGTTATAAATATAGAAAAACGAACCCCATATCTCAGAGTAATTGTATTAACTGTGTGAAGTACATGCACTTTATGAAACTATTTAAATTTCATAAAATTTTTATGGCTTACAGGTAAATTTGTCAGCATCTAATTGAGTAAAAGATTCTTGAAAGCTTTCACTGCAATTGTTAATTCAGCATCGTTGTCCTCTCAGGCTGTTACGTGACCCAACAGGCTGAGAGAACAATATTGCTGAATATAATTGGCATATGTCAGCAAAATATAATTAGTAATGAGCTTTTTTTCTCAAATGCTCTTTTTGTTGATTTAAAAAAGTAGAAGATTTCCTTTTGGATTAAATTATAGCTTGGATTTCTTTCTCATTTGATTTTGATAGGTCTTGGCGGGGGGGAATGGGGAATTTAATTTAAATTTTGATTCAGGAAGTGTGTATTGATTTCTTGTGCTGTGCAAACACTGAAGGGTTGTCTTTCCTTCAATGGGTTTTTAGTTTAATCTGGGTATAGGAAATACGGGACAGTAATATTATCGAGGAAGATCATGAATCTCCATCCTATATCAATCCTCCCCACCCCCCTTGAAGTTTGGAATAGGTGACATGACAGGCTTTCTCAGGAACTGTGGCTTGGCACTTACTGACATTAAAAGCATAGAACTGAAGAAAGTGTTTGAATTGTTTATCTCAGCACCTCCTATGTGTTTAACTCCAGGGATATCATGGCTAATGCAGGTAATGGGAGAATGTGTTACAATTACCTTCTATTTCACTGTGTAAAAAAGAAGATGGATGTCTTTCACCAGAGTCAATTTTGGGGGAAAAATGCTGTAATTTGTAAGTTTTTTGATGAGAAAAAAAATATTTGCCAACTTGTTCTTTTTGTGCAAAAAGGAGCTTTGCAAAATTTCTTCAGAACCCAGGGTTGGAATGAAACATCATTTTAATGAGAGGCTACTTTAGAGTAACATCCAAAGTGTAATCATTTCGTCTAAGAACGTTGGGACTTTGAAGTTGTATCCAAGTCTGAGAGAACGCTCTATCTGACCCAGCCCATAGCTTCAGCAGGATGGACCTGGAGGAGTAAGGAAGATGAGGAGACAAATGCGAAACCATTGATACTGGCTCAAACCTATGCCACTGATGCACAAAGTGCTGCACATCAGAGGCAGGTCTCAGTCATGTCATCATTGCCAAGGTCTTTCTCTCACATCTTTAACCTAATTCAGCCCCACACTCTGGATTCTTTCTCATTCGCTCTCTCATCTTGGATAGGAGGTTCCTTGACACCATCCCTGCCTCCTGAGCAGTCTGTTCCTAATCTTCTGGGGCTACAGTCCTCATCTTTTTCTTGTCCCTGGGTCCTGTATTCCCGGGAGGTTGTTTTCCACTCCTTGGCCCTTCACACAAGCCATGACTGTCCGGTATTTATGTTGTACATCTCAAGCTACATTATCAGACTTTATCGCACGGGTCATTTTAAACACAGAAAAGCTCTGCATATAAACTGTTTGGAAAGTGGAAAAGACAAGGTGGGGGATCTCTTTATCTTTCTACACACACAAAGTCCATTTCACGTCTTTGGGCAATTATATTTGATTCGGACGTTTTAAAGATTTATGCAGTGGAATACAACCTGTTAGGCTGAATTAGTTGAATTTGGAAAAAGGTCTGGAAATACATGAAAATCACCACAACTGTAGACTAATCATGGTAACCATTTCAGTACACACACACATACACACACACACACACACACACACACACACACACACACACACACATCAAATACATTATGTTGTACACCTGAAAATAATATAATGTTATATGTCGATTATACCTCAATAAAAAAAATATCACAATTTTTCAAAGGAGATTCAGAGGTAAAGGCCACCAACAAATGTTGCTTTTTCCAGGATACTTATTCATTAGAAATAGTATAGACAGAGGCCAAATGAGCTCATCACAAATAAGCTTGCTCTCACATAGGAGTGTAATGTAATGTAGTTGCAGGCTCTAGGTAGATTAAGTGATAATGGAATCTAGGCCATGAGAAAATTTGATAAGTGCCAACCAAACTTTCAAAACAGATGACTCAAAAGGATGAGTATTTGGCATTACTGAAGAATTATATGCTTTATTAAATGGTCTTCAGCAGTTTCAATTAAAAAAAATTAGTTCTCCTTATTCATGAACATATGATAGTTCTTCAAAATAATAGTTTATGTTATCTTTCAAGAAAGCAGATTGATAGAATAAGAAGAGAGCTGAATCACAGGTAGGAAAGATGGTAACAGGGCAGGGCATTGCATCTTGACAGGACTTAGTTTGTTCATCTGTAAAATGAGTCAGCGATTTGCAAAATTAAATTGTAGGGAGATTCAAGGGTGCCATAAAGAGGCTCACAGGCATGGTTCCTAGGTATATTCCCCCGTTTTAACCAGAATAATGCCAATTTGTGTTTCCCATTTGTAACTTGCCCATGATTTTTTTTTTAAACCAAGCGTTTCACAGCTTAAAAAATGAAAACTCTTGTTCTAGATGAACTTAGGAAGTAGAATATGATACATAGAGGAAGATAGGCTTTGGAACTGGCAAACCTGGTTTGAATCCCAACTCTGGCTCTGACAGAGTATAGGGAGACAAAAAACAAATATAAAGAATTATACTTTGGAAATATGGTTGTGGTGGACCTGTGAGGGATGGGATGAGGGACTAGGGCTGGAAGCAAAAAATTTTAGGAGATTTCAAAATAGTTTGGATGAAATAATGAACCTAACTCGAGCATTGACAATAAAGATTGAATTGGGAGTTTAGATTTAAGAAACGTTTGGGGAGTTTGAATCTATTGGAATAAGTACTGTTAAGGTTTATGGGATCAGGAAATAGTCTGGAATGATTGTCATTTCCTACTGACATTGACTGAATGGAAATACAGGTAGAGGAACACTTTTGGGGAAACGTATGACTTTGCATCTGCGCATATAGCGTTTGAAAGGCCAATTGGATATATTTACTAGGGTCTGGAGTACAGAAACACAATCTGGGTGATACAGGGAGAAACAAAAATTCTTTCTGTATGAAAATATAGAAATCATTAGAAACCACAGCAGAAAAAATTAAGACCTTTTCAAGGGGGTAGGGTCAGGAAGGAAATAAATTGGAGTGCCCTTAAGCATCCATTGGATGGAATGAATTAATTTAATTCCTCTGCATCTAGAATGGTATTAGTTATATAAAACCTGTATTAGAGTTCTCCAGAGAAACAGAAACAATCAGAACGGGTGGTGGGGAGATACATACAGGAAGAGATCTATTATAAGGAATTAGCTCACATTATTATGGAGGCCGAGAGGTCCTATGATCTGCCATCTCCAAGCTGGAGACCCAGGAAAGCCAGCAGCATGTTTCAGTCTAAGTCCAAAGGCCTGAGAACCACGAGTGTCAAGGGCAGACGAAAATTGATGTCCCAACTCAAACAACTCAAAGATAAATTCTTTTTCTGCTTTTTTGTTCCACTCATGTCCTCAAGGGGCCAGATGTTGCGTGCCCATGTGGGGGAAGGAAAACTGCTTCACTGCATCCTCCAATTCAAAGGCTAATTCCACTGGAAGCACCCTCACAGACACACCCAGAAATAATATATAGCCAAATAACTGTGCACCCCATGATCTGGTCAAGTTAAGATATAAAATTAACCATCACGACATCCTTCGGTGAATTGAAAAATAGTCATCAAATCATTTTTTTGTGTGTGGTTTTTATAAGGAACCCTAGTTGAGACAAATGTCAAAAGAAAACCAAATTTAAAACTCCGATGAGCATCACTGATGCTTTGGAGGAGCTCAGGGTACAGTGTATAATACGGACCCGCTAACAGATAACGCTAACAATTATAGCAGGTAAGGATAACCGTATCAGAGCTACTGAGCAAGTCAGCCTCTAGTCTCTCTCTTTCTCTCCCCACCACCCGTTCTGTGTCCGTTTATCTTTCCCTCATCTTGGCTTCTTTCTCCAGCTGGTACTCTTCGTAACATAGCTCCCACCAGCTCAAGAATGTTATCGTCCTCAATTTAGCAGTCCTATTGGAAAACTTACATCTTTTCCACCAGTTTTATTAAAATCCTGAAATGACTCACCCTGGCCTGGTTTAGATCTCATGTCCCTTCCTGAACCAATCGCTAAGGCCCTGGGAATGGGGTATACTGATTACATTGGCCCGTGTCACGGACTGCTGAAGGAACGTGATGCATTCTGGCAGAACCACGTGGCTTGGAGGCAGGAGGAGGAGGGCGCTCATCCATGATGCAGTCAACACGAGAAAGAAGCTGGGGTATCCAGATGGCCAAGCTGACACAAGGAATCAGTTACTGGTGTTTCCTTCAGGAGACAAGATGACTTCAAATGAGCTGGACTGTAGACGTTGAATGGGATCTCACTAAGATCATAGGGCAGTATTTAGAATTCTGAACATTCCTGGTGAGGGGGATATAACTTATGGAAAAGACAGAGGACAGACTTCAAATTTTAGCCACAGTCAGAAACATCATAAAGTTGCTCTTGCAACCACAAAGACCCTACCTTTCTTTCATCTTTAGGAGGGGAAATTTTGGAAATGCAAATTGAAAATGAGATGGCCCACAGTGCACTCCTGATTTTTAAAAGGTAAGGGTGCAGAGAAATGCACTGACTTTGACTAGGAAACCAAGGTAAACTTTCATAGTGGGAAACAGAGATCTGGGTTGAAAACAAAGATTCCTGGGAGAAAGAAATCTCATACTTCGCTCTAAACAAATACTTATTTGGGCGGGGAGGTAGGGGGCACTCATTGGACTGTAGAGGAGATTAATATGTTGCTGTAAATTTAGGAGACTAAGTTCATGCATATAAAAGAAAAATCAGGGAGTGAGAGAAAGAACCTACCAAATCAAACAAAACCTTTCTGAAGTGGAGAAGGCATACCTTTGAACAAAATAGAAAATTTTACTTAAGAAAAGGCGAAATTATTAGCATGTTCTTAAAAGTATATGTAAATAATTCCAAAAGCAAACTGGATTATTTGTTTTCATCCTCATTTTGCATATGACCTGAAGTTTTGAGGGAAAAAAACAATAATAGAGAATGCGTCTATCTAATTTATTCAAAAACTTCAACTTGAAAATAGGAAATCAGAATTATTTAACGATTAACAACTCAAATGGTTTACGGCAAATGATATTTCAGGAAATGTTTTTGGATTTCAAAGTAAATTGTTAAAGTAATAAGGCAACAAGCATAAACATGCTAATTTTGTATAACAATGATTCATATTTTTATAGACAAATGTAGTAGTCACAAAAAATAAGTGTGGGTTTCTGTATGTAAATAGTATAAATAAAGATAATGGGGAGGCCCTATATGTCAGTGAATCTTGTGCTCACTGAGTTAGAAGTAGAGTCAGGCAGTTTTTACATATATTAATTTAATCTGAAATCACAAAATTGAAAATCAATTTTTATACCTTATAAATGCTATAAATAATTTGTACCACAAAATCCACTCATTCATTTACTTTTTAACCACCTATCCAAAAAAATATTTCTAGTAACCCTTTGTGGAAGGCACTTTTTCCAGAGTGCTGGGGAAAGAAGAATCAATAAAATACAGCCTCTGAATTGAGGAACTCACAGTCTATTGAGAGTGCTGGCGTGTAAAGACGTAATTAAATCCTTAGTCCATGCCTGAGGAGTTCAATTAACTTTGTGTCAGATGACAAACATTAAGACTGTTTGGTTTGGTCCTAACAAAATGTTCCATTTTGTTTTTAAAGTCAATGTGTACTCTGCTTTTAAGTGGATACTAGGGCTGCTTTACCCTGAACAAAGGTAAATGTCTCTGGGCAAGTCCTAGAGAAGAATCTAGAACGAACCTTGGAAATGCATGGTGCACCCTCTTCCTGTCCAATTTCATATCTTCTCCACCTTTCTGGAAGAGCGTGGCCCCCAATTAACCATGTAACACAAGTAAAACAGGAGAATAGCTGCAGAAAAGAAAGAGAAACAAAGAAACAGAAAAAAAGGAGAGGAAGAAAATAGTAACTGTAGAAAGAACTCTAAAACATTTCAAAATAGTTAAGGGGTGGTAAGCTTTGGGTGTGCAGTGTAGACCCAGGGATAGACAACCTGAGAAGATAAAATTATTAGAAGAAAACCGAAGAGCAAAAAAAATTATTAATTTTTCATTTTTCGAGGGCAGAATAAAGAAAAAGATTTCCACTGTAGGCGACATTAATCGGAATACAATATTCAGAAAGTAAAATAAAGTCATTCATTGCAGAGCACCATGTCTTAACTGCGACATTGACAAATTTCATTGCCTAGAGAAGTATAAAAAGAAGGAAACTAAGTTTTATTCCGATTCTAATTGTTGGGCTCTAAGTTAATTTAGGGCTTATGACATAGGTTAAATACATCCCCAAGTAAAGGGAGGAAAAACACCTTCTCTCCTCCCTCTTCTTTCTGAATGCAATACATCTTGTTAAAAGAAATACTAAGATCTGATCTGTGAGTTTGTACCTAAATGCCATCCTGAGGGAATTATTTCTGCGATGATTTAAGTCAATAGACAGTAGAAGTTTGAAGATCTAGAATTGGAATAGAACAGGAAGGACTTTTCAGGAATGTGGAAACAATTACCTTTCTTTTGATGCGTATTTCTTCCAACAAAAGTAAGCTCCTTGCTTTGAATAGTGTGAATGATTTTTATCTAGGGCATTCCACTTTTAGAATTGTATCATAAGGAAATCATTAAAGATTTATACAGAGCTTTCTATAAGAGTCTTCATCTCACATTACAGATAATAGTGAAAAAATAGAATTAATCTACATGCCAAATGTTGAAGAATGAGTTAAATAAATTATCTACATGATGCAATGTATAATGAATAGTCGAGATGGAAAGCTATTCACACTATATCATTAAGTGAAATAAAGAAGATTAAAATTTGTATAGTATTACTATTTTTGCAATTATTTTATCCAAAAATATGGAAAGAAAGGATTGAACAAATGCTATCACTGGGTTAGGAGATTATGGGTCTTTTTAATTTTCTTCTTTTTGCTTATTTTCTATTTTTCAGTGAATTCGTTTTACCTTTGTCATAACACTAATGTATTCTAAATTTAAAGTTATATGTATTTCATACTTAGGATGTAAAAGATATATATATATATATATATATATTTGTTTTAGGAAGTAATATTTAATATCTATTTATGTAAATAATATAAATGCATATAAAGATATATCTGTAAAATAAAGACAGAGCCTACATTGCTCTCATTCTCTACATGTAACCCATCGCCAAGTTTGGTCAGTCCTGTGTCCCAACCAAACTGACCATCTTTGGTTCTTTAAACAGAGGATGCTCATTCTCATCTTAGAATCATTGCCTGAGCTAATCCCTCCACCTTAAATATCTTCCAACATTTACATGGTTGGTCCATTCTCATCTTCTAGGACTTGGCTCCAAAGTCACCTTTATAAAGAGAAATTCTCAGGCCACCTTTCTTCAATGGCTTTCTCAAGTTTCTCTCTATCTCATTTCTCTGTTTATGTTCCTTAGAGCATTGATGACAACCTGTAATTCTCTTGCTTATTCATTTGTGTGCTTGAGACATGCCTATCTCCTCTAGAATGTAAGCTTCACAAAGGCAGAAACCCTGTCAGCGATCATTGTATCTTCAAAATGTAGCACTGAGTTGACATATAGTGAATATAGAATGAACTCGAGAACATTTCAGCAAGAATGACCGACATTAAGAAATTCACCCATAAATTAATTAATTAATTAATTAAAAGAATTTCATCAAAAAAAGCTGGAGAATCAGTGTTCAGTGTTGGGTGGAGATAAACTTCAAGGTCTTACTAATATGAAAGTGTATTATATATATTTAAATTTATATATATACATACAAATATGTATACACATACATATGTATTTATGATTTATACATTTTTAAAATGTCTGTGTATACTTATTTATACACATATAAATATTATACAAAATTTCAAACATGGAAGAGCGTGATGAATACCCCCCGTGAGTCTATAACCGCCTTCAGCAGTTACCAACTCATCTTTCATAAATAGAATCCCTCTATCTGGATTGTTTTAAAAAGAATTCCAGACATATTATTTCTTCTTGCAATTTTAACATGTACTCTAAAAAGATAAAACCAACCATAATTCCTTTATTGTACCTTATATTAATAATAATACTTTAATCTTTTAAATATATAGTGTTTTCAATAATATATTTTTAAAAAATTTAATCTAAAACACTTTTTCTACAACACTTCTACATCTCATCTTTAAAAAAATTAACCTTTAGTTCTTGGCTCCATGTAGTTAGAAATAGAGGGTATGTTTTTTTCTTAACTTGAATAATTTTTTAGCTTTCAAAAGTAAACTTATTTTCAAGCTGCCTTAGGGGTAAGATAGCCAAACAGTCTTTTCTTATACATTACTATTTTTTTGAAGTGTTTTCCCATGAATTTTTTTCATCCCTCTCAGTCTCCTCACTTTGTTAATCTGCCATCAGATGATAAATCGCTTTCAAAGAGTAAATGATCCTGAAACTGTTCTAATGAATAGTCTGAATTTGTAGATAGTAAATATTTGTCAATTTTATTTTATTCTGATATTTAGATATTAGAGATAGTATAGTTTTGATAGTAATTTGTGAGTTGTTGTATAAGAGTAATCTTGATTTCGTTATATAAGAGAAACCTTGCCATTCTTTTTCAGTAAGCTGTTGTTTTTTTCTCTGTATAACCTTAGTCTGGTCCAATTTCTTAAGGCAATTTTAGAAAATGTTAAGTAATTGATTTCATCATGAGTTGTTAATAAGGATAAGAAACATAATCTTCCCAAGTTTGCAATATCCTGGCAGAAAGGCACAATTTGATGGCAAAACAAAATTGTAGTGAGTTGCTATAAATATGGCATCTTTGTGCCAGATTTCCAATTGTTAATAAATTACATTCTTGGTCTTCAAGTCAGGATGCTAAACGGAAACATCAGTGTGAGCGCTCCCATCTGTGGTCCACTTGTTTGGTGAGTAAGTATGCGAACTAACCCTTACCAGCTGCAGTCAGCAGCGAATGCTGCATATCAGCCAGTGCGTCACCAAGGCTGGTCTTATTTTCCCTCCCTTCCAAATATTGCATTCCATCTATCTAATACTGTCACATGTTCATCAGCTAGCCTCAGACTCGTGGGTAAAGGAGTGATGGAGACTCCAAGATTTACTTCTGGTTTTGATGGGATCTTATTCGCAGGATTCGCACATTTATTGACCCCAATACTAGCGGGGTCAACGTGACAATGCAGTGTGTATTGATTCGCTTCAATTCAGGAATTGCTCATTTATCGTTTATATTTATGTAAATAAAGCACTAGTCTTTCATCTTCCAATTACAACATGTTACTGAATTAATGTGATTAAATATGAAGCTGGACTAATGTTAACAAGGTCTTTCTTTCTGTCATAAAGTGCAAAGGAACAATCATGTAAAATTAATATATTTCTAAGGAGGCAAACATGCATTCCGGCATCAGTTATTATAAACTGCCTTCTCTTTTTTTCCTCCTGTTCAAGCCAATTTCATGCTAAAGTACCTTGACATAGTTTCTTTTTATTCCTGGCTTTCCCCTCTGTTCTATGCCTGCATCTCCGAATTATATTATGTGGTAGATTTTTCTATAAATGGGAACACGCTATCTTTGAGATGAACAAGTTTGGCAGGGATTTAGCATCCGTAGCATCCGAAGAGTTTTGAATAGGCATGTCTGTTATTTTTATTGAAGTATTTTCAGCTATCTATTTTTCTTAACTCAATAATAAAAAAGACAGTGTATGGAGTAGGAATTACGAGTTCATACATTTGACAACCGAACTGCTTTTTTCCTAGGTCATTGCTTTGTTGTCTAAGCTTGAAATCACATTTTGGAACCAATAATATAGAAGACTCACAGCCATGACCCAAAAGATAAATCTTTCTTTCTTTCTTTTTTAATGGGAGAGGGGAAATTCAGTTTAAGAATGTGAAAGATTACATGGTTCTTGCTCTAATTTTTGTAACGGAATACCTCTGGCCAATGAAGTATAAACAATTGCATATGCTCTATTTATAATTGTTTTGATATCTTGACTTTTAATACTGTTTGGTATAGAAACCATTTTACTGAAAGATGGCAATAACAAAGGGCCTTTGGTGTCTCTTTCACCTTATCACTTATCCATTCAGTGTAAAAATAAATTGAGAAGTGCATTCTGTAGGGTAGAGTTTTATGGAAAATACAGTGTGGTTGATATTGTGGTCTATTTATTAAACTTATCAAACTATATCACCACCAGGAGACATTTTCTGTGAGGACAAGAGATTGGTTCCTAAGCACTCCCTTTGGCTGCCAGGTAAGGAATATTCAAGAACTGACAGCAGCATAGCATTAAAGGGCATCGGTCTGGTACAAAAAAAAAAAAAAAAAAAAAATGAATACAGGAGAGATGGAATCACTGGGTATTGAACAGCGGGGAAGGAAATGATTTGTGCTGCCTGCTCATATATAAAGGTATATTATGTAGAATGAGAACAGCGTCGCTCCCTCAGCTCTGTGGCTTCCCACACTCTAGAACCAAAGGTACGTAATGTGCAGGATCAGTTTATCTTCCAGCATGGCCTGGGCAATTGTTTGGTATTGATTTTCTGAAAGTTTGGTTCTATGTGTCAGCATTTTGTTGGCAAACTTCACGGCATAATCCAATCAAGTCGGTGCTGAGAGGAGCATGGGTAGAAATAAATCCTTGTGAGCCAGTGCTGTGCAGGGTCCGTAGGCAGAATGCTCTGGCCACTGCGCTCTCTCGTCAGGGGACTTGTAATCTTGGGGAATCCCTGTGCCTGATTGCGCCTCTGCTCCCAATTGTGCACTTTTGACCTCTGTATTGATTCTGTCCTCTCATCAAAAGCGTTGATGTAATTCCATGTGCTAGGATCACGGAGTGATTTGCATTTAGGAGCAGCAACTGTGCACTGACCCCAAACCATTTCATCAGAATGAAAGTAGACCAAATGACAGATGTGTTTCCCAAGAATATTGAAGTCTATTGTGCCATTTGGTAGGTTTCCTTACCGTATACAGAAAAAGAGCATATACCGCCCACTCCAGAGCCTGATTTCACTCTAACCAGAAACTGGAAATCCTTTAAAACATAACAAGTATCAAAAGGGATTTTATTGACTTCCACATTCAGGCCAGTTAATAGCATTCCTATTTGTTAAAGCTTAATGCAAAATGATAAAAGTATCTGAATATAGTTTCAGAAAGTCTAGCACTTTAAGAAATTATTTAAGTTATTTTTAGTAATTTCTTACCAAAGTACACCATTATGCCTATTTATTGTTTATCTACCTAAATATGCTAAATAGAAATGGCATTGAAGAATTCTCTGAGTAAAACAGTAGATATTTTATTAAAAAATTTAATGCACTCTAACTATCGACCATTAAATTATTTTGTTTCTCCTCCTCTCCTTCCTCCTTCAGGTAGGCTGGGAAATGTGAGGAGACCACATCCGAAGCATAGATACCCAAAGAGAAATTTACTGTAAAGCAAGAATTTAGATTGTGTAATAAATTCATAGTTCATATTGTGCTCTAATGCAAATTATTTTAATAGACTCTTAAAGTAAGCTATGAAAAACTAAGGATGAGATCATTGGCATTCAGATAGTCACTTGCTAACAGCTGACCAGTAGTAAGTGGCAAAGGTAGAATTTGAATCCAGGTCTTCTCCCTATAAACTGTCCTACTTTGTAAGACAGTATTTGAAGCTGTGAAAGCAATCACGAGTGTTTTTTTTTTTACAGTTATCGACTTCAATAAATACAAAAGAGTGCTCTTTTTAAAATAAAATAAGCGCATTCAGATTTCTAGGAATGTATGTATTGACTACATTGACGTTTACTTTGAGGCTACTTATAGCCTCTAGAGGATTAAAAGGGGCTTCAGATGGGCTGCTGTATATACTTCCCATTGGCCTGAAAGCAGCAAGAGATGGGATTGATCTTTATTAGGGGCAGGGAGTGGGGGTGGTGTCCTCTAAATTCCTACCTTTAGAAACTAGACTAACAATAGCAGCAGCATTAGTGGAGTCAAGGAGTGACAATAGCCCTGTCTTTTAGATAAACTCCTACAGAGAAATACTATGGTACCATTAATAATACGCATGTTGTTGACTTTTGCCTTGGGGGGTGGTTTAGAAAACCTTTGACTCATCCTGTCTCTTCTGTCATATTCCTGTGATTAATATTTCATGGCATGGGCTCAGTTCTATGAATCACAATCGACAACATGATTGTACTTATTAATCATTATTTAAATCAATTATTAGATAACAGGTAATCGAGTGGACTGTCCTTTATATAAGTAAAGGATGCTAATTAGCCTAGTTTTCGACATGTTCATTGCTCATTTATTATCTGTAATTTAGTTTGGGGACAAGTCACTGAACTTGGATGCTAAAGCTCAAGATTTAGAACCCAGTTTCACCACTGTCAGCAGTCTAACCCCAGGTGAGTTATTTAAACTTTCTGGGCTTCAGGTTCCTTATCAATAAAATGGGGTTAATGATATTTAACTTACAAAGTACTTTTTAGTATGATATCAGATTTATAATGTGAAATAGACTAATGCATGCCTTTTTTTGGCTCTTTGTTTTATTTGTTTGGGAGATGAACAGACCATATTAGGGGTGCTGTCCACGGCCAGGGGACAATATGCATCAGGTAGACCAAGCAAGAACATTATCAGCTTCTCCTATTAGCATTTAGATATTTAGACTCAGATTGTGAGATGAAGGTCACCCACACATGGATGTTGTGCTCTTTTTCTTGTCTGCGAAATTTCATGTTACCGCTTAATTACGTCCCCTTTTGCAGGAGTTAAAAGATTTGATCAGAAATGAAAGGTAGAACCTATGATTTCGGGCCGCAGGTTTTCTTAATTTATTTTAAGTCACGTGTCCTTAACTTTCTTGTTTGTTAAATTCACCTGGAGTGTTCTTCGGAAAATCACCGTCCTTGAGTGTAACTTTGCATGTGAGGTGATGGAGGTAACGCAGTTGCTACATTGTAGTAGGAAATACTCGCAAGAGAAAGGTGGGTGTTTTTATTTAGAAGCACAGATTGCAGCTCCTCTTCTGTGGGACTTCCTAGGATGCTTTAAAACTACTCATGTTATATGTAAACCAAATATATGTATCCATTATTCCCAGTGATAATGACTTTGGGAAATGTTAAATGGCATCCCACCTCAGATTGCCTCATCTCAAATATCGAATGCAGCAGATAACAATAGTGATGGGTTGTAAGTGGTTTAGGGGTTGGCATCAAGGACATTTAGGCCAAGAACATTAATCTTTTTGAGTGTTCATGAAAATAATTTGTTTTATTTTCAGTTGAGAAGTCCCTTGCATGTTGATTGTCATATGTCTTTCTTAGATTCATTTACAGGAAAGAGAAAATGTTCTTAAAATTATTTTGTACCTTGAACATCATTACCTTTGACAACCAGGTGTCCAATGAGTACATTTTGATGTTGCCAAGAGGTACAGGCCATGTCTATTTAAATTAGTTCATTCTGAGTCTGGATATGTTAGTGTTTTATGCATTGATTCTTACTAGGATGAAATATAAAAGATAAGAAGACATACTAGAGATTGCCTCTGTCTCCAAGATTAAAATCTTTCAGATAATTTTTTAAATAAGAAAAACATCAGGAGGTGAATTTAGCATTTAAAACAGCATGACTGTTGCAACTCATGATCTACACTTGTTTATGGTGACAAAACCTTGTTTGCCAGGGTTGCTTTTATGTATCACGAATTTGCACATATGCGAAGGAGTTATATGTTGTGATTAATTTTAAAAACTAAAAATTTAAGTATACAAGTATAATGTAAGACAAGAATATAGTTTCTCCCCTGCAAGAACAATTGCCTTTGCTTTTGATAACTTCAATCATTAGCATTTAGTACTTACAAAACACATTTAAAGTTTCACAGGGCCATCAAAATCACTTCTTTAGTTAGAGTGATCGGAAAGAAAGCCCATGATATATCGCAGTGCTATTTCCATGTCACAAGTGTGGAAAATGTGGTCCACAGATCGTTAGAAAGCGATAATGTTTTGGGGGCAAAAAAAGTGACCAGTGAGGGCGCCCGCTGATAGGCGTCTCAAGCATAGTGAGGAGAGCTACCAGTTGGGAGCACGGAAATCTGCTTGCCCCTCTCCAGTCGTGCTCAAAGCCTTTTTAAAGGTTTGAGCTTAGCCTAGGGAACCATGAACAGCTGGCTCTCATTTCCAAGCTGTTAAAACAGCTCCACTCCATACTCACCTGAGAGGAGGTGAGCATTGCTAATCCAGCCACATGTCCCCCCCCCCCATATTTTTGAGTGAATCACCCTAAAGGATATTTAAATAGAAATGCTCTGACCACATCTGAATGTTATCAAGAAGTATTTTTTTTTCCAGCTTGACAAATCAGGTCCACAGAGCCTGTTCTATGTTGCATTTTGGATTCATTCCTAAATGGTGATTTTCCTACGGTTGCTTTCTGCTACATCAGTGTATAGAGAAGCTGACTGTTTCAACCCTTCCATAGTGACAGGTGATGTGCCTGATTGTTTGCTGGTGGTGATTTGGAATATTGATGCTTTAGAAAAAGAATTGCATCGAACAGGCAATCCGCACAGCTCGCAAATGACACAAAGAGCATTTGATATAAATAAAGTGTCAGCCGGGTGCTGCAGCTTTGTGCAGACTCATTTTCAAATTTTCCTTTTTGAATTATTAAATAGACCATGTCAGAACAACTCTGATTATTATCCAATCCATATGCTTCAACACCAACCTTTTATGTAATATCAAGTGACTGCAGTGATCAATTGGACCAATCACGAAGGCTCCCTAGTTCTGGAAGTGATTCAAGCACCCGGCACACTGCAGCATCGTATGCAGATCTGGAAACACCTGCTGCATTGCTGACAGAGAAGGCCACAACACTATCTGCTTTTAGGAATGTGTGCAGGCTGCAAAAATATATTTAGTTCCTTATCAAGAACTTTAAGTCCATCTTCTTGCAATTTGAAGCCTGCGAAGATGGGTTAGATATTGCGCCATTATCCAATGATACCTCCATACAGCAGAATTAGCTACATAACCTACATTGTAAAAAATATAATAGTGCATATTTCTGAAAACCGCGGTATAAAAAGTAAAATGCCGTCTTTGGTTTTTGAACAAATACAGTACCTGCTGGAAGTGGAGACTGTGGTATGCAGACACGTAGCCGCGTGTAATTTATAAAATGTGATAAAATGATCATCTCTCACCTACACTAATACACAGTTTATCTAGATAAATAACTCAGAATGAACACTGTGGATGCCTTAAGGGTCTTAGGCATTTAATTAAAATGGAACAAAAATATTAACTGTCGGCTTTGGGATTTTAGCATCCCGTCTTGAAGAGGATATCCTTTCGTCTGAGAACAGATTTGTGAGATTCACAGGGAACAAATGTGAGGCGGCATTTTTCTAGCCCTCATGAAGAAGCGGTTAAAAATGCATGGTATAGAGAGATCTAATGATTAAATGATTTCCTGAGAACGCCCCTGTTCCCCATGGCCTGGGACTGGGGGTGGAATTCGGGGGGCCTCTCTGATAATCGCCAGTGATTGGAGGTGGCACTCTTTCTACGGCTCTTTTGCCATCGTCCTGGTGTGCAGCCATCACTCACACTGACTGCCGAAGCAGAGGGCTGTCTTTCTGTTGCATGCGTGTGATTTTGACATTGGACGCAGGGAGGCAGGGTGACGCAGTGGCAGAGCGCAAGCCTGGGGAAGGGCCGACTGCTTTCCAGAATGCACAGATTACAGGAGGCCTGACGGCTGCCCACTTAACCCTACGAACACTTCCCAAGCTGCAGTGCGAGAGACACATGCAGCAGTGACTTGTTTTAATCGTTTCATTGTCTCCTGAAAATTGATTTGGGTTTTCTTTGAGTCAGTTTTTCTAGAAAAATCCTGGCTACCTTTATATGGCAAATTCTGCCTTTTTAAATACATAGATTGTACACTTGTGTATACATATCATGTGTATTTCTTTTGTCTATTTTTGTTCTATCTTATAGGGTTTGGAATACAAAGGAAGAAAAGAAAAGCTATCTATTGTAATGCAGTAATACGCTATTGTTGAACAAAATAATCAGGACATTTGTCCACAGTTTTGATGATAGTTGATATGCTGACAAACCATGAAATTATTACTATGAATGAATAGGGTATGATATTTCTGTGTTTTTATGCAGTAGATTTGATGTTCATATAACTTAGTTTAAAGGCTCTATTGCATGTGTGTAGATCTTCAGACCTCATAAGAGAGATAAGAAATGGTCTCAAAACTTGAGAATAAATAATGAGTAAAAACTTAGATTTTTAAAATCACTTTTAGTTTTTGTTTGTGATGGAACTTAATTGGTACAGTTTGTAAAATAATTTAATGGGTCTGGAACAAGATGCTATTCAAATGGGCAAACATGAGATGATGTGTTGATAATAGATAACAAACTAAAAGTAGTGGGTCAGAGGTGTGTGTGTGTGTGTGTGTGTGCGCGCGCGCATGTGTGTGTTCCTTTTTTCATCATACCTGGAGACTCATACAACATTTATTATCAAAATCAAAATATAACGTTTATAATTTAAAGTGGGAAAAATGTATGCAGCCAAATGTTAATAATACAAATTAATAAGCACATTTTTTACCCTTTAGGTATATTGAAGCCATCAGTGTTGATCAACATTAGCCACAAAAGGGGGTATTCAACATTTTAAAATCATTGTCAGGAGAAAAAAAGGTGTTGGATATACTATTCTATATATTTTCCTCATGGGCAATGGAAATAAGCTCTTACCATTCCATAGTCTTTTAGCTTCCCTCTCCTCCCCCCCCCCCTTCATTTGATCACATTATTCACACAAAGAACCAATGAGCCGTTGTGCCATTACCTTAAAATCCTATATTAATGAGACAGCTACAGTTTTTAATCATTTGAGTTAAGACTTGAATATTCTGTTTTCTAATGTCTTGCATCCATTTAAAATGAGAACAAGCATTTTATTATTATATTTTGTTTACAAATAGTGAATAAAATACAGATTTTTTTTCTTGTAAAGTTGTCAAACATTCTGAAAACAACATGTTATTGTTAAGGGGTTAACCTTATCTCTAAAGCATGAGTTAAAAGAAAAAAAGGAATAACATGTCTCAGAGAGTCAGCTAGGAAGATAAGGGTCCCGACACTTTGTTTTCCTTGCAAAAATTTTGGGTGGAAATAAATACATACACAAATTGTGTGGTAGCCAACTTCCACTATTTAATAAAAAGAAAAAATATTTGAGATAGCACTTCAGTGGGACCTGAACAACTTATACTTAGTGTCTTCTAGAGTTGTCACTTTCTGAATAAAAGAAAGAATTTTTTGTTTTTGCTTAATCTTTCATTATGGTAAATTTTCTTTTGTTTATTAAAATGGCTTAGAAACGCACTTTAAATGAAGTTTATACAGCACCATATTTAAGTAAAAAAATTTCTTTTAGCTAATAACTGTTCTCTAATTTAAAGTATGACATCCAGCCCACCTTGAATCACAGACATCAATATCACATGAATAAGAAAATTTAAAATTGCTACATAACTAGGCAGTAGCACATTTAACCTCTTGAAAGTTGACAAGTAAATTATCTGTGGACTAACATTATTTTGTCTTTTATCATTTTTTCCTTATTCGATGAAAAAATGAACATTTGTAGGGATGCTAGTCAAGAAGGGTGTTAAGCTATTAAATTCTGAATGCTTCTTAAGGAACGCATAGGATAAACTGTAAAATATTAATTTTAAATAGGAGGAAAGGTGTTTCAAAATGCAATTTGGTACTGTTTCCCTAATGCAAATTACATTCACAAAAGAAAATTATGAGCAAAATTTAGTAAAAATTAAAAGGAATTTATGTAAATGGAGTTTTAATGACTACCAGAGACTTTAATAGATTTATTGCATCCATAGTAACATATACTTTAAAAACAAACATAGGAACATAATGAGAATTTTCCTTGACTTGTTTCTCATATCTCAGCAGCTTCTTAATCCTTTACCTAGGTATGTGTGTGTGTGTTTGTGTGTGTGTGTGTGTGTGTGTGTGTGTGTGTGTGTGTGTGTGTGTGTTTATATATAGGTTACAGCACTGCCATTTTAAAGAATTTTGGGGTCTGCCTAAAGCTAAATCTCAATATCTGGGTGAAATGGCAATGCTATTGGATTTTGCAGTTGAAGAAAGTAATATTTAATCTACCTGAGATTACAGACAACATAGAACCAAAGCCCTGTTTAAGAACATTAGGCTCCCAAACCAACTCTTCACTTTAAAAATTTGATTAATGTCTCCAGTTTATTCTAACCTGGAACAGACAAAATTCCCTCTTCACTTCATTCTTATCTTGAATTGCCCCCTTAAGCTACATACAGATGCCCTCTTACTTGAAACCCTTGAATTGACTTTTTTTTTTATCATAATGATGATTTCTGCATAAATAATCAATCAGTCCACCAAACATTTGATCCTATTAATTAGCCAGAGCTGCCCAAACCATACGATTTTGCTAAGCACTGTCTGATGCAGCCTTCTATGGAAGCAACTGTATTTTCCCAAAGTAGTTATTAGACACTTTATTTTAGTTACCGACTCTTTTTTTTTAGCAACAGAATCTATGCAGCCTGATTGGAATTTCAAATGATCGTCACACTGAATTTGAAAGTCTGTCTTACACAGAATGTAACATTTTTCTATGTCTTAACCAAGTAGAGGCAAGGAGAAGGTCCTTTTAATCTTTTTCTAGCCAAATATATGTCCTATATTATTAATTCAAACAGAAAAAAGAACATCTTACATCTTTGACTATTTAAGAAGATTTTTCAGTCTTTTGTTAGATTATCAGTTGCTTCCTCTCTCAGTACTGAGCAGCACCCCAATTTTGCTCACTTTCTGATTTGGTTTATTCTTAAGGGGTGTGCAATCCACGTTAGCACTTGCCAGAGCACACAAAAGCCAGTTTGTTAGAAAACAAAGCATTGCATAATTTTATATATTTGTTTGTTTATTTATTTTTAAGCAAGAAAATGAATTCGAGTTATTGCCTGGTTCCTCTTGCCTGTTTGCTTACACTTAGTTTTCCTTTCTTCACACATGAAGAAGCAAACACTGTCCTTGTCAAATGATAAATGAGGCAGAATTGGTGACGTGTGTGTTTGTCAACATAAGCAAGATCAAATGATTGCTCAGCGGGAAGAAGCCATGAGAAATCCAATGATTTTTGACTAATTAGCAAAATAATAATAATGTCTCCCTAATGATTACCTTGTACTGGGTTGTGGCCTTTTATCAGTCAGATATTCCACCAGAGCAAAGTAGTGTTTTGAAGACAAACTAGTGATTTCACTTGAAATCATGGATGTGGAGCATTTCTGAGAAATCTGAAGTATCATCCTGTTCTTCTATATATCGCTTGAGCAATTGCTGGAACTAAGCCATAATTGTTGCTTGGCAATGTGTGTTTTAAGTAATATTTTACAAGAAAAAAGCAATGCATGTTTTTCAGGGCCATTTAAAGTTTAAGTTCATTCTATCCGTTCAGGGAATTTTATCAGAGGTGTTATGAAGAGTAACTTGATTGAAAATAACAATGTAAATAAGAATTTGTTTCAACATGCTAGCCAAAGTTATAGTGTTCATTACCATATATGACCATCTTTTTATTAATCTTTTATGAAACTTCTAGAGATATTACAGTAGCCTAAATTCTTAGTCTTGGCAAATGACTCTGGAGCTGACATTTCCTGTGCAGTTCAGTAGTCAACCACTATTTATAGGAAACACAGTGAAGACGGGAGCATCTATCAAGCTGCAGGACATGTGCTGAGCTCTGTGGATTAACTTGCCTGAGATGTATTCACAGGATTCCTGGCTCAGGACAAAGCTACCTATTTCTCACTTTCCTGGATGCCAGATTAACACCTTAAAAATAGAGATCTAGGGTGAGTGAGCTTAGAACCAAAGGAACACTACCTGGAGAGAACTTCACCTGTTGTGGGGTGTCTAGTCTGGGGAGTACTTCATGGACCTTGCTGATGTGAGATTTAAAACTGCTGGAATTGTATTAACTTTCGCCAAGAGAGCTGATAAAACTTCCAAATGATCAGAGGCAAAAGCATCTCATCAAAATAAAAAACAGACATGATCCGAAGTTATTATTTTAGACTAGCAAGCTACTGGTTTGCTTGTTTTTGAAAATATTTACACTTTGATATAGTATAAAGTGCTATTTTTCAGTTTTGCTATTGTGATCCTTTATCTGACATATAGGTCGCAATAACACGAACAACAGCAATAAAAATCCATTTTATTTTTTTTTTATATCCGAATCACCAAGAAAGAAGTTTTATTGTTGGGTAATTGTTATTTGTGTTCATAGTGGTTAATGCAGGGCCCCTAATTAATTATCTTTTCTATTTTTACTTTTTGGAACCTAAGCCTTTTCAGAAAGTTCTTTAGGCATCCCTTTTGCCATTAAGATCGCTCGCAGCCTCTTCCCCAGGAGCGGTGATTTCTGTGATAACAACCCGAGAAAAGCCGTAGTGGCATCTTTTCTTTGTCTGTCCAAGGAGAGACCACTAACAGGAAGAGGCAGACAGGGAATGAGGAGATGACAGTGATGACGGGCACATGGTAATAAAGGGAAGGGCAGGGGGACCGAGCCAGCAAAAGACAAGAGCAGCGTTGATAATATGCTGAGGCAGGGTCGAGGGTGAGAGGAGAGAGATTACTTTAATGAGCCACCACCAAACAGATGCTTAGAGATTTCTCTTAAGTTTTAATCAACCTCAACGAGTGTTTCTACGGCTCTCTAATTCCGCACTGTCCAACAGAGTAGCCACTAGCCAGCCGCATGTGGTTACTGAGCACTTGAAATGTGGCTAGTTGAAACTGACACACACTTTAAGTGTAAAATACATGCTTGATTGCAAAGATTTAGTCTTCAAAGGTATTAAAAACAAAAAAATCTCAGTAATTTTTATATCGATTACACGTTGAAATTGTAATATTTAAGCTTTTTCATTAGAATTTATTTTATATTTTATTATTTTACTTTTTACTCTTTGAAAAATGGCTACTAGGAAATTTAAAATTGCATCTGTGGACTGTTTTAATAACCACATTTTCCAGTTTTCTGTATCTGATGTTCTGACATCTTAGGGCCTTGCTAACCTTAGAGAAGCTACTGCTCCCAGGGCTGGCCAAGGTCTAGAGAAAGTAAAGGACTTGCATATGAGAGACACTTCCATATGCAAAGGAACTGATCCAGAGCTCAACTACTTTCTTTGGTGGGTCCTGACACTCCCGGCCACTATCCACCTGCCCTAATCATCTTAAGGCCAGGTGCCAGACAACTAGGGACAGGCCCCATTCCCTAGAGTCTGCTGAAGTTATTCATGTTAGCCAATATAAAGCCCACTTACCCTGCCTCACTCATTGCTTCCTATGGAAATGACAATAAAGGCCCTTGCCCACTTGTCCCAACCATCACACCTGCCTCCCGTGCCTCCTGACTGACCTTGCTACTTCCTCAGGTGTCCCCCACCGATGCCCCCATGGAATGGTGCACTCTCTCCCCTTGGAATCTGTGAATATAACAAACTATCTTTTCCATGGTAGTCATTTCCTGATCTGTTGACTTTACCATACTTGAATAATAAGAACATGTACATTTTAAAGCACTTGCATCGTATTTTTATGGGACAGTGCTGTCTGAGATCTGTTTCTCCAAATGCAATCCGGCTATCACCTGTGACAGAATCACCTAAAAAATTAAACATCCAGATTCCTGGGACCCTTTAGAATTAGCAAAGCTCCTGAAGCATAATATTAGCTATTATTACTTTAACACCATAATAAAAATAATTAATAGTAATAATGATGGTAATAAAGTGGTTTGCTTCTGGCTTGAGAAGACCATTCTTCCCTCTTTATGATCATTTTTCCTTACTATTTCATTATATAGTAAAATATATATTTATATATATATCTTTATTTATAAACTAGCATCTATTGAGTGTTTACTATTGGCTAACCTCCTGTTTAGTGTTTTATACATAATTTCAATTAATCCTCATGACAATCAATTGGGCAATAAATAAGTAAGAAAAGTAGCTTGCCCATAGTCACACAGCTTGCTAGTGTTGGGAAAAAATATCTATTTTCGAATGATGCATAATTTATGTATTTACTTAACACCGTTAGGCACAATACTCATTCAGCAGGATAATAGAAAGTATATGCACAACTTAAGAATTATAAAGAAACAAGTCCACATGTGTGTACCACCAGGCGAAGTGCGTGACTCCTCCCCGACAGTATTTCCACGTTTCTCCACCAGAGCTGGCCCACCCTGACTTTTGTGATCGTCATCCCCCCGATTTTCTTTATGTACATGCCACCCGCACATGTGTCTCTAAGCAGTACTTTACTTAGTTTTGTGGATTCTCAGACTTCAGGCAAATGAACTCATACCATGTAATTCCACAGTGATATGAGTGGAATTGTATCTTTTGCTCGATATATGTCTATGAGATTCAACTGTGTTGATGAATATCGTTGCAGTCCACTTGTTTTCACTACCATACTGAATTCTATTGCGTGAATATTTTTTGCGTTGACATTTTTCCGTTTGACAATGGATTGTTTTGTTTTTTCACTATAAGAACAATGTGACTAGAAATACTCTATTTCTTTTCCTGTCCCTAAATATTTTCAATAATTTGTATTCTTTTTAAAGAAATACATAAACTATTATCGGTTAACTTATATTAACTAATATCTAATTAGTATTTTAAATGAACATTAGATTTACAGAAAAGTTGCAAAAATCATACAGAGAGTTTCCATAGACCTTTCATCTTGCTGCTTCTAATGTTAGCATCTCATCACCATAACACAAGGATCTACTAGGAAATTAACATCAGTACCATGTTATTAACTAATCTGTGGACCTCTTTGATTTTCATAATTTTCTTCTCTGATGTTCTTTTTCTGTTCCAGGATCTCATCCAGGATCCCAAGCTGCATTTAGTTTTTATTTATGGCGGGGAGGGAGCTGGTGGGGGGGCATACTTTGAACTCATTTCTGTCTTACTCCAAAATTCACAAGAATAGTTTTGAGGGAGATTAATCTTAAGGCAGCATGTGAAATAGATTTTAGGGCAGAGAGATAAAAGCAGGATTGTCAGGAGATTCTTGCTATATTGCGATTGCTTAAGGCAGAGGGAGGAAGGGGCATGGCAGTGAAAGGCCATCTGCGCATAGATACCTTTATACAGCACAGGCTGCATTGTAATAATGTGTTCATTTGTCTCCCACAGAAGCCCACAGGTTCCTTGAGGGCAGGGAGCGCTAAAGCTCATTCATCTTAGTATCTTCTTTAGGTACTCAGAAGAGTGACTGTAGAAGTGATTTGGTGAAGTTTTGTCAAATAAATGAATATGAATGAGACAGGTAAGCTGAAGGGGAAGCTATGACACACAGGAAGAATAAGTAAAGGCAAAGGTAGGAGAGGAAGAACAAAAGTAGAAATGAGAGATCAGCCAATGGGCTGCAGGAAGACAAACACAGAAAGTAAGACACTGATAGCAGAAGACAAAGAAACAAAGGGAGAGGAAGCAAGGAGACTTTAAGCTATACCTACGGCAGTGACACAATTTTACCACCCTCTTGCTCACTTAGATTCTGTATAATATCACCATTTAACTTTAAAACCTTGCCTCCTTTATTCGTTGCTGTTCACAGCTCTAAGACTTTTCTTTATCATTTACTCCCTCATCCCACTCCTCCCTCGCAAGATGATGCTAAGAATAGTCTCATTCTGCAGCAATAGAATCCCATATGATGCCTATGCTTACTTGTCACTGGGCCATTTCTGGGGCTCGGCTCTCCAGGCTTGTTGCTGACTCAAGGCCTTTGCACTTGTTGGTCCTCAGATTCTCAGCCCCTGAATTGTCTTAAGGTTGGCTGCTTCTTATCCTTGAAGTCCTAGCCTCACTTGCTTTACCTTCTATCTTATGTTGTTTTATTGTCTTCAAACATTGAGGGGAATTTTCTTGGTTATTTATTTGCTCACTTTTTTTTTTCTTTGTCTTCATCTAGAATATTAGCTCCATGGGAGAAGGGATCTTGCCTGCCTTATTCACCACTGATGAGTATGAAAGTACTATGAAGTAATGAACAAATTGTTCTGCAGACTGTATTCAATTTAGTCATGGGCCAGATGGAGGTAGAAGCCACACCCATCACTTAAAACTCCGTTGCTCCAAGTGGTTAAATGAATTCTCAACACTCATTGGTTTTGTTTTGCTGTCTTTTTCAACAAGGCAACTATTTTTTAAGAGAAAAGGAGAGTAATTGCTATGGTTCCAGGATAAATTAATTTAAAAACAATTTGCTGAATAAGTATAGAGATGAGGGAAGAACAACTTCTGAGCTAAGATAAAATTTCAAGTGAATTCGATATCTCTTCGCTAATTCAATGTTTTAATTCCATATATATATATATATATTTTTTTGAAAGCCTGGTTAGTACCAGGTACTGTAGCAGAAATAGAGAATTTTGAGAAAGACAAATTTCTGTCCTCCAGGACCTTTCTTTCAAATGGAACTGTTTGATAAGCAAATAACTGGTTGAAAAGTAATTTACTAAGAGCTATAATAAGATGCTCAGAGGGTGATGGAGGAGAAAGGAACAGAAGAGGACAGGCCTTAAAGGCAATTTAATATCCACTTCAAATATACAAATTTGCATTTCAAATAATGCTCTGAACCATGATACCAGGTATTTCTGGGGAGGGGGGGAAGGGGGAGTTTCAAGCAAATGTGGCAATATTGGGTTAAAGTTAACCAGTAGTCTGTCTAGCACAGGACTGAAGGAACTTTTAACTGGCCAGTGTGTGCTGTTAACTTATGCAGGGGGTTTGTTAAGCATCGTTGCCTAAACTTATTTGACCACAGTGTATTTTTCAACAACCGTATAGAACTGGTTTCCACTGATCAAATTTTGGGGAACGATATCATGTTATAGAACAAAAGCAGATGAGATAAAATTTCTTTGTAATGAGTTTAGCATAAGAGTTCTAAAAAAAACATAATTTATTGATGTTCAGGATTAAGGATTTACTACCTGAAAATTTTAGGAATGGGATCCAGAAACTATTACTTTCCCATCTCCATACTTCTCCTTCCTTTATTTTACTATGACTCCTTCAAGACCCCACTAAAATCCCACACACATAAGAAAGAGTTTATGTTATAATAAGACTCCCAAAAGCTCTAATTTTTAAAAGAAAATTTACATTAAGAAATGCTAAAAAATTAAATAAAAAGTTTATCATACTAGCATCTTGGTCTCTAATACTATCCCCTGTAAAAAGGAATTAGGATTCCTTGAAGAAATTTCTGATTTCATGGCTGAGGTAGAGTAAATACAAGGTGATTTGAGGATATTTTATTATTCCACAAAGTAAGAAAGTACTATAAAAAAATGACAAGTCATAGTACAAGGACATAGGAAAAACTCTAGGGGCCCCTACAAGCCATATCTAAGACAATCTGAGCACTGACATAATTAAGTACAGTAATAAACTATTGAAAAATAAAAAAAATATAAATCTTTGTCAAAAGTAGAGACAAATAAATAAATGGAAGAGAGGGGAGGGCTCTTGCTTACTGTAAAATCCAAGTGCCTACTGGTAAACGTGGAGTAAGTGCTGAAGTTAGAAAACCTGCTTTTTGTAACTATCATGCTAAAGATGAGATCAGTCAAGAATCATTGATCCAGAGGGAAATTTTCGTAAAGAACAAGATTTTTTCATGGTGTTAAAGTGTCTTCCACAGATTATTTATAGCTGTGAGGGAAAAAAAACAATACCAGTATAATAGTAACTACATTATAGCTATACATTGAATATGATACATATACATATATATAGTCATGTAGTTATACATAATTTAGTTTCTATATAATAGCAACTGTATAACAATAACTCTATAATGGTGAAACCAGACAAACCTTGACTGGGTGATTCAAATTCACATCACCAATGAGGGGTAGATGGGCATCGTGTGTCTCTAGATGTTATATGGAGGATGCAACATCATTTATATATTATATATTCCAGCCTGAAATTCATAAGCTGAATTTAATCATGAGGAAATAGACAAACCCAAAATGAAGACTAATCCAATGGAAAAAAGACTGTTTTCTTCAAATTTTATCAAATTCATAAAAGATGAAGGCTTTTGAAAATATTTTAGATTAAAGTAAGCTAATGAGATATAATAATAAAATGAATTACTTGACTCTAGACTAGATCTTGCACTGGAGGGACAAAACAGTGTTATGAAGGATGTTGATCCAACTGACAAAACTAGTACAGACAGTGGATTGTAAAAAAGTATTCTATCAGTTTTACTGAGCTTGATAACTATAGTTTATGTTAGAAAATACCCTATTCTTAATAATTAGACACCAAAGTATATAGGGATGATGGGCCCTAACATATGCTGGTTATTCTGTAAGGATTCAGAAAAAAAATGATATATATCTGTATCTGTTTCTATAAATTCATATCCATCTATCCTTCTTCCCCCATCTCTCCATTTACCTATCTCCCTATCTACCTACCTATTCATTCTATCTATCATCTATCTATCTATATCTATCTATCTATCTATCTATCTATCTATCTATCAATCATCTATCTATCTATCTATCTATCATCTATCTATCTATTATCTATCTCTCATCATCATCATCACCATCTATCTATCATTTATGTCTATCTATTGTGAAGATGACAAAGCAATTGTGTAAAATTTTAATAGGCAAATTACATAAAGGGTATAATGATGTTCTTTGTATTATTCTTTTATTATTCTTATTCTTTGAGCTTTTCTGTAAATTTAATATCATTTCAAAATAACAAAACTTTATAGTACCATGCACTATATTAATTTGCCTTGTGAGCTCTGGAATTACACACACTGAGTTCCAGTCATGGTCTGACTGTTTATGACCTCTGTGCTCTTGGATAGTCCCTTAACTTCTTTATGCTCCCATCTCTTTATCTGTGAAATGATAGTAATAACAGCACCTTTTCTAAGGATTATTATATGGATTAAATAAGAAAATCCAAGTTAAGCCTAGCACTGTCATGACACATAGCACTGTTCAATAAATGTTATTGTTACGATGAGTATTCAGACTCTAGTTGATTGGAGGGATTCATGATTGAACCAGTTCAAAGACATTGAGAGGAAACAGGGCTTAAAAACACAGGTTTAGATTAAATGTGTTTCTGAAGTCCCTTTCATTGTTATGATTCTTTGGTTCTTTAAAAAGGACCTTCTGTCTTATTTGAAAACAAAATTATTGAATTCTTAATGACATTTAGAGCAGTCTGTATTTATTTAAAAAATACAAGAAGCTGACATTATGGTCTAATTGAAGATTATAGTTGATTTTCAGAAGAGCCTTCAAATGAAACAGGATTAGTCATCACATGTTCTTTCCTACCAAACTAAACATGGTCTATTTACTTTCTAAATGCTGCTAAGAGTTCCTATAAATCAATTAAACTATACTGCCACTCGCTAACAGTGGTGTTTTTTAACTTCATACATCTAGCTAATATTGGTATAAAACTCGAGTTACTGAGGATTTATTTTACTCTTTTGCTTGATTCTCTCATTTAAGGAACCGAGTCTTGGATCAATTGCACTAAAGAATTCAAGGTCATCTACTCATGAGTGATGAAATTCAGACTGTCTCCCAGGTCTGGTAAGCTTCCTTCATGTCAATGCAGTCTTCATCTTTGGCCCTTTTTCACCTTTGGCAGAGCTGACCCCAAAGCAGGGTTTGTCAACCTCAGTTTTTCCTACCAAGACTTTCTAAAACCTATAACTCATTTATGCTTCAACTCTCTATTCTGGCCACTTTTTGAAATACTTTTCTGGAGAAGGAAGAAAGATGGAAAGAGATCATGCTTTTGCATCAAGTGGAGTTGGATACAAAATCTTGTCTGTACCACACTCTTATTGTGTTCCTTCAGCAAAGAGGCAGAAAATAATATGAATATCAGGAGCAAGATCTTTGGGGTCAGAATGCCTGGACTAGAATCCTGCTTAGGGGAGCCCTTTTGTTGGGCAAGTAATTTTACTTCTTTTCTATGTCAGTTTTCTTATCTTTAAATGGGGATAATAGAGCTCACTCAATAGGATTGTAGTAAAGGTTAAATGATATAAATATGTAAAATGCTTATAATAGTACCTTGCACATAGGATGTACCTTTCTAAGTTTTAGTTTTCTTTTCAAAACTGAGGATCAAGCATATTTCATATGCTTAATGCAGAATTAAATAAGCTATTGAAAGAAAAAAACTCAGTGCTATACTTGGTTCATTAGTGAACATTCATGTCTTCATTGGATGTGTGTTTGTATCTCCAACTGTAGATGTTCTGCATTTTAGGAGCTGGGCATTCAGACAGATGAGAGTCTGCGCTCTTCTGATCTGTGAAAAAAAATGTTACTTGCTATTGTTATGAAAGACAAGGACTGAGTGTAGCCCTGATCTATAAATCTCAGTAACAGCACATTTTGTTTTCTTTTCTTCCATTCCTACTTTTAAGGTTATCTAATTTCCCTTTGAGTCTGAGTTTAGAATCTTATTTTCCTTCCCACAAACGGTATTTAAATGTATCTAACTTTGCATTTAGCTAATAAGGAAAACGAAAATTTTGGGGTCATTTTGAAGTTTACAAAGGGCTTTCCTTGTGTGGCTCCTCCCCTGGTCCTTCTCTGACGCTGTGAGGGATAGATGTGGGCCCATTATCTTCATAAACGCTCACACAGAAACATGTCTGCCACGTATTCTTAGTGATTAGCAAAATAAAAGATATAAAAGTAAAAATATTCCTGTCTCTTTTCTTCAAAAAGCAAACAGATTCTAGAATAGGCAAGGACAAGAGCTGGAGGAGGAAAATTGGCAATTTTTTCTTTGCATAATTTTTCTGACAAAACAAAAAGATTTTGACATCATTTTTATGACAAACTGTACCCATATCTTTGAAATTTTTGTAAATTTAGCATCAATCATGTACATCTTCCAGTCATTTTCATTGAAATTTCATTCTATTTATCTCGTTGGCAAAGTGAAAAGCAATTTTTGTTTGCTAACGCTGCCTTTTCCCTTGCTACCGGAAAAAACGGCAATGCTGAAAGGAGGAGGATTTTTCTTTCTTCTGCAGGCAAGCCCCCGTGTGCTCATGTGCATGTAGAGTCTATCATTACTATTTTAGCATGTTTTCATTTCATTTATAGGTTTGAATCATTTATTATTTTTACCGACATTATGCCAAGGACTCTTAATTGGTTCATACAGTAATTAAAACTTTATTAGTTTTCAAAACAAGGAAGGAAAGGTACCCACATCAGCATAATCAATTTAGCTCTAAAATTCTATGTCTGACTTTTTAATTTTATTTATGATAAGGATTTTGTTCTAATGCTACTTAAGTGTCATAGCTGCTCTTTCTAGTTCTACATAAATGAGCTTCATACCTAATGTGTCTCCAATTTTCAAAAACAATCTCTCAAATACAGTTTTAACTTGCCGGTTTTAACTTGCCATTAAGGCTGTGCCTACCCATCATAAAATGAATGGGAAGGAATTATTGGTGCGTGTAGGGTGTTGGTTTTTTAATATGAGAATCAGTTCTGCCCTGCAAGTCTCTTCACCAAAACTTTCTTTTAGGGAAATGGCTTTTTTGCTATTTTTAGGGAATATTTCTAGACGAAAGCCACGCCAAGTCTATTCCCCATTGATTTAACTGTAGCAGTGTTTGCTATAGACAAATTTTACAGATAGATGAAAAGAAATTTAATATAAATGTAATGGTTTAGAAATGTTTATTCAGTGTAGGCAGAGCATCTGTTAGTACCTTATATCCCTTGGGAAGATTTCCAAAAGATTATAATGAATAAGAATGGAGAAAGTTGGAAATTTATTAAAATCCCCAAATTATTCAAACGATGATGAAAATTACTTTGTAAAGTTCTGATGAGTAGGTAGTCATAAAATACACGCGTGCATATGTGCACACACGCACACACACACAATGTATATATTTGAAGGAACAAAAATTAGTCAAATAGTCTGTGAGGCTCTTTCATCCACATTATCTCATTTCAACCCAACATAATGTCACTGAAAAAAATTACTATTATTCTATGTTTACATTTGAGAAAGCAGACGTCTATGAAATAATTATAAAACTGATCAATTAGATTGGATATAAAATAAACTCAGAAAAAGAGGTTAAAAAGGGAAAGATCAACTATTTTAATGATGTCAGAGAAGAGATCTTAGCAAGCCTTGAGAGATGACTCAAGAACTCACTCACCTCCTTCCTCACAGTGACTCAGTTCCCCTCCCTCGTCTCCGACAGCTTGGATATCTGTTTTCATAGGCCTCCAAACTCCAAGTCCCATGAGTTGTCAAGTCTGTTTTCTACTTTCTAGGACTATGGATATGAACTTGGAAGGATTAGAATCAATTCTTTATCTCAGTAAAATAAAAAAGCTTTTGTAATGTAGGAAAGGAAAGGTTTTCTCTACACACCTAAGCATGAGATTTAAAACCAATCCTGAAATCCTAAGTGAGAAAGTGATTCTCCTTTCTTCTGGGTTGGATGCTATTATAGGCAACACTTTCAAGGGAGAGAGAGCAAGATATGCCTTAAACATTCGTCTACATAATTTATTCCATCCTTACAGCTGTTTATGGTTATGCTCATGTACAGATAAGGAAAGTGAGGTAGAAAGAGGATAAAAAACTTACCAAAGATCAGGCAGCAAATCAGAGAAGAAACTTGGATGCAAGCCCAGGTCTGTCTTATGCCAAAGTCTGCGAACTTTCCATTAAGCTCTGTCAACTCGATTAATAACCACTGGGCACCATACAGCAAACCAAACAACCTGCTCCTATTGTCTTACAGAGAAAATGTGAAGAAGCTAGAGCCTGAAGACATAGATAGGCTTGCCAGAGGCTCTTTTTGAATGACGGTAGGAAAAGTAAAAAGATTTCATTTGTTCTTCGGTTAAGGTTTGCTCTCATGTAACATCAGTTCTGACTATAGATATAAAGAACCTCGTGGAAATCAGTAGGAAGTATGTTTCTTTTCATACCAAGATGATGTGCTTGACTGCCATCACTGTGACAAGCACTTTGTGTTTGAAGATGGAAGCCCACGTACCAGGTTGCATATTTTGGCAAATAAATTAGAAAATCATCGATCTATATTTATGCGTGTAGGACAGACAATGATAATGTCTGCTTGACATCCATTCTTTTTTCTCTCCTCCTAACAGAATGGCAGTATGTTTGTTCAGAATGCAATGTATTTTGCCACTTCAGATCTGATAGTTTGTAATTAGTCAAAGCCAATCGTGAGACTAATTTTCCTTGCTTTCTCAGTCTCCATGGCGTAAGAGGTGACCAGGAGACTCAGTTGTGCCAGAGCAATCTAAGAAGAAGTCTATTAAGATGGTTCCTGGAAAAGATTTTCCCTTCTAGTAAGAAAGAACAGACATGGTGGGCACCACTTTTCACCTCTTTTCCTGTTTCGAATGCAGATGTGGTACCTGGAGCTGTGCAACCATTTTGTGACTATAAAAGAAAAGACAGAAATGTCTGGCCTTACGTTAAGAATCTGTTGAACACACACCAGAAACAGGCTGCCTTTTTTACTTTTTATGTGTGTGTGGGAGGGAGAGGAAACAACACCTATTTGGTTAAGATATCGTAGTTGAGTATTTCATTACTTATAGCTAAATACATTCCTAATGGGTAAAGGAGTGATTATAACGACATTCTTAACTTTAACTGTTTAAATTAGCTAGTGATTAAAATACAGTTGACCTGTGATCAATGCCATCCCCTCAGTATCTATGGGATATTGGTTCTGGGGCATTCGCAGGATACAAAAATCCACAGATGCTCAAGTCCCTCATATAAAATAGTGTAGGGCAACTCATACAGCCATTCCTCTGACTTTGCAGATTCTCAATAGCAAATCAAAAATACTGTTTTTGATCTGTGATTGGTTGAATCTGCAGATGCAAAAGCCAAGGATACCAGGGCTGGCTGTATATTTATTGAAAAAAAAAATCCATGTATAAGTACACCTGCAAAGTTCAAACCTGCATTGTTCAAGGTCTACTGTATTACATTAGGGAACAAATATTTGTGGTAATCTAAATGATCAACTCAGCTTTCCCCAACAACAATCTAAACTGGTTTAACATGGGTCACATGGCAATAAGTATATGGTAAATAAATGCAGGTAAAATGATGCCAAATAGGTGAGTAAAACCTATTTACAAGTCTTGGGGGAACTTATTTCAAATTTACTTTATTTTTGAAATAAAATATGCTTTGAGTTGACACTGTTCCTTCTCCCCTCATTTTATTGTGGCATGCTAGATATATGAAAAATTATTTCACGCTAATTATCTGCACATAGGAAGGGCACGTCGCCACAGTGGAGCCTTTATCTAGTCTCTCCTTGATCCCAGCCCAAATTTAAATGTAGCCTAAATGACATATAACAGAGACATGCAGAGGTCGTGGAGTCCTTGCTTATGAGAGATATTAATCAAACAAATGTCATTTGTCTAATTCAGTAGTTATATCAGATAATTTATCTTAAACTTTATGAAAAAGGGAGATGAAATGAAAATAGATACATTTAGCATAAAAAGGTAAAACTCTAGAGAGCAGGGCTGCTAAATTATTATTTCAAAAATTTTGCTCTGAGATTGACAGATCATCTTGAGTCTTCTACTTCTCTAACACTGACAATTTTAGAAAGATTCTGTTTTCTCTACTTCACTTTTGAAGATGTCATTATTAATAGGTTAGTAGTTTTAGTTTTTCCTATGAATTGTTTGATACTTCTGAGAACACAAAATCATTTTGATAATTCTGAGAATACAAATTATTCTGCAGCTTTCAAGGGAAAAGATCTTCAACTTGTTTTTGTTTTTCACTCAGAGAATAAAAGTTAATCAATGTGAAAGACTGCTTTCCACAACTATTACTGTTTAGGGAATGATTTGTTATGTTCACTCTTTAGTAATTTTTATTTTTATTTGTTTCTTTTTTCTCTTTAAAGATCTGAGAAAAAAGAAGTGATGTTTTAGGAATAAAGTAAAACAAAGTTCACAGAATCCAAAAGCTGTTCCAGGAGGCTAGACAAAGTGCCTGAATATCTTCATATAACTTGAGTTCAGAGGATCAATGAAATCATCCACTTTTCTAAAGAGTAGATTTCACCAGGAATGACCGTTGTTACTCAACTGTGAATAACTCCTTATAAAGTCAAAATTCCATTGTGTAAGTTCCTTGTTTATAAGTCTTCTATTGTTATCTATTCACAAAGGAGAGATATGCAGACATTTTCTAAAATGTTTCCTTAGAATATTTATTTTTTCAGGAATCAGGTTGGATTTTGATGAATTAATGAACAGAAAAACATTTCCCAAGTTACCCATTTCTATATGGCAGCAGGTGAATGGGTTCAAGTGAACATAAGCATGCATAGAAATCAAGTCAGACAAACTCCCTTACTTAGCTAATTGAATTATCTCTAGGTTCATACATAAAATGACACAGAAAAGCACTCCCTTCTATCTCTGATAGCCTCAAAAGAGTAAAGAAGAGTTTTCCTTATAAAACATATTTGACACATCTCACAAAGTCTTCGACTCCCCAGGAGAGGTCCTTATGGTGATTCACAGAGAATGAGATTACATAATTAAGTCTTTAAGAGGTGGGGGTCATTTCAAACCTATATAGGATGAACAAATAGAGACTGGGGTTTGACAATAGAGAAACTCTAATTCTTTTTATTTAACTCATTATTAAACCGCAGAGGACTTTAAATCTCACTTTTATATATCCTATAGCTTGTGGCATAAAAAGGATTTGTAGCAATTCTCAGAAGGATAAAAGTGTGTGTGTGCATGCATAGGTTTGCATATATATGTATATGTACGTGTATGTATGTGTGTGTGTGTGTGTGTGTGTGTATGTTTGTGCATTGTGGGGGGGATGCTATTATTGTCCACCTGCCCCAGACTGAAATATTTACATGTGCTGGAGATTGAACACATAGTTTAAAAATATAGAAGGCATTTCCGGATTACATAGCTATCTCGGTTGGCTTTGACAGTTAAATTTGAAACTTATTAAATAGGTAAATAGACCAAAGTTCTTTTTTATGTATTTAAGAATGTCCTAATTACCCCAAAATCTATTTGGAAAAAAAAAAAGTCTTGAATACGGTACTGAATTGAAAGTGTTTGACAACTCATTTTAACTATCTTTCAGATAAAGAATAAATTCAAGGATTCAGTCACTTGTGCTTACAGAAGAACATATGGCATGTTCTGTGGGAGGACAGAGTAACCCTCAACACACCAGCCAAATTTTAGTTAGAGTTATTACTGCCTCTTTATCTGAGGCTCCCTGCTGCCTTTACTTCCCAAGTGATGAGGCCAGATGAAGAGATGATTGTGCATAAAGCGGTTTGTGATCTTCCTGAGGGAAAGACTTGATAAAACGTGGGCTCTTCTTAGGATACAGCAGATGTGCAGACGACAGCGAGAGCCCTGCTCGCTCAAACGCAGACAGCCATGAATCACGCATTGTCACCTTTCGGCAGGGTGGCTTGGCCGGCAGGGCTGGGCAATCAGCAAGCAGGCAGTAGCAGGAGAAGCCACAGTCTCTCCAGACCTCTTATTTCAGCCATGGAGGCTGGCTCTGCATGAAACTTGGCTGGAGCTGAGTGGGAGCTGTAATAACACAGGTATCATCTCCGCTTTTTATTACACACTCAAAATTCAGATAATAGGGTCAAGAGGAAAAAGCTCCCTGATATTGAGTTAGTAAGTGACACCACATTCCCTGGCAGAGTTAGAGACCTATAAGTGGCTCAGACCACCGCTGAAATTCATCTTTGGGACAAAAGAATTCCAGTCAGAAAACAAGGCAGCACGTAACTGAGACCGTTCTCAGAAACACAGGCCAAGCGCCCCACGCAGCTCCTAGAAAGGGAAAGGAGCTTATGCCGTGGGTCTCAGGGGCACACTTGGCTTTTCGACTCTTCTAGGCCCAAGGGGAGTCGCGATTCTCAATTATATAACTTCCTGTAGGGACAAAGAGCTCCTCGCCAGGTTCAGAAAGTGATTCAGCTTTTAGGAGACATCTTCAAGGTTATTTATTCCATTTATCCATCCGGCAAGTAACTGTAGAGATCCTGCCGTGTGCCAGGCTCTGTGCTTCCCGGGAGAGCACCAGACACACCTGCCCTCACGGAGCTTGCAGTCCGGGCAGAGTAAGCAGAGAGAAGGGGAAAGCAACGCCCTTGTCAGCAGCGTGGAGGGGCAGGAACGATGCTGGAAGGGCGCGCCGAGGAGGGCGTCTCCTGGGCCCTGGCAGCTCTGTGCTAACATCACTTCGGTTCCTCGCAGAGTCTCAGCCTTTGCGTCAGCATTTTTGAGAGCTAGCCGGAGCTTGGCAGCAGCCAGCGCATCTGCTGCATTGCAGGAATAGCTAGAGGTTTTTAAAGCTGTTTCTTTAGGAAGATCACAGCCCTTGACTTCTGATTTCCGCACAGGCGTTCAGGGGTTGAGAGAAAACCCTCCCTGAGCATGAGCGAGCGGTGGGAAATGAGATGCGCCATATGCCCCGCCGTGGGAGCAACAACACGTTGCGAGTGTCCGTTAGAAAAAAATAAAAGGAAGAAGCCAAGATGATGCCGTTGATAGAGTGATATTATACCGTTGGAATGAAATTTGAAATATTCTCCAGGCCTGACTGCAGAAGTGTGTGGCTCCCTGACCCCCGACAGAAACATAGCGTCGTGAAATTCTGATATTGTGATTTTTTTTTAACGTAGTGAAATCTTATTAGCGTTTGTCAAAGTATTTAGTTTTATTTCTGTTTGGCACTAGATTCTGGAGAAAGTTCTAATATTGGAGGTTGCTGTTATGGTTTTATCAGCTAAAACTGTGTGTGTACGTGTGTGTGCCTGTTTTAATATATGTGATAGCAATAATGAAAAAGAGGAATGAAATGTTAATACGCACCAGCTCCCAAGAGAGTGAGGAAGCACTGCAGATATACGCGATGGCATCAAAGCAACATTTCTTTTGAACTAAATCATGTAAATTAGGTTTATCTCTCTCCGTCTCCCTTTTCATTGAAATATATTTTCAAAAGAAATAAAATATGGGTTGCCCTTGTTTTCTTACTAAAAACTAGGCCTCACTAAACAAAACCAAGTTTTTGTGGCTGTCAACACTCCTTACAAAGGATGACATTTTTTTGTAAGCGTGTTAAATTAGAGTAGAGAAGATTCTGGCTGATGGGGGTAGCTCAGGGTTCTGCGGGCTTATGTCGCCCCCTTCTTCGCTGTTGAAGCAAATTTGCATTGACGGTCTTCTCCCCGCTTCTAGAGCAGTCGTTTTTCATCATCCCATCAGTTGTGGGCCCCGCATACACCCCCACTTTCTCTTTGTTCTGCCGTTTCCTGCAGGTTGATCTTACTGCCCCTCCCCTTCTCTGGTCCCCCCGTACGTATTCGCCAGGAGTTTATTTTCCATTTGGAATCTATTTTATCCCCTCTCCGGGAGTATTGATCCTCTGTCATATAGACCACCTGCTTCCTGGTGCCCCCTCTTCACTGTCGCACAGGCTATTATTGCATGTAGGTCACTTTTGATTATTCCAATGTTGACTGCGGTTTTCCCAGCTGATGCCATACAGCCTTCTTGTATGTCATCGAGAGCGTCCAGAAGGCCCCTCGGCCTTTTGCTTTGGCCAGATAATTCACTCTGAGGCTTGACATGAAAAACAAAATGCAGCCAAATTTTCTTATTAATAGAGACATAACTTTTGGGTGGGGGAGGGTCGGGAGGTAGAGAACAGATTACCAAATAAACATGGTTTTGCATTTTACCAAAGAGAGAGGAAAAGCCTATATATTTTCATGCTTTGACGAACTGCGATTCTTGTGAGCATGTCCATGGTGAGGACTTTGATGAATGGCTCTCCATCTCCCGTCCCCCATCTAGACCTGCACGATGTCAGGCAACGGGGCTCCTATCACTCTCCTGTTAGGTCAAGAGGCCAGACAAGTACGATTGTCATTAGAAACATAGAATTATTTCAGGAAGGTGTGAAGTAATCTAAATCCTATGAAATATATTTTCAGGCAGATCTAATATGGAGAATGTTGCCTTTGATTAAGGGCATTTGGTAAAAACCGCCTTGCTACTCCAAAGAATCATTTTGGGTAAAATAAATCAAGAGTAAAGATACTTAATGGGTTTAATTAGTCACTTTGAAGTCTTGGAAGCACCTACACACATGTACCTTCCCAAGTACAGAGAGGGTGAGACATTCTCTCCTTCTTCGGGTCCACTTTGTTTTCAAGAAATCTGGTAGCCATGCTTCAATGCCAGGAGGCTCCTGACAGAATAAAGGAGAGTGAGCTAGAGATATGTATTTGGTGATTCTTCCTGATGCTCCTTGAACAAAGTTTCCTCTTTGCTAGTGACAGCCTGAATGCATCTATGTATCAGAAAATGCTCCTTCCACTTCTGCCCAATATCTTACCATATATTACAAAGACCAGCAACCTAGTCTCTTTGAAGGTAGCCTGAGTCTCCTCTCATGCTATAACCTTGTAAGGTAGGGAGAAGGATGGAGAATTGTGTATGCTTTCCTTTTATCTGCCTCTTGTGTTCTCTGCAGAATACACAAATGGTTCTGAGGTGCCAAGCCATAAACCCTTGTCATTGCTCTGGCCAGGGGAGTGGATCATATGAAAGATGGAAGAGCTGGTGGGAATAAAGGTAGGAAAGCAACAAATATCTTTTCTTCAGATACCCTGGAATAAGGGAGAATCACCAGCGGATTTTAGTTGAACATACCTATTTCTTAGCTTATGGCTACATATTCTGGGGAGAATGAAGCAGCTGGGGTACCTATAGCATTACCATCTTCATTTCAGCCTTTCTGGAAGTGGGAATGTGAGAATTATTCACTTAAGTTTTTTTATTAATCGGTAAGATGTTTGGAGACAATGGAAGTAAAATAAAACTCTCCTGAAAAAAATTAATGATAGTAACAAAATTTTTGAGTAGGAATAGATCAGATACTGTGCTTTCAAGGGTCTCAAATGTTTACATTTAAAGTAAAAGCCTTTAAAACCAGAGGTTTTATTCTAGTTTTATGGAAAGTTGATCCAAACTGGTATCTTCTTGATAATCGTAGACACAAAAAATCATTTTAAAGCTCAAGTTAAATGGTCTGTATATAATACACTGTCCCTTGAATAACTCTGCTTGAATTAATTTCAACCAAGAGCATTGCCTGTTATAAACAAAACTGATGTTTTCAATCCCAAAATTCTCTCAGAAATATAGGTCTTTTGATAAGGCAAGAAATGACATGTCATTTCCTCTTTTAAAGGCTTACATAAATTCCACTTTGCTATTCTGTGGATTTTCTCTTTGTCTAACATACTTGTAGAAGCCATGGAGCATAATGATTGCAGTCCAGTGTCTAATAGGTATTTTCCTTTGTTTTGGTTGCAAACTAAGTCTCTGTCATGGACCATGTTCATATATTTAAAATTTGAATCAGTGGCTATGGAACCAACATTGGGGAAGGGTGAGAAACAAAACACTGTAAAACTCGAAGCCAAAGAGGTGAATGAAGTCTCAGTGTGAAGACTTTAAAATGTTTAAAACAGAGATGTGAACAGAAAGATGAAATTGGTTGTAGAGTAGAGATTTTCAACTGTGGGCAGGCACAAGCCTGGAGTCAAGGAGAGTGGTTATAGGAAGGACTTGAAGGAGAGCCTGGCTCCTGCAGAGGCTGTGGAAATGATGAGGATTAAGGGATGGCTAAATTAAAAGATTAAACAGTAGATCAGGAGGACTTGATAACTGATTGAACGTGGAAGGTGAAGAAAAAAAGGTTTCAGTTAACATCCCTGTTCTTACATATGTAACAGATGGTCATTTATTGAGCTGGAAAACCCAACAGGAGATGGTGCATTCAGTGTGAGCTATGCGGAGTTCAAAATACTGATGGGATGACCAACTTTGTTAAGTGGCCAGGGGTTGAGATAAAGATTTAGGAGTCAATACATGGAAATGAAAAGTAATTACAGATATGAAAAAGGATGAGGTCTTACAGGGAAAGGCCACATTATAGTGGGAAGAGAAGGTGGCATAGAATAAAAAGGAATACCAACCCTGAGGACACAGGCTCAAGAGAACCAGAAGCCAAGAGATGAGACTGTTTTATGAAGGAGGAAGAGTTCAAAATGAAATACTGTTGGGAAGATAAAAACTGAAGAGTTAATTTGACTTTGTTTCAAGGAAAAATATGTTCAATGAAACAGAGTAAATGAAAAGCATCTTGCTATGGGTGGGGAATGAGAAAGTATAGACAAATTTTTCCTCCTAAATTTTGACAGTCTAATTAATAGAAAGCCATTAGTTATTTATACAATTTTTCAACCCTACCATATATAAAAACTTCATTTAGATACAGAGGTCATAATAACTTTAATTTTTAACTTTGGCTTGACTTATTACTATGGCAGGAAGAGTGGCTTGAAGAAATAGAATCTATTATAGGAATAGTTTCGGAGAAGAATGGCCAAGTCAGGTGAAACCTCTGCTATTGTACGACTGTGAGTATTTGCCTTTGTCTCCATGTGTGTTTTGGTTTGCAGCCATTAATAGCTTGAATTCCATGAAGCAGTGGCAAAGGGGAGTGTGTCAGAGCAGCAGGCCAAAATTAAATTACAGCAACCTCGCACTTTGCATTAAAACCTTCACTCAGAGATGGAGGTTGGTAATCACGTCCAGATTTCCCTTAAAGACAATGGCCCTCCATGCAACTGGCCACACTCAGTTAATTCATGCTGTCAGCTGCCTTTATTGGCTGTGGGGAATGCAGTATTGATTCTTGAACTCAGCAGCAGCACAAAGAGCCACTAGTGCATGGTCAAAATGCTGCAATAAAGGGCTGGCAGCTTGAGAAAAGCAGCCATTCCATTGCACAAACAAGGTCAATTAGAGGACAGTGCAGTGTAATATAAATAGCATTAGCATCCCTCTTCAACGCCGATGATATCACGCTGGCAGTATGACAGTAAGGAAAATAAGGTTTAATGCTGAATAAATATAAAGGCATTTAGTGTAATTCAATTTCAAGCTCTTTATCATTTTAAAAGTGCTACGAGCAGCAAAATATTTAGTTTCATCATGGTTTGGAGTTATGGCTACAAAAATGATTTTCTGATAAAACTTTGTGAGAACTAGCTAATTAGTCATGTGTAATAAAACTGGTATTATTAATTTTATTGAAAAGTAAACAATTTCATTCACAGATTCAATGTAGTGTGCCTACCTGTCATGTATTATCCTTTTTAGTACCAGAATTTCAAAATCTCTAGAGTGTCATGAAGAAGGAACAAAAGATACCTTGGTGTTTTTAGTTTAAGAGAGAGCAGATTGAGGTTTTCTTTCTTTCTTTCTTTCTTTTTTTTTAAGTTGCTGGAAATTACTAGGACCTTTTGTTTAAATACTTGTATTCATTACTTTTATTTATGGGAGAATTTTTCCTACTTTCTTTGTCAGTTCAAAATTAATTACAAATGTAACATGCATCATGCTGTTAACATATACTCTATGCGGGAAACAAATTATACTCTCAAAATAGATAATGGACAGCTTGGAGAGGTAATTGATAAACTTTCACTGCCTACAATAACTGAATAGATTTTAGAAAAATATATAATTGTTAGGAATAGAAAGACTGTGTTTGAATTCTCCTTAGTAATGAGTCTGCCCAAGGTTGATTTGGAACAACTCATTAAAGTGTATAAAAGAGTTTAAAGAGAGTTTGAATCATGGTGCTGCTGAAATGTCCATTCACCTCTGAGAGTGTATATAGTCTCTTAGGCTGATGTTGTCCAATAATTTGGTCAAGACCATTTCCTGCAAGATGAATGTTCCCAGTAACTGAATGTATTTCCAACAAACCAGCTGTGTTCATTACGAATTGGGCACAAGGGTCCCAAGTTGCTTTCATAAACATCCTCGAGTAAATGAGTTAATATGTCTGTCTCATTTTTATCCCACACCTCCTTCTCCACCAGCTAAAAGATAATATTTATTGCCTCTTAACAGAGATATTGTGAGACCAAATACACAAATTTCTATAGATATTAGAGTATAAGGATTACCCAATCTTGAAGACAATAGACTGATAGGAATTTTGGTCTGAGAAATATGTTTAGAGGAGATCAAATTCCACTTCCTCCTGTTATTTGCAAAAATGTTGGGGCCAATTAAATTAAGCCACATGCACAAGATCATATAGCCAATGGCAAAGCTGCAGCTTTCCTAAATTTTCTGATTCTTAATTGTCCGTTATTCTTACTATTACAATATTTGAAAAGAAACATATCTATTGTACAATTCAAGTAATAGTGTTCAAGGGAGAAAATGAAAAAATCTTGGAAAGTGAAAATTCACTTTCCTGTTTCTCAGAAACCAATTATATGTTTTTTTCTTCCAGATTTTTTCTACATATGTTATATACATACATGCATGTTTTAGCCATAAATAACTATTCTACCTCTTTATTATTTGTATATAACAATTTATTTTTTTCTTTTAACAATATAACATAGACAACATTTTGCCAATAGTTATAAGTCTAAAACACATCTTTTCTAGAGGATACATAATATTCTGTTTTATAGTTATAGCCTTACCTAATTATTTAATCTCCTTTTCTACATTTGTTTTTTTCCAATTAAAATTAATGTCTAATGAATATCCTTATGTATATATTTTTTCATACTTGTTGCTCTAGTTCTATAGAATATATTTCTCAGAAATGAAATTGCCGACTAAATAAAATTTTTAACAAACTTCTAATTTTGAAATTATTTTAGATTTACAGAAAAGTTGCAAAGATAATATATTTACCCCTTACCAAGTTTCCTCTAAAATTAATGTCTGATATTACCAGGGTAATATGATAAACTATGTTTAGTTGTCGGAAGTGAGAAACCAATATGGGTAACTTACTACTATTCACTAAACTCCAGATTTTAGTAGGATTTTTTTTTTACTAATGTATTTTGTTGTTTTTCCGGAATCTAATTTAAGATATCAATTGCATTTAGTCATTATTTTCCTGTTTCTTCTGTGACTGACCTGTGACTATTTCTTGATTATTTCCTATTGCTTTAACAGTTTTAAAAACTATTGGCCAGGTATTTTGTAGGATGAATTGATAGATATTTGCACTTAAAATTTAATAGTTATAAGCTAAATGACCCCAAAATGTTTTAATATCTATACTCTGAATACTAGTAAACACCAGTGACTTTTTTTTTCTAATAACCTTGGCATTAAAAAATATATCTCTTGTTAATCTGAATAGTGATAAATAAAATTGCTTTGTGAATTTAATTTATGCTTACATTAAGAATATTTTCAAAGATTCATTATTTATTTGTTTCTATTTCTTGTGAGTTACTCATTCATGTCCTTTGCTCATTTTTTTACTGAAATATTGGGATTTTCTTATAAATTTGTTATATTTTTTCATATATTTGAGATCTTGTCCATACGATTGCCCAAATACATCTTAATAGATATTTATATTAGTGTTTTTTTTTAAGTTTCTTTATGGTATTTTTTTTTTGTATAAAGAAGTTGTAAAACATTTTCTTTATTGTGTCTGCATATTTTTTTGTGTTTAAAATTAGTACTTTTTTACCCCTAGGTTACCAAATATTTATGAATTTATTTTCATATATTTTGAACTCATATTTTACATATCTTTCTCTGACATACCTAGGATTTATTTTGATGTAAGGAGTGATGTACAGATGCAGTTTGGTTGTGTTTTATTTTTCCTAAATAGTTAGTCAGTTGTCTCAAATCACATTTGCCTATGTCTTTTATTGGTTTGGTGAAATAGAACTGACAATGTCTGAGAGAGAAATAGTTATAATTTTTGCTTTCAAAACACAATAGAGCTCCAATTGAAGAAAAATATGAGAAGTTATATTTCATTGTATACTTACCTGTTCCTTTTAAAGTCCTTTATTATCTTTATTTTGCTGAATTTCTCAACCGCATGTGACACTTGCTCACTCCTCCTTGAAGCTCCACTCCCTTGGCTATTCTGATGCCACACTGCTTATCTTCCTTCTCTCCTTCTTGATCTACCTCATGCTCCACTTACTCTCTATGTCCTTGAACTTTGGTGTTTCCTGCAGTTTGGGTCTTGTACCATTCACTTTCTCATCTTGATTGTTTATACATATATATGTGTGTATACACACACACACACACACACACACACACATATATATATATATACACATATATACACATATATATGTGTATATGTGCGTGTGTATATACATATACATATACATTATATATATATATATATATATATATATATATATATATATATATATATATATAGTTGTTTATTGCATGCTGTGTCCCAGAAACTATTCTAAGAATATTAAATATATTTACTTACATATTCTTCATAATAGTCCCATGAGATAGGTACTACCATTATCAGCTCCTTTCTGTGAATGAGGAAATTTCCATAGAAAGATAGAGGTACTCGCCCAGGTTCTGAACAACAGAGATAGAATTTGAACCCAATGTCTCTGACTCAAAAGCTCATGCTCTTCACCAATATGCTGCAGTATCCCTTGTCTCTTATTGGTTAAGAGAATTATCTTCTATTCCTGTCATATTTGTTGCTATCACTAGTCCCTCAATGAAGAAATAGGGACTCATTCTCTACCCACCGTCCATATATAATGAACGACCCAGTATCATGATTTTTACTTCCTATATGTTTTCACTCTTTCTTTTCACCTCCAAACCTACAGTTCCTATCCAAGATTTGGCCTTATTATCCTTTGTTTCAGCCACTGTAATAACCTTTGAACTGCAGTACCAAATCTGTTAAGAAGAATTACCAGAGTTACTTCTCTAAAGTACAACTGTAACCATGATATTCCTCTGAAAAACTTCTCAGAACCTCCCTATTATCAATCATAACATTAGATTTCACATAGAAACGAAGTTGGCGGCTTGTTTCTCTGTCTCTCTGAACTCCTTGAAGGCATACTCTACCCTGTCTTATTTGTCATTATTTTCCTAGCACCCAGTAATGCCTGATGCTTTATAGGGCACTTGTTAAATGTTCACTAATCTCAATTCTAAAGGCAATTTTATAATATTGTAAGTACTATGCCTGCCTTATAGTCACATCAAAGGGAATTTTCTGAGCTCTTGAACTACTTTAAGTAGACATTCAGTCACTGAAGGAATAATTGTACACAAGTCAACTATGAAAATCATTGCTTTCAAACAGCAAGTAAAGGAACATTTCCTGGATGGATAGATGCTATGTTATTATAGTGTTTGGTACATGTAATTAACAAGCTGCTCTGGTAGACATTCCTTGACTTGCTATTAAATCTGTGCTCTGAATCTCCATTTTCATCCAAGTGTAACTATAGCTGATCTGTATTCCACATCTTTAACGTCAAGGGCAGTGTAGAAGCCACTATGATGATGTAGTGATGGGTCTTTCTGAAACTGGTTTGTGATGGGATCGGGAATTTTGGGGCCTTTGAGGCAGCGTGGGTAAAAAGGAAAAGTAAAGATGACTGGGGAATAGATGTTAATAGAAAAACAAAAAGCACATATTTAGCATTTTCTGTATACAAGGAACTGACTTATCTCATTTAAAATTTAGGACACTTTCAACTCATCATCACTATTCTCAATTATAAGAATTCTAACTCCGAGTGTTATATTTTCCAGAAAGAGCAATAAATTTGGGAAGCTGGTATGTTTGAGAGTTCAGAGTTACCAGATAATTGGCCACCAATTAATATTCTGTATTACTTTTTTTTATTGAGGAGACTTTGTTTATACTATGAAATTACTTATACCTGCACTTCATGACATTTCAAGGGGACTTGATGAATTGTAAATTTGTCATTCTAGGTCTCCCCTGGGCCTTGAAATGATGCATTTTCATTATTTATGGTGGGGATAATATCCTCCTGAAATTTCCACTCAAAATTTTTCATGGAAACTATTAAAGTGCCTTACCATCCCTAAAAATGTCCCTTTCATAGAAGTCCTTAAGAGATACAGCATCTCGTAGTTTGTAGATGTGACTTTTGCTTTGAAATTCTGCCTCCTAATAAGCAGATGTAACCTAAAAAGGAACTCAAATATCTCCTATGGATTAAATCCTAAGCAGTTAGCCCTGGCTTCTCCTTTTCTGGATTTCACTATATTCCTTGGAACTCATGACATAGGCAAGCCTCTCCTCCTTTTCCCCTCTCCCAACCCAGTGGTCTCAGGAGACCCAGGGACCTCAGGAGTGGGAAATCCTTCCACAAGCCTTTGGAGTTCGAATGTCTCAAGAAGCTAAATATCTTAGGGTTCCCTCAAGGCTACTTTGAAATTTCTTCACATCTATGAAGATTTTATTCAGCAGGAAGTTAGGGTGGAGAAAGAGAACGTTCTAGGAGGTACAGGGTTAGCTGTGATTGTCTCTGCCTTTGGATTTTTCCTTTCCGTTATGTTTGGCATTTGTTTTACCCTCCTCAGCCTTCATGCAGAACTCCAGTGTGCTGAATCTTGGTGTTTCCTTGGGTTCTTCTCAAGGAGGCTTGGGCGAATAAAGCAGGTGACAGGCCCTTCCTATCTCCTAAAGGAGAGTGAGTAAAGTCTCACTCTTGCTCAAGTGAAGTATCATGGGCTTTATGTCTGACCTTCTTGCCCTTCTGGGTTGTCCCACTCTGGGATTCCAGAAATGTGAGCAGAGTTGTAAGAAATGGGTTAAACTGGCCCATGAAAGAGCATAGAGCAAAAATTCAGTGATATTTTAGATGGGCATGGGACAGGAAGAAAAGAACGACCTGAAGCAGTAGGTCCTCAGGAGGAGAGACTGCCCAGGCAGAGGGATGGCAATGTCAGCCTGATGATCTAGAGGGGGTGGATTCTGGAGGCACTGATAAGTAAGGTCCCTAAATGTCAAGGGCAGCAGGCAGGGAGAGCACGAGAGGGTTTTAGGTGATGATTCTGGGCCAGTGGGCACAGGGAGAGGGATTGCTGAGTGCTTTGGGCCATGAGTGTTAGGTTTTGTCACTCAGTCTCCTTGTCCCGCCTCCCCCACACCCCCAGTGGCTTCACCACTCTCTTCCTGTGAGACTCTAGCCCAAGACTATCTGCACATGAATTGCATAGAGTCTGGTTTTAGCAAAGTGAACTTTGCAGAAGGCCATATTTTAAGATTTCCTTGCTTATTCTCATAGTGAACATTTTATTTTGTTAAATGTGTGCCACGCAGTGTTAAAATTGTCCTTAAAAAAAGATTTCTTCTGAAAGCATGTGTGTGTGTGTGTGTATGTGTCTGTATGTGTGTATTATCATTTTTGTATTTATTTGATCTTAGTTTTCTATTTTCTTTTTGTTGCTCTTGGTTATTTGAAATGTTATCTTTGGCTCTGTATTTTATAGTACTCTTGCCTTAAGGCCCTTAAATAAAAGTATCTTTTATTAAGCTATAAAAGTTATTTAACTATTCAAACTTTTCTTAATTATGTCTATGTAGGTAGACACATATTTATATCTTAAAAAGCAAAACCTTTAACTACTTTCTCAGGAGCAATCAAATCTAACAAATGAATGAGAATCCATGTTGGTCTTTCCTGTAGAAGTTTTTAGAATTTAGAATTTGCTTAAAAAATGAAAATGAAATGCTATGTTTCTATAAGCATTTCCTTTCAGTGTAGTTTGCTTAAATATCAGTGGCAATGTGTCTGTGAAAATATAATTATCAACAGCCTCATTATATAGTAGCTCTCAGAATCTCCTCAGTGTTTACTGAATAGATTTCTATATCTCTCCTGTCTCTATTTAAATATGACCTCATTTTATTTCCTTAGCTAGGAATACTGACTTACACCATTGGCTCCCCTGATTCTTAGGCCATTAGATTCGGACTAGAATCACTACCAACTTTCCTGGGCCTGCAGCTTAAAGATGATGGATTGTGGAGTTTATCCTCCAAAATCTCAAGAGCAAATCCCTCAAAATCTATCTCCTCCTATTGGTTCTGTTTCTCCAGAGAACTCTGACTAATACATTCCTCGTCCTTTCCAACAGTTGGTATTGTCAGTCTTTTAAATTTTAGCTATTGCAGTGAGTGTTCAATAGAATCTTGTTATAGTTTTAGTCTAAAATTCTCTAATTACTAATAATGTTACATGTCTTTGTCATGTCCTTATTTGCTATTCAGTATGCCTCTTTAATGAAGTATCTGTTCTACTGTTTTGCTCATTTTTAACATTTTATTTGTCACCTTAAATATTAATTGTGTGTTCTCATATATTTTTATGTTTTCTGGTTGTAAGTTCTTTTTCGGATGTATATTTTTCAAATATTTTCCTCTAGTCTGTGGCTTGCCTTTTCTTATTTAAGATTTATTGTGAAAAGTAAACATTTTTAATTTTAGTAAAATTTATCAATTTTTAATGGTTTGTGCTTTGTGCTCCAAACTTACAAAGATTTCCTCTATGTCTTTCTTATTTGATTTATAATCTATTTGAGTTAATTTCTGGATTTGATGTTAAGTAATAGTCAAGGTTAATTTTTTCCCATGTGTAAATAAACCTGTTCTAACACCATTTATTTAAATGATTATTTTATGCCCATTGGATTATCTTGAATTATCTTGGCACATTGTCAACAATCAATTGGTTATGTGTGAGTCCAGTTCTATCTAGACTATTCGTTCTGTTTAATTGATTCTCATGTCTTTATTTTTGGCCAGTATCTCCCTATCTTAATTACACTAGCTTTATTGTAAATTTTGAAATCAGGTAGTGTAAGTCATCCAACCTTGTTCTTCCTCAAAATTCTCCTTAATATCTAAGCCCTTTGCCATTCCATAAATTTTAGAATTGCTTCATCAATTTCTATTCCAAAAGTCTGCTGGCATTTCTATTGAATCGCTTTATAAGTTTGGGAGTTTTAACAACATTGAATTTTCCAATCCATGGATATAAACTTCTCCCACTTATTTATGTTTTTAATTTTTCTCAGCAGTAATTTGTAATTTTCAGTACAAGTCTTGCATATTTTTTTTGTTCAATTCACCCCTAAGTATTTCATGTCTTTGAGTGCTATAATAAATGATATTTTAATTTTAATTTTTAGTTGTTTGTGCTAGCACATAGAAATAGAAATTACTTTTGTATATCAACCTTTATCCACTTTCTAAACTCACTTATTTATTCTACTAGCTTTTTTTGTAGATTCCTTAGAATTTCCTGCATAGATGGCCACATCATACGCAAATAAAGACAGTTATGCTTCTTTCCATTTAATCTCTCTGATGTTTATTTAATTACTTGCTTTGCTTTATCACACTGCCTAGCACCTCCATTACTATAGTTTATACAAATAGTGAGAGTAAACATTCTTGCTTTGCTCTCAATTTTAGAGGAAAAGCTTTCAGTTGTTCACCATTAAATTTGTTGTTGGCAGTAGGATTTTCATAAATGACCTTTGTCCGTTTAAGGAATTTCTCTTCTGTTCCTGGTTTTTACCACAAATGGCTGCTGCATTTTGTCTAATGCTTTTTAAGGATATATTGAGATGATTATATGGTTTGTTTTGTTTTGTTTCAGTATATTAATGTAGTGAGTTATGTTGTTTGACTTTCTGATGTAAAGCAAACTTTGCATTCCTTGGATATATACAAATACGTCAGACTATTTTATCCTTTATATATTTATATTGCTGGTTGTAATTTTAAAATAGTTTTGTTAAACATATTTGTGCATATGACAGTGTAGGCTCTCTGCAAATTTTGTTATTTTGCCTTTTAGTATGCCTCGTAATTTTTTTTTTTTTTTTTTTTTGGATAGCCAGACACAATGTACTGTTTAAAAGGAATCGCTGTAAATAGGCCTTTAGTGATGCAATGGTGATGTGTGGGGGGAGGGGACTAATTTTACAGTGTGGCGATTAGGTCTCAGCCTCTAATTGAGCTTATGCCTTCAGACTGTGAACTTCACACTTGTTTCTCAGTTTTTTCTCTTCCCTTAGGCGGAATGGGATGACTAGCACTGGGCTAGAGTTGGGTATTTCTTTTCTGCATGAAAGCCTGGAAGTGACTGGAGTTGATTAATTTTCTCTCTCAGGTCATTTAGGCTCTGGTAGGACCTTGGCAGGTTAGTCTCTGGTGAAGCAGTTTCTCCTCAGGGCGGGCTTTGTCAGGAAGAACCGAGAGCTGTGATTTATTTCCATTTGGTTCCTTTTCCCCTCTCCATGCTGCAAGCATGAAGGGATTTTTCTCTGATATTTACTATGAGAACAGGGTGGAGCTCCTGGAGGTAAAGCTCACAAAAGGGATGGGGTCTTTCTATGATTAGAAGTTTTTAACTCTCATACTTGACCACGCTAAACTTCCAGCAATTTGTTAATTACAGTGCAAGTTTTCCTCCCCTGGCACTGGAGCCTGTTGCAGTTTCTGCTCTTGACTCTGTTCCAGTAAGCAGTGACTACCAGTATTTGTCTGTCTGTCTCTCCAATATCTGCGCTAGTGGTTTGTCTTGTGTCCTCACCTCTCTTGTGGATCCATGAAAACTGTCGATTTTTCATTCTGTTCAATTTTTTACTTGTTAAGGTGGTGTGGTGACTTGCAAGCTCCTTACGTATGGCACTGGAAATTCGAAGTCCACTTATTTTTAAAATTCTACATTTATTAGATGTCAGTTGTCGTAATAGTTATTTCCTGTGATGTTCAAGATTTGAGGGTTGTTTTTTAGCTTTCTCTTTGTTAAGTATAATTATAAATTTCTGTTTTTTTGTTTTTTTTATTATTTTTTTCTTCTTTTTTATACTTGGGTTTTTCTATTCAATATATTTTAATTAATTGTAGATTTTATTCTTTTTGGTGTTCATGTGTCCTTTCTTCCTTTATGTTGATTCTTATGTCATTTGAATGTTACCTCATTAGTCTGTGATTGTGCTTTTGAGTTCTGGAACAGGATATCTCAGACAATCTATATTTTATGCTTCAGTCTTATAATCAGTCACGTCTCCAAAGAACCCGGGTATTTATGGAGCACAATCTGCATATGAGAGCATTCATTGCTGCTGGGTTGTCATTGGTTTTAGTTCCTTTCGGTGGACTAAAAACTACGTACTTTTTTTTTTCTAAGTTCATTATATAATACTAGGTCTAATTTAAATTTAACATTACGGGTTTTCACTGTTTCATTTTATTTTCATACACCAAAGTTCTTAATTTCCAATACAACATAATTACATATTTTCTATATTTTACTATATAAAAATGGATCACATTATTATTATATAATTCAAATTCTTTGCATTTACTTGAATTGTTGATTTTTGAAAAAGTGTAACAAATTTTTAACTGTGTAGATTTTTCCATTACTTTTCCATACATTTTTTTTCTATTATATATTTCAAACTTGTGCTGTGAGATTCATAAAAATTCAAAACTGTTATTTCTTTATAACAGATGATACAATTTGGCAATATGAAATATGCATCACTGTCCTGTTTAATGCTTGCCACCTTGAATTTCATAAGTCAGATAATATTATTCTTAACACTTGCTTTCTGTATTTATAGAATACATATTTATTTTTAAACTTTAGCACCATGATTTAGATTTGTCTTTTTCAAATAGCTTATTGTTAAAATTTGTGTGCGTCTATGTATGTATACATGTATATATGTTTATATCCACATAGACATTTATTACATTTTCCCCCTCATTCTAAAATTCTGTCTTTTAAATAGAACCCCAGATCTGTTATAAATTTATACTTTAATTAATATAATATAATATAATATAATATAATATAATATAATATAATAAATTAATATATAATATTGGTTATTATAATGTTCTTATGTCATCATAATCCAAACTATTGTGGACTTTGATTTTTTTTTTAATAAAAACTGAAATGGTTTGGATAAGAAAATTGAACTACAAGAAATTTATAAAAATAACAGTTAAGAGTTCAACTAACTTTTAAAATGATCGCTTGCTTTTGTTTTTCTTGCTTGAGGAGATATTTCAGAAAAAACACTACCAAGAACAATGTCATAGTTTACTGTCTATGTTTTCTTCTAGGAGTTTTATGGTTTCAGGTCTTACATTTAACTCTTTAATCCATTTTGAGTTTATACCTGAATAAACATTTTTCCAAAGAAGACATACAGATGGCCAAGAAACGTGAAAAGATGCTCAACTTCATTAATCATCAGAGATATGCAAATTAAAACTACAATGAGATATCACCTCACATTGTAAGAATGGCTACCATCAATAATAAATCAACAAAAACAAGAGTAGGCGAGGATGTGGAGGAAAGGGAAATAAGTCAGGCAGAGAAAGACAAATACAATAAGATCTCATTTATATGTGGAATCTAAAAAACAAAATAACCAAAACAAAAACAGACTCATAGATACAGAGAACAAACTGATGGGTGCCAGATGGTGGGGGACAAGGGCTGGGTCAAAATGGTGAAGGAATTAAGTACAAATTGGTAGTTACAGAACAGTCATGGGGGTGCATAGTATAACATAGGGAATATAGTCAATAATATTGTAATAACTATGTATGGTGCGAGGTGGGTACTAGACTTATCAGGGAGATTACTTCTTAAATTATATAAATGTCTCACCATTATGCTGTACACCTGAAACTAATATAAAATAATATTGATAGTCAACTATAAATGAAACATTTTAAAAAAGAAAAAAATTTAAAAAAATAAAAATAAAATGAATGCTTATCCTAATAATTAGATTCATGGTCATTCATATGATAGGAAAAACAGATGTATAATCAAAATTCGTTTTAAATATTACTAGAAATACTACTCTCAGGTCACAGGAGATGGAAAGAAAAAAGTGATGCTCAATGTCTCTACAATAAACTGGCAAGTGAAAAAGGAATGTATTCAACTGTGTAGAGAAAGTAGGTGGCAGGCAGAGAAAGCAGTAAATACTTGCAGTGGTCAGACTTTGGCGGGTGGGGCCGTGGTTCTGGTCCTCTACTGAGTTGACTTTTCTCTAATGTCTATTATAGTCTCAACTAGCTGCTGGGCAAGGGCTACTAACAGCTTAAAATAAAATATTTCTTAATCGATTTTAAAATAGGTAAAGCTTGGACAAGCTGTGAAATTTTAGGCACTATGTCAAGAAAGATAGTAAGAGTAATCAAGTGTTTATTTGATGCTATGCACAGTTCTGCTTATTTAATTCTTTCAATGACTCCTTAGGGTAGGTACTATTATAATTTACATTTTACATATGAAGAATCTAAGACAAGAGTTAAAGAAAATTGTCAGTCACAGCTAGTACATAAGGAAGATGAATTCTGACTCATGCATTTAACTCATGCTTCAGAACATGTATCTAACCACTATGCTACACTCTGGAAGGAAAGGACAGAGGAAGATGAGAGAGAGAGAAAGGGAGAGAGAATTATACTTTTCTGAGATTATATCATATAAGCTGCCACCTCTTCTGCCAAGCTGTGAAAGAAAGTAAGTGAAATGAAAACAGTGAGGAAGAAAGTTGAAGAATGCTCATTGAGGGCAGAACAAAAGAGCTGTAAAGATCACATCAATAACTCGATGAACTCCATAGCTTTACTTCTTGCTTGCAATGTCAAAAAATACATAGGCGCTCTTGTAGAGTTGTTATAGGGGAAAGGAACAGATCAACATTTGTTGTAGAGAATTCATTAGAACAAAGTTAACTACTTATTATGAAACATCTTGGGCTATAGGCCTCTGTGAGTGCTTATATAGTGGTAGAGCATAAGGGCTTAGCCATATCATAGGGGTGTTGTGTGAGTTAAATAAGTTAATATATGTGAAGTACTTGTAATAGTACTTGCAAATAAGTAAGCAATATACAAGTGTAAGGAGGCACCTAGGAAGATGTGCATTATAGGATTTGGGTTTTAATTATGAGTTTTTTTAAATTCTATATATTTAGAATTTAGAAACACTCTCTCAAGTGTTTCTTTTTTATATAAAAGTGATTTTTCAATATAAAATAATATATTTACTCAAAATATTTAGAAAACGCAGAACAAGAGGAGAAAATTAATCAGTTTTCTTAATCCCAATAACTAGACAAATACTCTTAACTTATTAATTAATGTCTATTAGGAGTTTGCAATGTGCCTTTTGATATGTTCCTTTCCAGTCAAAATTATACAATTCAGAAAATGATTGATTCACTTTTTTAGTGTTTGTTTTTTGCCAAGAAATGTTTAGATTATCTCAATTAATCCTCATAGCAACCTTATGAAGTAGGTGATATTTTAATCCCACTTTAGAGATGGAGAAAATCAGTTTTAGAAAGGTTATGGACTTGTCTAAGATGACACTGTTAACATGCCCTTGGAAAATAGGTAGAATTTTTATAGGCTCAACTTCCAGCAGGATAAATTGTTTGGACTAATTTTCTGCTACTGTTATAAGAAATCTAGACTTAAAAAAATTTTGGAAAGTGATCTTTGTTGGTTAAGAAGGGAATGCAAATGTAGTAAGTTAACACAATATATGTTAATGTTTTCATACAACAATGAATCCTGGACTCAGGGTGGTATAGCACATTCTGTTATTATTCCAGAATCTTTCCTCCCCTGTACCATCCAGGGCAGGTGTGTGGTTTCACCTTCATGCTTGTCACTGTGTGGTCACAGAATGGCCACTTCAACTCAACCTTCATATCTGGATGTCAGGCAGTTACAAAAGTGGGAATAATAAAGGGGTGGCATTATCGAAATATTTTCAGAAACCCACAGACGCCTTCTGCTTATACCCCATTGGCCAGAAGTGTGCCCCGAGGTCACTCTTGTCTATGGTTGAGTTTAAAACATTGAGAGTTTATTTTTCTGGGCACACTGCCACCCTAAACACAATCTCTATTCTCTCCTTGAAGGAGGAGAATGGAGAATGGATAGACAACTAGCAATATCCACCACCTGACCTATATTTAACAAGTAGATATTAGCAAATGAATTACATAAATATATTCTCAGTACAATTTCTTGAGGCAGAGCAGGATTTCTGCTCTTTGGGCAAGAGGAGAATGGGAGAAAATGGTGCCGTGCTATAGCATGTGGAACGAACCCGCTGGTGTTGGAGTTGTAAGAGAAACAAAGTTCATTGACGAGGAATTTCCCAGCTGTGTGGTTTGCCCAGAGGATCAGATGCTTTCTGAGCTCAGCACTGATCATCTTGCATTTTATGGGTCTCTGCGGTGTCATTATTATGGTTCATTATACTGTTTGTGACTGTCTTGGCCAACCTTGAAGATAGGTTCAAAAAAGCCTTTCGTCCTGCAAACACTTCTCCAGCTCTGCCCATGCTAAGTCAGCTAAGTTTACTTCTAATCAGCAACTCATTAGGTGAGGCAGGTACTCAGTGAAGTCAGGAACCAGGGGAAATAAGAGAAGAGCCTCTGGGATGCCTGCTGTTGGTGCGCCTGCCCATCTCAGCAGCCCATCCTGGAAACCTCTCATCTAGGTGCTTCTATCCTTATTGCCAGTGAGCATTGCTAGGTTCTATCTGCTTTTAATCCTGAGAACAATTCTAATGGAGTGTTTCTTGGATTTTTTCCACCAGTGTACTCTGATACATGAAACTAAAATCAGGAAGGGGTGTGTGTGTGTGCATGCGTGTGCTCAGTGAGTGTGTGAAGTATGCCACCTGGCACTATCAATTTTATTCTGGAATTAACACACCACAATTTACCTAAGTGGGGTGGGGATGCTTCTACTCTCAATGTATAGATTTCTCTTGAAGTTACAGGCTGAATGTAAGGGTTGGCCGATCAGAACATTCTAGAGCTGGCCATCGTGGTTTGTTCAGTAACACAATTAAAGCTAGTGAAGACTTTTTTCCCCGCCTGGGACTTCTACAAAAGAGATTCTTACTTCTTTTCCCTGAGGTTTAAAACAAAGAACGTGTAAAACCTGAGGCTTTGGCACTCATCTTTTGGTTATAATAAAGAAGTCAATATGGAAGAGAGAAGTTTGTGAGGTGCGATGGAGAAAAACAATGTACTGAAGACATCTTTTGAGCCTCTGGACAAGCTATACCTGAGACGAATCCCATCTGTGGACTTTTCATTTATACAGGTACAAGCAAATACATTCCTTTTGTGTTTAAGCCACCTGGGTACTTTCTGCTATTTGAAACAAACAAAAATCCTCACTGATACACTAACACAAACTCTACATCCTTGAAATTATTTGAAGTTCCTGTGTTAGGGTAACAATTCACATTTAGCATTCTATTCCACTATACATGCACATACACACATATATATGTATGCATATATGTATGTGTGTGTATATATATATATATACACATATATATATACATTTTAAAATGCAAAACATGTTTAAATTTTGATTTAAATTACTTAACTTTCTGCCTCAAGTACAATTTATTTTACAGGAGGAGATGTCATATTTATTATATATTCTCATTCCCTTGACACAATTCTGCATGTGCCAGGTGGTATATCTACTGCAATTTTAGAAACACAAGCTCGAGGAGCTGTGCATACAAGTATAATAAGGAACTTCTGAATACAAAGTTTTCAGGACTCAAAGACATGGAATTGTAATGGTAGCATAATAGACTTTGGCACAAGAAGACCCTTTGGGGACTTTACAAATAGGCAGTACTCACTTCATCCACAAATAAAGTTTCTTTGTAGAGAAATACATAAATCTAAAAATTCCATAAGGTAGTGACTAGTGAGGTTCACAATCTGAATATCAACAACTTTATTGAAATAGCTCTGTGTAAGCAGAGATATCCCATTTTATAAACTATGACACTAAAATAAGCCGAATATAATGCTAATGCTTCTGGGGAATATGTTTTTCTTTCTTTCTTTCTTTCTTTCTTTCTTTCTTTCTTTCTTTCTTTCTTTCTTTCTTTCTCTTTCTTTCTTTCTTTCTTTCTTTCTGTATCTCAAAGTTATTATTACTTCTCTACAGTACAATAGATTTTAGATTATAGAATACTGAGATCAGCTTTCTTACAAAATTAGTTTAAACCCCTATTTTTTCAAAGGACTCAGATTTTAGGTAGGTGTGAAAAACAGTTCAGATACTTGATTTGTGCTCTGTGAAGACCCTGCTTTACTCTCCATTGCCAAATATGTATAGTCTGCAAGAGATAGGAGATGATCAAGACATCAAATTTTTCATCAGATTTCTTTTAAGTAAACTTCTTAAACATATGCTAGCTCATCACTTATCAGAGAGTAGAATAAACTTGATTCAAAGGGGTTATTTCAACATCTGCATGACTCCAGAAATCCTAAAGAAATGAGAAAAAATCAGCCAAGTATCCTGATGCCTTGTTCACCTGTTAGCTAGTATTTTCATATTTAAGGGCATATAAATTTTTTGTCTTTATGTCTTTATTCTTTGAATCACAAGGTTGCAATAGTCTAGATATTGTGTAATCTCTTCTTTGGCCGGTAGTCTAAACAAAGTCAGGTAATGTTTTCAACATTTTCACCTTTGTCTTCATATTTTATTTTATTTTATTTTATTTTATTTTATTTTATTTTTTTATTTTACTTTTTAGTAAATTTCTTGGGGTGACATTCATTAATAAAATTATATGTTTCAAGTGTGCATTCTAAAATATATCATCTGTATATTGCATTATGTACGTATTTAATTATCATGAGCTTTCTTCATATGAGGCTCTAGAATGCTATACTGCAGTCATAAAATATAACAAATAATTGAATATCTCACCTCCAAACCTTCTGCAATAGCCAAATATAGAAATAAATGAGACTATCATTTTGGATCTTCTGTTCTCATTCATCTGACCTAATGGTATTGGCTCCAAAATTTGCTGTTTCATTTAGAACTGCAGTACTACAGTAGAACATATAATGTTTTTCTTCCTTGACTGAGCCTCACTTGGGTGCTTTTTAATTTTTTTTGAAGCGAACTAAAGGAAATTAAGATCACTTTGCTACCACAAGGATAAATTAGCAAGAGAGGTATCTTTCTGCTGTTAGAAAATATTTGCAGGGGTCATTTCTACCCCAGAATCTATTGGATTTACCTTATCCCCTGAAAAAAAGAAAGTGTTGTTAGCTGTGATGGCTTAAAAAAAAAAAAAAAAAAAACAAAAACCTGTCTACAGCTCAAAAAATAGCTATAATAACAATATTTTCACAAATACACATAATTGAAGACACTGAGAGCCAATTTAGAATGTCTTATTAATGTTCGAATCATATAATTTTTTTTTACTGCGCTATCATAGAAAAGAACATTTTCTACTATTTCCCTCTCTCTCACACATTTCATTGTTTCCTAACTCCCAAGATTTGAAAATTTTGTTTTGGTTTGACTTAAGTCTCTCTTTAATTGTTATTTGAGTCCATTTCCTCTCTTGTCTTTCTTCCATGAAGGTGGAAAATCAATTGTAATATTTCTCAGCATAGTCATAGTTTGATTTTTAATCTGTTCTTAATTTCTAACCGGCATTATTGGAAACTGTAGCTTTATTTATCATGGTAGTAGGAACCTGATCACTCTTGTCACCCGATCTCATTTTCCCTTTTTGAGTGAGGGTTGAGTAACACACATTCCACGTATCAATTTAATGAAAAAATGTGTCAAACTGACTTGGCTTCCTGTGGCTTGATTCAGTTGACTGAATTTTATATGTTTCAGAAAACCAGTTATTTTGGTGACATGCAAATGCAGCCTGAATTTTGGTCTCAGAATTACTGAGATCCGGAAAGACTTCTGAAAATTGGGAGGGCTAGTCAAGCATTTGCTTTCAGCTGTTGAACTTGTGAGAATCTGTTCCAGATAAAGCTACATGACATTGTGTTGAGAGTAATTTTGACACACATTAAGATGAAAAAAATAAGAGTCAATTTTTTTTTATTCCTGGTGTTAACCAAAGTTAATTATGGGCTTGTGAGTTTTCAGCATTAAACAAGTTATGCCAAAATGAACTGAGATATCTTAATATCAAGGTGAACCTCAAGAACACAGTTCATATATAGATCGATTTGCATTCAGTAAAAATATTTGTGTGTTAGGAATTGATAAGTATGTGAACGTGTTGGTTATTTCTCTCCCAACAAAGGTACTTCCTAAATTTTGTTGGGTTTAGAAAAAAAATTAAGATCAATGTCCACTTGAGACTTGATAGCAACACTTTTATATATGTTATTTTCCCATTTGAGAATTTCCATTTTTGTTGTTGTTTACTTTGAACTGACAATGAAGCAAACTGTCCAGATTCTGCACCTGATGTCATCCGCAGGGGCTAGGTTGAAATAAAACAACTTGGAATGCCTTCCCACAATGCTGCAATAGCAAGGGGTGGTCACTAATATTTTTTTTCTTTAAATGCTGATATTGAACTTTCCTTGACACTGAACCTCATATTGTTGGGTATTTTAAGTTGTTTATCTAGAATATGACACACTTTAACCTATATAGTTCTGGTGATAATTGCTGAATTTCCAAATTAATAGGAAAACTGGCACAATACTAGATAATATCAGAGTTTGTTATTTGTGAAGTGCCAATTTTCTGTAATTAGGGAAAATTGCTAATTATCACTGGAATTATTCATTAATATTTGAAGGAAGATAAAAATTAATAGAAATGCTTTTTTAATGGCTAAAATTTTTAAAAGCTATCTGCTGTCACCCCTTTGATGAATCCAACTCTTTGCAACTTAATGAACAACTGGGCAGTTGTGAGGAAAATGGAAATAACATTATTTTCCCAAATGTCGTGATGGAATATTAAAAGAAAAGACTTATACATCGCTTCCCTAGTACTTCCAGTGTTCAAGTGCAAGCTAAGAGTCCCACACTTAATCACTTAATACCAGTACCTTTTCATTTAAGGTCAAAGTGGCCGTGGTTCATTAAATAAAGAACACAGTGTTCTACATTTATTTGATGTTATGGAAAGAGACAATTATTTGTAAGCTTTGCCTACAGCAATGCTAATTATCACTATTATATCACATAATTTTAGGAATACGATAAGTTATGAGCAATAACGTTGAAAATGAGCTATCATTTTCAAAGTTGATAGAATGTTTACCACACATCGCCTTTTAAGCCTTATTTCTAAGCATGGTCTTTGACCCAGAATAAAAATAAGTACAAATGTAGTGATGTTTGAAAGCCCTGAAATCTATTACATTTTTTTTTTCCTTTACAAGAAGAGTTTGACATATGTGCTCATTAACATACAGGAAATATCAGAAAAATAATAAGCTTTTTTTTTTCATTTTTGGCCAATGGGTATTAAAAAATCATGATGAAATAGTCAATTATTCATTTATTCAACAAATATTTCCTGAGCCTCTACCCTGAGAAATGTACTCGGACTCCTGTATGAGACTACTGGGATGTTGGGCTAGGTGAATTAGAAGGAAGTAAAATAAAGTTGGCAAAGAATGCTGGGATCCAGGGTCAGGAAGAAGCAGAGATGAGCTGGTCTGCAGGGGGTTCAGCAAGAGGACAGAGCGATTAGAGCAACGTCAAGGAACTGAGGGTCGGGAAGAAGGTGAATGTAGTCAGGGAACCAGTGAGGGAAATTAGCTGAGAAATTGGAAAACACATCCTTGCCTGAATGAAGCCATGAACATAATTCAATTCAATTAAGTACAATATTGACCTGAGTTCCTATCAGGCATTGAATGTAGTCCACCCATAATTTTGAAAACATGATAAAGAAAGATTGGTGAACAACACATATTTTACCTATGATATCAAATATTCTCTCCATTATATTAATGGTACTGATTATTAAAAGTCATTGCTAGTGGATATTAGACAGTGTTTTGCAGTTCAGGTCTTCTAATTATCAACAGATCTTATAGAGAGAAGGGATTTAGATGTAATCTAACCTAAGATGCTGCCCCATGCCGAAATCCCAAAGAACTTCACTTCAGGAAATGTTAGCACTTAAAAGGACTGTACTGGATTTTTGCAGTTACTCTGTTATCCCATCCTGAAAGCAGCTGTCTGGAGAAGTAGCCTCAGTACCTTCTTCTCTCATTGATTCCCCAGCTCTGTTGTCCTAGCTTTGCCCTCTAGGATTAAGGTCTAGTTTGATAACATCTTTTACAAAACCAGAAATGAATGCAATTTCCAGATGTGCCTGATCAGGAAGGGTCCAGGGGATGCTGCTTATGTTATTTCACTTCAATTCATACTTTTTATGATGTATAAGAATATCTAGCTCAAAAACAAACAATGTGGCCACTTTATCAATCAGAACTCTTAGCTGTAAGCAACAGAAACTTACTGTGACTGACGTATGAAGAAAAGAAATTTATTAGAAAGGTATTTGGTAGCTTACAAAACCTTCACCAGAGCCAGAGAACTAGGCTCAGAGTTTTTGCAGCCAGGAATAGAGCCCAAAGTCACATTTCGAGGTGGTTCCCGATGGCGGGAACCACTGCCACTGGGCACTGTACGCCAAGCTGGGTGCTGCAAAGAGGCTGCCCAGTCCTTCCCATTGAAGCTCTGGGTTTGGATAGGGCTCACGTCCATGCCATGGCTGCAAGAAAGGCATATCACGCTAAATAAGGGAAGTATTTTCTAAACATAAGCAATGAGTTCGGAAGCTGGACAGCCAACGAGACGAATGAAATGACCGTCGGTGCCCCCTCACCTCCTCATTTTGCACCTTCTCCCTCTTAGACTCATGCAAAGGCCGGGACTCCCTACATCTGTTACTTTTCTAAGCTGTCCTGTGGTAGGTAGGGAATTAAATGTTTTGGTTTCTAAGTAATACTTTTTCTTGCTAGTTTACATACAGACTGCATGCAGGAGTGAGGATATCAGGAATGTTGTTTTTAAAAGTTAATGAGTGATAATGACAACATAGTGTTTAAGACTTACTGTGTTTAGCCACTGCAAATAGCTAGAGGACATCTTTTTTTCAAGTGCTCAGAAATCACTGGCATTAACAGAAGAAAATGCAGAATCGCAGGGTGTGTACAGCATCAGACTACAGAACTTCATTTCCTTGGGAGATGAGAGTTCAGAATTTCTTCTTCTCCACCCCAACCGTGCGTTATCAGATTCACGGGATGAAATATAATCATATGGGACATGGGAAATGCTTAGTCACGCAGCTTCTTTACAACACCATCACGGATTGGGCATGATGGACCTAGATAATAATCATAAGACAAAATTCATTGAGTTCTCACTGTGCTATAAGACAATATTCTGAGTGCTTTTCGTGAATTAACTTATGTAATCTTCACACCGTCCTAGAGGAAAGGCTGTTTTTATCCTGTTTTGCATATGAGGACATTGAAGCAGAGAGAATAAATTATCCACCCAGATTTCGATGTCCCGTAGGTGGCCAGAGCCAGGTTGGAAGCCAGGCAGGCTGACCACAGCCCAGCTGCCTGTTAAAACACCAGGCTTCTCTATGGCGGGTCAGGAGCATCATTCTTGCAGTACACGTGCCTTTGCTCTGGTGGCTGGCGCTTCTTAGCTGAAATGAGAAGCCATTTTACTGCCACCGGTACAGAAAAATATGCTGAGCTTTTTTTCTTTCTCAGTCCGATCCCAAATGCAGGGAGCATTGTGACTACCCGGTGTGAAAAATATTCCCAGCATCTCAGCTGATAAATTCTAATGGAGCTGTGATGCCTTTTGTGACTTTATTCAGATTCGTTTAGTGCACCAAGCATAAACTGCTGAAATCCTTTACATACAACCATTCTATTGCCTATTAATTAGAACTGTCTTTTAATTGCACTGGTGCTTCAGAATTAAGTCAATATAGTTACAGGGGTAGAATTCCCTGGGGGAAAAATTTCTTTTTAAGAAGCAAGCGATGTTAAAAACAACAGAAGCACCAAACAATAAAACTCCCCATAATATCTAAAAACCTCCTCCCCCCCACCAATCTCCCTAAATTATTTGAGGATAAAACTCCATTTTCCTAGCTGCAGATTAAAATGTACTTGATGTTAAGGCTCATTCCACACCCTTGCTTAGTTGTGATGTCCTGGAAGTTTTCTCTGTCTTCAGCTCCCTCCTTTTGAAAACTTATTTCTTCTTCCCCTGGCATGAGGTGGCCAGTGCCCTCCTCCTCCTCCTGTTTTCAGACACTCTCTACAGTCAAAACAGGAAAGACCCACATTGGTCTTTTCCATCTCAGAGATTGGTTCTGTTTTTTTATTTCACTGATTAACCATTACCTCATCTGAGCATTTGCATTTCAGGTCATTTTAGCTCTCGGTGTCTAAAGGAATGTCAGCTATTGAAAAAGGTTGGGGAAATCTGAGGCAGGACAGGATGGACTAAAATCATTCTTAGGTCCTGGAGGTAGACTTGCTTTAATATTTATGGGTCATGCTGAAACGGGGCAGTGGAAAGATTCAAACCTTTCTCCATGACCTTCCAGAGGGACAAAGAGGCAATGGGCAGAGATTGACGGAGACTTGGTCCTGGGTTGCTGGTGGGCCTGGGGCCTCGGCTACTAGCCCTGCCCTTACTGGCCTCCCTGGGGATCACATCCTTCACAGCATCCATCTTCCTTTTCTTAGAGAGTCTCTTGCTCCCCTCCCTCACCTCAGCCATACCTCCGAGTCGCCCTTCCTTCTGTCAAAAATGCCAGGCACTGATTGTCATCAAAGGTTATTTTGGTTAATGGTATGAAGTTTCAGACACATATTCATTAGTGGATGCATGCATGACTATACTCAACGCCATTTGGATAATTCTGCCTTGAAAAATAATCTACAAACATCCTCATACTGCAATCTATGGCCTATATTTTAAGTAGTATTAGCTCTTTACTCTCTGGATTTCTGAGTCAGGCTTTTTATAGTTCACATAACCTAGATTTGTGAGTCACTATGTACAATAAATAGCATTCCCACTGCTACCACGAGTCTTGGAATCAGTGCCAGTTGTCACAGCTGTTGACGCTGTCACCTGCTCACAACATATCTATTGGAGAATTCACCTTCATCTGAGGCCTCAGTTCCCTCGCCTTTAAAATGAAAGGGTTGGATGGGTTCATAGTTTTCTAAGATTTATTTGAAATTAATGACGTGTCTCTTTATCTTTTATTTCAAGTGAAAACTTTTAAAGAACTTAAATTTCATCTTATACCTCAAATAAAGATATTTTGTTTTATGTTTCTGGATGAAGAGCACACTAAATTGGAAAAGAGGAAAGAGCAAATGATAGAAAGCTGGCTACAAATATTGGACCACATGCTCCATCTCATGGTTCCAGATAAAGAGAAAATGGCCAGAGCAAAGGAGCAAATAAAGAAAGATCTATTTGCTCCCACTGTGCTCCCATCCTCTGAAGCATATTGATAAATCCCTGGAGACATCATTAATTTCTCTTGCTACATTCCTCAAGCCTTGGGTGACCAGCCTTGAAAAGACGTGGCACTGTCCTTATACCAAAATGCCTCTCCTGGCCTGGAAGAAATTGAAAGTAAAGTTAATACTAAGGAACAAATGAAAGCTGACTGTCTGTGGCACAATGTTCCAGCAGAGCAAGGGTGACCAGATAGGATGTCACCGAAGAGCCATTGTTTCTCTGATTCTCTGAGAGTCAACAGAACGCAACACGTATTCTATAACTACATTTTTGGGTTCGCTTTGTTTAATCTGGTCTCTCTTGCCTCTTCTTTTCCCATATCTTGACCCCCAGGTTTGAAGGATCAATTTGTTATATGCGCCTTCTTTTCTACCTCTCCAGCCTCATTTGTTTTCCCATTTTCTCTTTTTTTTTTCCTCTTCTAATTATTAAGGCACCAGTCATATGTCAAACCCCATGGGCCTAAGTGGCAGCTTCCTCAATTCGTGGAATGCCTCATTTTACCCAGTACTTTAGAGAGGGGCTTGGTTTTCTTAAAAAAGAAAAATTAAAAAAAAAAAATCCTGGTACTGCCTGTTTATATCCCTAAGGCTCAAATAATTAAAAAGCCTATTGTTTGAGGAAAGGTAATTTCTGATGAGTGATGCACAAGAAAGAAAATCTGATTTTCCCAGGTGAAATTCCTGACAACCCATGAACTCTATGGAGAGAAGCAGAGGTCCTTTCTCTGGTGACTCAGATACCATGTCCCTAAGCTGACAGCATAGAAGAGATTTTGTGCATCAATAGACTGTGCGTTAATAAAATAATATTTATAATTTAGCCTTTTTTTTTTCTTTTTTAAGTATCAAGCTGTATCCTGGAGGAACAAAAATAAAAGAAGTTGATGTCTACAATATAACTATTAAGGGGAGATTTGCTCTGCTGTTATTTGGATGTAATTGGTACTGAGCATCACAATGCACTTGTAATTGGGTCTGTACTTGTTCACTTCAAGGGTTCTATGCTATTTCTACTTGAACCCATTTTTTTGATACCGTTCAGCTCAGCAGTGCCAGCTAACTCTTGTTATGCAGTTGAATAACTGTGGCCATTAAAAATAGGATACGGTGTGATTTTGTTTTGCAGCACTGCATGGAAAATCAGTTGCTGTTCATAACAGCTCTGTGGTTGGTTGATTTAAAGCAGGGGGGTGACTCGGAATTGACAAGCAGACAGTTTGTGAAAAGGGATATTGTATCTTTAAGGCTTTCTGACTGATTGTGTTTAACTGCACCACGCAGCAGGCAATAATTAGGCTGTAGCTTCACCGAGAGGCTTAAAGCACCAGCTCTGGTTCTTGGTTCTCCAGATTTTTTTTTTTTTTAAACAAAACATTTTTAGAATTTGAATACATGATCAGTTTTTTTTTTTTTTTTTTAAACTGCGAGTGAGTGTGTGAGTGAGCAAATGAAAAGCTGACCCTAAAGTCTTCCCCTGCAGTGTGTCTCTGGGGACCACCCTGTGCCCACGGGCTCTCGGGAGACCAGGCGGTGTCTTGGGAAGCAGTGAGAACCATGAGAGGAGTGCGTGATGACTGTTGGAGAAGGTCAAGGTCCTCTTGAAATGAAAGGAAGGCAGCTCTTATGACGTGACATGGTTTCTTCTGGCCCAGTTCACAATGTTAATGAAACTAGTTGAAGTACACTTCTAAGATTAATAGAATATCTAATCATTTTTATTTAGGGGAAAGGGAAATGTTCCTTTACCTAAGCTATTAGGTTAAAAAAAAAGAGAGAGAGAACGGTATAGAAGCAAATTGAAGAAGTCGTAGTTTAAGCAATAGTTTCCATTTGCCGCCTTTACTATCATACCATCCCCTTAAAATACCTCATTGCTGTTTTAAAAAGCAGTGAGCACTGTCAATTTGTTATTATTTGGTAAAGACAGAGTTTCAAGTTTTCCAAGAGTTTGTTGCTGCAGAGGAGCAGTTGACAGATTTTATATAGACCTTGTAAAAAACGAACGTTCAATTACTGTCGAGTTGACCATGGTAACTGTCTTTATTATCAATTAGGCAACAGTGGCTGAGTCTCAACTGTGTGCAAGACACAGTGCTAGGTGCCGTGAGAGATAAAAATTGTTCTGGAATGTGATTGTGATCTTTCCTGACACTAAGCCCAAACTTTTCTTCCGTTTGCTAATTACGTGGGTGAGTTAATCCATATAGTTGTAGGAACTATTTAATTCTTAAATTGCTCTGCTGTTCTTTTTTCTCATTAAGCGAATTCCTATATTTTAACCTTTCTTACCTGTAAGTGTCTTTGCTTATCTATTCTAACACTTCCTTAGATTGCAATTGTATATGGATCATAGGTCTTTTTGGTTTTACGTAATACCTTCTCATATTTGTTGATCGCTTCAGAGTTTTTGACATGTTTTACCTCCCATTATGTCACTTGGGTAGATGAAACTGAGGACCTGGGAGTTGAAAGGGGCTGAGATTAGGAATCGAGTTTGCTGGATCGCTGCTTTCCTCACTGTAACATGATCACATATTCAATCCCAGAATGACACGTGGTCTAATTTAAGAGTAATGGGAACATTTCGGTATAACTTTATCACGTTAAAACATGAATGAAAGGTTAAAGATAAACCACCAGAAGGGGATTCTGATTTTTAAAAGTTATTTCTACCATCTTAAACCAATGTTTATCTTTTCACTATAGAGTTTCAAACATTCAGAAACACTCTTTTCTCTTCGTTTTTGATTTTTTTTTTGACTGCCTTGAAGATAAATTACTTTAATCTGTAGACTAAGTTGCATTGATGTATTTATCTTTCTCAACACGTTTTGTCCTAAGGTCAGTACTTCTTTGGGAGATTTGATCTAAATAAATTATAAATGTATATCAAAATCTATTTGCTATTAGTGTAAACACATTTAAAAATTCCCATTATTGCTCTGAAAGAAACAAAGATGAATTGCATTCTATAGTTCAAATTTCAAATGTGTGTGTGTTTACTTGTCTATGTGTCTATGTCTAAATGTCGAGGTCAATATTTCTATAAATTTCTAAGGTTGGTTCATTTTGTAGTGCTGACAAATGCTCCTTGGAATTAGGATGTATAGAAGATCAAAGATTAAATTGCAATTTTTTTTCCAAAGTGACAATGAGCCTAATTCACTGTCAGTTAATGCCAGGTGTTTCTCCCCCTAGTATTAAGTTCTTCAAAACAGTGGCTGCATAGGACACCATTCACAGAGGCTTAACGCTGGGGAGAAAATGATTACATTAAATCGAATGATATGAATAATTCATGACATCACATTTTGTAATCCTGGTGTTAAGCATAAAACCAGTGGTTTATTTTTCAGCAAAATGTTTTTGTATCATTTTAGATAGTGCATAATGCAAAACAATAACTGCATACATAATGCAAGAAGGACGGTAGTGAATAGGGTCCTTAATAGTGCTTGCAGCATCATCTGGGGTGTGATCACAATAAACACATTTTGAGCCAATGCCCATGGGTGCCCAACGCTTGCTGGAATCTTCTGAGTCCAATAGAGTAGCTGCCTTTTAATTTGTTTTTGAATATTACACCTGACCTTTACCATGGATCTGAAAGTCAGTCCTTGTATATTGCTAAGCCTACAAATCCTTTTGTCCCCTTTCCTTGCAATTGACTAAGAGGGCAATTCTATTGGGGGTAAATAGCTGATTTTTAAAATGACATGTGCTTTTCCAATATAGAGTTGGAAATACTAGGAAAATCCAAGAAGTCTGAACTTATATTCTTTGATAAAGAACTTAAATATTCCAGGGTAAAATACCACTTATTTAGCAATTCAGCCAGGTACCTCTTAGGGATGTCATTTATATCTCTGAAACTAAATAAATGGTTCATTGTCTTATTTGAATCTTCTCCCTATTTTGTAGCAAAAACATCTTTTCTTTATAATTATCAAAGGACATCGAAGGTGGCCTTGCAACCGTCGTGAAGCAGTTTCTGGGTCATCTACACTGTAGCAATACTCTAACACGAGTCTGATTATTCTGCTGCATTTCAGGCTGAAATAATTGTGTACCTGGACCATCTGCGGCTGCTTTTTCCAGCACCTTCCTGTGGACAGCTCCAGGGCACTCTCTGGAAGCCAGAACGGACTCCTGCTGATTCGCCCACATATATTTGTCTTGAGTAAAAGAATAGCGTACGCCAGTGGATTTCAAAGCTTTTCACAAAACATCTCCACATCTGAAGTCTCAAGTTTATGTCAAGCATTCGTATTACTTACAACTAATTAACTATCCTATCCTTGATTCACAACATGAACACATCTGCTGATAATGATATAACCTGTATTATTATTTATTTGAAACAATACATTAGTAATTAATGGCTGGTCAGTAACCTTGAAACCCTGACCTATTTATAATAAATATCAATTATCACGTGTATAGAAAAGAGTTTACTTTTAAACATTTCTTCACAAAAGAATAATTTGGAAGCGCGTTTTATTTTGTTTCAATATATTTATTTACTATGATACCCAGAATATTGTTTAAATTCCTATTTTTAAGATTTCAAGCAGACTGCCAAATGAGTAGATTATGATAATGCTGTTAGGAAAAAAATTAAGAGATGTAACATTTAGAAGTAAACTATTATGTTTTGTTGAGAAGGTTTAATGGAAAAAAAAAAAAACCCAACTTGATGACCCAATTAAAAGGAGCAGAAATGAGAATGTTGCATTGGATTTGAAAATAGAAATGCTAGGATGCATGGTAATGGTGGCTTGAGATCTGTTCTTCTTCTGCGAAGGAGATTTAAATGACCTAGATTGAGCTGAAAGCAGAAATCGAACTCTGTAAAGGATATTCTTCCAAGGAGTGCAAATCCTGTGTAAAGATTCAGAAGTCCTATATTTAAGATTATGCCACAGTTGGATAGTGACAAAAGTTGGTTTCATTTCTCACCCCCTTCTTATTTCTACCATCCTCTCTAAGGTTACCAAGCTTTGATGACGGATTGGTGGTGATGATATAATCACTTGATCACTGGAGACCAGCCCATCCTGCCTCTGCCTGTCCCAATGCCATAGCAAAGCTGCTCTATGAGAAGCCAAGGTCACCACCCACACAGCCTGTCCCCATTTCTTCTTGCCTGCTCTGTGAAATGGGAATAGAGACATAATATTGGGTTTCCCATGGAAAAATCAATGAAATAACACACAGGAGAATATTGTTCAATAAGTCACTATGGAAATCATTATTTTTAGCTATTTAAAGAATGTCTTTTTGTCAGTTAACAGATTATTAAAGATATACTTAAAATATTAAATTTATTCAAAAAGCAAAAAAGAAAAAACAACCCAAAGTATGAAGAGGTCAATCTATATCTTTAAGCGATCTTTTAAGGAAGCCAAATCAGCAATGTGGGCTTTCATGTGTGTCTTGCTTTCTCACACTTAAATGCATAACCTTGAAAGTAATAAAATTTGCTGAGTTGGCTATTTCCCTGCCTACCCCAAACATATGTCAATGGAGCAACAGAGAATTAGCTGTACAGAAAGAAGGATAGTTTCGTGGAAGCTTGTTCAATAATTAATCCGCTGAGTAACTGTATGAATATTTGATAAATATTTAGTTAACTATGTGTATCATGCAGCACTGGTTGCATACCAAAGAATTTGCAAAGAAAAAAAAACTGCCAGTCATAGGCATCAAAGACCTAGAGATTTAAAGTTCACAAGTCAGACATGTGTAAATTATTCCATATAATATGAATCCAGAAGTATAAATCCATGACTATCCACACGATGTTATTCCTGGAGAGTGATAGGAGGTCATTACCTTGTTCTCCACAGTTCTTTTCAAGTGTATTTGGCATCACATTTTAATTTAATAGCTGCTCTCCTGCTCACATGTGTGAGGTAAAATATTCTGATTCATACATGAAATAGAATTAGAAAATAACGACCTTGTGTCGTCTTGAAATTCATCCTCGGAAAGCGTTGGTGGCTGATCCGCTGCTACATGCTGAATAAAACTGGAATTTGCTTCAGCATCTAGACACGGGGCATTTGAATTCTACTTGATAAACATTTACTAATTCCCTAGGATGTTCAATGCGCTGTGCACGAAGAGAAGAGAAGCTAATGTGTGTGAATCTTCTGAGGGCAGAACACGTAAAAATTAAATCTGAGTAGCAAAAATAAGTAAATGAAAATAAGAGGATCTCTGATTTCTGGAAAGATTGTATTTTGTAGTTAGAATTTAAAACTTTCAGTTTTCTGATCTAATCACTCAAAAATTGCTTCCTAACATGAATTCTTAGTGAAATTCTCACAAATTCTTAAAAATCTCTCTAGAGAGTTTGCGAACTCCTTGTGTAGTAGTACATGCGGCACCCTCTTCAGTTGGGTCCAGGTCCGGGGCTTTCATGGACGTGACTGTAAATAGTTACAGACAGAAGGTGGGAGTGGCCGCTCTTCTTGGCACCCCCTGCTGGCCAGAGTAGCACTAATGATGGCTCCAGAGAGGCCTCATGTTCTCTCTTCCAGCCCATATGAACCGTTGCCATGGCAGCCACAGCAATAAAAAGGAAGGGAGCCCAGAGGCTGCCGCTTGTGGAAGAAAGAAATGACCCCAAATGAAGCACTGGAATGGAATGCCTCTAGGCTTTCCCCTCTAACACAAAAGACTGATCTTGCAGGGAACTGTTCTATCTGGATATATTCACAGGAACTATGTCTTCCTTAATTATGGTTCTTTGTCCATAGCACTGTACTTCAGTTCTCTACTTCCCCGTATACTCCTTTATTTCACATAGCCAAAAGAGTGAAAATAGACTGAACAAGGGCAAACAAAGAGTCAGTAAGGAATCCTTCTTACAGTAATAGAAGCAGTTTGTGGATCGAAAAACTTGATATTGTTAAGATGGCAATGCTTCTCCAGTCGATCTACAGATGCAGTGTAGTCCCTATCAGAATCCCATCCAGCTTCTTTGTAGAAATCGATGAGCTGCATCTAAAATTCATTATATATAAAATTCATACTGAATTGCAAGGGATTCAAAATAGCCAAAACAAGCATGAAAAAGAAAAACAGACTTGGAGGACTCACACTTCCTGTCTTCAAAACTTAACTGCAAAGCAACGGGAATCAAGACACTGTGTATTGGCACAAGGGTAGACATGTAGATTGATGGAAAGAATGGAAAGCCCAGAAATAAACGCACATGTCCTTGGTCAACTGATTTAACAAGGGCTCCAAAACCATTGAATGGGCAAGAAATGGTCTTTTGAACAAATGAAAAAAAATAAAGTTGGACCCTTACCTCACACCATATGCAAAAAACAATTCATAATAGATAAAGCACTCAGACGTAAGAGCTAAAACTATAAAACTCTTAGAATAAAGTATAGAAGTAAAATTCTTGACCTTAGATTTTGGTAGTGAACACATACATGACCCTAAAAGCATGAGCAACAAAAGAAAAGCAGATAAACTGGACAACATCCAAATTAAAAACATTTGTGCTTCAAAGTACGCTACCAACAAAATGAAAAGACAACCCCTAAAATTGAGAAAATATTAATTAGATGTGTAATATTAGACTTATACAAAAATATATAAAGAATTCTTACAACTCAATAATAAAGAGACAAATAACCAATTAATATGGGCGAAGGATCTGAATAGACATTTCTTCCATGAAGATATAAAACTGGCCAATAAGCACATGAGACGATGCCTGACAGCATTAGTAACCAGGGAAATGCAAATCAACACCCTAATGAGATATCACTTTGCAGCGAGTAGGATGGCAGCAATAAAAAAAAGTCAGATACGTGTTGGCAAGGATGCATACAAATCAGAACCTTCACACACTACTTGTGGAAATGTAAAATGATACAGTCACATTGGAAAACACCATGGTGATTTCTTACATGATTAATATAGAGTTATCATGTGACCCAGAAATTTCACTCCAAGGTATGCTCCCAAGAGACATGAAAACATATGTCTGCACAAAACTTGCATGCACATGTTTATGGCAACATATTCAGAATAGTTAAAGGTAGAAACAACCCAAATGTCCATCAACTAATGAATGAATAAACAAAACATAAAAAGGAATGGGGAACTGGCACATCCTACAGCATAAATGAACCTTGAAGACATAGTGCTAAGTGAAAGAAGCCAGTCATCAAATGCTACATATTAGAAGAATGCACTTAAACAAAAAGTCCAGAATAAGTGACCATGGAGATACAAAATTTAGCAGTTGCTTTAGGGCTGGGGGGTGGAGGATAGACAGGTAATTTTAAGTTTCCTTTTTTTTCTAATATAGATTACACTGTGTGTTCACCATCCAAAGTCAGATTTTCTTCCATCACCAAGCATCTGACCCCTTTTATCCCATCTACCTCGCCACCCACGCAGTTTCTTTTGAGATGATGAAAATGTTCTAAAATTGTGGTGATGTTTGCACATATCTGTGAATATGCTAAACGCCATCGAAATGTACTTTTTAAATGTGTGAAGTATGTGGTATTTAAATTATATCTCAATAAAGCAGTTAAAAAATGAAACTACTTTTACAATATTAGAATCAGTTTACATGAATAGAGGCATAACTCTCACCCAAGGTGTGCTTTGCATTTCTGTAACCTTCTGCAGGCCTCTTCTTTGGAGGCGCTTTGTTTTAGGGGCAGCTGCTTCCCCACTACTACCCATCAGAGAGGCTGAAATCCTTAGTCTTTTTTGATGTTTCCAGATGCATAGAGCTCTCATTGGCATTTGACCTCTATTTGTGGAAAAACTCCTGGTTTCCCTGATTTGAAATCTGTGCTTTCCAAGAAAACATTTGGTTTATTTAATAAACTAACCTGAATGAACCAATGAGAAAAGGCTAAAGCTACGTACGGTTCATGTCACCTCCTAAATGCAGCACATTTTAAATATGGCTTCTAAAGACTATATGACTAGAGCCCAGAAGTTGTCGCCTGTGCCTACCTCTAAAGAGACAAGAAGAGCTGAGAATACACTTTCCAAGTCTCCCTGACAGCTAGGGACACTCACGTGACACAGTTTATGTGAGATGTAAGCTGAAGTGAACTGGGGAATCAGGGTATGCTTTGTCTTCCTGAACGAAGGGGCGCACGCATGGTGTATTCTTTCTTCTATCCTGCCTTGAATGTAGATGTGAGTGATGGCCCTGCAGCATCCATCTTGTCACCATCTTGCCACTCTGCTCATGAGAATTACAGAGATACTGACTCTGACATCTGTGAACCACTGAACCAATGTTAATAGCCACCTGTCTTCAGATTTCTTGGTAGGAAAGAACTGATTTGCTTAAGCTCCTCTTAATCAGGTGTTCTGTAACTGGCAGGTGATAATAATCCTTACTGAAGAGTCATCTTTTTATATGTGATGTCTATTTTGATAGACGAGTGGAATTTCAGGGTTTATGTTGGAAGGAGAATTAGAATAGACAAAATAGTAGAAAAATGTTTGGAGGCAGATAGAGTCATATACACAATCCATAATGAAATGCACTTTATATTCACATAAAGTATAATTCTAGACAACCCTAGGGTGTAAGGAGTAAAAAGAGAACTGAACCTAGAGGTAAAAGGCTGGATTCAAATCCTGACTCTTCTTATTAGCCTGTGTTACTTCTTCCTTGCTATAACCCTAGGCCTTAGAAAATAGAGCTTGAAGAATTGTGGATACTTGGTAAATAATTTTCTAAGAATAATGAATGTGTATAATAGATATGTGTGTAACACAACTTAGATTTAAAAGAAAAGACGTGTTACACATACCAATCATAGAGTCACAAACCCTCCGCTAAAAAGGACAATTACAGATAAGAAAACCAAGAATCGGAAAATATAGGATCACTAAAGCATAACTTTTGCTCTTATTGTCCAGTGCAAACCCTAATATAAAAGTAGACTGACTTTGAGGAAGTCAGGGAGAAACAGAGGGATGAAAGATGACTGAATTATGGCAGCTTGACGGGGGAGAGAAGTTCTCCATGGTGAATCACCCAGGAGATGGTCCAGTACACAGGCATCCTGATTTAATCGGTGGGTGATGAGGCTAAGGCATTGATACGTTTTGAAACTTCTCTGTGTTATTCTGATGTGCAACCAAGTTTGAGTGTGAATAGCAGAGGAGAAAATTACAGAATTGGGACAAGATGTGGCTATATTTGATTTGTGATAGTTCATTTATTGACTTAGTCACCTTGAGCAGTTACTTACTGTCTCTTAGCTTCAGTTTTCTCACCTGTAAAATGTGGATGATACTTGCTTTGTAAATATGTGAAGATTAAATGAGATGACATAGATACCATTCTGAAAACAGTGGTCATTTAATATGTGGGAACTGGTGTGGGACATTCAGTGTGTTCCCTGCTTATGCTCTGTTGCAGGTCATAAGAAAACTTACAACCATTGTGATTGATGAGAGAGGGAAGTAATGGGCCTAGAGTGTTTCTCTCTGGTTTTTGTGGCACAATGCATTATTATGAGTAGCGTCTTTGTTTATGCAATCCTCGATTTTTAATTTTTTCTTTTCCTTTGTTGGAAATACAGAGTTCTTTCAATAAGCTAATATGAAAAAGAATGGAGGAATAATCTGAGGTCAGTTGCATGTCATCTTGAGTCACCCTGGTGAGAAGATGGTCATTTTTAGTTCTAAGAAAAAAGCACAGATTTTATTTTCATTTTTTTCAAGTTTCCAAGTCCTAGAATTCCATTAAAAATTTCCCACTAATAACTGATGTAGTGCCTGGCATGTAATCAGTGCTCAAGAACTATATTTTTAATCGAATCGAGTTTTAAGATGGCCCCTTTCTTTTCTTCTTTTTCTGACAGTGTTTGCCTCACTGTTTCTACCTGGTGGCCTTCTAAGATTTGCAGATGAAAACTTTATTTGGCAATAAAAATCCTAGTAACTTTTGTTCACATTAGCAATACTACATCTCTGACCCTTCTCTCTTCAATATTAGTTTTACTTGTTGGCCTCATTCATAGGTTCTTTAAAATCAGGCTGACTCACCCATTTTTTTCCTAGTCTGAGACCATCTGGCATGTAGTCCTTCTTCTCTACTTATATTTGTGTGTGTGTGTGTGTGTGTGTGTGTGTGTGTGTGTGTGTGGTCTCCAACCTCAAAATACCTCTGGGATTATCACCTATTTTCTCTTCTCTCCTTTTTAGAAGAAGAGCCACCCACCCCCCTCCCGCCCCGCCACCCACCACCCCTGCATTCTAGGTGTAAAGTCCTCCTGGATTCTCTCAACTTTACCTGCTCTGCCTTCACTTCTGGGAGCATCAGCTAATGCTTCTCATAGTTGAACATTTAATCTGTCCTTTCTCATTGCTGTCTTCTCTTGTGACTTCAGATGTACTCTGTTTTCTCTTACACACAAACAAGTCCAACATCACTAAAACTTCTTTCGCCCTGGAAATACAATACTCACCTTAGGCTATTTATCTGTTTTTCTCTCTTTTTGACATCCTATTGTCTTTGTTCTCTTTTCACTTTTGTGACTGTTCCTGTTTTTCTTATTTTACTTCTTTCTTTGTCCATCGATGGATGAAAATTGTAAGATTTAGTTCTTATTTACTTACTTTTATCTCTCCACATCTTCTTGTAGGTTTTATTCATTTCCACATGTCAAAATCATATCACATGTATAGCTTAATTCTTCTTATTTGTTCATGCTCGTTTACCTACTTGCTCTTTTGAAATACAAAATGATAATTGTATGTGTGACCATGAGAAAAATTAATGACTTCTCTTTTAAGATAATTTTCTGAGCTTTAGTCCTATTGCCTGCTGAACTTCATCACAGCCTCCAACAGTACATCAACAATTAAGCTAGTTCTCATCCCCCAAAAACCAGTTTCCGCCAATGTATCATTAGCCCCTTCGTGACTTCGACTTGGTTACTTGAACTCACCCCGTAGCTCTTTCTCTCCTCACAGAATGTATTCATCTTTTCCTCTCTCATGGTGCTTGTTTCTTTTTCCTCTCCCTATGGACACTCTAGTATAAAACTCCTGTCTGTAGTAGTATGAGAGTCTCAACTGGCAGTTTTAGTCATCTGGCATGTGATTTCCAACTTAGTTTTTCCTCGAAACACAAGCTGCATCTTTTATTCAAAAGTATTGTTACTGCCTTTCTATTACAATACAGTAAACCTCAAACCCCTCAACCAACCAGTCAATACTCTGTCGTCGCCCTACTTTTTTTTCCATCTACATAAACTACCCACTTCAGGTGATCATAATTTCCAGACTTATCAAATATATTTCTACATCACCCTTTCATAAGCTAAACCTACCCTTCCTTGTAGTCCATGTTCAAGTTCTTGATAGTCCCAGCCCTCACTAAGCATCCAACCCTTACTCAAGGCACAGAGCTGGTTTTCAGTAAGCACCTTGTATATTAAATGACTTAGAATATGTGCACTGCCTCTGAAACAGAATGGAAGCCACTTACTGGTGAGGAACACATGCGCCCATAGATACAATAGACGGAATCTCCAAAGTCTTCTTCTATTAGCCAGACAGTGAGACTCAAACAAACATTTGTCAATTGGTGATTTTTCAGTTTTGAACTCCAAGTAGCATTAAAAAGGAAACATAAATTGTGAGCATTGCTGATTAGCCTCTTGAAATGACTGTTTTCCAGAGTGAATAATAATGAGTGTTTTGATGATGCAAATGATAAAGTAAAAGACAGAATGGAAGAGAGAGAGCTAGAGAGAGAGAGAAAGAGAGGGAGAGCAAATAGGAGAGAGAGAGAGAGAGAGAGAGAGAGAGGAAATAGGAGAGAGGGAGAGAAAGAGAGAGAGAGAAAGAAGGAGAGAGAGAACTGAATTCTTTCTTTATATGCTTACATAAGAGAGACTGAAGTATTTGAATTGTTTGTGTTCCTCAAACATAAGCAATATAATATTTTACTGAAATAACACATAGGGCCTGAGAAAAATAAACACATGAAAATACTTTGATCTCCTTTTGTACAGCGATCACATTTTACCTACTGCAGGAATGACCCCTTTATTTCTTTATTTTTATAGTCAATCTTGCCCAGAATCTTAGTTCTAGCCTAGGCCTGGCAACTGCCAGTTAAAAGGCACATGCTCGCCTCTGTTAACTGAACATGGAAGAAAATCGGCAAAGAGGGTATCAGAAGGAATAAAGTAGGTGAATACTTTTTGCTTGTGGCAGCTGCTTAGCTGAGTCTCTCCTTGTCTTCTTTCTCTTCCTACACTTTTCTCCCCAGAATATGTTTTTTTTTTTTTTTTTTTTCAGGTGGATCAGAGTCCATTTTCTCTTATCGGGCTCCACTCTCTTACATTTACTGGTTATTTTCTAATCTCAGAGCCTGCCATCTAGTTCCTTTTCTGATTTCTCATAATTAAACTGGAATAAGATCCACTGCCCAAGGGTCCCTGAATAAAAACCCACAGAAGCAACGTTATCTTCTCACTTCACCCTTGACTCTCCAAGGCGGGGAGGCTGGCCCAGCCCTTCTGTCAAGGGCCTGGCAGGTGCTGTCCTGGGCAACTGACTCTTGGGGCTGGGAACAATGCCTGAGGCCCCCTGTGCGGGTCTGTGAGCCTGTCTTCCCCACTGGCTAGCCTTCTCAAAAGGAACCTGTTCCGTGCTGAAGGAAATCACAAAACACTAATGTCTTTTCACTTTTCTTTTTAAGCGTCAAAACCCAGAAATTTACATTCTCTAGTTGACTAGACATTTTCCTCAATGGCAAAGTAGTGCAAATAAATATGAATCCTAAAACATTTCAGTTTGATGGATGGTGATGGTACAGCTCCTGGATTTTTGTCACTGGGAGCTGCTTTTATTGGCTCTCTCTTCTGGGATTTTAACATCCAACCATGAATTATAAGTCATCTTTCTCCTTATCACCCAAAAAGAAAATTTGAGCACTTTATGCTCACTGGGGAGGGGGGTGAAATATAATTAATTCATGATTTTACTATACAGGGACCTAACTAGATTCTAGCTCTAGGAAATAAATGACATCCCAGGTGGTAATATGCTTGCTGCTTGAATGACTTACTTTCTCTGCTTTCTTTGCCTAATCGCCCTCATGACCTCGGTATCTGACCCCCATCTCACCTGCCCCCCACACCCCCAGAATTCACTTACTTAACAGGGATCTTTAGGTATTCTCAAAAATCACACACCAAGTTACACTTGCTTTCAGAAGCTTTTATTGTTGCTGTTAAGGCTTATTAATCAAGTGTATGAAATCTTGGCCCCAGTGTAATTATTCTTATATTGTCCTTTGACTCATTTAGAAATATTAATGTATTTTCTTCATAGTTACAGGTTTTGTTAAATTTTACTGACATATATATATTCGCTTAGTCCAACACGTATGAAGATGCTCTATAGATTTTTGGAGGGCGCTAGTGATTTGGGTGGGGTAACTGATAATCAGATGAATGAAAGTATAAACAAGACGCAAAATAAGATGTTTGTTATTAAAGGTTAGTTTATTTTTTATGGGTAAGTAAAAAAAATATGCAGATATGTCTCAGTTATTCTGGATAACCCATACCTGGTTATGGGGAGAAGACTAATTTTAATGTAAACTAAATACATTAATTTCAGGCTACATACACATATGCAGTAATATATGCATATACTAAAGAATGGAGTATTTTAACCATCTGATTTAATTTATTTTTAATCTACTTTTAGTTTTTTATTTAGTGGTAAATCTACCTTTCTCTGATGCTAATGTTGAGGTAAGAGTTGGAAACAAAAGGCTTTCATCGATTCTCTGTTTTTTAAAAGAGTTCGAACTTCAACATGCAAACGTCCATATCTTTTGTTGCTTATACAATCTGACTTATTCCTAGTTGGCGGGAACTGCAATGGACATGGGTGGTTTGGGCTTGTGCTATGGAGAAAATGGTTTCCTAAACATGTGTCGTTGCTTTTAAACGTGGGGATACATTTGAAATTCTGTGGCTTTTCCCTCTCCCCCCACCTCGGAGAGCAAAATGCACTTAGCTTTGAGTTGAAGAAAGCTGCAGCTGAAGCAAGCACCTCCTGGATCACACAGGCATTAACATACACGGTCATTGTCTCCGCTGCTTCCCACTGCAGCTTTATGTAATAAAACAAGCCGCGTCAAATAGGCAAGGCTGTAATATGAGGTAAAATCTAATTTCAGTTTGGTTATCATATAGTGTTCATTTCCCTAAGGGAGGGGAAAAAATTAAATTTGTAAGCTTAAGATTCCAGCTGAAGTAGTAGAAGGTATGAAAGGCTTCCCTTTGCCTTTTATTATTCACTTTATGAATTAGCCTTAGTTTACTTGTTTCCATCGGTGTAGACATATTTCTGAATACTATTAGCATAGCAATCAGGGCTGTTCTCAGGTTATTGAATGGTGTGTTGACTTCCGAAATAAATAGATATGCAGTGTGAAGGGCGAGCTGTCACTTTAGGAGAGCTTTCCTGATCTAAATTAAAAGGCACTTCTAATTGAAAACTATAATAGCAGGAGGGTTAGAGAGACAATGAAACTGCTCCGTCCCTTTCAATTTTCGCAGGATTCTGTTAGTGAATATAGGAGAAAAAGTAAAATGAAAATATTAAATTACAAATTGCAATTTAAGTAGCAATATTAAATTATACCTAAATGGCCATATTGCTGAGAAGCAATTTTAGAGGCTTGATTTAAAGACTCTCAGTGCATTTGAGTTTTCGCTATTATGTTCTGATTTATCTGTTTTATCACTTAATATATAATTTTATGTTTACACCAGCCAATGTATCTTTATCTATAAAAGAAGAAATTGGTCCTGAAAGACTTTCGATTTTGCACTTTGTGCTCCCAGATCAGTGTGTGTTGCTTTAGAGTTTGTGTGTCTTTCATCATCCCTGAGGGGTACCATCAGGGAGAGAGAACCTCAAAGTCAGAACAATTGTACAAAATCTGAGATAACCATTCATGAGTTGTCCAAGTAAAGTGTTTTCAGAAATTAATAACCACCATCCAATTGTGAATTTAAGTAATAAATGAAATTATTAGCTATTTCAGTTACCTGAATAGCTATCAGCTGTCTGAGTCTATATATTCTAGTCCTTTAAGGGTTAACAATTGAGGCCTGTCTATAGCTCATTTCTATAGTAACAGCAAGACTGAGACTTTTTATGGGCACCTAATAATTAGAAAGTGCTAGAAGGTATAACAATATAATGAATCAAAACTGATAGACTTGTGGGTTTCCATAGAAACATGTATAATTATGATAATCGGTCCCTGGCGTACCCTCAGAATCGTATACATTCAGTTAAATGCAATAAACATTAGGCACTATTTAGTGAGCTGCAGTGCAGATTAACGGTGAGAGATACAGGGAAGCTATGAATAAAATTGCTGTACAGTTTATCTCAAACTAATTTCCCAGATTGCTTTAATGGATGTAGTGTGTGGATGTGAGAAATTGGAAGTGTGTTTTTGCAAGTGGTAAAGCTAACAAAGATAATATTTCATAAAGTGGCCGACTGATTATTAATTTCAGGGTAGCTCAGAATGGGCCACCGCCCGTTTTCTGGCGTGGGGTCCCAGAGCCCTCAGAGCAAATGGCGGATGGGGCCTCCCTTTGGTGATTTATTTCCCAAGTAAATTATAAATGCTTTTGTGATCGTCCATGTTTCTTTAACCTTTTCCTTCCTCATTTTGGAGACACTTTTCACAGCCCCGGTATGGGGAGAGGAAATCCCTTAAGTGAATGTTCTTAGCACTGATCCAGGAAAAGGTAACAATTCTTTCTGGCTCTTTCGAGCATCTAGCTTTCATTTTCCCTTCAGCTTCTAGATTTCAAATGTACTGAGCCTTAACACCAGGCTAGGACCATGACACAGGCAGCATTCTGTTGTAAGATGGGGCAGACAATTGTATATGTTCTGGGTGTGTGTATAGGTGGGGGAGGCAGTGTCACAGGATGCTAAGTATTATTTTATTGGAATTTCTCCTGTTTTCTGTCTGAGAACGTAACGAATGCACCACTCTGTAAAATCACAGACTGTTCTTCTGGGGAATGAAGGGACTGGGTGAGGTGAGATGGGACAGGACTGCAGAGACCGTTTTAACTCGGAGTGTGTGTGTGTGTGTGTGTGTGTGTGTGTGTGTGTGTGTGTACGTGCGCACACGCATTCCTGCCCATGAGGGTCTAGATCGTCCATCAGTGTTGTTTTCCACTGCCAATGCTCATGATAACCTCTCAAGCGCATTTCACAAGAAGAACATGAGTTTCCCCTGAAGTCGTTGGGATGAGAGTGGAGAGGTGCACGTGTGACATCTGAGAGCCCTTAGTTAGGAGTCACGCTTCAGGAAGAAACTACACAAATGTGCTGCATTATCTTTCAAAAATAAAATAAATGAAAGACTTTGGGGAGAGAAATAGTTTTCTCAGCCAGCTTCAGAGCTCCTCTTAGACGTGACAGTTTAGCTGGGTAGGTCTTCTCTTCTGACTTAGTGCTGCCACAGTGTTCCTCTTGGGGTCCTTTTAGAGTCTCACAGCGTAGATCCAGCCTTTTTTTCTCGACTTTGTGATTGCGTTACTTCTCATACAGCAGTGGTGCTCTACAAAAGACTCTAGTTCCTGCCTAGCAGGGGTTGCAGCGTGGAGGGCTTGGGGGAGGGAGGGTGGCCATGTTCTCTCTACAAGCATCACCTTGCACCTGTGTTCCTAGAATTCCTTGTCTTCCAAAGACCCATGGAAAACTTTCTCATTCCTCTCTCTCTCTCATCTATGGCAAAAATATATATATTAATAGGTTGATAAACAAAAACATGATATACAGACTTTATTAAGTTCATTTCACGTAGTCTATCTTTTATTTTAATCAGACTTCAGCATTCTTTTTTCTTCACAATTCAATCCAGTGACATTTGACATATACCATTTATCTCAACACTTACGGTATCAGTCCACAGTGTCTAAACATTTTTGTAGTTTGTTTTATATACACATATGTGAATATATTAATGAATTATTCAATAAGTAGCCAAGATCCACCTAACAAGCACATACGCATATTTGCACATAACACACCTAAACATTCATGACATTATATTTGTGAGTTTGTACATGTGTGAATGACAACTCAGTCTCAGATTATTGTTTTAACAAGATTCCCACAGTACTTGTTATGGTAAATTATAAATGTATGGTTATGGTATTTTTGTCTCCACAAAAAAGCACTATTTTCACTATACAAAAATAAGAAACAATACCTTTCTTCCATCAGAAGACATACTCATGTGTGTGTGTATGTGAGAATATATATATATATATATATATATATATATATTAAGAAGCTCATATTAACATATTTAACAAATATTGATTAAAGGGTGATTTTATTCAAGGCACTATTTCTCTTATATGGAGCTCTAAAAGAATTTATTATACTACCTATTCATGTACATCTTTATTTACAAATAGTTGGTTGTATTCTTTCCAACTCTTTTAGTAAGAAATGCTGGAAATAACTGTAAATAAAGCAAATTTATAAGCCATTTATTCTTTATTTCAATAAGTATATATAGTGCCCACCATGTGATAGAAATATTTCTCACTGGTGGAGATTCAGCAATGAACAAAGTTCTTGCCCTCTCATAGCTGGTATTCTAATGGCAGAAAGTAGAAAACAAATAAGCAAATATATATCAAGTGATGACAAATGCTATTAAGTAAAATAAAACAGGGAAAACTGTGAAGAAAACATAAATGCTAAGGGATTACTTTAATTTTGTCTGATAAAACTAAAAATTAAGAAATGCCCAAATTCTAAAGAATATTATATACAGATACCCAAATGTTAATATTTATAGCAGACTATTTTTTAAAGGAAGAAGCAAAACTAATATTTGTTAACTATCTAGTAGGCGCTTGGTACCATGTTAAGCTGTTTTTCACCCCTCAGTGAATCATTCACTGCTTCCACCTGCCCTAAGAGGTAGGCAAGGACTATTATCTCTATTTTACAAGGATGGAAGGTGAAATTCTGTTGCTAGCGCATGGTCACACAGCTGATATGCGGAGATTTAAAACCAGCTCATGTCATTTCAAAGCTCATGCACCATTATCAGCACCATACTTTTATATATTAAGAACAAAGAATAATTTGCAACTTCAGCACCATACAGAAGTATATCTAGCTTTCTTTATTCTTTTTGTAACTCAAGAATTCTGTTTCTCTAAAAGAGGAAGGGAATAATGACTGGCTGGACACACCCTAACCCAACCACACACTGTTTGACTGAAGGGCTGTTCTCTCTCACTGTACCACACACGCCTATTATTCTAAGCTTTCTTATTCAGACCCTTAGAGATTTATAAGGTAGAAACACTTCCACATGACTAAATCTCTGCTGCTTATTTTTAGTTGAGTACTTTCTGTGAGAGTGCTTTTACATTTTTCTCTCACACTGCATATTATGCCTTTAAAGCAAAATTGTCTCTGTCCTATAAAGCACTTTGAAGACTTTTAGAGTATTGTGTATTTGAGGGTCCTACTTCAATTATTTTGATTGAATTTACCAATCATTTTGATCAAAGAAAAGGCATCTGATATTGTCTAAACTTGTTTACTGATCGTTTGGTTTAGTTGGATGGCCAGTGTTAGCAATATTGCCCATCAGGGTTTCTGTGGAGAAGAGCCTGGGGTTTGTCTGTTCATCAGGTTTTGGAATGGAGAGATGGTACTTTGCCTCAACATTATAGATTGATCAACATTTTTTTTCCAAACATGAAGCTACATGTGCATTTAAAATGAAAAAAGCAATTTTACTGTACATGTATATACAGCACATATCCGCAGAGTAATGCTTACTACTGGGACTTTAGCAAATAATCAACTCAGGACCATTTGATAATACTGTTAGTTTGAATTAATTAAAAATATTAAACGGTTTAATGGAAAAATGCAACCAAACACAAGTTTTGTATTGTACGCTAATATAAACATGCACACATCCTCTTTCTTTTGGGTTTTATCTAATCATCACTAGTGACCAGTTTGAAGATATGTTTAAAATGAACTAATGTTTTAATAGACTTGATTAAGTAAATGGTTAAGTTTGATGCTTTGACCACCTAGATGCTTTAGAAAAGTCTAAACTCTATAAGAACGAGCAGCTTCGATGTACATGATAGAATAGGTCTTATTCTAGAAAATACTCCTAACATGGATTTCCTGCTTTTCATTTTAATTCTTCCCTAAATGGAGAAGTGAGGGAAAAAGGATTTCTGCTTTGTTTTGCTTGTGATTTCCTCTCTTATGAAAGTCACACTTATATCTATTTATTTTTCCACTTACAAAACTTGGAAACAGAAAGCTATTTTATAAAGTTACTGTAAGTAGCACTTAATTCCAATGATCAGTACAAGTCTGCATATGGACATTTGTAAAATGATGTTTGATTATAAAATACCAAGGATTCTTCCTACTGTCTTTGGTAATTTGTTAAATAAGTGCTGCTGTGTAGGAGAGGGGGTCTAATACAGACCTTTCTCTTTGGGTCAAGGTTGGCTACTATGGCTGAAAACTGCTATTTTGTCAGGCTTCTTTGGTAAGTTCTAACAAGTTAGAACAAGTTAACAAGTTGGCTAACAAGTCAGTCAATGGCAGCTCGGCAGGTTTAGTATTGTTGATGCTGAGTTAGATGTAAGCCACATAGCAGATCTCTTGGTTTTCTAGTTGCAGACTGGTTAGTTATCCTATCACATACCACTCCCAATCACACACACAACCCTCAATTTAAAAAAAATTGTTTTATTAAAAAAAGTGGCAGGAAATGGCCATTCATATAACTCAACTATCCTACAATATGTTGGCTAAATGATGGTACAGCTATTCAGTGGGATGTTATTCAGCCATTAAGAGACATGTTATAGAAACACAGTTGATGACTCAATCAGATGTATATGATGTGACCTCGCATAAAAAATGTAGGTTAAAATAGGAGGTAGAATATTAGCACATATATTTATAAATAAAAAAGAATCTGGACCAAGATACCCAAATATATGGATAGTAGAATTATGAGTGATTTTTCTTTTGAAACTGCCCCCATATTTTCTGAATTTCCTACAATAAGCATCAACTACATCTATATTAAAATAGTTTTAAAATCAAAACATTTTTACATTATAATATCATATATGCACATACATACATGTTCAAAAGAAGGTAAAATATTATATTAACAAAGATTATCTCTGGATTGTGAGATTATGTTTGGTTTCTTTATTCTTTTCTGTAATCTCTAGATTTTCTCCAACACATGACTTTTATAATCAGAATAAAAACATTGTTCAAAAAAGCAAAAGGAAAACAGCATATCTTCTAAAAGTAAGTAGAAGCCATTTTCTCAATAGATGTCCCAAAATATGATGGCCCCTCCTCAAGAGCCCCCAGTAGAAGACCGTGTGATATTCATGTATTGAATCATGTGTACCATTAGGTCACAAAGCAATTTTGTACAGTCCTCTAATCCTGTTGGCAATTGCATTTGTATGAATAGCTATTATTTCCTATTTCTTTATGTATTTATGTATTTATTTATTTATTTATTTATTTATTTGGCGAGGCGGCCCTTGGTTGACCTCATAGATTGCAAGGACTTCATCAGCATACAATCCCTTATTTTTTATTTTTATTTTTAAATGCCTATGGCACCTGGTCTTCCTAGGTGGTCTCCCATCCAAGTATTAACCAGGCCCGACCCTGCTTAGCTTCCGAGATAAGACGGGATCAGGCTTGTTCAGGGTGGCATGGCCGTAGACTATTCCCTATTTTTAAAAATCATGATATAGTAAGTTCATTTTTTCCAACAATGCCAGGACTGCCCTTCTCTGCTGCCGGAGGCTTTGGCTTTCTGGTGTGTGCCTTTGCTTCTCTTTCCCCTTCATCGGTGCCCTGGTCATCTTGGCAGGAGATTGTTTCTAGTCATAGCTGTTGATGTTAGATGGAGTTACTGATTCGAAGTGCTAGCTTTTCCAAAATACAAACTCCAGTTTCTCCTTTGTGCCATCGAAAGGTTATTTAAAAACCAGTACTCACCCCTCCACACACACACACACACACAAAGTAAAAATTTCAAATTAGCAGGCAGAGCCAACTGAAAAAAGAAGAAAGAAAAATAGGCCCAATTTTAGAGAGTCTGAGCAAGCCAGAGAAGGATTCCTTAACTAATCTCAGTATTCTGAACGTGGGAAGAACATTAGTCATTTTTTGGTTTCTCTTCAATTGTGCTATACAAATTCTTTATAAGCTGTTAGTGCACACAACTTAAAAAATAATCTTCCCCCCCTAAAATGTGCTTCTTTTACTTAAAAAAAAAAAATTCTCTTTGTTTTTTTCTAACATGATATGACAAAAGTCATATTTTTGCATTCCCCTTTTTTTACTGTAGCTTTTGATTGAAGTCATTTGTAAAAAAAGGAGAATGAGCCCCAAGAAGAAGTAGATGCCAAACGCCACAGCAAAGTCCCCATTCCTTTTGGCTTTTCAACTGATTTTTGTGAATATACTTCCTGCCTGTGCTCAGACCAGGGGCCATGTCTGCTTAACACAATCAAGACAGCAAACTGTACTATATTTAATTTCTTTGAAGTGTGGTAATTATTGCTAATTATCATCTTGCTTAGTAATTAACAACTGGTGGCTGTAAGCTAACTTCCTGCATCCCCAAGCCCTGTGGCTGCAGAGGAGTAGAAAGTGTGTTATTTGGTGGTTATTTCATATCTGAACACTAAGAAAGGCATTATTACACTGAGAGGGACTCGGAAAGAAACACAGTGAAAACTAGACTTCTGCTTTACGAAGTTATTTCTTGAGGTATTGATCTAAGAATTTATTTTGCATATTGACTAACTATGTAAAACTTCCTGAAAATTTTTCTCTTCCCGATTGTCTCTAATTAGTATTTTGTACTTTCAATTATCAAGCAATTTTAAACCTTCCCCCTTCCTTTCTTCATATTTTTATCAGTCTATGATTCCTTTTTATCTGTAAAGGAAGGATCTAGTGTTACTTCCTTAAGCAAGTCAAGTAACGTAATGCTACCGCCACTATTACTAGTAACAGTAACTGTGACAATAATAATAACAATAATCATTATGATGTGCCAGGCTCTGGTTTAAATTAAACATTCATTCAGTTCTTACATCAGATCTATAAGATAGATCCTGTTATTACCCCAATTTCCTACTGAGGACACTGAGAACCAGAAAAGGCAAAGGACAAAGCTAGCAAGAAGCAGAGCTGTGAGAGAAACCAGATTGTCAGGCCCTTGACTCAACACCTTTCATAATTCTATACCAGCTCTGAAGGTAAAAGTCTCAAATGTAGTGCCTTGTATAGAATTAGTGCTCAACAACTGTATGTTGGATAGAGTCCTTACCACTTGCAGCGATAAATTTTGGAAGTCCTTATGTGCATAGGTTTCGTGTTCTTATTTAGACATTTAAGTTTGGGGTGGTTTCTTCAGCTTCCATTTTTACCGACCGTAGTAAATAAGACATTCATTATTTACGGAAGTGTAGATTAGCTCCTTGTTTTCTATGTTGTAGAGTAAGAAACAGGAAGAGAAATAGATGACATTATATGTAGAAACATGTCCAATGACTTGCTTCATCAGTTCAGTTTATAAACATCTGTTAATTTTTAAAAATTAATCACTTGAGCAAGGAAATCATTATATCAGCAATGAAATCCTGGATGTTTCTCTTGAAATCCCTTCATGCTAAAGGCTCAAGAATGCTGGAGACTCATTCCTTCTGAAGCCAAGCCCGTCCCGCCTTGAACACCTCACTGAAGGAGGACCTGGAACGGCAGCTCTGCCATTGCCTATTGCTGCCACTTGGGTCACTTTTGTCGGGAGGCACCAGCCTCCTCTGCCAAGTTGCTTGTGATGCTCAAATCTCTGCCAGTGCTGTGAGAGTCCCCACATTCCTGCTCTCTCCACTTCACACTCACAGGCCTGGCCATCATTCCCCAAGCTCCAACTACTGTGCCAGTGTGACTGAGTCAGTAGAAGCTTCCAGAATTTGGCAAGCACAGTGGAAAACAAACAAACATACAAAAGATCCCTGTAATGAACTCTTAATCCCTTGTAGAGTAAGCAAGACATTAGCCTAGATACCTCCTTTCCTCAGGATAATTTAATTTGAACAGCATTATTGCTATTTCTTGCCATTGAACCCTAAGTGGAGCCTCCGCATCACCCCAGCGGCTTTCCTTATGTCTGAAGATGCCTTACAACCTTCTGTAAACTGATCATAGACCCCGGCTCTCTACATCAGGGGGAGAGAGAAAGGGAGGGAGGAAGTTTTTTGTGTCATGCCAAGAGCAAATTTTTGAACATTCTCATTTCATAGTTCTCTTAATTCCAAGAGTATCTCTTTGCCTCTTATATTTACATAATTAAGAAAAATATTGGAAAAAATGTCCCTAATAAGTCGGTTCCTAATGGTCAGGGACCTCCATTACTAAATCGAAGAGTACCTAACACTTCAACTCCCCGCCTTCTGTGGACTTCATTGGAATTCTGTTTGGATGAGATATCACTACCCCTGCCCCTTCGATAAAGTGTGAAATAGCTGGGAGAGCAATAAACAATAGGACTGCCCAGAGAGAGCGATAAGCAATAAACAATAGATGCACCGAAGACAAGTAAACTAACACATATGTCATCCCTGACCAGGGGCAGAGACGTTGTTGTAGGTAACTGACACGCATAGCAAGATGTCCTGCCCAGAGGTGAAGCTGCGTGTGTGCATGCAACGTGAACACACATGTATGTGCTTTTGCTATAGCCAGAAAGAGAAGTGGTTGGTATTGGGAGAAGGGCTGGTATAAGCATCCTGGACATAAGTGAAACCACCCTTTGACTGACGCGCTTGCCGTCCCTCCGTCGAAAGTCAGTACTTCAATGCAAAAACCCTTTTTCATTATGGGTTTCTAAAAGAAGTCGGCAAATCCAGACAGATTTTGATGAGGGACATTATCAGGGCTCTGGATCCAGGAGAGGGCAGGTGCCTGACCCAGCCATGACTCTACCCTCTGAGGACACATTCCTACCTGAAAGATACCTGTGCAAAATAAGAAGAAAAATGGGTGCCAGTCTCATGCCATGTTCTGGGCTCACTTCTAGAGGCCAGTTGTTACCTTGCCACCAGCAAGTAGCAGTGCCCCAAATGTCCTCTTGTTTAACAACAGGTGTGTGACAGAGATTTGAAGATAGGCCTTTCTGATCTTAAAACTCATGTCGAATAATGCTGTAATAAGAAAATAGCAAGTAGGTTTTAACTCAAGGTTTAATTCTGATCACCTGACAGCAACTGCATTTAACATTGTGTTAAGGATTTGGTGTCACCGTCAGGGGCCACTTCTAAAATGCCCCTGAGTGTTTGCCATAGGCTGGAGAAGAGAGAACTGAAGTACTTGGGTCGGACACCCTCATCTCCGCAATGCTGTTCCAACCTCTTCACCCCAAACTAACAGAACAGCAGCAGCAAAGAGTTCCTACACTTGCTGCCTTATAAACAAATCAACCAGATTATCTCATGCTAGCGACATATAAAAATGAAATCCAAATTTCATTTATAGCAAAACTTGCTTTTGACAATTTCTTAAAAAATGTGTTCCCATTTGGCTAACTTGAAAAATAATAAGCCCAGACTAATACATATACATATATTGCACTTGAGGTTTTACTGCTTTTTCTTCTCTCAAATTTTCTGTTGAGAGGGGAAATTTACTAATGGCGGAAAGACCTTGATAAATATTTGTGTTCTAGATAATACCTTATCATAGGCTATAAGAGGTGCAGCAAAATGAATGCTATTTAAGAAAACAAAGGAGATGGGAAGACAGTGAGGCGATCCATTTCGATTTGGGGAATATTCTGAAACAAATCATATAAAATATGGCAGTTGTTTTGGGATTGGGCAGTTCAATATGTGGATTCTCCTGCAAGAAATGGAGAGATCATCTAGAAATGTACAGCAGAGATGTGTACAAAACCTGAGTTGAAGGAGACAATACAAGTTCTGAAAATAAGCAATAGGCAGGAAATCATGGAAGAAAACTGTAAACATAATGAAATATAATTCTTTTTCTGCCTTAGGAATTGTAGAGCTCAAAATTAAAGTCATTGGTGTTTTTCTGCCTTACTTTAATGTTAAATAACAGGAAATTCACTGTTGTAATATATCCTTAAGCTATTTAGACAGTTTCTACATAAACCTTTTGTTGCTTAAATCTTAGTTGTTAGATTTGAATAGATATTCGGCAGAGGTTCTGAGGAGGTTACAGTAAAAACATTACACATTTGAGTTTATAATATTATTCTAAATATAACTCAAAACACAAGCAAAGAGATAGTACTGAGAGGTGAAAGAAAGGAGAAACAAAGAAATAGGGTAAGGGAGAATTACAGCCCTCTACCTACCCATATCCATTAGCAGGGGAGAAAAGAAAAAGGAAGAGAAAGAGGGAAGGAGGGAAGGAAGGAAGGAAGGAAGGAAGGAAGGAAGGAAGGAAGGAAGGAAGGAAGGAAGGAAGGAAGGGAAAGAAGGAGGGGAAAGAGGAAGGGAGGAAGGAAAGAAAAAGAAAAAATAATATAGTTAAAATCGCTTTCTTTTTTCAATGTTAACTTAAATCTATACTTTATTCGTATTTAATTTTTTAAGTTGAGGTTACATTGGATTATAATATCATGTAAGTTTCAAGTGTACAACATTATAATGTGACATCTGTACATATTACAATATGCTCGCCACCAAAGTCTAGTTTCCATCAGTCACCATACTTTTGACCCTCTTTACTCATTTTGCCCTCTCCTTACCTCCTTTCACTCGGATAACCGCAAATCTGTTCTCCACATCTATGAGTTTGTTTTTGTTTGGTTTTGTTTGTTTTTATATTCCACCTATGAGTGAAGTCACACAGTATTTGTCTTTCTCTGTCTGACTTGTTTCACTTAGCATGATATCCTCAAGGTCCATCCATGATGTCTCAAATGGCAAAATTTCATCTTTTTCTATGGCTAAATACTATATATCACATCTTTGTCTATTCACCTGTTGATGAACAGAGTTAAGCTGTTTGGCTATTGTAAATAATGTTGCTATAAATATAGAGGTGCATGTATCTTTTTGAATTAGAGTTTTAGTATTTTTCAGATAAATATTCAAAAGTGGAGCAGTTGGATCAAAATCTCAATTGCATTTTTTTCACAAAGTAGAATAAAAATTTCTAAAATTTGTATAAAACCACAAAGGGTGCCAAATAGCCAAAACGATCCTGAGGAAAAAGAACAAAGCTGGAAGTACTACACTCACTGATTACAAAGCTGCAGTAATCAAAACAGTACAGTATTGGCAGAAAGACAGACATACAGACCAATGGAACAGAATTGAGAACCCAGAAATAAACCCACACATAAATGGACAACTAATTTATGACAAAGGAGCCAAGAACATACAATGGAGAAAAGAAAATCTCTTCAATAAATGCTGTTTGGAAAATTGGATAGCCACATGCAAAAAAAAAAAAAAAAAAATGAAACTAGATTACTATCTTATACCATATGCACAAAAAATAACTCAAAAAGGATTAAAGATTTGAATGTAAGACCTGAAACAATAAAATACATAGAAGAAAATGTAGATGCTATGCTCCTGGACATTGGTCTTAGTGGTGTGTTTATAGATCTGACTCCAACAAAGAGAAACAAAACCAAAAACAAACAAATGGGATAATATCAGACTAAAAAGCTTCTGCACAACAAATAACATCATTAATAAAATGAAAGAAAAACCTACCAAGTAGGAAATGATACTTCAAAAAATACATCTGATAAAGGGCAAATATTTAAAAAATATAAAGAACTCATACAACTCAATGACAGCAACAACCAAAAATACCAATAATCTGATTAAAAAATAGGCAGAGAATTTGAATAGACATTTTTCCAAAGAAGACATAAAGTTGGCCAAAGGCACATGAAACGATGTTCACCGTCACCTATTATCAGGGAAATGCAAATCAAAACCACAACGAGATATCACCTCACACCTTTTAGAATGGCTATCATCAAAAAGACAAGTAGTAACAAGTGCTCTCAAGGTTGTGGAGAAGAAGGGACCCTCGTATCTCATTGGTGGGATTGCAATTGGTGCAGCCACTATAGAGAACAGTCTGGAGATTTCTCAGACAATCAAGACTAGAACTACCATAAAGTGCTTTCTGTGGCTGATTCTACAAATAATGCTAAAGCAGACTGTAGAGAGACTGCTTGGCCTTGAGCTTCTTCCATCAGGAAAGGCTAATTGCTGTAACAACAACCAAAACCAAAACCAAAAATAAAAACAAAACAAATTCTCAATGGCTTAATACGGTAAAGATTAATTGTTTGGAAACACTATAGCCCATGTGAGTTGGGAAGCTCTCCTACAAGCAGGAGACACAGAAACTCAGCTTGTTTTCATCTTGCGTTGCTACCATCTTTACTAACTGTAGGAGGGAAAACGCAAAAGAGAATCTCACGAGTGTGATCTCAGAAGTGGCAAATATTCCCTTGACCAGAACAGAGTCCTACGTTCCCCATCTAATCAAAAACAGCCTGGGAAATGTAGTTGAACTATGCGTCCAGAAAATGGAAAGAGATTTGGTGAACATCTAGCCTGTCTCTGTCACAGCATGGTCACTCCAGTTTAAAGACTAGCAGGTACAAATGACAGAGAAAGAGAAACTTTACTCTCTATAGAAGGTGAAGTTCCTTTCATTAAATGTCTTTTGACCTGAATACTCATAATAAATGTCCATATCAAATGATTTAGATTAGCTATTGCCAAGAAGCTGCTCTGATTTCTTCCTAGACTCATTGCCATTTGACAGAGTGATGCATTCCCTGATGCACGTAAGTGAGCCCGTTGGGTCATCCCGATGAGCCCCCACTCATCCTTTTCTGAGGGCTAGATTAGCAGGCAGAGTCCAGGTACACTGGACCATGTCACCACTCAAGAAAAAGATGGAGAGACTTTTCTTGGAGATGACATAAAATACATTAAAGGGCTTCCTTTCAGTTAAGTTCAGTTATTTGGGGGTTATTTTGTATTCTATGTGTTTAAAAAAACTGTTATGCTTAAATTTGGATAATAAGTCATCCTTTGATTTTTACATTTTATGAACCATTTACTAGTTTTACACAGGTAGATAAATTCGTTTTTGAAAAAAAACGCGTTTTCCTTTTTTAAAATGATCTTTCCTAATTCTCAATCACTTAATAATAGGAAAAAATAATAAATTTGAAGCTTTCATACTTGAAATCAAAAGTTACACTTTTATATTCTTATAATTATGCAAAAAAGAAAAGAGAATGCAATTACCAGAGTAAATTTAGCTTTTGTATAAAAGAAATCTATGGTAGAACTATAATTATTATAATAGCATAGTAAATATTCAGTTTGTAACTTGCAGCTATTTTTCAGTATGATCATTATAGTGTTGCTATTACTAGAACCAATTTACTATAGTTTTACTAAGCAAAATATTAGTTACTCCATTTTTTATGTAATAACTATGGTTTGTTATAGTTTTATGACAAAACCAGAATGCTTTTATAATACATTTTATTACGTTGTACTTATAAGTGATATAGAGAGAATTTTAGCTTATTTTCTAGCTTGGCTTGGCACTTATATTACAGCTTAAAGCCCGTCACTTGAGCTTCCTTCATATTAGCTTTCCACGGTGCAAAAACAGGTAATCGTTCAAAAAAAAAAATAATAATCCTGCCAAAACAGATCATCTAAAATCCAGTCCTCATGAATGTACTTATTTTCACTATCTATGGATGAACTGAAGTGAAATATGAACCCTCTGCTGTTGAGTATATGTTGAGATACTTTCCTTCACTACAAATGAATTAAGTTATTTATAATAAAAAAATATATTTGCTCTCAAAAATTAAATAATAAAAGCTGGGCCAAGTCTCAGGAGGCCTTTGTCCTCACTCCTGTTTCACCACACACTTTTTGCCTAGTCTGATCTCTCAGCTTCAGATTCTCCCCTCGTAGGAGTGTCCTCCCCCAAAGATGGTAAGCTTCTGTGTGTTCTAAAGACAAAGCTATTCATGGGATCGTTTATGTTAGTACCCACCCACTTCAAGGTGCCACTCCTTTCCTGGTTATAACTAACATTAAATAGCACAATTTATACAATAGTCAAGTATTGCGCAATATGTAAAACCTGTTATTTTTTTGTCGTCTTGGACTTTCCAATGGTGATGTTTCTTTCTGTTACGAAGTTAGTCACTTTAGGTGTGCATTGACTTTTTTTGTTTTGCATACTAATAAATTACTACTCTAGAAAAATAAAGTAGTTGATTACTATGAGACCAGCTATACTCCAACCTTTTCCTTCTGAAGTTTGGAACTATTAGGGAGAAAGAATGGAGATAAAGAGAGATCAGGATATCAGCTATATCGGTGAAAAAGTTTACTGGGGAAGTAGTTTGAATCCATGCCCAAATCCTTCTAATACTCACATCCTAAAAAACCTCCACTCCCCAACACTAGTTGCAGGCAGAGCTATAGAGTATCCCCAGCTAGGAAGGCAATTCTCATATAGCAGGGAGATAAAGAACACTCTGAAGGCAGCCTTCTCTCAATAAATCAGGACTGAAGTAAGCATACTTGGGTGCTTCTTTTAAATTTATCAATCAAATAAATTAATAGAAAGAGTAATAAAGTGAAAATAGAGCAACCACTCCCTCCCGTTGTTTTGAAAAGGTCCAAGAATGAAATAATCAGCCTGAGACAATGTGCAGAAAGATAAATGGTTTTAGAGTCAGACTACTTAGGTTTTAATTCTTATTCTCCCTCTCATTGGCTTTGTGATCCTGGGCAAGCTACTTAGTACCTCCCATCTTCATTTATAAACTAAGCATAAAAAATTCACTTCCTCACACAGAAGTAATGTAACTTTATATGAAAAAAGACCTTTTCTTTTTCCCCTTGGCATTTGGGAAGGCTTATTTTTCAGACCATGTGACCATGTTCTGGGCAATGAAGTATTTGACAGAAGTGAAGTTCTCCATTTCCAGGTCTGGCCCACAAAACTTTCTACACAATCCTCCACATTCTTTATTTCTTTGTGCTCTAATTAGATCCAATGGATCCAATGCTAGAAATTGAAGCTCCATAACTCAGCATCTCAACAATAATCCAACTTTGTAGTATGAATCATATGGATTTTATAGAGTAAAATATGTCCCCTAAAATATATTTTATTTCACATAATCCAAAAGTAATTTTTGGTAGATTTCTATAGGAAAACAGGCCAGAAATGATACAATGAATGGAGATTAAAATGGCAGAAATGAAGAAATTAAAATGAATAAAGTAAAAGGCTACAGATCAATACTATCATAATTTATAGGTAAAATATGATCAGAAAATAGTATTAACACTCTTGTCTAAAGCAAGAACCATTTTTCTTCCCTTTGAAGGTTTATACATAGAATGTCAGCTTTATATAGTGATAAACTAGAGTGTTCGTTAGTCATCTAAGGAAAAAAAAGCTTGACTAGCCTTTCAATGATTCTGATGAAATGATATTTTGAAAGCCTTAGATCACTAAAGATGTTTTTGTTTGTTTGTTTGTTTGTTTATTATGGTCCACCTAGTCATGTGTGTACTTGCTCAAGGAAAACTAGACATGCAGTGTGGGGTCATATTTTTAAAAACTTTCTTTTTATCCTAGTGGGCATCTCACGGGCATTACATTCTAAGCTCCTTGAGACAGGGAGAGAATTCGTCTGGTTTGCCACTGTGTCTCTAACTAGTACATAGAGAAAATGCGACAAGAGTTTTTAATAAAAAATATATAGCTGAAAGAATCTGTATAACATCTTTATTTAAAAGAGTAATGTAATTTAATTTTAATTTTTTCAAAAGTTAATTAATAGCACGTGTGCTCAAGAGACCAGTTTCCCTTCAGTGTTGGGGGTGGTTTGAAGTCGTAGGGACTGGTGGATGGTAGAGACATGAGTTGGGAGTCCTTAATTATCTACGCACATGATATCTAAGGCTTTGAAAAGTTGAGACAATGCAGAAATAAGAAAGGGAAAAAAAATCAGGTTGTTTTGGACCTTATTCAGCTGGGAATAAATGAAGGAGAGGGAATATATCTTTCAGATTTCTAATTTTAACACTAATGGGAGGAGTGGGAATAGTAAAGCTTTTGACCAAAATAAGGACTCTAAGTATTGAAGCTACAAGATTAAAGGAGGAGGACTAAAATATTCCTATCAGTCATGGTATATTATATGTAGTTGGAAATGAATGGTGGCAATTGGAAATAGGAGTTTAGGAGGGAGACTGGTAATCAGCAATAGTCTTCATATAATTACATCTCATGTGACTACTGAGCATGTGAAATGGAGCTGGTCCAAAGTGAGATGTCCTATCAGGGTAAGATATGCTGAATTTTGAAGATTTAATGAGGATAAATGTAAAATATTACATTAATAATTCTCATGTTGATTATATGTTGAAATAAAAATATTTTGGTTATCTTGGGTTAAATAAAATATATTATGTTTTACCTGTTTGTTTTTAGTTTTAGTTTTTTTTTATGTAGCTGCCAGAAAATTTAAAATCGCATATGTGGTTTGCATTATATTTCTCTTGGAAAGTGCTGGGCTAGAACATAGACAAGAAAAATAATTGATGGGCTTTCTTTCTATTTGATTTTTCTTCATTACTTATATTAAGTATTCTAGGTATTGTTTTAAAAAAAAAAAACTCTAAAAGTGCACTGAATAACTGTAAAAACAGAACATAAAATTAACTTTACAGAGTAACAGTTGGGTGTTTTGTGCCTGTGTGAGGGAAGTTTGAGTTCTGTGCTGCCCTGGAAATGTCTATAGTGAAAAGATCTGGGCTCTGTGCCATATTTGCATTTGCACCAAGCAAAGGGTGTGCAAATGTGTATGCGTGTGTGAGTGCTTGTGTGTGTGTGCTTGTGTGTGTATATGTACACAGACATAAAATCTGCTACCTTCTTTTTTATACTTCATATGTAAAATATTGGTTTTTTTGGTCCTCCAAATTTGCATGAATTATTCCTAAGAAAAATCGAACTCGAGTTACTGCAACAAAATTTTCTTCTGGCGTTCGACCAATAGAATGAGGAAATAATTGTTCTTAGTATATTTCAAGGGGGGATATTGTTCCTTTAAAAATGTGGGAGTCAAATTATAAAACATCGATAGCAAATGGTAGAAGTATGAGTGTTACTTAGTTTTTTGCCTTTATTCTCTCTTTTAAATTAAATCTATGTAACAAAATAATCTAATATTTTTATCCTTTCTCATCAAAACATCTAGAGAAGATTCAGATTGAATGTTACAGTATGGGTAAAATTCATTTCATCTCATATAATTTCTTTACCCTTTCACTCCAGGTGTCCTTGGCAAAAGCCATTATTTTACTCTATTGCCAACATTGCCTTATGTCAGATTGTCTCTTGTTCTAATATGTCCTCACTAGCATGTAGAATCTCATGAAAGAAGAAATTGAAAGCTACCTTATAAACTTCCTACAATAGACTCTTTGGGACAGGACTAAGTATGATCTTTACAATCTATTTGTTTAAAAAGAAAAAAATATATATTGTTATTATTTCTTCCTCTCTTTTACTCAACACATAAATTTTCTGTATTGTTGAAAAGACACAATTGTAAAATAGACAGCTAGCAGGAGATGTTCAACCATGACTTAACATTTTCACTAATAGATTTGATTTAGTGGATTTAAATAGAACATAACCCAAACCACATTCATTAAAGCTCTTGCCTTACAAGATTTTATATTGAATTAGTCATGTTAGTTAAGGGTTTCCAAACCTAATTGCTAATGTAGTTATATGTTTTAAATACTAGTTATACATCTATATGTAACATTATAGATTATTGTGAAAAGTACAAATATTTGTTCATCTGTTTTCTGTTCCAATGAATTTGTTTCCCGGGGGCGGGGGGGGGGGGTCATCATCTATTGTTTTTGTTTATTTCTTAATTTCAACTGATACAAATTGGTTATGAAAGTATTTATTATACCTACACTACTTTTTGCTGCCCTCTTCTCTGAATTAGAGAGTTTGGTACAGTAAAGAGTTCAATTTGTTTTTCGAGAAGAAATCAAATATTTATGGTTATTCTATGACACAGATGAATGCCTACTGATGCTGAATTAAGGGCTCTAACTCATGTCACCCATAAGCAATCAAATATTAATGATTTTTAGATTTTCCTAACCTTGATCAAATTTAAACAGTGGCCTAGTTTATTTTTTTGTTTGTTTATTACCCAGCCACTACAAACTCAATTTCTCCATGATCTTACTGAGTTGTATTTAATCCAGTCATCCAATAAATACGTAACTTCGAATTTCTAAAGCAAAACAATAAAAATGTCAACAAATAAGCAGAATACAGCAAAGTACAATACATATTATTTGACCTTGTGTAATACATACTGAGCTTAGTTCTGCTACTTTGAAAAGTGAGCAGAGGAGAGGAACATTAGAAAGTTCAGCTCCGTGGTTTGTTATATGTTGTCACAGACAGCATGATATTCTAATTTATAACATTTTTATCCAATGTAATTTTAAATGTTCTCCTTAATGTGGAAAGTATATATCATATTAGTATATTGTAAGAGGGCCATTTTATAATGAATAAATTTACAAGCAAGTTTATTCATAAAATCAGTCAAGATTGTGATATTTTTCTGTTATTCCTTCCTAAGTCTCCATTTTACCATACTCCCCATAAATATCAGTTACCACAGTAAATCTACTCCACATTTTTTGAAAAAGTGAGCATAATAGTAATGAAGAGATTCAGTACTATTTTTCTGGAGTCTTTTAAACCCTTTATTTTCTTAAAGATGTCTATGTAAATTGAAATGCTAAAAAATACCATTACTCTAAATTTTGAATCAGTATTAAAAGTGAGACTTCAGCAAGGTTTTTTTCTTGGCAATGTTGTGATCATTTCAAATGCTTTGGAAAAGTAAATTCTTTGTATTTTAAGCCCTCTGTTGTCGGAACTAATTGCAAGTGAGAAATGTATCTCAAGATATAATACATACACATGTACCGCTTATTTAACTTGGACAAAGCATTTCTCAAGTCTCTGAAGGCAGGTAAAAGTCTATTCAGATAACTCTCCACAATGGGATAATATAACCTTTTAAAGGTTACCATAAGTGGAAGTATTGTACAAGACCCTGTGGATTTGTGTTTGTAAAAATAAAAGCACACAATTACTTCACAGTTCTGTCAATTCAAATTTGCAGCCATTCATTACCCTTCGATACTCCTTGAGATGGTGCCGCTAGGTCAGATTCATTTCCAGGGCTAATGAATCCATGGCAGATGGTGCTTGGCTCTCAACTTTGGCACCTCTTCACCCTGTATTGCGTGTTTTGAGTACCTATAGGCTAAAGTCTATGTCACAATCTTTCTCCTTCTTATTGCCAATCTTGAAAGTTATTTCGCTCCTTTCTCTCGTATCCATAGTGTAACAATCTAGTATGAGTTTCTTTGAGAAGACATGAGGGAATAGTCCTCTCAGAGAGTAATATATGCATCACATATGCCAATGGTGCCACGATACGAGTCTTAGTAATCATTAGAGAAAGAAGGACCCTTAAGATAAAGATGTTTCTCTCATGCTTGGATCATGAACAGGTATGCTCTGTAGTAGACAGCATGATAAAGACATGTTCTCGTCCCAGTGTATTTGCATGGTAAAGAACATGTTCAAAATAAAAATCTTTTTTATTTTTTTCCATGTAAGACAAAGATTGGGATGGAGTGGCTGAGAAGGTCAACAGGATGGATGAAAGCTGGAGGAAGGGTGGCCTTCAGAGCCACACTAAAGAGAGGGGTTTTGTTTTGTGTTGTTTTGTTTAATATTTATCCACAAATATTCTCTTTAGTGCCACCCTGTGCCCAGAACTTTTACTTGGTCCTAAAGCAAATCTAAGAGTGCCCATCAAGTGGCCAGAGATGACAGAGGCCACTGAGGCCTGGGGCTCTGCCACATAACAGAAACACATTAATTTAGGTTCAGATCCTAATATCTCTAAGATGACTCTAACCAGAAAAGCAGAAAGGAATCAGAAGGAAGTATTTTAGAAAAGGTTCTCTTAGATTTTGCTAACACAAAATAAACTGTTTTTCATGTTCTTTCATCATCATTTTTTTAAGGCGCTTTAGCTTATATTTTCCTTGGTTTATAGAATATTAGAGAATATAGAATATTATGGAAAGGAGTATGAGGTTTAGAGCCCCACAAATCAGGCTGCTAATCTGCCTCCACCACTGATTTGCTGTGTAACTTTGGACAAGTTACTTTACATCTCTGTGCCTTAGTTGTGATCCATTACCTAAAATGGAATGATCGTATACTATCATGAGAATAATACATGACAAATAATAGTGAAATAATACACTCAAACATCTTAGAGTTGTGACCTGGTATGTACTAGGTATATAAAATGGCATGTCTCTTCCATTTGTCAACACACCCAATTGAATTAGCAGACATTTTAAGCAGAGAAAATCATACTGTGACTTCTGGTAGAGTTTTCAAACTTTAAAACTTTGGCTGACTATGAGCACTAGCAAATCTTGCAGTCATCATCTGAATGGTGCTCCAGAGGTAGTTCTAAGAAAAAAATTGTGTGCCTTTCATGTGGAAATAAAATTCTTGATCTTTATCCACCAAAAAATTCTTCCATTATTCTTATTTATCTCGCTACATGGTATTTAACTTCTCATGTCACAAACTTGGGGGAATGTTTTCACCTCTTATAAACCACTAGATAATCCTCTTGTCTCAGTCTACGAAAGATATCAAAATATATTTAAAATCTGACCACCATTAACTCATTCTGCTTTTATCACCCATATCCAAACTACCATAGTTTTTTTTATTTGGACCCTTGCAATACTACCCAGGGTTTAAGTTGAAAACCAAAGGTCAATATCTTAAGACTAAGATTAATTAAGCTAGAAATAGATTTGCCCTTACCAGAAACTAACTTTGAGTTATCTCAGACCCTGATTGTCTTAAGATAATATGAGATGGCTAATGTCCCTGACTACCTGCTAGAAATAGAGGAAAATCTGCTCTAATGGATAACAAAATAAGTTCAGGCTTTAAATTATCTCTCTTATTTTTTATATATGATGGTTTGTTCTCAAATAAAAATAACCTGGCAAGTAAAGAAAAAAATAAAAAAAAAGATGAAAAATTAAAAGGGGGAAGGAAAAAAAAAAACCAGATAGCAGATAAAGGCCCACAGGAGGTTCTAATGAAGGAATGATTAGACAATGACTTTAACCTAGTTGTGCCCACTGTGATTATGGAAATGAAAACAAGTTTGAGACTTTTACATGGGACTGAAAATAATAAATAGGAAACAAATTAAAATTCTCACACTGAAACATTCTTTAATCAAAATTAAGAATTCAATAGTTAAGAATAACAGCAGAAAAGACATAGCTGGAAAAGGAATAAGTGAATTAGAAGACAGGTCAGAGAAAATAGCCACAACAGAACAGGGAGAGACAAAAGTATGGAGAATACAAAAAGAAAACATAAAAGACAGACATGAAGTAAAAATGACTTACATTCATATAATTGGAGTCTCAAAATAGAGGCGATATTGAAAAGATAATGACTGAGAATTTTCTAAAGCAGGGAAAAGAAACAAGCTACAATTTGAAGAAGCATTGTGAACTCTATTGATTCAAACTGAATCAACATAAAGAAAATCAGAACTAGGTACAGAACAGAACAATTGCTGATGACAACATACAAAGACAAGTATCATAAAAAACACCCAGAGATAAAAAGATGCATTACTTTGAAAGGACCTACAATCAGATAGAAAATTTCTCAAAATAAAAAATAAGACAAAGTAACGCTACTCTCAGTGTACTGAAAGACAATAATTGCCAGCATCAACTTCTAGACACAATGCATATGTCTTCAAAAAAGTAAAAGTGATATAAGAACCTTTTCAGATAAAGAAAATTAGGAAAATTTTTTACCAGAATATGCAAACTAAGTAAAATTTTTTAAGCAAAAGGAAAATAATCTATGATGAATATTTGGAGCTGTAGGAAGAAATAAAGGACAAAAATAATAACATAAATTATATGAAATATAATTATTTGAGCTATGTAAATAAATATTAATAATATAAATACTAATGTCTTATGAACTTTTATAATAAAAAAAGATTTGATTTATTGGAAATAGATAACAATTCTAAATTCACAATTGCCAAAACTAGAAATCAGTCCCTAATATATTGTAATTTATCCATACTATACGTCAATGAAAATAAATGAAAATTAGATACATTCAATAACATGGATGAATTTCATTAACAATATTTTTTAATAAATAACCACTTGAGATTACATACTCTATGATTCCATTTACACAAAATTCACAAAAGCTAACACTAATCTGCAGTGTTAGAGGTCAGGATAACAGTTGCTTCTGGTGACAAAGAACGGGGCATGAGGAAGGATTCTGTGGTAAATTCTGGTAAATTCTATGTTCTGCGTCTAAACCTTGGTGGTGGTCATGGGATATTTGCTTTGGGAGAATTCCCTGAGCTACATACTTATGATTCATGCATGTTTCTGTATGTGTTATATTTCAATAAAAATGTTATAAAAGCAGCTTTCTTTGTATTGTCTTATTCTCTTAATGTACTATGTTATCTTCCTTCTTTCTTCTTAACCGCTAAATGTCTGCAAAAAATAATCTATACTTGATCTCTCTCTCTCTCTGCTCTCTTTTAATTCTACTCATTCTCCACCCATTATGATCTGGCTCCTGCCCTAACACTCTGAAAGTGCTTTTGCCCAAGTCACCAATGACCTCCTAATTGCCAATTGTCTCTTTTAATCTTGTCCTGTTCATGCTACGTGACACTGCCGACCAGCCCTCATTTGTAATCCTCTCTTCTTTTGACCTCTTCCTCATTCTTCTCTTTCCTTGCGAACTGTTTCAATTGTGTCCCCCCTCCTTTGCTTGGCCCTCAAATACTTGTTTTCTAGTTTCTTTGTCCTCAAATAAGTATTTTCTAGTTATACTTGTTCTGGTTGCTCTAACATAAAAATTATAAACTGTTTGTGGCATGTTTTCTGTAGTTCAAAGAATTTTTAACAAATTGTAAATTATGTGCATTGTATAAAAATCAGCAGGCTTCACATAAAAATCCAGGTTTCTGGCATCAGGAAATTAATAAGTTTGGTAACCCTTGTTAATTCACCTTATTGAGGGGGCAGCAATCTTCCAGAAGTGAATAATAGTTTTTTCAGCCCAACACAGAATCCACATCTTTACTTCTGCAACCTGCGTGGATCCACAGCACTTAGATTTCTCTCCACTGTCACACATGCCCCTTCTCAAATGGTGCAAATGAATCAATCATCTGGGACAATTGTTCAAATGTTTCTGCCCCACCCCTGAGAGAGCAATATGATGGGCTTCAGGTGGGGTCCAGGAAAGGATATTTTAAAAAGTCCCAGGTGATTCTGGTGCATGTTGTCCCTGGAAGAAGCTACTTTAAGGAATTCCTTTAACTCTGTATTTTGGATTCTTTCAACTGCATCTCTTTAGTCTTAAGTGCATCATGTCTGCTAGATGAGACAGATCTTGAAACAAGTAATCATGATAAAATGTCCGATCATCCCTTCCAGACAAGCTGAGGCCTAAGGTCCCCATCTCTGTGAAAGTTTACAGTCTTGAGTCAAATGTGGGATATCCATCTTTTGGAGGCTGAGTCAAGGCATTGTCTTGCTAAACAGGAAGGATAATAAGCAGTTAATCAATAGAATTAAGCAAAGAGAGAGGTACCACACCAAACGGACAAAGATGGGGAAACCAGAGGATGGTGGAAGTTCTGGAAGAGGGTCGTGAGGAGCAGGTCTCGGAGCAGCTCTCTGAGGTCCATGAAGGCAGCTGCTTTGAAAATAAAGCTTTTGGTACTAGCATAGAGGGAGCAGGTAAAAGTGCTGTCTCGGTATAGATCACGGTGTGACAAATGTAATACTGGCATAACACGTGGTGGCCCTAACATGGGTTTAATCAACTCCAGAGTGTGAAAATAGTCTTGGCTCATTCAATGAACCACTCAGGTGAGTGTAATTTGTTTGTGACTTCAATCTGTGCAAATATGTCATCCAGCAGCTGTGTAGGTATAGGGTTGTTTACCCATAGCTGCAGAGCCGGATCACTGTTTTCATCCAGCACTGGTAATTTACTGGATCATTAAGGTAGAAAGAAAAGGGAGCAAAATAATTAAGAGCAACGGTGAATTATTGTAGAGATAGACCATAGGTTCATTGTTTAATAGTGAAGCAAGAAGCTGATTTACTAGAAATAAAAGAGTCAAAGAACTGGTGTCCTCAGTGACATTAAGAAACCAGGTGGGTACAGATGAAAGAAAACAAGAGCTTGATGAAGGGAAATTATGGTAAAAGAAGGAGCTTTCAAAAATTAAGATCTCAGAAACTAATCCATTTGGAGCTATAATATTTCAGCAGAGTGCTGAAATAGAATTGAAGGTCTTTAGAATTGAGAAGATTAAGGAACTATAAAGCATGGAATCCTATGAGTGTGAAATAAACATATTTTGATATGTAAATATCAGAACAAAAGATTGTTTCTTTTCTTTTTTTAATGGCTTTTCTTTGCTATTGCATTAATACACCTACACCCTGACTCATGGTCATTATCAACTTGATAAACATAGTTTGCATTTTTTACCCTTTTTAAAAAATAAAATGTTTATCCCTTCAAATGATCACATTGTGCTGAATAGTTCAGTCTAAGTAAATAAATGATGGCTATAATAGCAACATATCATACTGTGGCATTTCATAATTTTCAAAACACTTTTACATAAATCATACCACTTACTAAAACAACACATGAGGTAGAATGGGAAGAAATTACCACTTACTTTAAATAGATAAGGAGCATGAGAAAACTAGCCTAAGGTGACAAATTAATAAATGAGAGAAGAAGCGCTAGAACTCAAGTAGCTCTATTTTATTTTTTATATTTTAGATACTTTGTAAATCGATGAAGTTATTGGGGATGCATTTAACGTTGTTACACTTTTTTTCTTTTACAATTTGATTTCATTTTAGCATGCATTTCTCATTAACGTCCTCTAGAATATTTATCCAAAATCTTCAAATATATAATTAAATTTATTTAGTCATGAGGGAAAAATACACAAAGAGTAAGACCTTTATTTCTTAGTGATGCACTGTTTACGTTTACAGGATATAAATAGTTAATGAGTAGAATTTATAGAAATCTTGATTATTTTCATCTTTTAGGATTTTGGATAGGAATAACATAATATATACGTGTATGTGTGTGTGTGTGTGTGTGTGTGTGTGTGAATGCTCATAAATACAAGGAATTCTGTTTATATAAAATATCAAGAGCTAGTTTTAAAATTTTCTATCTGTACTTGATATTTCAACCTTCATTTTTCTGTGGTCTTTAATGCAAGAAGGCTCTTCACTGGCACATCTAGAAGGAAGAGTATTATGTTTGGGTGCAAATCTCAAGAATGAATCACAGGAAAAAGTCAAAATGCCTGAGCTCTCTCCTTTCCGTTCTCTCAGTGTGCTTCTATGCAATTTCCCAGCTTTATTTCTGTGGAAGATATCCCAAAAGAACAGATGTAGGAGAAAAGACAAGATCTCTCTTCTGAAGATAAGGTCACAGGACCGTGCCTAGTGCTCCTTAGTCTTATACCTAAAAGAGATGCAATAGTTTCACAGCTACTGTACTCAGTTTTCACATCTATAAAATGGATCAAAGAAGAAAATGTAAATGGAAGCATTTTGTAAAACATAAAGCTCTGTAAATAATGTGTTTAATGTAGAGGAAAGCACATGGACCAAAGAGTCAAATCTTTCTTAACTCAGATTTTCTTACTGTGTTACCCTTAACGAATTAACCTCTGTGAATCTTAATTATTCGTCTACAAAATGTAGATAACACGTTATATTAAGCATTGCCTTAATAAACTTGAGTTCAAAATGTTAAATTTAACCTAGAGAACAAGAAACAAGATACCTCGCACAGTGCCTGGGCTTTTACAGATTAAAACACATTTTCTTTCATACCAAATTGTGCTGGAATGCTATGGCCACTAGATTTTTTTTTTATGCAATAATATTGCAAACGAATGCGCAGTATCTGGGTGAATATTCACAAAGTACCTAATGACTTCATTATATTTCTGTCTTTATATAAGTTAGTGGTTTTTGTCTCTAGCTACATGTAATTTTTTTAAAGGAAACATGTAGTTCTTCTAAGTATACACATAAAAACTATTAGAATTGATACAAGGAGGTTCCAAAGTCAGAACACATTCTAACTTTGAACCAGTGTTTGTCTTGATGGAAAGGTATGACGAGAAGGATAATCAGATAAGAGTAAAATACGTAACTCAGTTATCAAGACTGGTTTGCATGATCTGAAAAGGGACAGAGAAATCACCTTTTTTTCAACTTTACAAATAATGTTCATGCTGAATGATAGAGACTACAAGTTTCTAATTCTAATTCAGTTACCCCTTAGCATGCGAGATCTCCCTTCTTCCAACCTATTCTTCACACTGCTGTCAGAATGATCTTTATCAAATGTATCCCCTCCCCCTCTTTTCCTTTAAATCCTTCAATGGTTCTCCACTACCCTCAGGACAAAATTCATATTTCATATCAGGGCTTCTGTCTTCCTCTCTACTTTCATCTTCTCCCAGGATTCCATTACCGTTCCTACAATCGTAATAGCATACGGCAACTTCCGCACGGCTTTGTTACTGTAGGCAAGCTTCTCCTCTACCAACCTTTCCTCACCCTTCAAAACTTCTGAAAGTCCTTCCCTGACTGTTTTGTGTTTGAGTCCATTTCATTCCTCTGTATTCCCATACATTGTGTATTTACCTTGATCATGCAGTTTAGCTTATCATATCCTATTTATTATTTCATCTAATAGAAAATAAACACCTTAAGTGCAGAAAGCTTATCGCTTTTGTAGATCCTTGATGTCAAACACAGCATGAGTAACGTAGTAGGTTCTGGGTAAACACTTGCTGAATGAATGAATGAATGAATGAAGGCAATGGGTGTTAACCAAGCACCAGCACTGAGAGAGGTTCTTTTGAGAGACTGATATTGACTGGGTTGTTTACCAAATCCCTACTTAATCATCTGGTGGTTTAGAAAGGAAATATAATTCCCTTTGTAGATAGGATTTAGAAAAATGTCAGTAGGAAAATCGGTAGGAGTCCTCATTCTACCCCTCTGTCTAAAGTTAGAAAGGTGCACTGAGAGTTAGTCAAGGTCATATATTTGGGGACAGAGATAACTCTGGAATGAAGTCCCTGCCAGTCTTTCCTTTCAGCAAAACATGAATTTAGTTTTCCTATTTCTTCTTCCTCCCCGAAGTATTGGCTGACCCACCCCTGAGATTAAACCAAATGCCAGGTGGCCTTGATGCAGCCTATGAAGAGATAAGCATAGCTTTTCAGGGACAGATGATTCATTTTCTCCAACTTCACCCATTTGTACAGTGAGGATAACAGTACAGTCTGCCTCGTAGTGATGTTGGGAGGATTAAGGAGCTCAGAGAGATAATCAACATAAAAGAGCATTGAGCAGCTGCTTCAGGATTCAGTCTGAGAAGCAGAGGAAGATGTCTTGTAAATGTTTCTTCACCCCAGACCACGCGCTAAATGCAGACTCTAAAGGGCAAATGGAAGAAGTGGGGGGCAAGCTCTGGGACTTTATTTTCAGACCTAATCTACACTATCATGGCCACTTTTTGTAGGTTATTCCAGCCAGTGATATTTCCTGAGCCTCAGCTGCACTAGACCCCACAGACATTTGGGCCAGATAAGAAGTCCGGATGTTCCTCGAAAGAAACATTTGCAGGACCGAGGATGCCCTGATAACCCCCACAGCAAAGGACAAGAAGCTGCCCCACTTTTTACAATCTGAGTTAGGATTACCCATTTTGTCGACTTTTAGGGACACATTTTCAAAATCAAAGTGCCTTGCACAAAATAGACACTGGAAAAATAACCACTGAATCAATTTTAAAAAATTGAACTGAAATACTGTACTTTTCCTCAAATAGCCAGATATTTTCAGTACTCTTTTCTCACACTGTAGGTAGGTGCGTGCTTGGGGGGCTGGTTGTTAATGTCCATACTGTTATATTGTGGTAATCAATGATCACAGACAATGCGAATTTATCTAAAGAACAGCAAAAACAGATTAGTTGTAGAAAGTGTTTAGGAAAGCTGAAATTTAACAGTCTGCTAAGCAATTCAACAAGGTTCCATAGATACCATATGTGCAAAGTATCTTTGTCTAGGTATAAAGGCTGATAGAAGGAAAATTGATGAGAACACAGGAAATTACAGCAGTAATTCAGAAAATTTAAAGTTTTTAATTTATTGATTTTTTTTTTTACATTGAAATACATTAATCCAGTCACTCTTCCTTTTTCTGAAAGTGTAAAGTACAATAACTATCCAGACACAATAATGAGACTCTTATGACCTATGCTGTCCCTAAGGAAGCTTTCTATTTTTGTGAATCAAAAAGTAATTTTGCCTAATACTGCTGATCATATAGTAGGACATCTAGCCTCTTTTCTTTGAGACACAAGTCTATAGAACTCTTATATTTTCATTATTTGGATGCTAATTAAGTAAAATTAGCAATATTTCAGGCTCTATACTTGAGACAATGCATTTTTACTTTGGCTAAGGATTTTCTCAATGAATTCTTACAGAAGTGGTAGTCTTGGATTTAGCAAGACAGCTCACTTCATTTGTAAAATTAACTTAAAATATATCAGTGTCGTTTCAAAAACTGAAAAACTAATAGTTAATGTGGTTCCACTGATTTTCCTATTGTGGTCCAATTTGTTTCATTAAATTCTTGGAAAGTATTTAATTGTATCTTTGTTTCACCTATTATCTTGATTGAAGATATTTTAAAACACGTTCACATTTGCAATTTTGCGAAAAAAAATTTACCCTTCTTTTCCCTCTTTTCAATATTGAAACTGTCTCTTTACTTTTCAGTTTGTTTCTCATGTAATTATTTTACCATTCCTAGAAATAATTTTATCTTTCAGTTTCATAGAACTTATTTTGAACCTCAGAGTTATTTCGGACCCAGCAGGTGGCCCATTTCAACTATTTTGGTATCTTGATTTAAAAACGAGGTGACCAGTGCTCTGTATTTTCTATGGGTAAATATGTACTTACTTTTTATTACAGTAATTCTACCTCTGATTTGCAATACATTTTTTTAGTAATCTAACTTGGTATCTCTCTGCAATTCTATGTTGGGCTAAAGGCTAAATGGATACAATTTTGCAGCAACTTCTCAAACATGTTTCTAATCAGTATGTTGCAGCACCTTTCCATTAAGCAGATATTTCCAATTTTGTATTCTTTACTCAAAAGCTCATTATTTTGCATTTACCTATAGTGAACTACATTTGCCGTGTATTACCACAGACACTTAAATGTTCTCATATTGATGTATCTCTTGCAATATTACTCTTCCTTGTTTTTCTAGTCATATACAAATAATTTGCAAACAAGCAGGGTAAAAGCATGGTGAATCCTAGCTAGTCTAGTTTATGTATATACACACGCACATATATAGTGTATATATATATATATATATATATATATATACATATATATATATATATATAGTGAAGACAGATGAATTCTGAAGAAATTTAATAAAAGAAAAGAAGATAATGATTAAACCGATTTGATATATTGGGCCTTTGGGCTAACATGAGCACCATTATATTACTACACATCATGATAATAGCAGTAAAATAAAAATGTATGACAGTAGCTAAAAGTAATTATCTATAGTGATCCTCTCAATAAACATGCGTTAGTATCTTACTATCTCAAAACTACAGGGAACTATGTTTATACATTTTAGTAAATGAGTCTGAAGATTTTGATATGAATTTACATTGTGTTGATAGGGGTGACATGTGGGAAATTATTGAATCTAATAATCGATTGAATCAAAAGGAAGGACTGAGATCTTTAAAAAATATTACTGAAGAAAAAGCATTTAGTAAGTTTTGAGTTGCAAGGCCTACTTTGTTCAGATTAATTTGTAAACAGAATAATAGAAATCTGTATATGGAGTATTCCCATGGTGGAGACTTATTACTATCAGATGCAACTATAGCCAGGGACTCCAGAATGCCCACTTCCCTGCCAATAGTCCTTCCTAGAGAAAATACCTCCACAAGGCACAGCAGCAGAATTAGTAGCCAGGTAACTTTTTGTGGCTTTGTATGTATCTAAGAATTTAACAAAATTTTCTATTAAAATTGACTTGGAGGCTGTTTCTTGATCCTAAAGATTTAACTGGGGACTTTGTAAAAAGATTTTCTTATCCCTATACTCTGAATTTTGAAGCCAATTTCTGGAAGCAGGGAAGGAATGAGAAAGAAAACGGAAAGAGAAAAGGCTTTGTGTCTAAAAACCCATCCCACTCTATGGAGTGGAAGAGAGAGTGTCCTGGATGGCACCCAGGAGCTAGGTCTTTCTAGGTTCTACTTAGCACACAGAGATAGGAAAAGAGAAATTTTCAAGGCAGGTAGAAAAGAATGCATCAAATATATCTTTCTGTGTTTTAAAGCATGATAATTCCACATGGCCCAGTGAATATCCTGGAAATCAGGATAATTAAATAAAAACTATATTTTTTCTCCCAGAAGAACACTCAGACATCAAAGCTTCCTGGTGTGAGGTTATGGTAGAATATTCCTTAGTCGAGTGATATATAGGAAATGGCACCTTATTCCAGTTCTGAGAAGGGACAGGTAAGGCACTCAAAAGGAGCTAACACCTGAGTTGTCTTGAAAGATAGAAGATAGGTAGGAATGAGCCAGATGATTGAAATGGGCAGGAGACATTTCAGAGCAAAGGAATAGTTGTAAAAAGTTATCAGGTATTTTTCTATGGAACAATAAGCAGTCTGATTTGACCATGTAGTGGAGTTGTAGTGTAGTGACTTTTCACTGGGTGGTCTAGGAAGCATCCTCTCTGACGATCAGAGAATACACCCCTCTTGGAAGTCTGGATATTCTCAACAACCTCACTACACCACTTTTGTGAGACAGGCATTTTCATCCTGGATGTAATTTTGGAAAAATTTTTGAAACTCATTGAGTCTCAGTCCAAGCATATATAAATAAGGAAAATATAATACGTACTTTATAGGTTTGTTGGAGCACAAATGAGATTATGTCTATGAAAAATACTTTGAAACCAAGAAAGGTCAATACAGAGGGTTTTAGTTTTAAGTTTATAAGATTTCTATCATGTCTTATTATTTTGTACCATATAACAACAACACAATTTAAATATTTTTAAAATACAATTTTAAACACACATAAATGATTTAATCTTACTATGTGTGCACCTATTTTTTAAAATATAATTCAACTCAGTAAAAGTGATTCTGTTTAAGAAAAGCCTTAAAGCACAAATACATGGCATATGGGACCTCATTCTTCACTTGTGCTCCCAACGCAGACATCGCTGATAGATAACATTTTTTTTCCACTGAGCCTGGATGGAGCCTCGAAATTCTTCTCAACATTCCAAATAGCTAAAACCAATATATAAGAGTTGATCCTTGAAATCTATTATTTTTTGACTGAATTAAAGCCAGAACAAGACAGAGGGCATTTTTCTTCCTTGCAAGCCTTCACGACAAACAACTATTTTAATTCAGAGGGGAAAAACCCGGTCTTTAAACATATTTTAGGAATAAGAATGTAAGATGTGTAAATTGTGAATGTCTTAATGCAACAGGAGGAATACTTTTTAAAAAATTCTTTTTTTGTATCCCAGATTATTGATTGCTTAATTTCCTTCAACCCCAACATGATTTAATATCAATTGTGTTAGCTTAAAGTGATGATTATGAAAGACTAGGTTGTGCCAAATAATAAATAAAAATCCAAGTAAAAATATCTCTAAATAGATCAGAATAATTTTGTGAATGGACTCTAGAATACAGACAGATGAATTCAAATACTGTAACTATATATACACATAGTTACCAAGTCATTGTGATATACCATTTTCATACATCATTTTGATGCTGCTTAATGTAGGATATACTGAAAAGGTATTATTTAGACTTTTCAAAAGTACCTAGTAAATAACCTTTTGCCCAATTATATTTTTCCTTAAGATTAAAAAAAAAAAAAAAAAAAAACAACTAAGGCCTGAAAAATGTATAATGATTTTCTTTTGAACGTGTAGCAAAATTTCAAAAAATTCCTTCTTTTAAACTGGTAAGTAGTTGATAAGTGGCATACTTAGAATGAATGAATGATGCATCAGGAAAAAGGGGCCCACGGAATAAGGAGGAGAGTTCTTAGCTTTCTGCAAAATTCCGCTGCGAAGGGGATGCAGACGAGGCTGAGAGTAAAGTGGATGTTTTCATTCATTCTGACTTGGGGCTGACCTTCCTGTAAGACCAGCACAAATGTGCCCAGTGAGCAAACTGCAGTGTTAACAGCTTTCAGTGATGGGGAGAAATGGCCAGAGGTCAGTCCCTCAGTCCCACTAAGACTTGGCCTTGTGGATTTTCTCTCTTCATAATGGAGGTTCTTCCCACTCTGCTCTGCCTCCTGAGAGATAGTTACTTGTTCTGAGCCAGGTGACAGAATTATGGCACTAAGATGGAAAGAAAGGGGATTGTTTTAAGATGAACATAAAGACAAAAAATCCTACTTACTGCTATCTTGCGTGTGAATGAGGTTTGGCTAAGAAGCAAAAGGGCTGTTTGTCTGATTCCAACCAATATGCGAACTAACACTGGATTCAGATACATTCCATAATGAAGGACACATTTTAGACATCTTTTTATCTGTGGTCCAATAAATGGATACACTTGCTCCCATGACCTAATTCTTTAGGTTTTATTCATTTAATATATGCAGTACAGAGAGCTAGAGAGCCGGCCCAGCAAGATGCCAGTTTTTCCTTGACTAGTCAATGGGAAAGAGACAGAGAACTGATAACTCTGCACACTCAGACGTCCTGGGGGGAGATGTCAGATCAGATCAGATCTAAAAGGCAACCTGATAGAAATAGAAGAGAAAAATATCTCTTATCCCAACCTCTGTCAAGCATTCATCAGCTCTCTCAATTTTGAGGCAAGTGTACTGATATATTATATCTCACATATAGCCATTTATTGCTTTAAAGTGTGCAAATAAATGAAGAATGAGCAGGCATGGGCTCTGAAAGAAAATTTACAGGTAAATTATCCCATGGCTTTGGGGATATAATTTTAACTCTAGTTAGTCGTCTCCCCTATGATAACAAAGGGGGAAGCAGTTGAACACTGTCGTGAAATATTTGAGCATCAGAGTTGGACAGAGAGACTTGATCCAGTCCCATTTCTTCCACTTTCTAGTTATATAATATTAAATTCTTTATCTAGCAAAAGAAGATCATAAAACCTCTCTGGCACTATTGGAGAACAAACTGAGATCATGATTGCAATGCATTGTTTCTCTGTGTGTGTGTGTGTATGTGTGTGTGTGTGTGTGTGTGCATGCACATGTGTGTGTGTATATATATATATATACACACATATATACACATATATATATATATTACATTTTCTGAAAATAACATAGATAACATAAGATATGGTGACTAGCACTCATTTATACTTAATCATTCAATGAAACACACACACATTGAGTACCTGCTATGGTCTATTTACTGTGTTATGCACAGGGATATAAAAATGGGGACTTCTTTTTTTCTAACATCTTACTTATTAAGACATATACACCAGTAGCTTGACTTCAATGGATACAGAGTAATATATATATAAACACTGGCACAAGGCATTGACGCCATGACAATTAAGTAACCTTGAGTTTCTCAGCACACAATCAGTAAAGTGTCTAGTGTTCAAGGAGAAAGTCGGTCTTCTAGGTGTCAGCTTCTTGAGGCTGTTGCTCCAAAGGAGGTCACTGCCCAGAGTGACGAGAACAGTTGGGAATCTCTCCCATTCTCTACTGCCTGAGGTCAACAGCCATCTGGCCTAACTCATGCTGACTTTCCAATTGAGAGTGAAAACAGATTTTCTATCATGTCCAAGAACAAAGGGCATGGCTGAATTGTGGAAAATGTAGATGACACAGTTGCCTTCATCCATAAAGAACGTGTATCTCAATTTTCTGTAAATTCATTCTTGGGCAAAGTGTCCTATGATTAAGAGGCAGAAGTATAGGGGGCATCAGCAAGAGGGAAAAGACGAGCCATCCGCCAGCATCTCCTTGGAATGATAGAGCAATTACAGCAATGAGAAGATTCTCTTTGGGTAACTGAGTGCTATCTTTCAAACACAGAGAATAAATTCACCAGTCAATGAGCTGCCTACTCTTTGCAGATCATGAAACAGAAGTTATATACTTCACCTCGATGTGTTATGAACCTTTTCCTTTTCATTTTTAAAAAAGAAATCTGACATCCTGAATAGGACACTGACCATCAGATTAAAATCACTTACCATGAGTGTCTTTTTATTTCATTGGCTGGCCACACGCTGATCCAGCAGTCATCTATCTTTCCCCTTTTCCAGACACTAGTTAACAAATATTGCCTGGTGGTTACACTGTCCAATTTTCTTATAACAAAATCTACAAACATTGGGGAAAAAATGCTTAGCTTGGACAAGGTAGCTTATCTGTGTTAAATTTTTCAGACATATTACAGAGCTTTATGCACTTGGTGAAATGTTTAAAATAAATATCCAAGTGCCAAATACCTTGTTCTTTCTAATGTATTTGAAGGATATTAAACATGTTACAATTAATTTCATATGCTGTATTAAGTCATTTCATTTGTATGCTCAAAACTACAGGGGCCTCCATAACAGCCCTAAGTAATTCCATTTTGCAGTACAAGGGTCATTGTTAATGTTTAAAGATTAGAAAATGCACACTCTTTGATCTTTGTTCTTTATTGAAAGACAGCATTCAGAAACCAGGAATGTACTTTTCTTCAAATAGTTGATTTCTCCTAGAGGAAGATATAATTAAATAGAATACTCCAGACTTAATAAGGCAACAAAAGAACCGGTAAATTTTTTTCCTTCGTTTTTAGCTCTCTTCATCCTAGCATCTCGAAGCTGTTTGCCTTGGGATTTAGAAACTGAGGGAGAACAAGTTGCTGACACTAGACTTGAACGACCACATTAGCTATTTTGGTTATGCCAGTATTGAAACAGAACATGAGCCAGAAGCAGGCGCACTGCAGAGTGGGCATTTTGTACAGTTTATTTTAATTTATGGCTCAGCATATAGGTCGGGCATCTGTACAAATGCTTAAAAATGAAAATATATTATTGGATTCTTGCAAGTAATGAAACCAGAGGTTTAGAAAAGAAAATGGCTTCCTCTACTACTTCCAACGTGTTTCTTATAATCGCTCCTTGTTCGTAACCCTTGATTCACTGAGTCATTCATTCCACAAGTATCTATTAACAGTGCTATTGCTAGGTATAATGGTAAGTACTAGATTTTTGCGTATGTTCAAGTGCTCTTTTAATGAGGATTACAGTTTATTGATAAGGCTTCATTGCTAGATATTTACAGCCCCGAGGAAAAATCTCAAGGTTTGTCTATTGTTCCCTTTAAACTTGGCTTTTGCTAATTTCAAAAGACCTTTGTATCTGTGCTTGCGAAAAAAGAAATAGCAGATAGCTGTGGCCAGGCTCTCTCCCACAAGCTCTGTCAAGTATTGTTGAACCACAGCCATAGCCTCACCCACTCTGCCCTCCAGTCCATCCTCAGCATGAGAGCTGGTGTGAATACAGCTCAGAAAATATGCAGTAGCTTCCCATTGTACTTGGCATGAGGACAAACACCTTCAGCATGGATTTCTGAGCTGGGCATGACCTGGCCCCTGTGGATCACTATAGCCTCGTCTGGGGCTCAGAGCCCTCCAGCTGTGCTCACTTTCTCTCAGTTACTTTTACATGGCAGGGCTGTTCCAAATGCCATTCCCTCTATCTTGAATTCCCCATCAGAATCAAACCTTCCAAGCTTGTGCATAAGGCCTCCTGAAGTTCACGAAACAGCATTTGTCTTGAATTCTTTCCCATGTAGCTCAGAATCTAAACATGATCTCAATGTCTGTGGGCCCCCACTCTGCATCCAAATTCTTTTATTTTAGATTGGCCTCCTGGCTTGATGCTAGGACTGGAGTAAACAGGATTGCCAAAGGCTGGTCAACAACGGGAACCGCCTGTTATTGGAATTTTATTAAGTAGAAAAAGCCTGTTAAGTCTTAATAACATATCTTTCTAGAAGTTCTGGCTTTGGAACAGAAATATAATTTGCAGAATGTTTTTTTTGAAGCAGTTTGTCAACGTAATTCAAGAAATATTTCTTAAAAACCTTCCTTAAGTAACGAAGTTCAGAAATTCTTTGGTAAGGATCAGACTTACTTTAGATGTTTTATTTCAGCAGCATTTAATTTCATTTGTGATTTTTCTCTATCAGTGACATCTATTAATAAATGGGGAGGACATGAAATCAATACTGTTTGGTCACTGCCCTAATTTTCAACAAGTATTTATTTATAATAACCTGTGTTGTACATTATCTTGGATTCTAAGAATATAATACTGAGCTAAATAGATATATTGCTCTCATGGAGTTAGAATCTAGTGCAAGAGACCTGCACTGAGCATTAATCACACAAATTTTTATCACACACCAACGTGGGAGGAGAGTATAAGAAGTCCTGGGGTGGGGGGGAAGGGTGGGGAGGGGCATGGCTGCCCCTGCTCCCACCCACCACTCCCTCGGGCTGATGTTTAGGTTGGAAGATAAGATAGGACTGAAGATGGAGTGGGTGGGGAGATGGAGATCTGCTCAGAATGAGGGAACAGTAGGAAAAGTCCTGCTTGGCATCACCTAGGCTCCAAAGAGTAGTCTTGCCCATATTTTTGTTTACTTTTACTAGCATTACTCTTAGTCTCTCTCTTTTTAATACTCCCTCACCACCTGCAGTTTCTCTCAGTCTACAGCCTTTGAGTTATGAGGACAGCAGAGGCCCAAGTGCTCCTGTGAGTGGATTAGTCGTCACCTACCTTACAAATGAAATTTCGGATGCTATAGCAAAGCCTTGAAAATTTCCCCCCAACGATTCCCTTATTGGCTTAACACACTTCCTCTTCAGTGTTAGGCAATGAAACTCCTTAAAGAGTAGTAAACCTATCAGACCACGACGAATCATGTTAGATGCTAGCTCATGAAACCACTTAGAAATTCAAGCGTGTTGAGCCTGAGAAAGTCATACTCGTGAAAGATGGGTAATGAATCTTGATGGGAGATCCCCTGCAAGCAGGTACTTGTTTATATGTGTTTACCTCTAGATTTGGTCCGTTTATTCATTTAAGAAATATTTATCGATAACTTACAATGTCCCAAGCATTGTTACTGCCACTTGAAATAGATCAAGGAACAAAATAGTTGTATCGATTTTCCTTGCCACAATAACACATAATAACCACGAAACTGGAGCACCGGTGACAATTACCACGAGTTTGCAGGGTTCACCTGGTGTGGCATAGGCTTGGCCAGTCAGCCTGAGCCAGTCAGCCTGGGCCACTCCTGCATCCGCGGTCCATTGTGGGTTCACATGAAGCCTCTATTGATCTTGGGCTTTTTCTCACACAGCTGAGAGTCAGCTGGCTCTGACTAATCTCAGATGGCTTTAGCTTTGAATACAACTAGGAAAAACTTAGTTCTGTTCTGTGTGTCTCATTCATTCCTCAACAGGGCTGTCTAGGAAAGCTCTCATGGCCAGGACAGAAGAGCAAGAGTAGACAAATTCCATTATACATAAGTCTCTTGTTTGTGTCATATTTGCTAACATCCCATTGCACAAAAGCAAATCTCATGGCCAACCTCAGAGGAAATGTAGAACACTGCAAAGTTATGGGATAAAGCATATGGATATAATGTGCGTTATGGGCTGAACTATGTCCCCTCCACCCCTCCGCACCCCAAACTCACATGTCGAAACCCAACTCTCCACTATATCAGAAGATACTTTATTTAAAGATAGAGTCTTTTAAAAAATCATGAAGTTAAAATGAGGCTGTTAGGGTGATCCCTAATCCAATCTTACTGCTGTTCTTATAAAAAAAAAAAAGGTTTGGACACAGAGAGAGATACAGCATTATATGTGCACAGAGGAAAGAGTGTGAAGACACAGCAACAAAGGAGTCATCCGCACGCCAATGAGAGAGGCCTCAGGAGAAACCAAACCTGCCAGCACCTTGATGTTGGATTTCTAGCCCCCAGAACTGTGCGAAATTTTTATTGTTTAAGCCACCCTGTCTGTGGTATTTTGTTATGGCTATCCTAGCAAACGAATACAGGGGAGATGAAAAATAGAGGCCATTTTTTGGTAATCTATTACAACAGCTAAAAGTCCGTGCCCTCTTAGACACTAAATTCTTAAGTTAAATTGTTTAAATGATACCATATATAAAAAGCTGATAAATTCTATGGAAAAATTAAAACATTATTCAGGATTAAGAGATTATCAGGGCTGGAGGTGGACGGTGACAGATTTCATTATTAAATCGGAAGGTCAAAGTGAGTGAGCCTCATAGAGAAGGAAAGAAGTGAGCGAGACGTGAGGTGAGGGGGTCAGTCAGGAAGCTATCTGGGGATTTCAGGCAGAGATAAGAAGGGTGCAAAGGCTCTGAGATGACCCATGTGGGCGTTGGAGGCACAGCAGGAAGCCAAGGTGGCTGGAGTGTGATGTGAGGACAATAGGCGGTGAGTTAGAGGTGACAGAGGCCAGCCTGTGTGGGCCCTTGAAGACCCAGCAAAGCCCTCCAATGGTTGTCAGGTTGTAAGACTTCCTCTATCTTGGCTTTTTATCATTTCTCAGTATCTGTTCCTGTTGTTCCACAAATTCCCAGTTTCTGATCCGGTGGAATATGCACCTTTTCCCACAGGTTAAGATATTTGAATGATATTCCGCATACCAGATTCCACTTCTGATTCTGAAGATTTTTGCATTAACATCATCCTCCCCGCGCCCCAACTATCTAATCTTTCACTGTCCCAAGCTGTGAAAATAACTATGTTGTAAGTATCTTCCTCAGATATGTTCCAAAAATGTTTGTAAATGCCAGTGACAGAGTCACACTGAAGAAAGATTCAAGACTGGGACTACTGCTTGACGACAAGCACAGAATGAGGCTGTAGATAAGCACTCTCAGACTGCTGAGTGGCAGGGTAAGGGGCTGGTCAGAGGGTGCGGGTTGATGAAAGAGATCCATGGTGCTCTTTACGATGGAAATGAGGGATTGGGTGACTCAGAGAAAGAGGACCCACTGAAGCATGCATAAAGGCAAAAAAAGGTAAATCTAGTGTTTAGTCTGTAAACACCCATGAGACACCCACAGAAAGCTCATCTCTGCATATGCATTCTGATAGCCTTTTTTATTTATTTGTATAATATAAAAAATTCCTAACAAAGCATTTGAGTATTACAGCTTTGGGTACATATCTCTTGGGTCATTAGAGACATAAGAAACAATTAAAAAGTTAAAATGCCTTAAATCAATTGATTACTTTTATTTCCAATTACGCATCCTCTTACTGACAGTCTAGGTTAGATGTCACTGACCGTGCTTTACAGATATGGGCAAAGCTACTTGTTTAAACTTACAGAGATGCAAGAAATGAGTCAATCCAAAAACTATATTCACATAAGTATGTACATAACTTTTACATGAAAATTCAAAACTATAATATTTTCAAGTTGAACAATGCATTAAGATCTTCTACGCTAACTCTTTTATTGTATAGAGATGAAACATAGAGGTAGAGAATATAAAAGTGACTTATCTTTGGGGTCCTGGGAGTCAGCTCTCATGATCTCACCAAATGCTATTTTAAAGGCACAGTGGTTCCACAGACAAAGTGCCTGTGTTCAAATACCAACTCCACTACTTATTTACAGTGTCCTTGGACAAGTTACCATATCTTTATGTCAGTTTTCTTATCTGTAAAGTGGAAATAACAGTGATGCCTATCTGTGGCTGATGACCCAATGACCACAAATTCTGGCACCCCTTACAGGCCTATCTCTGCAATATGACTTTGCTAATCCTCTCATCCAGAGGTATAATTTCTTTAAATCTGGGCTGTCATTATAACTTGCTGTGAAGAACAAAATTAGCCCAGACTAACCCTCCAGCGAATGTAGTTCCATTTGTGAGCCCAGGAGAAACCAGAGAGAAATAGCGTCGGAAACAAATAAAATAATAAATAAGAGATAATTGTTGCTTTAAGCCTCTCAGTTTGGGGTTTTAGTTGAATGGTTTTTTTATGTAGCAATCTTTCATAAAATTATTTTAATAATTAAATTAACTCATGTATGTAAAGTGCTTAGATCTGAGTGTTTGGCATATAGTAATTACCAAATAAGCACTAGCTATTGTATCTTTAATTGTATAGCTTCTTAGAGAACTGACAAGTTGGTCAATGGCCATCTTACAAATTTGTTACATATGTTCCAACTAAGTTTTTCTCAACTGCATGCTTATAAATATATGAATAGTTTTTAGAAATTTGATCTTGTGCATACTAATGTTTAGATATGGATTTAGGGATTATTCCCAGTTAAATCATGTCTCCCAGGTTATGAATCATTACCCAGAAATGTTTCTTATCAATATTTTAATAAGAATTTGTATGTTTTTCAAGGACTATCTATAAGTAAGTAATAAAGTAAGTCTACCAAGGAAGAATTTTACTTCTCTTGCCATTCACTTTACTTTGCACCATCAGGTTGCAACCTCACATCATAATTTCCTATAGAAAATTAAAAATATTAATGGTTTCTAGTGAAAATGTTCACTAGAAAAAATTTTCTGTCATAATCAATAATTGTTAGCTCATTAGTTTCAGTACCTAATAATTTGTATTTGAATCAATGATATTCTATACTGTCATGGTAAACTATGTTTTTATGCATTTTTTAATGTTTACAAAGTATAGCTAAACTCACTTCAATAAGGAGAAATTAGAAATTGAAAGAGAAGTGGATTTTTATCATGTTCCATCATTTATCGGGTATTTACTGAGTGCCCTGTTTCAGGCACAGGAGATGTGATAGTGAAACAGATACTAGGTTTCTGTCCTCACAGAATTTACATTTTAGCAGGAGACAGAGATAAAAAACTGAGTAGAGAAGTGAGCAGATCTATAGGTAAGACAACTTTAGGTGGCAAGCATAATGAAGAAAATACTACAGAGCAACGAGATCAAGAGTGACTTTCAGAAATGTTAAGTAAGGTGTTGAAAGCCACTTTTGAGGAAGGACATTTAAGCTGAGATCTGAATAATAAAGAATTTATCTGTGAAGATCTGAAGAAAAAAAGCTCTGGGTAGCAAAAGGGGTCAAGGGAAAGGCCCTGGAGATGGGCAAAGTTTGGGTAGGAGTGAACAATGGAAGAAACAGCACTAGCAGTGGGGCAAGTGAGGGCGGGAGGAGAAGAAGATGGAGAGATTGGCAGGAACCAGATTATTTAGGACTGAGTGGGCTGCAAAGAATCTGCATGTTATTTTGTTTTGCTGCAGTTGAAAGCCATTGAAGGGTTTTGAACAAGAGAAAAATGGAAATTGACCTAGAGCACAATAGAGAGACCTGTTAGGAAGCTATTGAAGTTGTCTAAGAAATGATGACGGCTTGGACTAAGATGGGGCAGTGGAAAGAGAAGTGAGCTAATTTGGGATACACTGATGAAGACTTCTTGGTTTTGGTTGGGTATGGGGTAGTAAAGGAATTAAGAAGGATTCCTGTGTTTTCGACTTTCAATGCGGGAGGATAATGGTGCTATTTACTGAAAAATGGAATGTAAAGAACCCCTATTTACTGATATAAGAAGTAGGCTTGGGAAAGAAGGTAAATCAAGCATCTTGGTTTGGGCCTGTTAAATTGTAGGTACCTTTGAGACATCTATGGGAGTTAGATTTACCACCTTGTGGCTCAGCGGAGAGGCCAGGGCTGAACACGCGTGTTTGTGAGTCATTCAAGGGCAGTAAATCAAAGTGGAATTATCTTCTCTGACAGAATGGTCACTTTGTAGCCTTGTGCAATCTGAGAGAGCCCTAACTTAAAGGCTCTGAAAGGCCAGGACACCAGAAAATTATAACATCCCTCAAGAACTGAATCGAATAACTGTTTATTGTCCCATTTGCTTTGCCTTCCAAAGTCACTTAACAGGGACAGTCCTTTCCCTTGCAGTGGTCCATCATTGATTTCTGACTATGTTCCACATCTTTCTTTACCCATCTGAAAGCTTATTGTCCTATTACACAAAATTAACTGTACAAATCTGTGGAATGTTCTCATGCTCCAAATTCCAGCCACTACCGTGCTTGTATCACCAGGCTCCATATTTGAACTTTTATGCTGCCTCAGATCTTTTCAGAGTGTGTTGCTTGTCCCAAGTTGTATTTTGTATGAGCTGGTAGAGAAGGAATAGTGAGCAGCATACAAAAGCATTTGGTTTTCTTCCTTCTATAAAATAAGAACAAAGAAACTAAGAATGTTTAGAATTGTGTAAACTAGTTGAATTGATTTCCACGATTATCTGAACTCCTTGCAAATAGAAGTCAGGACACAAGGCCAAGTTCCTAGGGCCATGCCTGGGAGTGGAGTATTGCAGGGTGGGGCCCACTTTAGCAGAGCTGAGGTCAGAAGCTGACCAGAAAGCCAGAAGAAAGGTTTCGAAATAACCATTCAGAAACAGACTTTTAGTGCCATGGGTATTTTCTGGTTCTAAAAAGAAAATGTTCATGTAAACAAATAATTGCCAAGTAATAATTGCTCCATCTCTGATTCTTACTCCATCTCTCATGCCCAGAGCCATAAAATATCCACAGCATCAACATGGCCTCTCAAAACATCATCTAAAAGATCTGAGAAACAACTTCTAGGGTGAACATGACATTAAAACTTGGCAGTTCAAGGAAAGCTTCAATACGAGGGGGTGAATTCAACGGGCCAAGACAAGGCATGTGGTATTAGGTTGGAAATTGGGAACATCAGAACAAAACCAGAATTAGGAGATACGATGGGGCAATATGAACCCAGCAGGGATTGTCTGAGCCTCTGCGGTAGTCACGAGATCTTTTGTTTGACACCATGGCCTCAGTACATGGCTGTGGTGCAGCTGTTGAGCGCTCGGCTTGGTCAGGACCCAGACTCACTCTCTGCCTTTCTTTCCTCAACCTGCTTTTTCTTCTACTCTTGTCTTGTCAGCCACTGGGGCTGTTGCTGAACTGGAGCAGAGCTCCTACTATGGAGAAAGCAGCAGCCAAGCGGCCAACATCGTGGCGTCCCCAAGGAGAGAGGACTTCTGCGGAGTCATCGAGTCCGCTAGCTCCTTCCCATTTCCACAGATCCATGTAAAAAAATGATACGGACACTTAAAGGAAAACAAAAAAAGACTTTTCGAAGGACTTGAGGTTGTAGATGATGTCAGCAGTTCATTTTTGTCGAATGTTGTGACTTTTAAGCAGGCCAAAGAGATGGCATTATATAGTGGAAGCTGGCTTTCTGGACTACAGGTTATGATACTGAAAACTGGGCTCTCAAGCAGAGATTGGCAGCATGATGATCAAGAAGAATGGCACCTGGCAATGGCATTAGGGGGAAGCTTCTAAATTGAGGGAGAAAAATACTCACTTAAAACTATTAACGTAATTCCTATGGAGGCAATGAATGTGTCATAGAAAAATGTGGGTAAGAAGAAATGCCTTTAAAGCTAAGGAGTAAACAGAAGGAGAAGATACTGGAAGCAATACAAGATGGCCAAGTGGTCACATTTCCTTTCTTCCAATATATACATAAAACAGTAAATGAGACACAGAGTACTCCTTAATTTCAATCATACAAATCTTTCATAGTTTCCCTTAATGGGTGAAGTTTAGAAATGTGCTCTGATAGCACAGGTAGGTGGATTCAGTTGATTAAACATCAACGAATGTATAGTCTCGTTACTCCAAGAGAAATCTCTAGTAGCAGCCCAGACACCCTTTCTTCTTTTGGGCCTGTGTAAAATTTTACTGTCGCCCTAAATTGAGTCATGAATCACATCCCTTCCAACTTTGTGAGTGACTCAAAATCCAAGATTAACAGCAAATTCTAAAACAATAGAACTAAAGTTGAAAATAATATGAACAGACTAGAAAGGTTTAAACCTGTGAGATAAATTGCAACAGTGATAAACAGAATGATCTGCAGTTAGCTTCAGAAAGTCAGCTGCCTAAGTGAAGAATGGGAAAGCCAGACTTCAAGCCGTTAAAAGATCTGGGGGCCTTAAGGTCACTACAAGTTCAATGTGAGCTGGTAGCATGACCTGGCTGTGAAAATAAGGCCACATCTCATCTACTGCACCAATAAAAGCATACTGGCTACTAAATGAAAACAGAATCCATGCGTCTCAGCTACATAAATAATAACCATATCTGGAGTATTGTATCCAGTTTGAGAGCTGAATTGGCTTAAGGATGTCAACCGAGACAGTAGGGTTCCTGAAGCCATATCATGGGAGAAACAAACAAGACAAAGGGGAATATTTAGCTCAAGAAAAAGGGGAAGGGAGACAATTATGTTAAACATGTTTGAAGATTGTCAGCCTAAGGGGAAAAAAAGTCATCTAGGTATCAGAGTACAATACCAGAATTTTTTAAAGAGCAGATATGGGATTGAAATAAAGAACAACTTTCTAATCATTTAAGATATCCCGCAATGCTCTAGGTTGGCTCATGTAATAGTGAGTTTCTCTTCCTAGAGCATTTAAGCTTTGGCTGAATTATCTCTACACAGCACTGTTATGAGAATTCCCACCCTGTGAGGGAGATTACCCCTGGAGTTCTTAAACCTCCTTCCATCTCTAAGAGTCCATGATTCTATTCCTTGCCCCCACTGTAGAACTGCCACTTTCGGTTGAAATGTAACTGTGCATCTACAAGGAAAAGTGTGCGTGTGTCCAAGGGTGAATGTGTTCGTGTATGTGCAAATACTCACACAGCCTGCACGCGTCCAAGGAGCAGTGCCACACCACAGAGTGTCACAGACAGAGACAACATGGCATTTGCATCTCCTCCTCTCCACAGTTCCATTCCTAAAACCACTACCCTGGGTGCAATCGGAATCATTCTCCTCACCTTGTCTGACTACGTGCAGGAGAAAACTGAGCTTAATGACAGGTGACACATCAGTGCAACAGGAGAGAAACAGAGGGAGACTCAGAAGTAGCAACACTGAACTTGACCTAAGAGGAACCCCCATAGACATTTAAATTTCTCCCATGTAATTTTTTGCCAATATTTCCTTACGAAGAAAAAAAAAACACAAGCTTTTGAAATACAAAACTTCTAGAAATAAGCATGTTTGGAGATGGAGATTCCTGATCATTGCTGCATTCTAAGCCAAGCAATTTCATAGTCTTCTGGGAAAAAAAAATAAAAAAGGCTGCTTTTTTAGTGTTGTTCACAAAGCCACAAAATATTTTCACAGAAAGCAGCTCAGAAAGAAAGGATATTTCCGTCATTTTCCATTTCTGTAGAATTTCCATGAGGTTTTATCTTTTCTGATTTTGTCAGCAGTAAGGATTTTTTTTTCATATAGCTGCAATTTCAACCTTCTGAACATTAAGCAGATATAAATTATCTACAAGGCTAAAAAGTCTTTGATTAACAAGCTAGGGAATTGCAGGTATTAAAATGCCCCCCGAGGGAGCACGCATCGTTCCACGAATGCATTAGACATCTACTTTGAATTACAAAGAAAAATTAATTAAAAAGTATATGTTTATAAGTAATGTGTGTTCCCCTGAGTTCATTCTAAAAGCCGCATATATGCAGAATCTAATAAAAATGAAATTCCATTAGCTTCATATTTCACTTCCGTGACATGAAGAAAAAAAGATAAAAGCAGGTGCTATCTAATGTTTCGTTCTAGAAAACCTCCAGAAGGCCCGGACTGGTCTGAATGGATTCAGCACCGGGCGCACACTGGAAGGCTGTGCGTGCGGCTGAAGCGAGGACGGCAGCGGCCTTAGGAAGGGGGATGGGTGCCGCGGGGAGCAGCTCTGCTTCGCGTCTCACTATTGGCGGGGTTCTGAATTGGCGCGGCCCGGCCCACACGGGTTCTGCAAACTGAGCGGCAAAAGAAAGCTTCAGCGGGCTCCACTGACGAGGCGTCATCTACGCTGGGAGAGAGCAGGCAGCCCCGCAGGCGGCTGGCCGCTTTCACGAGTCCAGTCTCAGGCACGGTTTCCCCTTCTCGTTTGATCTGTCAGACAGTGTGGCTTTAGCGTCTCTGCGAGCATGTGGGTTTAGAAGCCATAAAAGTGTTATGACACCCAACACTTGTCCATATTTTGTTTTTGTTTTCTTCCCCCATAGATATCTCATTGCGTTAGCTTTTTGTGTCTTTTTTTTTTTTCTTCCTTCCCTGTGCTTTTTTCCCTTTTCAGTTACCATGGAAACAATTTCCCTGGTAGGGGAGGAGCCTAAGGGCATCCAGGAGTGTGGAGTAAAGTCGATTTATATCATGGTTTGTGAAATATTGGAAGTTTGTAATGGTTGTTATCACCACATATGGTAAATCAATCTCTCTCTAGAGCAAATTTCTAAATATTGATATGCGTATGGGAGTGATAGAGTGATATAAAATCATGCATCTCAGTGACTTGCATGGCAGCCTTTAAGATATACATTTTTATTTTGTTTTGTTTGTACAAGTAGAAAATCAGATACAAAGAGATAAAATGTGCTATTTATGGTTCGTTATCTATTTAAAATTCTCCAAAGGCATTAACTGGTCTCTAACATGAAACCTATGGTTGTTTTGACTATACAAATTAAGAAGGCCTGCATGATCACTTATAAAGTTTATATATAGATGTGTGTGTAAATGTGTAATTTTTTACGTATAGCTCACATATAGCAGAGCAGCTATGCCATCTTCATTCTCACTTTAAATCAACTGGTATTTGGACAACCATGCTAATTCAGAAAATGCAGCCTTTAAAAGTTTGTCAAAATATGTGCACTTCACACAAGCGAGTAAGGTGATTACATTTTTCAGGTTTTAAAATAGACTGGTTTGTCCCCGTTGTCTCAACCAAAATTTGTTTATTTGGTTTCACTTAAAGCTTGTTCTGCTTTCTGTTTTCTCTCAAAGAGCCGTGAATGATGGGACGACAAAATATTGGATTATTTGTGCTTTTGAAACAGATGCCACCTGAGTTGTGACAGGTATTTTAAGTATAATCTTCTGCATTCACTTAACACTCTGATTTGAGAATTTTCAAACCTTGGGCATATTCTTGCTCGTTTACCACCGAAATGAGTCATCCCTTGGGTGTGAAGAGAGAGCTGGGAATAAAATGGGAACACAATGCAGGTGTGAGAGAGAACAGTGAGAGAGGGGAGTGACAACTGTCGCTGAAAGTTTGGCTGGCTCCAAACATAGATGGAGAACAACCAGAAAGACCGTGAATGTTTTGAATTTTTTTTTCTGAAAGAGCACTCTATGTTAATTTTAAGGAACATATAAATTGTGGCTTAGCTGACATTTTTGAAAAGTAACCATTCTTCTTAAGCTATTTCTGCATAATAATCTACTGTGGGATGCCGTCGGAGGCATCACAGGCGGACCAGAGATTTGAAATGTTGTGTAATCTCATGGCCTTTTTGGATTGGGGAAAAAGTTTAATATTTTATGAAACCTTGAGACCAAGATTCTGCAGCTTAAAAAATTTTAAAGTAAACATTCCTGAAGACGGTTTGAGATTTTTATAAAATTTACACACACACAAAAAAAAAATTAGAAAAGGGAATTCTATGCTATTCCGGGTGGTGGGAGAAACTTGGAGGAAGGGGATGCAAAGAAGCTCTGGATGGTTGTTAGACTTATTTTTAAAATTGCCTCTGAGCAACCTGAGTACATATCAATAGACACTAGATGAAGAAGTTATGGTACATACATACAATGGACTATTACTCAGCCATTAAAAAAAGGAAATCTTACCCTTTGGTAAGATGGATAGACCCAGAGGGTATTATGCTGTCAGACAAAGACGAAGACATTGAACTCACTGATATGCAGAATCTAAGGAACAAAAGAAATGAACAAACTAAACAGAAAACAGACTCACAGATACAGAAATGAACTGTTGGTTGCCAGAGGGGCAGGGGTTTGGGGGGCTGGGTGAAAAAGGTGAAGGGATGAAGTACGAATTAGTAGTTACAAAGCAATCTTGGGGATTTAGAGCACAGGATAGGGAATATAGTCAATAGTATTGTCATGGCTGTGTGTAGAGCCAGATGGGTGACAGAGTAACTGGGAGATCACTTCATAAACTATATAAATGTCTAACCATTGTACTGTGTACCTGTGTACCTGCAACTAAAATAAAATAATAATAAATTTTTTTAACTGTTTAGGTTGACATGGACAAGACCATCTCAAAGTTTGGAAGAAAAAAATCATAATAAATTTAAAACATTGTCTTTTCAATTAAAAATAAATACATAAATAAAAATAAAAGTACCTCTGATTTCAGCAGCAACCCAGACAAGTAGGACACTGACCTGGGGTGTCTGTTCCTTCTCCTCTCCTTGTCCTCTTCTGCCCAGAGACATGATGTTTCAAGGACCGTCATTTCTCCCACGCTTTGTTGGTACCACATGAGTTGGTTTCACGGTTGCTTCCTACAAGAGCATAAACTCAGTAATGCGTTTACTGTGACATTAGGACATAGAACATGCCCAGGCAGTGGGGTCAAAACAGCATTTGGAACAGGCTGAACAAGCGAATGCCAGCCAGCGGAGGCGGGCGCCGGGCCGCGGTGGGAGCAGCTGGCGCAGGACTTAGCAGAGGAGCCACCTTGTCCTCTGAGATCCGACAGGAAGCAATTCAGGGCTCCGTGAGCCATTCTCCTCCGTGAGAAGCTTGTTCCAGTGCCGTTTGCCTGGCTCCCAGTGCCAGTCCACCTTAGTGACGAGGATACGAGCAGGCAGAGGACATCCAGTCTTGTCCTTAGGACACAAGCAGGCAGAGGACATCCAGTCCTGTCCTTAGATTTTACATTGTGAAGTTTAAAGGCAAAGAGCCAATTTACTGCATCCATGCTCTTCCCAGACTCCCTGTTTTCACTATTGGAATAAACTACACATACTCTCTCTCTTTACTCTTATTTTTAATTCTTTCTCGGGTTGAAGGCATGCCTAGGGTAGGGCAGGTGTGTGGCTGGACGATTTCTCTACCTGGAGGTAAATAAAGGCAGGGGACAGTGCAGATTCCTTGGCTCTTCTCTGGAAAAACGCAGGACATCATAGAAACTTCTAGAAACCAAAATCAGTAATTCTCACAGTAAACCTGCTCAGGGCTGATCATAACCGAGGAAGAAATCTTGTCTTTACTTGCTGTGTTACTTTGAGCAAGTCATTACCCTCTCTTGCCTTAGTTCCTCCATTGGTAAAATTCAGATAATAATGTTGTCTGCTTCTACTAGTGTATAATGATGGTTAAGTAAGTCTTAAAACACAGCAAGAATTTTTTAAAATATGTAAGTTGAATATATTTTTTAAAAAGACGAGCATATCCTATAACTTCATCTCATTATGGAATCATTGCTTTTAGGTATATCCTTCCACCTTCAAAAAGGAAGAGTGAAAACTTTCAAGGGCAGGCATATCCTTTTTTCACTGGACCTCTAGAGATTCAGACTAACAGCCCTGTTAGAATGAAGGCTTCTGGGGAGACGAGGAGAGAGAAGATGTGACTTGAAAATAAAAGACATACAAACAGAGACTCAAGGATATGAACGATGGACTAGTGGTTACCAGAGGTTAGCAGGTAGAGGAGGAAAGAGGTAGACAGGGTAAAGGGGGTCAAATATAGAGGAGTTGAGGAAGGGTAAAGTAGGTAAATGAGATTAAATACATGGTAGCTGAAGGAAACAAGACTCTGGGTGATAATCACACAGTAGAATATGGAGATGTCAAATTATAATGTATACCCGAAAATTATATTAGTGTATTAACCAATGTTACCCCAATAAACTTAAAAAAAAAAAAAGAAAGAAAGAAAAAGAAAATAAAGGACATCTAGAAGAGTCAAATACCCAACTGTTCATAACTCAAGCCAGATGTAAGGTAATTTTTCTTCATTTTTCATTCCTCTTTTCACTAAATTTCAATGCCCTTAAGTAAGTCCATTAACCTGGTGGGAATTAGGGACTGTGGTGCTTTTACGTTAATGACAATTTGTAGAATAAATAAATTCGATGCGAGACACATGCTTCTGCACAATTGTCAATGCACCTGCATTCGTAGAGTTAAAGCAAGATGGTAGAGCGTGAAGTTCACGCAGAGAAAAGCTGGGCTAGTCATGAGGGAAATGTAACATCTATTCTAAACTCTGTAACCATGGCAGTTGTATTTGGTGAGAATTTAAGACTAAACTGCATTTCTGTAGAAGGAGAGAAGTAGACAACTTACTTTTTTCAGCGCTTTCATTGGTGGTTTGGTGTCAGGGTAATCTTTGTGTGAGACTGCATATTTTGGTCATTGTCTATGGTCTGCTAATGTCTTCTGAGCTGATCATTTCTTTAAACTGTGAGAGAAAATTATTTATTTAAGAAAAAACATACCATTGCTTTAGGGCCTCCAGTGATGTGTACGAAATACAAATTCAACAATTAAATTACGTTAAATTAAATTAACTCTGACAGCTGTAATTTCCCACAAAAAGCACAGCAGAGTATTGAGCATGAGAGAATGCCACATGAAGCTTATTTTTTTAGATGGTTTTAGTTATGGTCATGCGTCACATAACAATGAGAATAAGTTCTGAAAAATGCATCATTCGCTGATTGTGTCATTGTGCAAACATCATAGAGTGTCCTTACACACACCTAGATGGTCTAGCCTACTACACACCTAGGCTACGTGACAGAGCCTACTGCTACTAGGCTAGACTGTGCAGCATGTTACTGGACTGAACACTGCAGAATATAAAACAATGCTAAGTATTTGTATATCTAAACATAGAGAAGGAACAGTATAAATGTTGTGTAGAAGATAAAAAATGGAACATCTGCATAAGGCACTTAGCATGAATGGAGCTTGAGGGACTGGAAGTTGCTGTGAGTGAGTGGTGAGTGAATGTCAAGGCCTAGGACACCACCATACACTGCTATAGGCTTTATAAACACTGTCCCACCCCCGCTCCCTTCTGACAGGGTCAGAAATAAAACATCGAAGCTGTCACTGCTGCTCAGGGATGTGGGCTGGACTGATCCATGATATCGGAGAGAAAGGGCTGGATACAGGGCAAGTCACCATAATAGTGACCGTGATGAGGGAGTGGAAGGTGGCCTGAGGATCAGCAGGAATACGAAATCTAGATGGAGAGAGAAAGGAACATAGAGGATTGTCATGGCTATGTGGTTTCGCCTATTGCATGTTGGAGCAGTGGTCGGATTAAGGAACTTTATGGTATTCATTTTAAAAAACAAAGTGTTTAATATGACGAGGTTGCAGAACTGAGGATTCAATATTTTGACTTCGGAAATTTGTTTTTGGTTCCACTGACCCTATCTGGCATAAAGGACTCTCTCTCTCTCTCTAGCATTGAACTGATGGAAAAGTAAAACATATCTATGCTTTACATCGTGACAGCCTGAAAATATTTCTAATGTTCAGGGACAGGCTGGCGCTACACTACCACGAGAACTTTTCTATTAAATGGCAACAGTACCTCATCATAGTTAAGGTAGCTCCTGTGGACCTGTGCCCTCACACAGGATCTTAGGTCCCCAACAAAGAATTTACAGCAATGTACTCTGAAGACCACCAGGCAAGACCTGGGTGTGGGGGCTGCACCCTCTGAATACACCACACTGGGGGACAGGCTCCTCTTCCTGAAACCGGCCAGTGGTGATTTTGGATGTCATCTGTGCACTCAAAACTCGAGGTGCTGGGGTGAGAAAGAATCTATGCCAAGCCCCACAATATTATTCCCCCAAGAGAAAAAAATTTCCCCCTGAACCACATATCCTTCCATTTCTTACAGGAAATGCAGCTCCATTATATCACATGGGACTACTGTATATATGTGGTCCATCACTGATTGGAACATTGTTATGAGGTTCATCACTATTTAATCTTTTGATTCCCAAAAGAATGAAAATGCTCAAAATACTTCTTATATGATTTAAATCTTTTATATTAAATTCACCTATTTGATTTATTTATAAACTTTTCTCTTTGGCAGTGTCAGTATTAATAACTTATCTATTTAAACCGAAATATTAAAAAACGCTAACAACGTAATAGAAGTACATAACAATAATTTAAAAATTATAAATACGAATTGACAACTAGCACCAAAAAAAAAAAAAACAGTTTTATCAAGTAATATTGATTATAGCTGTTTAAAATATGTACATTCATACTTCCATTTTTATAAATATTCATTTCATTTTATGAGCTCTTTGCAGCCTGTAACTATTTCATTTGCTGTATCTAGCAGTGACTGATATATCACATTTGTAATTTGGGTTAAATTGAATGCATTCACATGCCATTGGGATGGTGATTTCTCAGTTTTAGTTCTTACCCTCCAGTTTGAGTATTATATTCAGGCTTAGGATTCTCCTTCCTCATATTCCCCTCCCCCTTCTTCCTTCTTCTTGTTCACATGTGTATTTTATTTGTCTGAATTTCTGAATTTAGTTTTTACCCTTATTCATATATGATGTGATTGACTTCAGGAATTAAAGATTGAATAGAACTATCAAAGTTACAATTAGAATTATTTCTGGCTGGTATCTACAGAAGTATATATACTAAAAGCCTTCATTTAATTTGCCAGTTTGCTTGAATAATGATGCAGAAAATGGGAGCCAGACTACCTGGGTTATAGTTCTGGTTCTATCACTAGTTTCTTTTCTAAACTGGGGAAATTCCTATTCCCTTTTTATTTCAGTTTATTCATATATAAAGTGGTAATAAAAGCAACTTAGTTGTGCGGTTCAAAATTAAATATGTATATAAAAATACTGTTAAAGTAGAAACTATATAAATGTTAGCTTCTTTAATTGTCAAGATTATATATAAATGATTAATAGAACACATGGTTAAAATGTGTTATTGGAAGCATTATAGTTCTCATTTTATTATGTAAATTTTGTCATTTATCTTCCAGAAACCTAATATTCATGTAAATATGATTTCATGCATGTAATACTCAATGTCCATGACAGAAAGTCTTGAAAGATTTCAATGCCCCGTTTTCATGAAAAACAAGTGTTACCAGGTAGCAGAACAGACCCAAGTGTTTCCTGTTCCCATAGATTAACAGAATTGAGAAGCCATTAGCCCTCAAAGCAATCGATCCTTAATCACAAGGAATCTTGCCAGCTTTCAACATCTCCAAGGAAGTTTTCCCACCCTTTTCCGTCGCCTTAAACCTGTTTAAAATTAAAGTTAGTCTCCTCTCTTGTGAGGAGAAAGTAATTGAGTTTTCCCTTTTAGTGATGTCTGTGTGTGATAATACGTGCGTGTGTTTGTGCGTGCAGGTGTGTGTATGAGAGAGAGACCCACCGATAGAAAAGCCTTACAGCTTTATTTCCTTATGTACTTTATTATGCATTAGAATTTTTGGTGAGTTGGTTAAAAAAGAGATTTTGTCATTAAAAATTCATAACAGTAGGGGGAAAATACATTTTAAAGGAAATCTAGGATTGTAGTTTGAATACTGTCTGATGATTTGGCCTGTCTCCACGCTGAAATTCTGAGGGACTTTCTGCAGAATTCTCCATTGTCCCTGTGCTTGTTATGCAATACTTCAATGGCAAAGGAAGAACAATAGCCTTTCATTTTTCTGACATACATTACTATTATTTTTTTTTTGGTGACTGAACCATGAGCAGGTCTTTGCTAACTGAGACGAGAAAGGCAATGTATGCAATCTGTAAAGCTGAGAGATGTTTCTAAAGACAGTCCAAATCGTGCAGGCTCTCAAAACAAACACCAGATATAGTCTGGTTCACAAAATGCATTGGTTTTATAAGAGATATCTTTAGAAAAAAAGAAGGATTCAACTTTGGAAGCTATTGTCAAAATCTTTTCTAAGTAGCAGGAAAAAGAATCAGTCAGAGCATTGGTTCGCACCCCGGGTCAGCCACTTAGCAGGGTTACTTTTCATCACTGTCACCGAGACCTTGCTGATTAAACCTCACAATGGGAAATGGAATCTTTGTAACGTCTGAGTGCATAAACCATGATTGTCAGATCCTCTGAAAATAAAATTTCATTTAATAACATTTACCTGGGTGGCGAAATTTGGGGAAGTTCTGGTCCCCTCGGCCCTTGGTCATGGAGAATGGTGTGACGTTCACAGGCCTGTTTTGGGTCTCAGATCTTCTCCTGGATGAGGCGAAGGCACCCGCAACACACAAATCGTGGAGGAAGGGAGGCCATTCGGGCTGGCATGGTGTAGAGCCGAGGTTCTAGCACTTTGAGGTGCATGAGCGCCAGCTGGAGAACTCGCTATTACACATTAAAGCCCCATTCCCAGAGAATCTGATTCAGGAGGTCAGCGCGGTGCCCCAGCAACTGAATATCCAATAAGCTCAAGGTGATGTCAATGCTGCTGGTCTGAGAATCGAACCGAGAGATGCCCTGTTTCAGGGAGGGTGAGCACATGACTTCTGTGCTCCCAGAGCACCAAGGAATCATCTTCCTCACGTGGAGAAAAGCCTTTCCCCACCAAAAGGAAAGAAAGAACAAACTAAAGAGAAGTAGCAAACACCCTTCTCCAGGCCCTGCACTGGGCATCACAGCATCTTTTAGTCCTTGTGGTCTTTGCAGTTCCTTCATGCAAGGAAGAAAATGCTATCCGAATCTAAACAGAAAATGAAACTGTGTCCCAGAGAAGGAATTTAAGTACCATTCAAATGACACCGTAAGCTGAGAACTGAGATTCAAGCTGAAGCTCTGATTCTATTTCCAGTGCTTTCTACCATGGAGGGCAGCATCTTATGGATGCCTTTCCTAGTCTCCTCATAATAAATGTTTAACAATTCAGACAAAAAAGCATAGTATTAGAATTCATCTCACTCACTAGCAGAGCCATTATCCAACATGCTTGAATTTAAGCAGGCGATGGGAGTTTGGTGAGTAATGGCTGTGGACAGAGGGTGGCCAACCCCACAGGTCATCTGCAGTGAAGACTTGGTCTCCCCTGTACCACCTGTTCTCTCTTTTCTTGCCCAGCGGTCAGACCCTCCCTTTCTTGATTTCTCCAACACATTTCACTCTGACGATGACTCTTAGCTGCTCTGACCTGAAGGAACCGCTGTACTATTCATAGTGTGGTCCACAGACCAGCAGCCTCTTCCTCACCGTGGGAGAGTCTTGTCAGAAACATGAGACCTCAGGCCCCTCCCTGGACCTGCTGTGGAGTCTGGAGTTTCCCCGTAACAAGATCCCCAGGTGATTTGTCTGCGCATTCAAGGATTCTAAAAACGTCTGTATGAGACAAGACGAAAACACCTCACACTGCCCCTCAGTGGTCTTTCCCACTTTTCTGGCTTTGCTGTCATCGAAGTATCATGATTGTATGTTTCTTGAGGGTAGGGACCCAGTGAATGTCATTCAACAGCATTGCTAATGCTCAGTTTGACGTGCGGTAATTGACAAATGACTACTTGTTCAATAAATGACTCTAAGATCTCTATACCGGGTTACAACTCCTGAGTCCTAGAATCATAACCTCTGTCTGGGCTTTTCTGGAATTTTTTTTAGACGTGTCTTTAATTTGACATGGGCAAATTGATTTCTCACTTAAAACTGCAGCCCCTCTTGTTTTCCTTATCTCTGAAAATAGTACCCTGTTTCTCAAGTCATAAACTGTCCCTAACTGCGCAATTAATTGTCATATTTTAACTCCCTAATCATTTTAAAATCCATCCATTTTTTTCTAAGACCGTAGCCACCAACTCGATCTCTTCATTTGTTTAGATATTTCTTGCCTGATTTATTTTTTATTTTTTAAGTTTAAAAATGTGATTTACTTACTATTTCTGTGTTCCTTATCAGTACATTAGTACTATATGTTATGTTATGTTATTTATTTATTTTCAGCTTTATTAGAGTATAATCAAAAAGTAAAATCGAAAGATATTTAAAATGTACATCATGATGATTGGATATACGTATATATTGTAAAAGAATTCCTTCCATCTAGTGAATTGATACAACCATCATCTCACGTATTTAGCTTTTTAGAAAGGTAATATTTAAGTTCTACTTTCTTAGCAAGTTTCAGTTTTACTCTGCAGTGTAATCAACTGTAGTCCCATGTTATACATTAGGTTCTCAGAACTTATTCGTCTCATAGTTGAAGGTGTCTGCCCTTTTACTAACCTCTTCCTATTTTTCCTCATCCCTAAGCCCTGACAATCACTTTTCTACTCTCTGTTTCTATTAGCTTGACTTTTTATTTAGATTCTATGTATAGGTGGTACCACACGGTATTTGTCTTTCTGTCTGGCTTATTTCATTTAGAATAATGCCTTCAAGGAAGTCCATCTATGTTGTCGCCAATGGTAATATTTCCTTCTTTCTTGTGGCTGAATAATATTCCACTTTGTGTGTATCTGTCTATCTATCTATCTATCTATCTATCTATCTATATGTGTGTGTATATATATATTACATATATATGTATAATTTCCATATCTTGGCTAAGGTGAATAATCATGGGAGTGCCGATGTATCTTTGAAATCCTTTTTTCATTTCCTATGGACAGATACCCAGAAGTCTTGCCTGATTAATTTTAATAGCATCCTGTATTATCACCTTGTCTATTGTTATATATCCTTCAAATCTATTCTTTAATTGGCCTCCAAAATGATCATTCAAAATCTAAACCTGATTGAATCACGTTTTTTTCTTAAATAGATTCTGTGGTTTTTAGGATGGAATTAAAACTCTGTAGAATATTTTCCAAGGTGCTTCATTTCCTGCCTGCTTCTCTACTCTCATATTTCACGTCTTTCCTTTTCGAACTCTATAATACAACCTCGCTCTGTGACTTGCATTCTATAATGAATGAGCTCTGCTGCCCCTTGCATCCAGAATTGCCATCCTCTCTATACCTACTTATCTCAAAAACCATTACTTTTCCTCCATGACTCAGGCCAGCGCCTTCGCTGTTAAGAAAGCTTCTCATCTAAGTTAGGTGCCTCTTCCAATCGTTCTACTGGGTCTTGTACACATCTCCCTTGTTCAACATGTGTCGTGCCACATCATAGTTGTGTCTACTAGGTCTGCCTATAAGTTCCTTTAGAACAAGTACAGGAATGTTTACCTGTATATCTCCATAATGTAGCATACTGCAAGAATCATTTCAGAGCTTCATTATATATATTTTTTAATTGATGAATGAATAAATTGGAGGCGGCAATTCTCAAACAGGGGCTTAGAAGAAAATTGAAAATTATAAACACCTCTTGAGAGCAGGGATCATCTCCTGTTTACTTTTGAGCTCTCGGAGCTTAGTACAATGCTGAGAATATCGTATGCACTCCATACATATTTATCGAAATAAAGGGATATGTAGAAGGATGGATTAATAGATGCCGTCTACTGTTATAAAACTTTGATTTTCTGCTTGATAGAGGCATTGTTGCCATCTATTTCATTTCTCCTGCCTTTGTCTTCTTGTCCCTGCAGCTGGGTGTGTTGGCAGGCATATATATAGGCCCAGGCCTATGCCAGTTCTGAGCTAGGTCTGACAAGGACAGGAATTATATCAGTACTCTCAGTCCTGCACTCCTGGGATTCAGTTCTGTTGATTACCAAGGTCTGGTGCATCAGGAATAAGTTCTGGGACTGTGTCAGCAACTCATTAATAACAGCCTTGGGTGAGCAAGGCACTTTTGGCAGGGTTATTTCATCATCCCTCCTATCAGTTTCAATTTCCTCTGCTACATGCCAGTACATCCTACTTCTTAGACTTGATTTCTTCCATAGGCAGTTTGTAAGCATTTTTTTCTTTCTTTCCATCATCACACCCTGCTACCTACTCTGTTTCTGAATTATTAGAACTATCAACTACCCAATTTAATAATGAACCAATATATCTGTGTTTTACCTCTTTCTAACCTTACATTCCTTAAAGTAAGACCCAGGAGTGACGATATTCTCTTATCTTCCGTCAAATGAGGCAAATCTGGTGGGTGTTGGGGGCAGTCCTTGGAAGCTATTTTATCCATCAGACAAGCTTGTTTACCCTGAGTTCCTGTCTAGCATATTTTTCTAGACTTATTTCCACTACGTAGACATTGCCAGTGTTTTGACTCATAATTAGCAATATATTTTTATATTGAGGAATTCTTTGGAGGCCCTCTTACACATCATCCTTAAAATGAAATACATATCCATGGGTTCATATTGATATAGAACGTAATTGAATGAATAAATAACTAGGGAGAGGAGAAAGGCTCTTTCTTATAAAAGAATTCCCATTAATAAATGTAGAAGAAATGAAGGAAGTTAAAAATTACCAATGGGAAACCACTAGAATAATAATTGTTATAGATAAGCTACACTGATGGGTGTTAAAATTAGCAGGCAGAAATGTTAGGAGAAACGTGGTATTTGCAGTTTCAAAGTATTTCCCCCCAAATAGTTATTAAATACAAAAGGAAAAATAGCATATTTGTCATGAAGAAATCTAGCAGATACCATCTTATCAAATAATCAAGATTTGCATCATCCCCTAATATAATTCTCTGAGAAAGGCACATCATTTCTGAGGTATTATTGTCAAAAATACATAATCTAAAGGTAATCATTAGAAAACATCAAGAAAATAAAACTAATTGGAAGACATTCTACAAAATACCTGACCAGTACTCTTCAAATATATCATATCACGAGAAATAAGAAAAGACTGTCACAGTCCAAAGGACAGACAAGGAATTGTCATGGATTGAAGAAGACTAAGAAGACACAATAATTTAGTATAGAAAAAGAACATTAGAGAAAAAACGACAAAAAAAATTTTAATAGTCTGTAGTTTAGTTAGTGTATTACATTCATGTTAATTTCTAGGCCTGGATGACCATTCTATGATTATGCAAAATACTAACACTAAGCGAAACTGGGCGAAAGGTACATAGGAATTATCTGTATCAATTTAACAACTTTTATATAAGTATATTTACTTCAAAATGATTTACTTAGTTTAAAAGAAAGTAAATGTTTTAGAACAGGGCATGGTATGTTGTAAATGCTTAACAAATTCTACACAATTGTCGCCGTCATTGAAGCTATTTTCCCAGACTGTGTGGCCAGGCCACAGCCAGCAAGTGCATGAACACTTGCATTGCCCATACCTTTATTTTGCCCCAAATCTGAGCCTTACATGACTATGTATTACTAACATGTGTGCTCTCTAGAAAAGGCATGAAAAAAATGGGCTCTTGTCCTCAGTTCCTAACTAAGTAGGAAAATAGGAAATGCTTTTGCTTTCTTTGTCTGTCCATCTACTTCAAGAGACTGCTTGGCTTTCTCTGAACGTAGTAAATAGAGACTCCTAACAAGATCACTTCGAGGTAGTCAAGATGGACTCATGAACGGGAGGCCATATTTCTCTAACTGTCCTGAGCTCCAGGTGGTACCATTGCCTCGATAGATAAGAAGAAAAAAAAAAAGTTTTCAAAAGCATTTGACGAAATCTCACATTGAAAATTTATATCTAAAGCAGATCCAGAAAATGGGACATAAAATAGCATAGAGTAGCAGAAAACTGATTTAAGAGTAGACAAAAAGCAGTCGTAGATGGCAAACTCGGTTTCAAAAGGGGTTAGAGATAGCATGTGTTCCAGAGCTCTGGGAATAAGGTATACGTATTTGGGGACATGTGCAGAGGAGAAAAGATCATTGAATTTGCTGGTGATAGTAAAACTGAAGTCTTAGCAAATAATAAGGTGCAATATTATCAGATTGAAGAGGATTTGAATTGCGGGTGATTAAGGCAGAGTATGCCAAATGCAGTTCAGGTATAAAGTTACAAACTAATAAGTACAGGATCAAGGAGCCAATTATGCAGAACATACACCCAGGAAGGGATTTGGAGGATATTGTGGGAAAATCTGTAAAACCATCAGCATAGAGCACAACTGCATTAAAAAAAGCAACCCGGATTTACTAGGTTATCTCATCAAAGGAGAAGGAGATGAGAAGAGAGCGATACTGCACCTTTGTAAGGTATTTACTGGATTCCTACTTTGAATATAGTGTCCACTGCTGGACTGAGCAGAAAATGAAAGACTAGGCTTGGGGATAAGGGGGTGCAGTAAAGGGAAACATTTAATTGGGAATCTATTTCCATTTCATTCTCTCAGAAAATAGGGCATTTAATAGTGGAGGTTTTAAAAATTGGGTATCCTCAGGAAAATTTTTGAAATAGAGAAAATAGTGAACAAATTATTGTTTAGATGCATGCACTGTTCTAATAATAAGCTCCAATCTCTTAGAATGGATTCAACTAAAAGTTTACTGTACTACCGATGTGTTGATATGTGCATACAAAGGCAAAATTCAGCCCCAGGGTTAATACAGGGGAACCAGAGCAGAACTCTTTAATGCTACGTATAAGAAAAAGCTGTCAGGAAAAGCTGGGAAAGTAAAAGTGCAAATGAATTGAAGAGACACTTAAGCTTATTTTTGGTGAAGGAGGTGATTAAAAATCACTGCTAAAGAAAAAAAAAATACAGGAAAAAAGAAGTGAGAACAAATTTTAAATGACCAGTTTTGACAAGCCAAGTTTTCCTAATTGCAACATCCAATATCTTTAGATGTGGATGCTGGAATGTGGTTGCGTAAACAAGTCTCAAAGTTTTCCATTTGTTTATATTTGTGTGCACTGTGTTTCTGATTCTGCCACAGGAAATGCACATCCATTTTAATGTAGGTACCGTGTATGTCAATTTCGCATGGCTCGATCTTCCATTGTTCCATTTTACACGATCTTCTGGGCTCAGGAAGAACAAGTGAAGCATGGAGTTCTGGCTGTATTGGCACATGGAGTAAAGTAAAAGCCGAAGCATTTTTCCTGGTGATTTAAGCTTAAAAAATAATGTTCATCTGAATTATTCAGAAAAGCAAAGCAAAGTATCGAACCTCGTTTACCCTTTGATACAGCTATGTGCTTATCTCAGTTCTCCACTTTGCATGATAAAGAATCACAGAAATTTCTAGCTGGAAGGGACCTTAAGAATCATCTAGCACAATCCCCTTAAATTCCAGATAAGGCAAATGAGAAGCAGAGGGATTAAGAAATTTACCCAAACTTTCAAAGGTACTTAGAAGCAAGCCCAAAACTAGATTCTTCATTCCTAATCCAGCATTCTGACATTCAGAGATCTTCTAAATTTATAAACCAAAGTTAACAATATTATCTTGAATTTCTGCAAATAATTATTCATTTGAACCTTATTTTTTATGTTCTTTCAAAGCAGGAGATCTAGAATTTCTTGGCAGTGTAGAAACCAACTCAACACGAAGGTCAAGAGGTGGACTTTCTCTCTAGGATAAGAGTAACCCTTGACTGCTATGTTGGGGATTGAGGGGATGTACCAGTCCTTGAGAAAGCATAGACCTTCATGTAGAACTAAACGCTGCAGGGTAGATTAACTTAAGAGTCAAAACTGTTTTGTTAATCTAGTGACAGCTCTACTGTGACCTAAGTCAACTTGGGCAACTCAAGTGTTCTTCCTAGGTCTTGTTTCTCCTTGAATGAGAGAACAGGATTAGATGATCTACAAAGTCACTAAAGATTTAAGATTCTAATATAATTACAGTAAGGAAGCTTCTGAAGCAAGGGATGAAGAGGTGGAAGATGTAGTGAAGTGTAGAAGGTAGTGAAGATAACATTAGTATGTAATCAAATTTATAACTGGATGTCATTTAGGAGAGCTCCAAGTTGGAAATCAACATACAATTTTTCAAGAAATCCATTTTTGGGAGCTAGGGAATGGTGAAAAAGTGATATTTGGCACCTAGGGATGATAATATGTGACAAATATGTACTAAGGCATTTTAAGTACAATCGCACTCGGTGTAGCAAGATGCTCACATTATGAGAAAAATCTATGCTCTTGAGACTAACTGAAAGAACACATCTCATTTCCTGCTTGCCCAGACATAAGAAGTAGAAGTGTGGAATCCAGTATACCTTACGAAGGGTGAAATATTTGTACAACTCTTAAGTAGGAAAGGTTTCCTTTATTTATTGTTCAAGATTGCCTTCCTTTGACCCAACGGGTTTACCTTAAGTCTTGTTCACCTATTAATTTGTCAATGTCCCCCTGCCAAATGTTTTTATCTTGTTAAAATCTCTAGAGATAAAGTATTAATATCAATATAACATATCACACATGGATTTACATAATTACTCTTACAACAGAAGGACTCTGTACCTATGGAAATCTTTTCATGTATATTCTTTAAATGTTAGCCAGGAGAACTTGGCTTTTACTAATGAAGATCTGTTCAATTATTCAAATAACATACTAGGTTACATGTTCAAAGCAGGGTGAGAGGACTAGAATCTTGCAAGTGGCATTTCATTATTTGGTACTGAACTGTGAGCAGCCACAACCTATCCCTGACTTTGAACTTCATATTATCATAAGTCCTCTTTAGGAGTTGAGATTGCCTGCAGTTCCTGTTTTGGGGGTTTGATCTGAATGTATGGTGCTATAACATTGAATTATTTTGTACCGAAAACTCATTGACATTTTGGAATATGTCTTCTACAAGGCATGTGATGGTGATCCATAATTTATTCCGTAACATTTTGAGAACTGCCAAAGAATTTGTATGAAATGTTTGATTCTTTGTGCTTTTCAAACAAAGTAATCAAAAATTAAATAAACAATGTAATAAGGCCCCAAAGAACCAGCTTTGTTTTATTCCCTAGTTCAAGAATTTACAAGCCAAAATTTTAGAACTAGTTGCTATTAATGACACTATAATAGTTGATATATAGTCTCCTTTATTTCCTTGCTATTTCTTCTTATAATTTATTCATAAAAGGTGATATTTTGATATTGCCTAAGGGATATTGTTATTCATTTATATATGGCCAGCTTTCTTTGTATTACAAAGCTAATGCTGTAAGATTCTGGTGATTTAAATAAATAGTATTTAATAACAAACAGGATCAGAAAGAATTTTGGTGATTATATGACCATAGAGAAATCTTTGTATTTAAATATGATATTTAATATTTTAGCTATACTTTTGTATTCAAGAGATAGGTCCATTGATATCTTATGATAAAGAAGATATATTTGTAAGATGCTTAAAACTGTAAATTTTAATGTTAACTAAATGTTATGAATACACGCCACTGATATATAAATAACTATTCATGGATGCTTCCTTAGTATATTGTCAAGTGGAATATCTATATAAAACAATGAATTTGACTAAGTTTAATAATATTCAGGTATTTAGTATTAATAAAAACACTTTGCTGCCTTTAAAAGTTAGAAAACTACAAACATCCATGAAATTATTATTTCTTAAATTAAAAATAATGTAATGTATATATTTTTCTTCACTTTAACATTGAGATAATTGATTTCCAAGATTATTAGCTATAGGATTCTACTTAGTTCAAGATAGTCCAGTCAGTGCTGAAATTAACCAGAACTGGGCTTTAAATGACAGGTATAAATTAAACCTAAAACGTTATTTTAAAATACGTATTTGGGATATAAGATAGGCACCTAATGATTAATGATATTCAGACCAATAAGATAGAAAAGGAACAATGAAAATTCTTGCCAGAAATTTTTCACTTATCCAGCTGCCCTCACCCCTTTCACTCAATGTTATTTTTAATAGAAACAATCATACCAAATATAACCCATGCACGTACACACATACAAACACACACACACACACAAATGGTTTTGCTTCACTTGCTTCACCTACAGTGCCAGGGGGATGGATTTAATGATCTTATAGGCCTTTTCAATCTCTTTAATATTTGTGAAATGGCAACTGTCAATGTTGAACAAGAAATTGCTGAAATAGCACAACTTTTTGAAATGGATGATATCTCATAGGACAAGGGCCCAGAAATGGAAAGAACAACCATAAACCTCACTGAAACTCATCTCAACAGGATGCCAATTTTGCTCTTCAGCTAAAAAAAAAAAAAACAACCAACTTGAAAAATGCTGTCAGTGAGTCAAAATCAGCCATTCTGAAAATCTCAGTGTGTCATTGTGTATGCCAGAGTACAGTGACACTTTCTTAGTGTGCTCATTTTTCCTTTTGAGTTTGGCTATTGCCTATTTGATTTCTATTTATGTTGATTATGTATATCCTAGATATAATTAAGTTTAGTATCAGATAGTATTGAAACTCTGCATATTTGTTGATAAATAGAACTACATATTTTTGTGACAAAATTTAAATAAACTCTGATAAAAAACAAAAATTATACTCAAGCACTTTCCAATTTTTTTGGTACCTTGAGCAATTAAAAGCTGTCTCCTTCTTATTTTCCAACCTATAGACTACATTTCTAAACATTATAAATATTTGAGGATTTTTGAATGATGGTTCTGCAGTACAAGGGAGAGATCTTGGAGAGAAAGAGTCCACAGAGACAAGAGTTCAAGATACTTTCATTTTCCCCCTAGAAGCAGTTGACACATTTTAATGTTGTGCAAGGTGATAGGCAAAGAAACGAGGCAAAAGTTATTGCAAAGGATTTGAGCTTTCAGTAGTCTTCTAGTGCTGAGAATATATGAACTAGAGTTCAGACCTTACAAAGAGGAAGGATTCTGGACAGCTGGTTAGGACTCAGAACAGTCGAGCATGGGAACGGGAGAATCTGAGGTGGAAAGTGACTGACAGAAATTTAGTTCAGTTGGTTAATTCCTTGATTATGTTAAGGTGATCTGACCCAGCTGAGGATCCCCTTCAGAAGATAAGGTATGTATCCTCCAGCGCCTTCTCTGTTTTTCTTGAATAACATTGATCATTAAATTTTTTAAAAATTGGCATAACAAAAGGTTGAGAGAAAAAAAATTGATACAAAATTTTCAGATTTAATAATGGAGTTACTAAATGCAAACTTTAAAATTCATCGTTTTTAAGAAAATATATGACAAATTGAAATATTCCACGGGAACACTGAAATACATAAAAAGAACCAAATAGAAATTATAGAATCACAAAATGCTATAATGAAAATTAAAAACCAGTAAATCAGTTTGATTACAGGCTGGACACAGCAGAAGAATGATCTTGAGAACAAAGATGTTAGTAGATAATATCTAAACTCGAACATGAAAATCTAAAAGGATAAAAAATTTGTAAAAATGTATAAAAACATACTGGTAATTGTTTAGAAAAGTGAGAAGCTCTAATATATGTTTAACAGAAGTGTCAGAAAATCAGAAAAGAAAATATAACAGAAGCAATATTTGAAAAGGTAGGGGAAAAATGTATTTCCAAAACTGAGGAAAATATGTTAACTCACAAATTTAAGTAGAAATATAAGCCCTAAGCAGATAAAACACAGACTACTCCTGAATACATCATAAGAAAATTTTTGAAAAAGAAAAAAGAGACAAATCTAAAAGTTATAAGAAGGCAGAGAGGAATAAAATACCTTTAGGTATTTTACCTTTAGGAAGGCAACAATAAAAAACAGCTAATTTCTTATAAAAACAGTAGATGCCAGTTGACAACAGAATGACAATTTCAGAGACAGAAAAAATAGATGACAACCTAAAATTCTATACCCTTGAAAATTATCTTTTGATAGTGCCAGTAAAATAAAGACATTTCCAGACAAGCAAACACTGACATAATTTAATTTACTGCCAGTAAATTCAAATTGAAGGGAAAGAAATTAAAGAACTTTTCAGGCAGAAGAAAAATTTGTCTAGAAAGAAATATAAAATGGCAGGAAGTAATAAAGAAACAAAGTGAAGGTAAATATGTGAGTAAAAGTAAATGAATATTAACTAAACAAAAGATATAATTAGTTTTGAGCCCTAAAATACATATAGTATTAAAAGGCATGATAACAGTAAAAAATTATGGTGGTAAGGGAGAGATAAAGATGCACATGAATCTTTTGTCAAAATTGACCATATGTCGGGCATAAAACAAATCCAAGAAACTTTCGAAGAATGAAAATAATGTAGAATATATTTTCTAATTATAGAAAAATCAATCTCAAAAATAATAGCAAAACCTTAACTCAAAAATACCCAAATGTTGGAGCTTAGGGAAGTTAAACATAGCCATTGACCACAGAAACAAAGAAGAGTTCTTAGTACATAACAGAAAATTTTTTCTATAATAATAAAAGTAGATATGTCCAACTTGTAAGACACAGCTAAGCTGGTAATTAGGATAGAATTTGCAGTTTTAAATGCATTATATTCAAAGAGTAGGAAGGATAAAAATGGAATCATCTAAATATTATAAATACAAACATAAAAAATATATTTATCTAAATCCAAAAACCTAAAAATAGAAAAAGGAGCTACAGGAACTTGAGGGAAATAAAGACAATACAGAAATCAATGAAAAAGAAAAATAAATGGAGAGAATTAATCATACCACAAATTAAGTACTTGAAAAGAATAGTATAATTTAATAAACATTTGGCAAGATTTATCAAGAAAAAAAGATAGTACAAATTGCTAATCCAGGGAATGAAAAAAGAATCACTACAGATTCTTCAGAGCACACAAATATATTATGAAAAACTTTATGCCAATAAATTTAAAAATTTAAATAAAAGCAAAAATTCCTGGAAAACAGCATTTGACCAAAATTGATACAAGAAAAAAAATGAAACAAATTGAAAACTCTTCTAATACATTGAATCCCTAATTAAAAACCTATACAGAAAGAAAATTTCAGCCCTAGATGATTTCACCAGTAAATTCTTTTAAACATTTAAAGAAGAAATAAACCATTTTTATACAAATTCTTCCAGAGTATAAAAAGAGAGGGACAATTCCCAAACTGAATTATGAGCTCAATGTGATCAAAGTACATGATAGGAATGTTAAAAGAAATGAAAATTACATTCTCATTTCACTTATGAACATAGTATAAAAGTCCTCAATAACAAATTAACAAACTGAATGCAACAATATATAAATAAAGTATCATGACCTCATTGAGCTGATTTCAGGAATGGAAGTTTGATTAAGTTTTTGAAAATCAATCAGTGCAATTCACCACATTTACAGAATACTGCAGAAAAATTATATGATGAATTGCATTAAAAGCAAAATAATTTTAGAAAATCTATTACTTGTTAATAATTTTTAACAAATAAAGTAGGAATAAATATTTCTAATCCAATACATATCTTCAAAAACAAAGGAATAAACAAAACCTCTAGCACACATACTTAAAGTTGAAATGGAAAATGCTTCATCCCTGGTACTGAGAATCAGACAAGGATATTCACCATAGTCTTTGACTTAAAGTAAGGTTTGAAGGTTGACAGCATCAGCATCGTCTCGGCACTTGTTAAAAGTTCAGGATTCCAGGGTCCATTCCAGACTTAACTGAATTAGAAATTGCATTTTAAGAAGATCTCTAAGTGTTTCATATGCATGTTGAAGTGTGAGAAGAATTCTTTAAACCACTTGTACTTTTTATGGCCCTGTGGTCTATGTTAAGATAGGAGATCAATGCAATAAAGATAAGACAATGAAATAACATGTACATAATAGAATAGTGTATGTGGAAAATCTGAAGACTCTAGAGTATCCTCATCATTCTACTTACCTCCAGTCTCACTGTTATTTGCCTGCCATTTGAAATCAAACTGGATCATATTACCCCTCTCAAAATCTGTTTAACGGGTTCTCGTGCTTATAAAACTCCCAACTTTTGGATGTATGTATTGTATCTGGCCTATCTCTGGTTTTACCTCAAGTTAAAATTTTAGAGTCAGGTAGACATAATTTTCAATTTTAGCTACTTTATCTTTACCACTTCTTTACCTTGTACACGTCACCTGACCTCTCTGAGTTTCAGTGTCTTCTTTTATAAAGCAGGAATTCTGAAAAATCTACCTCACAGGGCTTTTGTAAGCAAGCACTTAACACTGTGGGTACAGTGACAAGCACAATGAGGGGCTTCTAGAAACCTATGCTCCCTACCACTACTTGTGAGCTAATTATTCTCTAAGCATACTTCTCACATTCTTTTGCATAATCTGCTTCATCTCTAACAAACTGCGTGAAGCTTACTTAACTTGCATTTTCTCTCCTTCACATGCACTGCTTCCTTAGCTTGGACCACTCCCTCTGTCTAAAACAAGATCCCATTTCCTCCCACTCAGAGCATCTATTAATCTCTCAAGACTGAACTTTTTAGAGTCGCCCCTTCTCTTGCTTGTCTCCTCTCTCTGTGAAATGTTCCACCTACTGGGACCTGTGCATACTTCTCTCAGAGCCTCTATTACAATTTAAACCAAATTATTAAGAGTGAATATTTCTGGCTGGTTGGATTTATGTTGATTTTTGTCTTATTCTTTAAACGTCTCTGAATTCTCTAATTAAAATGTAACTACTTCTATAATCACATAAAGGGTTACATTAAAATTCTGTGCATTATTATTGTACTCAAGAGGTCCTATGAAAAGAATTGTTCAAAAAATTACTCAAAATGCAACTGTTTTAATGTTCATGACGAAATAAATTTGGCTTTTAATATGTACTCTTGTACAAGGAACATATGATCTACTTTAAATATTAATAAATTATGACCAATATATTGAAATAATCGAAGGTGATTCTGGTATGGTCAAGAACTGGATGGGACAATGTGTCCTCACCATGGTGATGAATGGTGAGAGAGGTCCACCCAGGGCACTTTTACCCCAGCCTGACCTTGTATCTTATGTACTGCTTAGCAGGGATGGCAAGTTGTTGCAAGAAATTCATGGATTTGAAAAGATAGAGAACCACGACTCTAAAACCAATCTGATTTTGATGTATAACTTTCACCTTCATAGAGGTTATCATAAGAGCATTGATGTTAAAGAAAATGCCCCTTTGCCTCCTTCGTCCATCATTGAAATAAGACCATGGTACTACGCTATTCACTAGGACCATGGTTCTCAAATAAGATGATTTTATTCATTGTGTTTATGAATTCTATTTTGTGTGGCTCAGAAATAAGCCCATAACAAACTATACCTTTGCTGATTAAAACTTTGCTAAAGAGAGAAGGTTATTGTTTATGATAAGGGTAATGTGATATATTTTCATGTTTTTTATTGTTTTAATTTAATTCGGATTCCTAAGGTACTAATATATTTGTGCTATGGGAAATAGAGTATGGATGAGTGTGTGGTTCTGAGAGGTCCTGAGAGCACCTTAGCCTAACACACGCGTGCGCGAGTGCGCAAACACACACATAATTCCAGAGTAATAATTTTTAATAATTCCAGAGTAATAAGCAAAGCCATATTATTATTAGGCTCATTATTTAAGAAAAAGGTGAAGTTGTTAAAACAAAAAGGCTTCAGACTGTGGTGGCATGAAGAGATATAAACCTATTTTTCTCTAATCGCTGTGAGGTAAGCAATCTAGGCTCCTGGGGCACCTCTGTTAATAAATCGTTCAGAGATCCAAATTCTGTCCGTTTTGTCCTCCTCTGCATGGTTAATGCTGACTGTGGTGTTGCCTTCTGCTTTCAGCATACAGAAAAGGAAAAGAATGGAAGTTTAGTGAAAGCTTTTTCTTCTAAGCAAATGAAGCTGATGAATTGATTGCAGGCCCAACCTTAGCTGCAAGGAAGACTGGAAAATGTAGTTTCTATGTGGATCACCATCTCTGTGTTTTAACTCTATTACTATGGACAAATGGAAGAAGGAAAAACAGATTTTGATAGACAACTAGAAGACTCTATCACAGGTCTGTGAATCATACAGTCAGCAAGAATCTAACAAACTAGTGCAGACTGGTGTGAAAAATGGAGAGAGCTTAAATTGTGGTGATAACAGCCTTGCATTAGGCCTGTCATTAGCAGTACCTTTATCTTCCTTTCTTATTCCTTTCAATGGGAAAAACTTTCAAAAATTAGTTTTAAGTTTCCCTGTCAAGCTTCCTTTCCCTTTTCCCCAAAACAGTGTCTGTCATGAATTTAATGATATAGGAACTAAATTGAAATACAGTAGACTTTACTTAATAGAATGCTAAAGGAAATCCCTTTGGGATATAAAATCTTTTATATTGTGACTGTGAACTACTCACTGATATAAAGTGCTCCCGATGTCAAATGTTTCTATACTGTCTTTGCTTAAAGTCAAATGTAAGTCGTTTGAAATGGGGTGCTGTTAACAACACTAGCCTTTGGGCCAATGGGGCATAATTAATGAATTAGCATGCAGAGATGGTAATTGGTCAGAAAATAATAAATAATGGAGTCTGTCTACCAATTAGAACTGGGTTATACTGATAGTAAGAATGATCTCAAATAATTTTATCTTTAGCAAGATGGAAATTTTTTACTTTCACACAGGGATGTTTCCCCTGTATTTAAAGGGTGAGTTCTATTCTCAAAGTCACATTGTATTCACCAGATGGTCTCTCAAATTCCCGAAGGAGAGAGAAAGAGGAGAAGATGCTGTGCTTCAGCAGAGCCACTATAGAAGGTTCCCGAAAGCCCTATGCGATGATTTTTCATCATACCTCACTGACTAATATATCTATTTGCAAGGCAGACATGAAAAAGGTCGTTTTATTCTGGCTGGGTAAACCATTGCCCTGATGGACCTGTTACTACAAGCAGTGGATCCAGCCATCTGTGTGTGTCCTATCTTAGGTCAATTGTCTCTGCCGTGAAAACCATGACTGAGCCGTGTGCACTGAGAGTAAAGTAAGGCAAACGCTCAATCACTGTTTGGGTTATTGACCCTCAGATCGTGATCCAGAATTCTAGTGACAGAGCACTTTGCCCAGCAGACAGCTCCTTTACTAAGGCTCAGGCACCCAAGTACCTTAGAATGCAAGGAGAATGGCTTCATTGGGTCTTCTCAGAAGGAGACGCCAAGGTAGATGTGAAAGATTTACTGGAAGAAACACATGGGAGGGAAAGGGGGGCTGCTGGAGGAGGACAAAGGGCTGCAGGTGTGACCCCTCTGATGAAGAAAGAGGAAAAAGGGTGTGGTAGGCAGAGTGGCAGTCTCTGGCAAATTTTAAGAATATTGTGGCCCAGTCAGTGGGAAGTTCTTGAGCCAAAGTCTCCCAGTAGAGGAGTCCCCTGCCAGAGAGTCCCCCATTTTTCAGGATCGGGCTGACCTTAACGTTCCTACCATGCTCGGTCTCTCACTAAGAGTAGCCCAGAGATGCCTGCTCTCAGGGAAGCAGTCAGAACACGGCAGCTGGGCTTGTCCATCACTTACCCTCTTGCAGTACAAGATATGAGGCAGATTTCTATGGCCATCACTTCCACATCAACGTAAAACCTGTGCAACCTGCTCCATTCTCCAACTGGATTCTGACGTCAGGGAGAAGTATTAGGAAGGCTGAGTGGTGAAGAACAGTAACAAAAAAAATTAATTTTGCAGAGTGGAAAAAAAGCAATTACAGTGTCATCAGGTCTTTTCAGATGCAGGAAAGATATCCTGTTGAGTAAGCGTAGCCAAGTGGAAAATATACAAGGAGCCAAATTTACAACAACAACAACAACAACAACAAAACACCTTGGCTGGCCCAGGGGATCAGACTCAGAGCAGTCCTATCTTCTTTAAATGCTGGGAGAGAGTGAAAAGGGGCTGAGAGAAAAGAAACAGACCCACCTCCCTTTGGGAACAGTTTCCATGTTGCTAATGCTCACATATAGAAGCCAGGTTGGACATGCATGTACTGTGACTCTCTATTTTCATATAATTAACTCACTAATTTATTTGTTTATATTTTTAGACTTGAAATTTTATTAGGCATCTATTGCTGCCTAACAAATGACTCCAAGACTAACAGCTTCAACAACAAACATTTACTATCTCAGATTTTCTTAAGATTTCTCAAGGTCAGGAAACTGGGAGGGCTCAGCTGAGGGTCCTCACTCAGGCTGCGGTCACGTTGTTGACCAAGGGCTGCAGTGATGTGAAGAGGCCGGAGAATCTCCGTCCTTCCTCATGCTGGGGCTGTGGAGAGAAGAGGCTTCTGGTCACTCTTTGCGGGCCTCTTATCAAGCCTGCTCACACCTCATGGCATCTGTGATGTCAGAAAGAGAAAGAGTGCTCAAGGCAGAAGCGGCAGGCTTCTCATAATCCAATGCGAGGAGTAACATCCTATTCTTCGGTCATATTTTAATTGATAAAAGCAAATCACTAAGTCCAGTCCACACCCCTGGAGAGGTAAATACCACCTCTTGAGGAGTATGGAAGAACTTACAGACGTATATTTAAAGTCATATTGGACACACATTCACATGTTACCAAATTCAAAAATATATTAAAATCCTCCCAAGAAGCTCAGTTCTGTTTCTCGGGGTTATTAGTTTCTTGTGTATCCTAGAGACAGTCTATGAAGTTACAAGCAAACACTGCTGACAGGTGAACTTGGAAAGCTCTACCCCTGGTGATAATGGCCCAATCATTTCATTCTTCCTGGCTTTGATGACTTCAGATCAGCATTCCTTTCCGTTAGGGCTGTGAGGGAAGGCATGGCCTTCCCCATTCCTTCTGCTATAAACTCTTGCCAACTTTGGCCCGTTTATACTTGTGGTATATGTCTTTAAAACGTTAGTTTAACAAAAGCTATTTAATTGTAGCTGTTTTTCCCCCTTTGAAACATTCTTTGTGGCTTTCTCTCACCATTAGCCAGTGCCTTAGGCAGTTACTAGAAAGGATGAAATTGAGTTGCTTTTGTTATTAGCTGTGGTTTGTGAGTCAGCTTACTGCTTCTAAAACAATTATGGGAGGAAGCTATTATTTTGCATAGAAATTTGAGGATATTTAGGAGAAAATGAACCATGTATTTTCTTCTGGCTGCCTCTGCTTTCCAATCTCATTTCAAAGATGAAAAGATTAAAACGATTGCAAAGAGGGAGGGAGGAAGGAAGGAAGGAAGGGATGGATTAAAAGTAAGAGAAAGAGAGCTAAAGATCGAGAGCTGGAAACAAGGACTTGAAAGGAGCGTGACAATACTGAGAGATTGGGAAAATGACATTTAAAATTTTACAGAACAAGCAGTTAAATTATTTTATTATCTTGAGATTTCCCAAAATGATAGGATTTGTACTGACATACTCTGCCAGTCCATATTAGCCTAAAGAGATCAATTCTGAATAGCTTCATTCTTTTAAAGAGACGTAATATGTTCTGTGACTATTCCTGGAGAAATGATGCAGTATAATAAAATCATTGTTTGTGTATGTGTGTTTGTCCCAGATATGTCATACATGGTTTTGATTCCCAGTTTAAAAAAAAAATGAAATCTAAGCTGAAACTAAAACATAAAGCATGTTTTCTTTGACCTACTTCATATCTCGTTAGTAAGAGACTGATTTTTTCCCAATGGTTCTAGTAATTGAACATTGTGGATATGTCCCATGTATCACGAATAGTTCAGAAAGTTTTAATGTAATACTTATGAAGAAACCATACTTTACTTGTTGTTTTGCTAAAGCTATATTCTAATTTAAGCCACCTTACATCCTTTTTGGAAGTAGGTAGAGTATATTTAAATTGGTGAGTAGTTAGTTTAAAATTTCACAGATTTTAGCAGATAAGCTACAAAAACTGTCATCAGTGACATGTTTATGATGGAGTTTCAGAAAGAATGTTATAGTCCCAAATGTTCTAAAGTAATGAGTATAGGTGAGATTATTTTTGTTTAAGAAAATTTGAAAGCAACTCTTTCTTAGTCTTTCAATCACATTTTTTCTCTGATTCATTTTGGAATAATTTTAAAGGATGAAATACAAGTATATACAATTAAGTATAATTAAACAATAGCTTTGCAGTCAGAATTCAAAGCTAAACAATTATTCTGAGAACTTTGTCAATGTGAAATAAATGCCAGTGTATCACTAATATTTATTCTAGATTAACCTTTTTTTCTAAAAATACAGCTTCCATCATGCATATTCCAAGTTCAAAGACTCCCAGTAGCTCACCATTGACTCAGACTGGCATTCTTATCCCTCCAGGTTCTGAAATTGACCTATTTCTTCAGCCTCAGTTACCACAATCTCCCCCAACACTATCCCAGACCTCCCGTATCCCAGGCAAAGGACATTTCTGTGGTGTCCAGCCCCTGGTGCCCACAAAATCTGTGAAATTTTAAATGAACTACTTTCAGGTCATCTAACCCTGAACGCAGGGGAAATGGCTTGTAGATGACATTGGGACCTCTACCGGGACCTAGGCTAAACACAGAAGTGAGGACACCTAGAATATTCCTAAGTGAGTTATTGGCTTGATTCTGATGTTAGATATTAGAGAGATTTAAGCATAGTGTAACCAAGGTGACAACATATTGAGGGGTTCCAAATGCAACTAGAGATCTTTCTTATACTAGTAGGTTAGGTGATAAATGCCACAGCTACCTAGAGTTTGCCAAGAGATAAAAAGATTACTAGGTGAGAGCTCTTGGGAACCATGCCCAAATGAGAAAATGAAGGTCAAATTTTCAGGTTCACTTTTCCTGTATCTCATTGAAATGAATTCTTATTATCACAGTAGATATTTTAGCTGAAAGTTATAACACATTTAGGATGATAGACTTTTTCTATATAAAATATTATAACTTATTTCTTAGAGCGGAACTGGAAAATAACATAACCCCCTCCCACACGGCTACTCCCATATTCTGTTAGTTTTCCTAAGAGTCTAAGTCTGCAAGGACCTTGCCCTCATTCCATTAACCCAGTGTTTCCGGGAGGCATAGCTGCCCACAGGTTTTCCTAGGTGCACCTGGAACTTTAAAGACTCTTTTAAGTTAGGCCTAGATGCCTTGTCTTCTGGTCATCATTCAGCCAAGTATCATCTTCATTCTCTTCAGTTTTATAATCCTTTACTATTAACAGGAACCATTTCTAGCGTTATATTTATAGATGTAGGAAACAAATAAAATTTACAGCAGAGGGAACATAAATTGGTGGTGAGCACAGCCTTTTAAATCAATTTCACTTTAATACCTCTGGCTATTAATGCAAACATTCCTCTTTAGTTCTCCACAGTGACCCTCACACCCTATTGAGTTATAAACAAACAACTAGATATACTTGCATGGTATACTTGGCCTTCAAGGCATTTAAATGGACAGACACTTTTCTGGAAATTGACAGCTTTTTCAATCAGATGAAAATACAGATTTGAGCATATTTTTCTGTTACTGGGAATATCAGAGAGGTAGCTATTCCTAATAGTAAGTACCAGCAAATATCCTGAGTCACTGAGGTAGGAGTAAAGCTATGAGTAGCCCGAGACAGACAGACAGACACATACACACATACATACATACATAACACACACACACACACACACACACACACACACACACAATAATCATATGATTATTTCTGCATTAGAAATTAATAATATATTTGGAGTGGTGGATGTGAAAAGAAGAGAAAGAATTGAAGGTGGATGTTGAACTTTGAAATTAGTATTTCTGATCCTAATGTTTAACACAAGTCGTTTGTGTCTTTGCAATGTTGTGTACCAAACCTTCAGTCAACTCTGTCTCAGAGACAAATGCATTCTCTCTGTATGCATGTTGTGGGGGTGAAGGAAGGTGCAGAGAAGGGAGCGGGGGGAGGAACCATGACAGGGAGGTGAGAACTGAAGGACAGGGTGACATTCCACTTGCAGGTTGGTGAGACACAGAACAGAGATTATTCCGATAGAGGGAATGAGAATCTGCAGATTGGATTAATTCAGCAGAGGCAGTAATCTGAGAAAGTAACCCTCCTCCCTGGAATTTCTCATCAGCCTTTGGGGATACATAGGGTTTCTGTGGGCTATGAATGGGATCTTTAATTAATTCATCTCTTAAGAGGCAGGAAAACCTCAGGTGACATCTAGGTTAGATGCATTTCCTCTGAATGGTGATTCTCCACGGGGTCAGTACAACCCACCAGAGAGAATGTTTTAAATTTGTAGAGAAATATTTATGTCACAATGGTGGGACACACTGCTGATACTTATAGTATGAGGAAGCCAGGACAGTCCTACACAAGGAATTCTCCCTCAGCCCTCATAACTTTCAGAAGTCTCAGTGGACATTCAAATAAGATAAATAAATAAATATATGTAATTATTTACAGTATTTACATTATATATTACATTTATCTAAATATGTTGATGTTTATCTGAGCCTAGAACCCAAACTACTTTACCTATAAACACAGAATGCTGGGAACCATTTTAATAAACAAAAATTTTCCGAATACGATTATTCTCTAAACCGAAGAAATAATGCTTTGCTTTATTTGGAGCTTGACCAAAAGTTGTTCGCTACTTGAGAAAATCATGTCACCTGTAGCGGTGCCCATTGTGGCATCTGAGTCACTAATACGAAGCCCCTGCATGAATCTGCATATGGCAGATTATGTCTAGATACAGACGTCTGACTACTTTATCCTGTCTCCTTGGGTGGCTCTGGGAGCACTCCTATATTTAGATGTCATCACTTCCCTTTATGTCACTTTTATAATAAAATTAGGAGATTTTATTGATTTTTAAAATGGTACAGGTAAATTACATTATTTATAATAGGAACATTAGGAAATATCTATTATAAAAAGATGTGGGCATAGGCTACTAATTACCCTCCCAAACCCGGTTTCTTCCCTGACCTCCTTGCATACAGGTCAGCTGCATTCTCCAGTCTCTCTTGCAGGTAGCTGTGGCCACGTGACAGAGTTCTAGACAAAGGGATGTGAATGAAATTGATGAGCAATGCTTCCGGAACCTTCGCACGAAAGCTATCTGATGTGCCCACCTTCTGGCTGACAGCATTGGAAACAATCACCAAGACCATACAGAAAGGCACGTGTTGAAGACTGTAGAGCTTCTCTCGATCTGAGTTTCAGTAAGCAGAGCAGAAGACAAATGTCCTGTAAATGTGTTTATCCACCCAGTACTGTTAATTGAACAAGAGACACACTTTAATTGTTTTTGAACCATTCCATAATTTGGGGTTTATTTGTTACAACAGGTAGACTGTTCTAATTCAGAAAGCATTCTGAAAGGGTTTAGACCCATTTCTCTAGTATATTTAACGTGAACTGGATATACAGAGCATCATATCTGCATTTTCTCTCCCTTGTACTCTGTGTTGGTCCTGAGCCCCATTTGCTTCCCTTCTCCCCGTCTGCTCCTGTATCTCAGGTACTAAGGTGGGGACTGGAGCTGGGAGGTGGTGGGAATTGGAGAGAAGAGTGAGTGGGGAGAAACCACGGTATTTCTCCATTTTTCTTCTGCCCTGCTGCAGGTGGTGTCTTGTGCTGGCAACAACTTCATCTGTCCCATGGTTTAAGCTGTCTCTAAATGGTTATCCCCCAGTCCTGTTCCTTGGAAGGTCCCTGACTCAAGGAGTCTGCAAATATTTACTTTGGTCTCTGTAGCTTAGAGGGGTCACAACTTCCTACTATTGCGACTCTCTTTATTACCTCACTGACATCTCCTCCCTGGGCTTGGCTTCTCGACGTCTATCATCTGCATAACTAATTCTTTGCAATAGATTCTGTTTTAAATACTTATAATGGTTTCTGATTTCTTGATTTAACTCTGACTGACACATCATTCCTGGTCTCTTTTTTCTTCAAAATCTAGTTCAATACTTCTAGAAGCCAGTCTTTCATGAAACACATTTTCCTGTGCTCATTTAGTTATTTTATGTTACCTAAGCTTTATATAAATTATCCAATGTACTAGTTTCTTTATAAATATTTTTTCTTTCAACTCTCACGTAGCTACATTGTAGCTTCTCAAGGGCAGGGAAACAAATCTTGAGTCTTTGTAACTCTCTATTACTTATAATACAATGTTTATTGCACAAAAGTTATTGATTGTTCATTGTTATTTACAAATAGTTTTCAATATATTTACATCATTCAAATTAGCTTTAAATCTGAAGATGAGATGTCAATATCATCAGGTGGCTCCCAATCAATTGAGGAATGGATTTCACCCTAAAAATTTAATTCAAATGTAGTTATTTAGCATTAGGACTTAATTTCCCTATAGCCTCCTGTTCTGACTGTAGAGGTCTTAAAGGGATCTAGTGACACACTGCAGTGGGAAAAAGGGAGGAGAGAAACTCTCCTAAGTATGGATGACTTAGAGCCGTCACTGACTTTTAGAGCTGGAACTGAAACCGTTACTAGGACCACAGTTGTCTCCTGTCAGATCCAGTGAAAAGTTCTCCCTACTCATTGTTGATATTGTCTAGAAAAAAATTTTCTTTCCTTGGCTTTGCTTCTATTCTCCTCTTCATCAGTTCCTGTTATCTGCCCTTTCCTTCTGCATCTCCTCTTCTGTCAATCATTTTAAATATTGACATTGCAAAACTTCTGTCTTAGGTGTTCTTCTCTTCTTCCTCTACTTGCCTTAATAATGTAATTCCCGTCTAGAACAGAGATGCATGCCACCACTGTCCACTATGTGTTATATTACAGAAATTATCGAACATGACATTTTCCCCCACTAGACCTGAAAGTGAATTCAGACTAAGTATGGCTTCAGGAAGGCATTACAAATTTATCTGAGGTGCTACACAAGATGAACGTTCTGGTTCTTATCGACAGTCACTGAGGACATGAAAGGTCTATGTGTTGTCTTGACTTCAGGTCCAAGTACTAACTGGAAATCATCAGCAGACTTCGCCATATACATCAAAAGCAATCTTTCATCCTTCTCTGAATATTACTAATCATCTTTGATAGTAGATAAACAGAAATCTTTATTTCAGTTCATGAATTGAGTATCTTTGTACTAATTATTCAAACCAGAAAACTTAAAGTCATCTTCCTTCTTCTTTTTCTCTCTTCCCAATACCTAAATTGATGTCTTTTAGATTTTACTTCAAAACTATTTCCAAAACTTGCTTGGATTCTTCTCTCTGCTTTGTTGCCACTGTGTCATCAGATCAGGCAGCAGCGTCTTCTCTCATGGGCTCTGAAAAGAGCCTTCTGACAGGAATCTTAACACTTTGGTCTTTCTATCCACAACATTCAGTCCCACAAACTGTCAACAAGGTTATCGTCATTAATAAACAATAAAAATTAAAAAATCAAACAATCACAAAGATGGACAAGATAATATCTCTTCTTTAAAAATCTGTTGGTCACCTGTTGCCTCATCAGAAAATATATAACATCCCTTTTAATATAGCAAGACTTTGTGTTTCTTTCTCCTTTTCTGCCACATCCCCTCCCCCACCCCCAACAATGCTCCTAGTCTCGTGTTCTCGATCTAGATGCTTTGTGTGTACTCTTTCATGTGTCTGGCATCGCTCCCTATGCGGGGTGTGTCCCTTGTTGAGGCCATCGTCATCTTACAGTGCTGACATGACCCAAATCCCTTCTCTATATTTCCTTACTATAGTTACCAGTCACAGGAACTCAGGTTTACTCTTTTCTCTTTTTTCTAATTTCATCACACAGTTCACTCTATGTGATAAATTCAGTCTTCTTACTCAGCCCCTTCCCTTAACTGACTATAGAGTCAGCTGCAAACCTTTTATTTTCACAATCCCTTCTGAACCCTAAAGTACATTTAAAGGCATTATTGGCAATCATAAAGTTTCTACAGTTTCTAACTGTACTTGGTATGATGATAAAGGAGGAACTTGAGACATGAATGACCTCTTGGTTTGCAGCATATGTGACTGATGGATGGCCAGGGAAACCAACAGATAAAATCATATATGCTACAAACCAACAGATAAAGAGGATATTGAAAGAAAAAGCTACTGAGTTAGTTTTGGACATGAGGAGTTGAAAGTGCTTTTGGGATACTCACAGGGATTATTTGGTAGGAGATGTTCAATAGGGTTACAGCTAAGAAGAAAGATCTATCCTGGAGACTAGACAGAAAATTGGCCTTCACTCTGTCTCACCACATTGCTAGGAGTGATATGTTTTTAAAACACAAATTTGCATAATGTGTAAAAGTTGTCAACAATTACCCATAGTTATCAGGGTAAAATCACACTACCACTACCACTCCTAAATTAACATTATCATGAAAAACATCATGTTGAATATTGCTGGGATTTGTTATCAAAACGTTGCTTCTAGAGTTCAGTTTCCAATAATGACTGATTGTCAACTATTCACTGGGATATAACCATTAGAAACTCTAGACAAAATATTTAAAAACAACTACTTGAAGGCAGTGGAAAATGAGCAAAATACAGTATGTTCCAGTTACCTGAAACTCTTAAACATGCAAACAAATCTATAGTAACAAGAAGCAGATCAGTGATTGCTTATGGAAATCAGGAAGGTAGGGATAGAAAGTTGAAGTTACAAAGGAGTACTCAGAAACTTATGAGGGTGACGCATATATTCAATATCCTGATTATAGTGATAGTTTCATGGACATCACATGGTACACTTTAAGTATGTGCTTTGAATTTGTGTAATTTATGGTATATCAATAATACTTCAATAAAGTTGTTTACAAAAAATAGTTTATGATCTTACTATATCCAGAGATACTGCAAATCCATAAGGAATGGATCTCAATAAAAATAGATAAAAACATTTCACAAGGTGTATTAGTTTCTTATTGATGTTGCAATAAATTACCACAAGCCATAAAATAACACGAATATATTATCTTACAGTTATGGAGATCAGAAGCCCCAAATCAGCCTCACAAAATTAAAGTGCCAGCAGAACTAGTTCCTTCTGAAGGCTCTGAGAACTTATGTCACCTTTTTCAGCTTTTAGTGGCTGCCTGTATTCCCTGCCTTGTATTGTCCTCATCCACCTTCATAGTGTGTCACTCTAATCTCAGCTTTTATCATCATGTCACTCTCTCCTGTAACTCTCATTTCTTCAGAGTCCCTCTTTTTTGGACCATTTTGATTACATCAGGCTCAAACAGATAATCTAGGATAATTTCTTTATCTCGAGATCTTCAGCTCATTCACACCCACAAAGTCCCTTTGCTTAGGTAAAGCAGCGTTTACAGGGTCTGGGGATTAGGATGTGGACATGTTGGTGGAGCTGTTATTCAGTCTACCATACAAGGGAAAAAATAAAATGGGCCAATAATAAATACGAAACATATTTTTCCTCCCTGGTTCTCAAATAAATGTACATTAAAATTAGATGATATTCGTCCTCTCTCAAATTGAGGAAGCTTTAGAAATTATAAACACCTGGTGTCAATACTATAGGAAAACAAATACTCGTGCACAGATTAAAATGAAAGGCATCCAAGACAGGTGTTCTTTAATATCAGTAGTTGCCCCTTGCTAGCAAGATTATAAGTAATATTAATTTTCTTTTATAGGTTCAAAATATTTTCAGTATTTATTATTTATAAAATTGAGAGAGACTTAAAGGATTTTTTGAAGATACATCCTTTTCAGCCCTGACCTTCAGCCCATTTGAAGATCAGTGTGCTATTCTCTGCTACTTAACCAGCAAGTATAAACATCCTTTCACTGGGATATTGAAGTTGACCACTAAACTTTGTCATCATTTTATACATCACTTATCACTACACAGTATAGTTTATGAAATAGAATTCAAATTATTTAACTGTGTGTATAGGAATATGGCTCTTCAGCAACATAAATACAACCTAGTAAAAGTTCAGGTTATATCTTTCGTATAACATTGTAAATGTATGCACTATTATTTTAAATTATTTACAAATGATTCCAATAGTTTTTAAGAATGAAGGAATGAAACACCTATGATTCAATATTTTTTATGTAAAAATGTGACTTGTTAAAAAAATCAGACTGGATATTAAAAGTTATAAAAATGAGTTATAATAAAATATGAGCTACACATTATATAAATAAGTCTTTAGAATCAATAAATGCCTTCCTTGAACACAAGTCCACTTTTATTTGACTATAAAAAATATCCATATACCTACCAGGGATGCGAGGTCTTAGGATACTGGGTTATTTTGCTGCAGCTTCACGCTGGCTTGAAAGAATTTCAACTCACACTGGAAGTTTTCCACCACTACAGAGAACTTGATTTCAAAGTTCAATTGCATCTTCATTTTAATTTTATACATAATAAAATCTACTTGTGGGAAACTTTTCTAAGCAGCTTTTGAAGTATTAGATTTCTCAATTTATTGACAAAATTACAAAGGAGAAATTCATCTTTCCTTTCAATAAAAATCGAGGACCTCTGAGGCAGACTGTGCTTATGCTTGAAAAAGGTTTTTGTCAGAAGAGTGTGAAACGCACTATCCTTGAAACTTGGATTACTGGTCAGTAGCTATTATTCTCCAAAGTTTATTGTAATGGGAGGAAAGTTTCAGTGGTGGTAAATCTTGGAGGCTGTAGCCATAACTTCTTTTCTATGTGTAGCATTGGCGCGTCCATAGTGACATTCATTACATTTGGCTTCGGGCTGTTCAGTAGCTGTCTCTCTATTAATCGCAAATTCATCATTGTCATCTCTGGCTGTCTGAGCATGTGCATCTCCTGTAATTGTTAAAGTGAAAGGAGCTATCTTCCACTTAATAGCATCACACCATCCATCTCCAAGCATTCAGTCTCATGTGATAAAATTGTTTTTTCACACAACCCAAAAGTCATGTGTCAGTTAACTATTTTCAGTTTCTTGACTAGCAAAAGAGCTGACAGTTTTACCCATGGCTGTTCCAGCCAATCTGACCCTTTCTCCTTAGCCTTCCAAACTTCCTCAAAGTCTCAAAATTGAACTTCAGGAAGGAAATATGCAATGGGCATGATTTATGTGGCAGATTATCAGGCAGGTTGGATATAATTTCAACTTGAATTGAAAGCAGTAAGTATTTCAAGAGAAATTCATATTAAAAAATTAAAAGACCAAAAGCTAAAAGGCTAGTTTTATTCTACAATAATTTGTTTTTCACTATTGGTTAGAGATATTATACATAACACTCATTGTAGGGCCAAGATTTTTGTAGTTTGAAGACATAAGCTGGTAGAACCTCTCCTACAGTAGAGGCTTTGCATGCTTGACCTCTTCACTCATTCTCTCAAATCTGCCTAAGGTTCTGGCCTTGGGACTCATCAATTGATAATGATTTTGCCTAAAGAGACCTGGAGGATAAGAATAACAGAGTCTAGATCTCTCTATGGAAGGAGGAATCAGATAGGTGTTTTCAGAGTAGACAAATGCTGTCAATTTTCTTCTTGGAGCTAGTCTACTCTCTCAGCCTATTAGCTTGACTTTCTTCCCTTGAGTTCTAAGCATGACACTATTATTTCTTTTCATAACTAAGTAAGAAAGTAAATAAGTAAGTAAGTAAATAAATTAAGACTTTCGGCAGGTGACTATGCCAGAGGAGCAATGAGCTCTGAAGCAAAATACCCTAAAAAGATGCAGTCTAATAAATGTGTGATAAATTCTGGCAAATGCTTGATCTTAAATTTATTCATTATTATGCTGAAGGCATATGAGATTTGTATAAAATACGTAAGTTATTGTAACTTCTCTGAGTTGTCGTTTTGTTTTGTTTAGTTTTTTTTGTTTTTTTAGTTTTTTTAGTTTTTTTTTAAGGAAGAGAAGGGAATACTAGAAGGATTTTTGCTTCATTGAAACCCATATTGAGTCTTCTGAATTCCCAGATACCTTTCCCAGGGACAGCCTGCTGCTGAGACTGACTGGCCCCCTGAGGGTGATGTGCCTCAGGAGTACTTGAGCCTCAAATGCATGATTGTCTGGGTTTAAAGGCAAATGAGATCCCTCCCCTGTGCTTTGAAAGGTCCCTTGATCACATTGCAAAACAAAGAGAAACTCAGAGCATCAGCTAGGCCCTGAGAGACAGGTGAAAGAAAAAAAGGAACCTAAACAATCTGAGGCAGTGGAGGAGACTGAACAACACAAGCAATCCTTCCCCACCTCCTTCAGACTCATACTCAACCCCTTAAGTTATACCTCCTAAAATAATTCATGGCCTCTCTTAGTCCAGGGAGGTCATAGGACCACCCAGTTATCTTCCAGGCCTCCATTCTTCCCTCCCCCTGATAAGAAGGATCAGGAATGAAGCCCATACACATGTCTTTAGCTCTGTCTCTGCATTCTAGCTGACCTCAGCAATTGACTACAGGGGCAGTAATTGTTGTGCTGTAAGAACGTTGTGGCATCCCTAAACTTCTCCCCCAAACTGTAAATTCCAATAATTAAGGATATGTTTGTATTAACAAGCAAGAGTTAATATAGTAATTAAAAGGACACACTGTTGTATAAATTGATTGTGTCTAGTTGATTTCCTTATTGTTCGTAGGGAGAAAGAAAGAGAACTTTTGACATCTGTAAAATAAGAGTTTATATGCCTACACAACATGATGAAACAGAGGATTAAATGAGATTATTTATGCAAAATGCCAGACCTGCTGATACATGTCTATATTCAAATACAATAGCTGTTACCGTAACTCTTTCTAGCTAATAAAAGGAAGCTAAAGCCAGGAGGTGTTGCTGACCAATCCTTACAGTTATTTAATGTTCTGCTTTTTTAAGTTTTAAATTCATAACGTTGCTTTGACTTAAAATTGTGACTCTCATTGTGATCTGACAGTCAGCCGACCCTTAAGAGTCAAGGAAGCCTCCAGCACCATGCTGAACTCAAAAGCCAGCAAAGCCCAGAGGACAAGGGACAGGGGATAGAGGTTCCGAGGTGCTGGCCAAACCAAAGAGAAAGGCAGGAAGCCTCTCTCATCTTAGGACAGAGGTTGTTTGCCTCTAGCCAGATTATTATTTCTCATGAGTCCCTGATATACAGGTTGGAGGTGGAGTGGGAAGAAATGGTTGCCCTTATGCCACCCTGGTTCTTGCGGAGCAGAAAAAGAGAAACTGGAAACATAAGGAGGCCCTTATCTCAGATCGTTAACAGATCGTTAACAATCGCCACTTCTCAAATATATCAGATGTTTTGGGAAATTGAACGACATTTCTTAGCCTTCATGTGTGCTGCTTAATAAGTTAAAAAATTGTTACTTGACATACTGGGAAGACCAAATCCTTCCTGTGGTGTGTCAACGTCAAGTGGCAGTACTTGTTATTGTAGGAACTAGGCAACATAAAGGACCTTATTTAGTATCTTTAATTTTCCTTGGGAATCATTTGTGATAGAAGAACAAAATCAGGTCACCTAAAAGAAATTATTCAATCCTAAAAAAGAGCCACTTAATAGGCATATATTATCACCATTCAATGGAAATTAATAAAGTGTTGGTGTTTACCACATTTCTCTCGGTGCAATGCAAATGGAAGTGGAACTCATTTGCATTAAAATATGCATTGCATTAGGAATTTCATTCACATCTGAAAAGTATGTGCAGAGGGAAAATATGTATATACATATTATCATATTACATATCTATATATCTATAGATATATAGATATATAGAAAGAGAGAAGAAAGAAGAGAGAAGAGAGAATGTCCTTAGGCTTCCCATTTCCAGATCAAGTGTCAGCAAAGTCACATTAACATAATTACCAAATTTGGCGCTTGGGGCCCCTATCAACTTGGCTATAGCACATCATCACTCCCATTAAATTCACAATAGTCATTCCTAATAGTACCCAGGAATATGTCACATATACCCAGAAATGCCTGCTCTTTTTCTTTTATGTGATGTCCTCACTGAAGCCCCCTGAATAGAAGTCCTTCGAAAAAACACCTCTTTTGTGGTCCTGCTGCTGCTGGTTTTCCTGAGAGAAAGAAACTCCTTGCAGATTCTCCACAGGATGCTATTGGATTCCTTGTAGAAATGGAGAGAATTTCGTCCCCGACTAGTTACCGGGGCTCTCAAACTTCATAACTTACATCTTAAATCCCCCAAGATTCCTCATCCAAATGGCCCTTCTGTCATCTCTTTGAAGCTGCCCTCTATCTCTATATAAGGGCTTAGAGATAGTCTATTGGACTGGTTGAGAACCATCTCCCCAAATAAAAGCTTCTCCATTTTTTCATAATCTCTTAAAATTTGTCCTAAGTATCATGTACTAACTGCTTCCTTTTTCTTAGCCACTATAATAACTCAGTGATCTCAGCTTAGGCCCAGCTTAGGCCCACCACATGTGTAACCTGGCCTTGTGAATTTACATTTAATCAGGTTGTAGTCATTGTGAGCATCATGAACAGACCCACAGAGGACATTCACTGGATAAGGCATCAGGTCGACCTGGTGCTCATCTCAGCTACACAGTAAGTTGCTATATGATAGAGGATGGGCCATTTTGCCTCTCTGGGTTTTAGATTTCTTATATATAAATGAAAGATTTGGACCCAGTCGATGGTTCTTAACATATTTGGTGGTTACAGACCATTTTCAGAATCTAATGAAGATATGGGAGTTCATTTTGAAAAATCTGAATAAACATGTTATGGACTGAATTGCACACCTGCACCCCCCCCCCCACCACCACCACTCCAACTCATGTCGAAGCCCTAATCTTCAATGTGATCATATTAGGAGATAAGTCCTTTAAAAAGGTAATTAAGGTTAAACAAGATAATAAGGGTGGGATCCTAATCCAGTACGATGGTGTCCTTATAAAAATAGGAAGAGACATCAGGGATGCAGGCACATGGAGGAAAGGCCATATGAAGACACAGTGAGAAGGTAGGCATCTATAAGCAAAAGAGAGAAGCCTCAGGAAAACCACACTTGACAATACCTTAATCTTGTTCTTCTAAGAACTGTGAGGAAATAAATTTCTGTTATTTAAGCTGCCCCGTCTGTGGTATATTATTATGGTACCTCTAGCAGACTAAAACAGTTTTGGTTGCTCATAGACTTCATGAGAGCCATGGTCAGGTCAAAATCTTCAAGATTACATGTCTTCTAAAATCCACTTTTTCCCCCTCTAAGAAATACTAATTATGAATAGTAGCAAGAAATCTTTTGCTTTCTATCTTGCATATGTTCTTCATAAATATAGTGAATGGGTTAAGATCATTATCAATGTACATTTGTTTTAAGTAAGAAAACCTAGTAGAAGATGGATGGCCAAAAGCTGGGTACACGAGAAATGTCATACAGAACAATGTTTAGAAATGGTGCATTTCTTTATATAGTAGACCTAGTTTTTGATTTTTTCCTTTATATTTTTTTAACATAAGGACCTATAGAAAATCCCCAAGCTTTCTCAGAATAAATTAAAATTTTTCACCCTGTCTAAATTATTTAAGTTTGAAATTGTGTATGCTAAGATGTTAAAAGAAGAAAATAATAGATAGAGACAATACCATGGCAATGATTATATTTTATGTTTTGGGGAGTTATAAATCCTAGAGTATTTTGCACATGAGAAGATAACATAATTAGTAAATGAAGTAAGTCAATTTGCACATGAAGGACACACAAACAACCAGCACAATTTTATATAAGCCAATTATCAACATGACATCATAGTAACAATGAAACCTATGCAGATGTATTAGAGTCCTGAGCAGCCATCATAAAGAAAGAACTCTTAGCCTTCAGGAATTGATCAGAAAGATTCTTTAATGGACATTTCTTAAATTCATCCCCAGTACCAGGTTGCATCTCCATTTGCCCATCCCAATAATTCCTAATTCCTTTTGGTAATCCATGTGATTCAGAGATGACTCCTTTTCTGCTCCATGCAGAAAATTCTGGAAAGAAGTAATTGGTTCAGTGGTGGGGATGAGACTTAAGACAAACCAGTTTGAGAGAATATTAGTATGTTATTGAGTCTGTAACTGAGTCTTGCCCTAACTAAACAGGAATAAAGAAGCAAGCAACCTCACGAGATGAAGAGAACTATATTTAGAATGAAGCGAAAACAATTTGAGTCTGAATTCCCACTACTTGTCATCAAAACATCCTAATTAATGGCTATTCTTATACATTCCTACATTTACATACTTCCATTTCTTTTTCTCCCAAGGTTTGATTCTGCAAATAATCAAATACTCATTTCACAGTTTAGTGTCTATCTGCAATATTTTTCCACCCTCCATTAAAGTCTAGATATAATTTTTCTAATCTAATTCCCACTTAGTCAACAAATATCTACACTGTGAAGAAATTAGAGTTTTAGTACAAGGAAGAACCTGTCTTCCAGAAGCACCCAATCTAGGATGAGAGGTCAGGGGAAAGGCATATACAGATACTTCTTGTCTTTTTTTTCTTGTGTATGTCCTTTATTTTTTTTCTACTAGAATCTGTATTGGAAGGTAGATTATCATAGAGTCCTTCTGATAGGAAATTATTAAGAAGGAGACTTGGACATTGCCCAAGAATGCACAAGAGGCTAAGGTTTGTGACTGGGCTCTGTTGCTTGCTTCCTAAATTTCATTTCCCTTATCTGTAAAATGGTACTTACCTTACAGAATTGTGTTGAGGATAAAATAAGAAACCAATACACATGGTAAGAACTGAACAAATAGTTATTATAAGCTTGGAAAATCCTCATTTTATAGGAAATAATTTGAAGCCATTGATAACAATAAATGTCATCCCTTCCCATATCCCCATCATCTGAGATACATTTTTTATCTACTGCTGTGTATTATGAGCAACAATATCTTAATATCTCATAAAATAGATATCACAGCTACAAGCTCTTTCTATTGTCTTAAAAAGAAGAAAATAATTCTTCAAGTCTGTTTATGCCAGATTGTGGACACGATAGGCTAGATGAGGTCTATGGCCGACTGTGGGTGTTATACTCAATCTCAAGTGTGAAGTTGTCTGATTTTTATAATACCAATTGGGGGAGTTAAGGTCAGAAATAAAGGTTAGGGCACAACAAATAGACATTGAAATGTTAGTGGTCAAGGATGGGATTGGGTCTGGAGATTCAGAAAGCATAGGACGGTGGAACAGTGACGGGTCCACGCGTCCAGGTAATGTTAAAAGTTTGTGCTTCAACCCAAGCACGTATACATAATTAAGAGTTAGAGAGCAAACCAAAAGAATAAAAATTTAGTTTATGAGCATAAACTCATTACAAATAAAGCATTTTACGGACATACACTTTAATTACAAATCACTGAGCATTAATTAGAATAAAATTACATTTTAAACCAATCTGTACATGTGCACTATTTTTGAAAGCGATCATGGGGAATCTCATGCATTTTCTGAAATCTGACATTACTGTAACACGATAGATTCCACATTCTAACCCAAACCCATTGGACTGAAACTGTTGTTCTAAACTTATCTTAAGAGAGAAAAAAAAAAGCAAACATTGCTTAAAATGGTTATTTTTTTTTTCATTCTAAGGTTTTCCTCTCACCCCAAATCTTTGAAAATATCAATAACCCAAATTTTTCTTACATATATCAAAAGCCACCTGGACCTCACCTCCCAAACCCCCACTAATGTTTAGTCCTAGGAAAAATGAGAGTAGGCTGATTGAAAAATAAAAGCCCATTTGTTTCTGCTGGATCTCGTTTAAGACATCAATAATATGGCTCGCCGTCATGCACCACAGAGAATGTGTGGCTGAAAAGCATGTGTAGCTCCAGTCAAAACCAAGAATATTTCTCAAAGAAAAACATATTTTAGATTTTGGGAATGTTTTTAATTGCTTATGTGTCTCATCCCAGCCTTAGTGCTCATATTCTAGGTTAGCTGCCAATTTACAATCATGGTTTAGCCACTGTCACCTGTCCCTAATGTAGGTAGACTCCTATGGCCTTGGAGTAAAGAAAATTGGCTATTTACATGCTTCTAAATGTATCGGTTAAAAAGGTACTTCAAGAAATAAACCCAGTGTATTTCAGAGTGACTATTATGGATACAGATTAACTGCCATGTAGAGCTGCACACTAATGAAACCTGGAATGAAACCTATACTCACCTGTGAATATACCTACTGAATATATGATTACCTCAAAGCCTCCGATTTTAAAAAGAAAAAAAAGGAAAATACAAGTTAGGCCGATTAGAAGTCTGAAAATTTGGAAAAGAGGTATAAGTGAGCCTGCACTTACATTTCCTTACACTGAAGAATGAGAACTTCACGTCAGTTTTGGGCAAGGATTTAGAAGAGGGGAAACACAATGGAATTGAATTGGCTATCTCTACATATTGATTAACAGCTTTTAAGCCCATCAGTCATACTTTAATTTCTATGTGTGGCGTGTTTAACATGAGCTCCCAATCCACCTGATTGGATTACCTCACCACCCATAAAATGATCAGCAGCTAGTGGTTAAAATTGTAATTAGAATCAGGCAGTAATTTGTGCTGCAAGGGATGGGCGAGGGCAAACCCTCTTGCCCTCCTGTTTAAATTTTCAGTATAGATGATGAATAATAATTACATTTTGGCCAATTGCCTCTGAGATAACAGAAAGTGTATATGTGAAGGGATAATCAAAGATTTCAGCTATTTGAACTCTATTTCTTCCTTTTTCATAAAGTGGTCAGTAAAATATACAGAAAGTGAACTTATTATACACACAGCCTCTAATTTCAGTGGAATTACAGAATGGTCAGAGGTGGGTCCTGTCTTGAATCTCCAACATATATCTCATCATATTTTTGTTCTGAGTACTTACAACCTTAGAGGAAGAAAAACTAGTGTCTATACTAGAATGTAAACAAAAACAAAATTCCATTAAAAAAAAGTATATATATATAGTATGATGTTAGAATAGATATTTTCTGTGAGAGTTTTGTAACTATGATTTTGGGGGGTTAGTTTTATTGTAAAATTTACTCCAGAAGAAGATCATTGTTGCAATCTTTGTTCAAAGTATTTAGCTTATTTATAAATACAACTCTTTAAATTACTTTCTGGTGGAAAATACAGCCTCAGCTCCAAGAGACAGATGTCTTGAAAAACTTTAATGCTTTTGGATTATCTGTCTTGTTATAAAATATATAGTGATACTGTTAACATGCGTTTTGAAAAATTAGTTTTTAAAAGGAAAGAAATTAATTAAGTTGAAGACACATGAAGAAAATTTCACTGTTACTTGAAATAAAACTGGAAAACAAGACAAATGAGTGGAATGACATTTGTTCATTTAACATAAGGTGCCACCAACTGAATTGGTTTTGTTGCAGAAAAATCGGACCGGCAAGAAACCAAGCACCACTCGGAGAGTTAGAGAACTCAGGTATTATTACTCTGGCAATCCCAGAGGAGCTAGCACTCTGAAGATCTGGGTCCTGAGCTCAGGGGTAATCTTGCTTTTATAGGGCTTATCTGCGCAGTAACAGATGGCATGAACGAATTGGTTAATTTGTCCTCAAGTGGTTACAAAGCATGGTAGTTGCTGTGGGCTACAGGCAGTTACAGTGAAGAAGCAAAGGGGATACATCTGTTATCTAGAAAGAACAAGCAAAGGGGAGGGTGAGTCTCCACTTGATCTCGAGGTCACCCTGCCCTTCGGCCTAGCTGATTACAAGGTTAGCCATTTGAGTAGAAAATTCCTCTTCAGTTCCACCAAAATCACATATGGACACACTGAAATGGGGAAAGGTTACTGAACAGTTTCACTGCATTCACCCCAACACATGTGCGCATGCGTAATTGCACCCAGACTAAAACCAAAACAAAACAAAAGCATGCATGACAATGCTGATGGCCTTGAGCCATAAATTTTAAAGCAGGTAAATGACTGATCCTAATTATTTCACACCCTGCCTCTGCCTCATCATGAACTTCACCTTGCTTAGAGGAGGTTTCTGTACTGAATCTTCAGTCTTCTTTCCCACTTTGACACATCTGTTATCCACAACCCATACTTACTCTTACTTCCAACCATTACTAATCTCTATGGGCCACCTGTTTCTAAAAGTCCAGTTCATTTCTTTCATTTTCTGTCTATATTACTATCTTGGTCCTTTAACTCTTTGTGCAATGATCAACGCCTATCTTGGTATAGTAGAAAGAGTCCTGGCTTGAACTTTCATATTTGTCAATTACTAAGGTTATTGACAAAGTAAGGTAATACCTTTTAGTATCTCTGGCACTCCAGTCCCTGATATGTAAAATGAGGAGGAGCTTGAGAGGATCTTCAAGCTCTAAACCTTGCATAATTCTTTCTACACAAATAACTTAGCATTTTCATGGTTCTTGTTCAGGAGCAATTTCACATATGGATGCTCTGTCTCTCTAATTACACCATAAGATTGCCAGGAGCATAGACTGAGACTTTTCTTCTGATGTATCCTATAGCTTCTAGCACAGTTCTAAGTATATTATAGATATTCAATAAATGTGCATTGATTACTTAAGCCCTTTTGGGCAAATTTTTATTTCATATCTTTACTACCAAAAATGTAGTTAGTGTACAAGTGAATACATAAAACAATTATCCAGGCAATTAATAGATAAAAAAATAAAAACATAACAACACAACAAAAATAACTTCAATATCTGTGTTACCTGATCATCATTTACATCGGTAATTTGCTCCAAGACCCTTAATAATCGATACCAATAACTAAAAGTACAATTGGAGGTGGGCGGGTAACTGAGAAGATAAACCTAAAGATTGCTTTGAAAAAAATGATTCTTAATTTGGGTGTGGGGAAGAAAGAATGCAAGAATCTTATGAGAGCTATGGGCTTTCTCAAGGTTCATGATTCCTTCCAGCTTGTTATAGATACAGCTTGTTATATGTTTTCCTACAGCCCATACGTGTATCTCATGTTTAATTTTTAAAGAGTTTTCTTTAGAGGGGCTCTTCGGGGGAGGACAATGACTGCTGTTCCACCCAGGGCCCTTTGGAAAAGAGAGGCTCTGCTTGAGCATGTCTGACTGAAACAGAGGTGGACGCGTCTTAATAATTTACGTAAGACCTAATTTAAAAAAAAGAAAAAAATGAGGCTGATTCGATTTCCTCCTTGGGAGTTTGAAATTGAGGCAAAATTTTATTTTATTTTATTTTATTTTTTGAATGCTATATCTCTTTGGTATTTTTTTGAAGTTTATTGGGGTAACATTGGTTAACACAATTATATAATTTTCAGGTATACATTATAATTTGACATTTGTATATTTTATTGTGTGTTTACCACCCAAAGTCCAGTTTCCCTTAACTACCATATATTCGATCCCCTTTACGCACTTCACCTTCCTTCTATCCCCTACATTTGACTCCCTTTAACCGTCTCTCTCTCCCCTCCTCCCCCACCCGCTACCCTCTGGTAACCACTAGTCTATAGTCCATGTCCATGAGTCTCTGTTTGTTTGTTCTGTTCATTTGTTGCTTTTAGGTTATAAGTGATATCAAGTGATTTTCAACTTTTTCTGTCTGACTTATTTTTTTCAATCAATTAATTAATTAATTATTTTTTTGATGGCGTTGGTTAATGAAACCCAGTAAGTTTCAGGTATACAATTTAACAGTAAGGCATATATATATTGCATTGTGTGTTCCCCTCCAAGAGTTAAGATTTCTTTTTGTCACCACATATTTGGCCCTTATACCTCATCTACCTCCCTTCTCCCCATTAAAATTCAAGTCAGTTAGTGGTATATTCTAGAATTAGAAATCTATTTGGTCTCAGGTGATGGAGTGGACATCTTTGGACCTTAGATAAACTAAAGATGAAGCAGGAAAAGTTGCTTGGTAGAGGGACTGAAAAATAGAGAAATGCATACAGAGAAAAATAATGAATAACGTTGCATAGAAGTAAAATCAAGGCTTATGTAGCTTCTAAGCCAAAAAAAAAAAAAAAAAAAAGAAGCATGGCCTGCATTACTGGTGGCCCATTTGTTCTGTGCTTGCTCTTTTTGGGTGCTGTCCAAGCCCTGAGACTCTGACAACCTCTCCTCATCTCTCTTACCGCCCTCACCCGTTCCCCGCACCCACATTTATCCACCACATATACACATGCTCATTCACCACTTCTTGAACTAATTTGAAGTTAGTCTGTTTCTCATAGCTAAAACCTCTTTGACTAGAATAAGCGGTAATCTAGGATGTTTTCCATGCTCTCTATACAAGGCTGAAAATTGGGTTCTTTCCCAAGGTGGAAATGTTTATCATAAGTTATTTTTCATAAGATATTTAGAAGATGACGTTCTATGTGACTGTTAAAGTTTTTCATAATCTAAAATATTTAATATCTAGATTATTTCTCCTGAATAATTTATAATTTATTTTTTAAGAAAGTAAAGGAAATTACATAATAGCTAAAAGTTTATTTGTATGTCAGAAAATTACACAAAAAATGAACTTTATATGTTTTAAAAATAAAATTTTTCATACAATAAAAAAAAAAAACCCTCCAAACAAGCCATGGTAGATATAAAGGAACAAAATAATTTTCTAGCAAACACATTTTGACAAATAAAATATTTATGTAGCAGCAACAGTTATGTTTCCTATATGAAGGAATACCATCTTCAATAAGAAGTACGATATCTGAAATCTTTAGTTTTTTATTATTGTCCTTATTTCCTTATTACGGCTTTAAATTTTTCCTTTGAAAAATTCTTTCACTGTAATGTTAATACAAATTAAGTCAAAATGTAGCAGATTGAGGCTACTGCAGGAAAACTAAATATTTCTGAGAACCAACCTATCATCCAATAGTAAAAGGAATGTATCAAAAAATTTAAAGGCTTTGATAATCTCAAGAAAGAAAACATGCAGTTGTCAGCATAACTTGTAAGAGGTAAGCAGTTTAGAGGTGAAAGGATTGGTATTATTTTGGTTTTATCAGTAACACTTATGAAATTGGGTTGCTGGATTCAAAATAAGGACTCAGTAAATGTGTAACATCTTCAGAGCTGATAAAGGATGACAGGTTAAGTATCCTGTAGATTTAAAGCCAATTAAAATTATTGAGTATTTTGTTTCATGAACATGCCTAAATTCGAGAAGTGAAACTACATTCTGTAGGTTCTCTTTTAAATGAAAAGATAGGAGTATTTCCTTTTCATTGTTCATTAGAAAGTTAAACAGTGTCTCTAAATAAATAAATGCTGTTGACAGATATGTGTGAATTTAGGGAAGGTAATTTTGAACCATCGAGGTGAGACTTAACATTATAAGGTTTGATATAGGGAGGAAAAAAGGTAGTTATCATGCTGCAGAAGAATTCTGTGACTTTTTCTGGAAAGAAATTTCTGAATACAATTTATTCCCTGAATCATTTTACAACGGCTATAACTCTGCTTTATAAAGGTGATGCTTGCCAACTCTGATCGATCCAGTAAATATTGGTGAATCAAATATTTTCAGTTTTAGGAGATACATCTGCTAAAGTTAAAGGCACTCTCTTTTAACTGGATACTCACTTTTCCTGGAGTGTTCAAAAATATCACACATCTCCTCCTTGTTTATAGAGAATTAACTAATTTTTTCCTGAATAAATTGTTTTTTTTTTTCCTGAGGTTTGATTACTTTTATACTTTCATAGTATAATAAGTACTGCTTTAAATGAAGATAATAAGGCATAAATAAAAGTTAAAAGTAGTAGGGAGTTTTATCAACTCCTATAGATATCTGAGTAGAAAACAACTACTTTGAGGGGGTATTGTCATCTGGGAAATATTAGAATTTTCTGAACTCAGCCATTTCACTGAACAATTATGAATTTGTTTATTTAACTAGTATTTGCTATAATTATCTTTTATGCAGGACATTGCATTAGATGCTACAAGGAAACGAAAACTGAATGAGATAGATACTTTGTCCTCAAGGCACTTCAAATCTACTTGTGGAGATAAATGCGTACAAATAATTTTAATAAAAGATGATATGTAATAAATTTTAATAGAAGTATAATAAGAAAGATGTTGCTAACCTAAAAATAAAAGGCCAAAGTAAGAGGCAACAAGCATTTATCTGAGATTTAAAAGAAAAGCTATTTCACTGAATCAGGCACAAACCCAAATAGTGTTCCAATTAGAGATGAAGGCAAGGGGTATTTATGAGAAAGGGAAGGGGAATAATTACAAGAAAAGAAAGAAAAATTTCTGTAGGTGTTAATAAGCTAAGAAAGGAATTTCTATAGGTGCTGATAAGGTAACAAAGTGATCTAATTCTAAATAGCGTTTTTAATTTTCAGTCATGTAGCCATATCTGCTTTTCTGTTAGCTGTGCGAATAATTGTTTAGAATGCAGTTCTGCTTTATGCCCAATCCAAAGGTGATTTTACGCAGTTTTAATATTCCAAAGATTTGAGGAGGAAGACACGCAAACAGTTTTCAGGGATGGCAGCTCTGACTCCATTTTCACTTGGCTTTGTTTATTTTATCATTTCCAATGAGCACTGACTCAAAGATAAGTTTATTTTAAGAAAGGACAAATATTAGGCAAAACTTTATGAGACTAGTGACATTCAAGGTCTACCTGGAAACTAGTAGAATGTTGGCATAAGCAATGTGCAGGAGGGCTGTCAGCGGGAGGAGCGGAGGAGATAATGGTGTGAACTGAGAAAGTTCAGAGCATATTAAATAACTAGCAGAAAACTGAAGTTAATGAAATGGTAGTTTCTTCGGTGCCTAATCCTGCTGTGTATATAAAGTAGCTGCTTATTGGACTAAATTGAAGTCAGCTGGAATTCCACATCCATAAACCAAGAAGCATTCACCAACACGAGCATTATTTTGAGATGAGCATAGTTCTATGAACAGAAGGTGAGTGGGGCTCTCGGAAATCAATCATTCCATTTTCCTGCTTTTAGGCTATACGCTACCTAAGACGTGCTCTACTTACACGACATACGGGGGAAGAACTTTCTACAACTTTCTCGTGGAGAAAAAACTTAACATATTTTGCTGGAACCTAAGTTATGGAAAGTCCTCCACATGCAATTTAAGTATCCTTCAACTTCAGCATGGGATGACTAAAGACATAATATATGGAATTAATTTGGTCACAATTTGTAATATTTTACTCGCATTAATATGCTGAGAAAACCATAAAGTAGTCCTGTCTTTTATGAGACACCTAAATGCCAGTGATAAAATACTTTGATCAAATAATGAAGTTATAAAAGTAAAGTAGTAGAACCCATGAGCCTTGCTATTTGTTTCTTAAAATATTAGCTCAGCGTCATGGAAACTAAGATAATGCCTTCAACACAAGAGTTACAGACAGAGTAATTACAGGTCCCTGGGGCAGGGATCTTGACTTTGTCACCCCCTGGCTGTGGACTTTGGACAGGGGCCCCAACCACTCTGTACCTCAATTTGTATAAAACGGCAGTCCCTCAGGTCTTGGAAATTCTATATCTTTTTAAAGCAACAAAATAAGCATTAAACATTTTTGTTGCTGTTCAGTTTAAAACTCCTCCATACTGTCAAGATTAAAACAAAGGAGCAGAGCCGTAAATCTGAATGAAGACTTAAAAGTAAAAGATTGTGTCACAACAATGTTATTCTTCTAAATCCCTTTCTAAAGGTGTAAATTGCAATCTGACACAATTGCCATTCTGAGTTGCCATACTGAGTTGTTCTGTTTAACAATGGGTTTAATCAGACAAATAGCTCCATAAAACAGGAAAACAGATGGGCCATCAACTTTTAAATGTGCAAGCCCAGGAAAATAATGTAAGCCTCAGGCCAGGCAGTTGTGACCCAGAAGCAAGAGAAATTATGAGGGAGAAATGCTGAGGAAGTTGTTGGTTAGTATGGTCTCATCAACGCCATGAACAGAAGGAAATGTTATTATCCTCGACTATTTAGTATCATTTGATTTATAACAAAAATCGGCTACTTGGACATTGTCAATAAACAGTGGGTGGGATTCCTTCAAATTACAATATCCATTTACCGACTGATTGTAACACGAACTTCTAATATTATCCTTTACTATCTGTGAACATGTAGTGATATTTGGACTCATCAATTTGTCCCTATTGTTACTCTTACAACTCCCAGTAGTTGCAGATGTTAAAGAAAAAAAGCCACTGGTCAAAATGACGTCACTTATGCTAACGTCCATGATACCAAACCTTGAAATAACACCTGACCTAATTGCTGTTTCGGCCCTTCCTAAAAACGTAATCTTAATCAACCAATGTGAAATTTTCTGGTCAAACACCAGTAATCTGTCATTTGGACACTCTACTCCCCCATAGAAAAGAGGCAACCTTCGTGATAAAAACCCTCATGCCTAAAAGTAGATGTCTAGATCTAAAAATTATCCTTTCTTTTCTTTCGTGACTAGCTCCCTTGCCCTACCCTCCTTTCTATAAAAACCTTTCATTTTGTACAGCTCCCCTGGAGCCTCCTTCTAGCTGTTGGATGGGATGCCACCCATGAATCACTTCATAAAGCCAATAAGATCTTCACATTTATTTGGTTAAACTTTGTGGGGTTTTTTGTTTGTTTTTGTTTGTTTGTTTGTTTGTTTTTCCACAGAGCTCAGCAGGGAGCATTTGAGATCTTGTTCCCTGGCATATGTTGTCAGTTTGGCTCAAATAAAATGTTACAAAAATTCCTAAAAAAAATAATAAAAAAACCCTATAGATCAGCAGTTTTTCTGTTTGGGTTATTTGATTGTATGGGATAAAACAGGGTAGCTGACAAAAGATTTAAAATGTTTGTGTACCATAGAAATTAAAGTCTTTTAAAATAAAATAATGTGATTACTAACTTAAGCAGAGATTTTTAATTCCAATTTTCTACTTATTTTTTTGTACTGAAAATAAATGCTTTATTCTATCCTATTTGCAAATTATCTAGATTTTTTAAAGTTCACATTATACATGTGAACATATTACTTTGAACCATATAAAATTTCCATGTGTTAGGCAAAAAGCAATTGAATGTTGTCAATTACATATATAATTTTTTTGTTGTTGTCATTGGAACACATAAGCACATGATAAAAACCCTTCACCAGCACATGAATTACTGACAATGACTTCTTTATTGGAGAGAAGCTTTGTATTTTACTTTTACTCTGCATCTATTTATTTTCCCCACAGCTGAGTCTAGTGCTATTGACAGTTTTGTAAGTGTTTGATAAATACTTGATGATGAATTGTTGTCAGATTGATTAAATAGACTGTGAGACTGACTTCTTAGTGATTCAAGCAAACATGGAGATACAGGTATGTAGCCATCACAGACAGAGAATAAGTAGACAAAGGAGCTTGGATGAGAAACAGTAATGAATATTACATATTCATATATGTTATGAATTATATTATATTATGAATTATATTCATATATATTATGAATTATATTACTATATATATATATAGTATAAGAAATGTGAATGGAGAAGTAAGATGGTTCTTGGCTATCTAAAATCAGAAAGACCAAGTGCAAATTTTTCATCTAAAGCCATCCTGGAAGAAATGCGCTGAAATATTTATTATCTTTAAGACGATCGTTGTTCTAGTGCACACTGTAATTAGTTCTTTCTCAGCTGAAAAAGCTAATTAAAAAATACCTACTCACTGCATGGAACTGATACTGATGTGTGCTCTGTGATGAATGGGCTCGACACCCAGGATTGTCATCACATTCAAACCCCTAAGGAGAAAAGATTCAAAACTCTGTGTGCTAGGTGCAATCCCAAAATGGCAAAATATGGACAAATATTATAATACGCATACATATGTGCGAATTGAGATGAAGATGTCAATTTCACGTAGCAAGAAGAATTCACCAGCTCTGACATGTATTAGGCAGAAGCAATCATGCAAGAGCAAGTTGTTTTTAAATTTAGACATTCATTTAGATATTTTTCTTAAGCAGGTTTGCTAGACTAAGTCCCAGGTACAATCAAGCCTTTTCAAGGGAAAGAAATGAGTTCACACTCATCTTGGCCAGGTATTATGGAGCTTCTGGTAGACTAGGACAGAAAAATCTCCCCTCCTCCAGTTTTTTAGAGAACTAGGTCAGAATTTTGTTTAGGAAATATATTGCTCTGATCTTTTCCAATATTTTACTTTTTTATTTCTCACTGAAGATTAATCCCTTCATACATTTGCGGATATGATTTAGAGTAGAAAGAGAATCAGTGTGCCCCGGAATGCAGGAGAAGTGGAATTGAGCTGCTGGAAGACAGGGCAGCAGCCATGGAGACAAGGCACAAATTTCAGAGTCAAGTAGACCTGCGATTAAACCTTGGCTTTTCTACCTTCACTTGTGCAACCTTGAGTAACTTACCTAAATTCTCTAGACTTGATTTTTCATCTATACAGTGGGAAGAATAATCCCTACCTGTCATGATGATTAAGTGAGGCAATGTATGTAAAGTACTTAGCATATACTAAGTGCCCAATAAATGGTAACCATTTTAAAAAGGGCTTTTGGACTTTGGCTTTGTTCTCAAACTTCAGGGAAATCAATAGCCCATAAAGATCAGGGACTGAGGTAGACATGTTCCATGCAATGAAGATGTCAGTGAAGGTCAAATGAAAGGAATGCTCTTCAGTTGGAGGGGTGGGCACATAACCAGGGGGAAGCTAAGAGCCAGACGAGTATCCAGTATTTACTCTTAGCTTCTCATTTGGGGTCCATCTCAAAGTCTATCCAGCACATCTGGAAACCAGTTCCCACATTTAAGTTTATAAGCAGTGTTGCTTCTATTTTCAACTCAACCTTTCCCTGAAATTTATTCCTTTTAAGATCTCTCCAGTCTTAACACTAGTCACCCAAACTGGACTGTTGCTACCCCAAGACTGAAGTGCATGCCTCCGCTCTACATAGTTTGGGAACTTGTCTCATGTTAGCCAACATTTATGGCTTTATCTCCTTTCAATATTAGTCTCAGGCCCTCACCAGATTGACTAAATGTAATTCTACATTTTGTTTCTTCCAAGATATTATTACCACAAACACTATTCAATTAGCCGAACTCTCTTTGTATTTATTATTTGAGGAAAATGGAGAAAATATTTTTCTCCCTTTCCATACAATCCAAATGGCATGAAACCTGTAAAATCTCTCTCTTCATCACTTTGTAAATATTCCTTTACTGGAATGTTGGTCTCTTAAAGGCATAGTTCATAGTTATATTCCTAGGACATTAGCAGTGTCTGATGCATTAAAAAAAATCACTTTGTTCTGTTCATAGTTATATTCCTAGGACATTAGCAGAGTCTGATGCATTAAAAAATGTAAATGAATGAATGAACACATATCTGATGCAAAAATAAAATAGCTGTTTTCTAATTTTTTATTCTGTTTCATAAAAAATAATGTGTCACATACTTTATTTTCTCTTTAAGGACAGCTATTCAGAGAGTTGTTTCTGTTGGCAGTGTGCATTCACCAGCCTTGCTCTTAGTTTTCTCCTTCCTGACAGAGAATATATGGTGTCTGTATTCTCAGAAAAGGAATTTTTTCCATCTACTGATTTTTTTTCTTTGCCGAGATAATACCAACCAACTGGTAGCCTGAGTGTCAAACATTGTGCTACTCTGTCTCCCTTAAAAAAATCTGTTCACAAAAGCATACAACGTTGCAGTTGAAATGCAGCTCCTTCAAGGTCATTTAGTGCTGTCTGATACATAAATTCTTACTTCTACTTTATTAGCATCTTCAGTCTCTAAAATTTCTCTTGTCCGGGTTAAACGTTTCTAGTCTCTTTTATTTGTTTTTCCACATGACACAGTTTGGAATCCCTTCAACACTCTTGTCACTTTTCTACCAATTACAGTACTACTGGTTCCTTGTAAAAGTCATTTTCATAGGGGTTCACTTTCAGATAATGTGGGTTCACTTTCAGATAATGTAAGTTCCATACTTAAACTTGAAAGGAAACCACAGCAGCATAAGCAAGTGGCCTGAGGTGTGTGTGTGTGTGTGTGTGTGTGTGTGTGTGTGTGTGTGGTGCGGGAGGGAGCTGACTTCCAGGGGCAGGATTCCAGAGATCTAAGATAGAGGACACTTTGCGGGGAAGTGATCGTGATGTTCAGGCTCCTGCCCCCTTTTCTACCACTAGTCCGACACTCCGGCAAATAGTGTTCAACTCTGCTTGACATTTCAGGCCTTGGGGTCATGACCTGAGAAAACGTTGATGTTTGAGAATGGAGCATTGTTGACTCTCCTCTCTGGTCGTTGGTATTTCAGGACTGTTGAGGTCAATACACCCAGAATGAGTGATGGCAATGGCTGCTGCGTCAGGTGCTGGGTGACTCATGTACGATCTTTTCCAAGAGTTGGATGTCACTGGGGTGTTGTCACTAATATATCCTAAAAGTGAAAGGACCAAAGACACAGAGCATTTTTCCATCATCTATTTTTCCTTTAATTTTAACGGTGATGATCTAGTCTTAAAACCAACAAATGTGACAATCTGAGTTTTTACATGCAAAATTGAAGCCAGGTATTTGGAAAGAATGTAGAATCTTTCTGTGAAAACTGCCTAAAGATGTTTTGAGTACTTTTCACTTCCTCCCACATAACTTGATCAAAAACATAGAGAAAATAAAACTTTTGTGATTCAGTTCCAAGTATTTCTTTACAGGAGTCTCTAAAGTAGGCCTAAGAGCCAGATATATTCACTCACTTTCAAGCTAATGCTCCCAAAGTGTGATGTGATCTCACTGTGGTCCAAAAAAAAAAAAAAAAAATCTGTTTAAAGGTATAGAAAAGAAGAATAACTATTGAATAGGATATTTAGAATGAAAAACTGGATACAAACTGTGCTGTCCACTTTGAAATGGTATAAAAAGTATTAATCTGAATGGCACTGTACAGCAAAAAAACTGACTGATATGCCTTCTCATTGAAGATAATGAAAATCCAACTGTGAGTGTTTGCCGGGGTCTCTTTGAAATTCTGCATTTCCTCTGCACACCCTCAAGCACACTCATGTCTCATGGCCTTATCTGACACTGTCCCCATCTTATAGGAAATGCTGAAGACTCATCATTTATATGAGATGTCCAACTATCCCTTGTATCAGTATATAGCTCAGCAAGGTAGAGCCAGGACTTTTTCTTACCGTTGCTGTTGAAACTATAGGGGATTAAAGATTTCCCGAAGTTCGATCTAGATAATCCCTTCTATAAGATTAACTCAGTGAATGGCTTTCGGATATATGTGTTTCAGGAAAGAAAAAACAGGTTTTGAACCCCTAAATCTTGAGGTAACATTTTATTTATTGTGTAGATAACATCACTGATAACTTGCGTATGTGTATGCGTGTGTGTGAGTGTATTTGTGTGTGCTTTCTACATGTTCATAGCTTATCCCATGAGAAATCTAAATGAAAATCTAAAAAAACTACTTTTTTCACAAACTATAATTACTTTAATTACAGGATAATTATATAAATAATGCATTTGAATGTAGGTTTCAGTTTTCTTTGTTTTCTAAATATTATCATCTTTCAGTGTTTTCAGACGTGTAAACAGGAAACATTTAAGTTTAGATGAAGAGCAGGTGAACTGCCTATGATCCAAGTAGAGACAATCAAAAGATGATTAGGCTATTGAAAACTGCCTAACTAGGTGCTAATTTTTAAGTGAGCAGGTGTACTTAGTCATTATAACTTTAAAATGAAAATATATTTGAATTAAACCAAACCCCCCAACATTAAAATAACATTAGAGGTCTGGCTGGTACTGACTAAATTCAGCAAAGGCAAAAGAGGTAGAAATTCAATAATGAAGCAGCTTGTTACTCCAGAATGAGGAGGCATTAAAGAGAAAACACTAGGCTTCTAAAGAAATGTCGAAACAGTTTCATAACATTTTATTGACTTTCTTAAAATACGGTCCAAACATTATCACGTATTAAAAAGATTAATTTTTTGGTTATTGTTAAAGGATGATTAACTTTGCATAGGAATTGCACAAAGTAAGAAAGCTCTTATAATTACCGTGGGAGAAATCAATTGGTGTTTTTTTTCCTTTCTTGATTCACTTGTTTTACTTGTTGCCGCTGAAATGCATTAATGCACTCCTAGCTACTCACGTAGAAAAACCTGATTCGAAATCAAAAGAAATGGTAAACTTGTGACTAGAAAATGAACATTAAATTTCAAGGTGATATCACATACATAATACTCATTTAATTCACATATGGTCACACTTTAAATTGAAAGCCCAGTTTTCATAAAAAATGAATGCAACAAAATAAAATAAACTTATATAGCATTTGGTATGGGTTATTTTAGATTCATTAAAGGCTAAGTAAGGATATAAACTGCTTCTAAGTATCCTGGTAATGTTCAGAACTTTTAGCAGTTTAATAATTTGTCTTCCATGTGCAAAATTATACCTCAGTGATTTGAAAGAGATAAAGAGCTTGTGAAAAGAGAAAATAGAGAGCTACAAACTTAAGTATGCTAGAGTCTGGATGAATCCTATGTACACTATTTGAGTGGGTATGTGGTGTGATATAATCAACTTCCAGCTACGGCTAGTGAGCCTTCAGGTTGCTGATGGTCCGTCTCATCCTTTGACTTCTCCATCCAATCTATTTTCCATCATCCATTATGTATTTTCTTCCAGTGTCAAATTAAGGGTAGCCCTACTCCGCAGATACCACAATGGATTTGCTCTACTGCGTGCTTTGTTAATTGCTTCAGATTTTTGTTCTATAATAATATAGCCAGTTTTATGAAACTTCTTGGTGACTTAGCCTATTTTTTCGTCTTGTCGTAAGAGCAGTAAAGCAGAGTCACATTTAATTTCATCTGAAGAAGAAGAAGGTAACACAACCGCTTACGCAGGATAGGAGAACCCTTACTCTAGACCAACACTGATGTCATCAACACGGCCAAGGTAGTCATTACAGAGGAGTTCATCAGGTCTTGATATTACTGTTAACGATCCTCCAAGCGGCGTGAACTGACCCCTTTATGTTTATTCAAATACCACATCATGTTATGTGCTATATGTTCATGTAGTGATTGATATGAATTAATATAACAGCAGTTTCTGACCTCAGCCAATGCTTATATGTTTTGGACACATCCAGGATTAACCCGTAACAGAATCTCAATGAATTTGTGTTGTTTGAGAGAATAAAAACTTCAACCTCCAACTCAAATGAACCTCTACCTATAGGAATTTTTGTTCACCCCTACTTTTGACTTCCCTCATCTCTTTCACTTTTTCCTCTGAAAGTCCTGATGTTATTTGGTTTAGTCCCTTTTACTATTTCTTCCTCATTTCTCAGACTGGCTCAGTGAAAGGTATGGGGGACTCCCAATTCTCATAATTAAATTTCCAGGATATTCATCAAATTAGGTCTTTTAAAAATATATTCATGAATCTTACTTTAGTCCTTTATGTACTGAAACACATTCCTGATGTTGTCTTTGCCTACAGAAAGTGAAGTATACAGAAATAAAGCATACAGAAGTATACTTGCTTATTTCTTAACACATATTGGACATTTATGGAATATTTAATAAGGAAGTAAACCAGGCTTTCAAACTGTCCTTAATTGAAAAACAACAAAACTTAAGCTCAGAAGAGTTGAATGATCTGGCAAAATTCTGCAACTAGTAAGTACTAAATTTGGCCCTAAAATGATATCTAGAACCAGGCTGTTTTATACTGTGTCATGCAATCTTCCCACTCCCTTATTTTTTTTTAATAGAAACTCCAAAAATAATTACTGAATACATTAGAGACAGTGAAAGAAAAAGGAAAAGAAAATTGAGAAAACCTGGAAATGGGCTAGAGACAAAGGTATGCATCCCTTATTAATGATGTTGAAGACCCATCAGTAGGTAGGATAAGACCACCAGAAATCTATGAACTTAGGCCACATTTGTTTTCTCTCTGTGGGCATGCCTTTTTTGACTTATATTTCCTTCTTTCCTTCAACTTTCATTTTGGTCAGTTGAAAGAAATATTTCTATTAAAATTACTTCGACCAGACCTTAGTGAAGACATTGTCCTCTCGAAATAGGCACACATTTATCTTTCTTGGAGCACTAATGAGAGTTTAAAATCCTCATTATAAGCATAATAAACCCACTGAATTTTCTCTTCTCATGGCTTATCTTCAATTTTTATCATATATTTTATTTTTTTCATGTCCATTATTATAAGGTATCCCAAATCTTATTATCGACAGAAGTGTGAAGTATAAGGGAATAAATTGATTTGTGTAACTCTGACATCAGCTATCATCCTGTCCACCATGGATTGACTCTATTTTGACCCTGATATATTGCAGTCTAGGTCCTTATTTAGTTCATGTAAGGCCTTTACTTATGGTTAGCAGATTGAAAGGTTTGATGGAAATTTGGGATATTTTCTCTGTCCCAGAGTAGATTTCTGAGCTTCTCTCCAACAAAGTTTGGAGACAGGGTGTGATTTCTCACAGAAGGAATTCTCCTGTTAACCATAAGAGAATAACATTCCTATTGTTAAATAAATAATCAAACCAATGCCTACATTGGAAATTATACTATTTCTCATGCTTTGTTTCATAATCGCCACTTCTGAAACATGAAAAGAATTTCTGTTTATATTCTTTCTTCAAGTGGTGAAAATGTAGCATTCTTATTTATCAAGCGGAAAATAGGTCCTTTCTTGAAATATCTTTCTACCCACACTCAAAATGGAGAAAGTAGGAGTCTGAGCTGATTGCATAACTTCAACTCTTTGGCTTCCCATCTGAAGACACCTTGAGGAAATAATTCCATAGAGTAGTTAATAAGATGAGGAAATGGTACTCCCACTCAGGCTCTAGGGATACTCCAGAAACCAATGGCTCTGGGAGGCCACATGCTGTCAAAATTAAGCCTCAGCCACCGAGTGACACCAACATTGACCAACACGTCATATAAAAAATGTTCCATGTGCATTTGTATGTTTTCCTGTTTGGGTCTACAGTGCATAGGTAGACGATACACGAAGCATGACACACACTAAAAAATTGGCAACAGAAGACTACATTTTTAAAAATTGCTTGCTTCCAATCACCCTACTGAACAGAGCTGGCAAGTTGAAAATTGGCCCAATTCTATCATCATGGAGGAGTTACTCTGTAATCCCAGACCTAGAGAAGAAAAAGGAGAACTCTTTCATTCACCAATAAAGCCCTGCCATGACTCAGTTGACTTTATTTGACTTTCATTTTCCATGTTGCAAGTTGCTCAACTGTCAAGTCTGTGCGATGCTGTGTGGTATGACTGCTTTCCTTCCGAGGGAAAAGAAAAAGAGCAGTTGGTACTTTTTAGTTATAAGAAAAAAGAATAAAAGCTGTAGTCATTCCTTCTTAGTGGGTTTTATAAATATGTCAGCAGTTCCCTACACTTTTAGGTATTTGTGCTCATAATTTGTATTCATTAATATTTTTTTTCAAGTATACACTCTGCATCTAAGCTCTTTCTCATAGCCAAGCTTCTTAAAAGGGTTTTCTACCCACTTTCTTCACTTCCTCACCCCTTACTCATGATTTCACCCGGTTTCGGGGCACCATTTTTGAACCACATATCACTTGCTCAGATAAATAATGATGCCCACATGGTCAGAGATAGTGCACGCACCTTGGTGTCCCCATAGCTCGCCACATGAGTGAAACTGTCTTTTCGTGCAACTTCTCATTTTATGCCTTCTTCCACACCATCAGACGTCCTGGTTTTTCTTTTCTCACTCTCTGGTCATTCCAGTTAACTTGTCTTTGCCATTTCCTTCTCGATCTTATTTTGATTCTAACTCTCCGGTGTCCCAAATGGTGATTACTTGTCAGATGTGACTATTGGGCACCTCAAATGTGGCCAGTTCAAAGTAAGATGCTATGGAAGTGTGATATACACACCAGAATTTGAACACTTAGTAAGAAAAATGCGTGTAAATCATCTCATTAATAAATAGTCGACTCTCATTATTTGTGATAGTCATGTAGAGTCTCGGGGAACACAAATCAGTGCCTACTGAACCATTGCTCCCAGGAGGATACAGGGTTAGTCCTGCAAGCCTTCGGTCACAACACTTTCGTCTGCTGATCATATATAATCATA
>CM053511.1:45162296-45180050 GCA_028627145.1 Eidolon dupreanum
TCAGATCTTGACTTAAATGGCACCTGATCAGTGATGCTTTGGCTGATGGCCCGCTAGAGAAGAACCATGGCATCGCTTTGTGTCTCCTTGCTTGGATTCACTCTCTTCTTCTTGGCACTTAATACTTCCTGAGTTTTAATTATTTCTCCCCCTCTCTTCCGCTGAGATGTAAACTGTGTAAGAGCAGGGACTTGGACTTACATATTCACAGCTATATCTCTGGTGCTAGAATAATATCTGTCACACAGCAGGTAATTCAAAAATAGTATTTGAATAAATGAAGTTTCTATCTACAATTCAGATTTCTATAGTACCAAAAGCCTAGCTGGCTGACTTCAATACCTCACACACATTTCTGATAATAATGTTTAGATAATCAATATCTTTAACTGAAAATAGAACTGGCTCAAGGTTCAGACCAAAACACTAATTTTGTCAATTATTTTCTCTATGGCCTCGCACAAGCTATTTACTGTTCTATCTTAATTTTGAATGTGGGGCCAGGAGTCCTATTATGAAGATTACAACAAATAATATCTCATACATAAATTCCCTGCATGGTGACTAGTACATATTAGGTACTCAGCTGCCAATGCTATTCAGCAATCTTTTATTAAAAGCCTAGTATATGTGAAGTGCCATACCAGACCCTAGACATGTAAATTCTATGACATATAAATAAAAACCAACCAACCAACCAAAAAAAAAAATCTATGTTAGTAAGGATGAGTGGAGGGGGCAGACATAATTAGAAATAAGCTCCCAAATGTTAATGTGATAAAATACATATGAATATAATAATGTCACAGTAGTGAAAGAACAGTGATAATGAGTGATGAGGTGGCTCAGGACACATTTCATAAAGGAAGTAATGCTTAAACTGAGCCTTAGAAGATGCATTACATTTGGTAGGCAGGTCGAGAGTAAAGGGAATATTGGAGAGATAAAGCAGCAAGCAAAGGCCCTGAGGGGTGAAGGAAACAGCTTGCGGGAAACAGCAAGCTGCTTAGCATGGCTGAGCTGATGTCTGAAGGATCCAGTAGAGCCCAGATTTAGATGAAGGGCTTTTGCAGGCTACATGTCCTAGCTCCCAGAGCATGTGATTATCTGGAAGAGGGATCTTTGCAGATGTGAAGTTAAGGATATTGATATAAAGAGCTCGTCCTGGATTTTCCAGGAAGGCTTTTCATCCAATGACAAGTGTCTTTATAAAATACAGATGTTAGACATTTGACAGACAGAAGAGAAGCCTCTGTGACCAGAGAGGCAGAGATTAGAGCGATTGCAGCCACAAAGCAAGGAACATCTAGAGCCACCAAGAGTTGGAGGAGGCCAGGAAGGATTCTCCCCTAGGGCCTCTGGAGGGCATGTGGCCTGCTGCCACTTGGATTTCAGATTTCTGGCTTCCAGAACACTAAGAAAATAAAGTTTTGTTGTTTTAAGCTGCCAAGGTTGTGGTAATTTATCACACAGCCTCAGGAAACTAATACAGCGGGGATTTTTAAGCTTTCTTTTCTATAAGGAGAAACTTTGAGCAGGGTAGTTCTTAGGAAATCTCTGAAGATGTGTGGAAGGTGGATCTAAGAGTGACAGGCTCGTGGATCACTTATTTCAAAAAGCCAAACAACAAATAATAGGATTTTAAACTAAGAGAGCAACCACTGGCGCAGAGGAGAGGGTTGGGGGTGGGGATAGCAGATACTCAAGATGCTAGAGGTGCAGAAGATGCAGGATGTGTTAAATGGCTTGAGAAAATAAAGGAAAACATGTTAAAAATCATTCTTTGGATCTAGCTAGCTGCCTCATTGAAATAGATGCCATTTACTGGGAGAGGGATTCAAAAGAAGCTGGCATTGTGCTTTTGAAGTGCCTCCGGAAGTGGAGGTGGGAAGAACCAGCAGTGAACAGAGGTGGAGGCCTGGAGCTCCAAAGAGATCGAGGCTGCATGTGCCTGTTTGGGACTCACCAGAACAGAGATGTTGTTGAAGCTTAGGGAGGAAACGAAAATGTCCTAGGAAAGTATATAGAGTGAGATGGGGAACAGGGTAAAGAAAAAACCCTAGAGAGCATTTGGGCATGAGCAAACATTGGAATGTGTGAAGAAGATGAAAAAAAGTAATTCAGAGACAATAAGAGTAATTGAGAAGTAATTGAGACGAATGTCAAGAAGAGAAGGATGGTCAGTGGTGTCAAGTGCCACACGGTAATCAAGGACAGTTGAAGTGTGGCTTGGATTTAGGCACTAGATGTGCATTAGAGATATTTTCCAGAGTAGTTTCTATGGCATGGTGGATGATGATGCTAGGCGGCTTGGAGGTAAAATGTGGAGGAAATACAGGGATCTACAGAAGAATATCCTGTAAAGAACATAACCGTGAAGAGAAATAGGACAAGAATGAGAGAAAATGCACAGGCAGTGGAGGAATTCTTTCATATATGTAAAAGAAGGGAGTGATTCGGGCATGTTTGTGACAACGGAGAAGGACTCAGAAGAATCTGGTAAACAGGGAGAGGCTAAAAATAGCGGGAAGAGGGGAAATAAATGATAGAGCTAGAGCAAATATGGAAAAGATGAGAAGGGGATGGATTTGAAAGCCCAGAGAGAAGTCATGAACTAAAGACGACATAGATTTTTCTATGGGACTGAAAGGTGATTCATCTGAGTACAGATTATATCTATGTAGTTAGGGAGAAGAAAGTGGAGAAACTTTCCTTCTTATGACCCACTGTCTTTTCATTTTGTTTTGTTTGTTTTGTTTTTGTAAAGTGAGAGCTAGTTCTTCACATTGGCAACACCCTTACAAAAATTGGTAAATATTTAGAATTTTCATAAAAAAAGCTGAGCCAAGACAAACGCTACTTTCTTTCTCTTCTCCTTTGTTAAAGTTCACTCATCTAAAATCCATCTGTCTGTCACGTCATGGCCACTATTCCCTGAAGAATTGACTCAAAGATTACTTCTTGCCTTCTCCGATAGAACTGGGTTCTTTGCCGCCAAACTAAATATAAATTAAATATAATTTAGTTGCTCTATCAGACCCATGGCCTCTCTGTAGGGTGTTCACGTGTCTCAGTTTGCTGGGTATAGGTTTGGTTCATGTGTTTAGCATGGTTCATGTGATTATTAATCATGTCCTCTTTCCCTCTCAAAAGTATCCTGGTTTGGATAAGAATTTATATTAGGTACCTGAGGAAATTCATTTCCAAGGAAGAAGATAGAAGCTAGGACAGTAGAGGCTGGGAAAGGGTAATGTTACCAAAGCAAGAGACCAATAGCCAAAGGGGACAAGGTCAAGGTGACATTGAACTGCTTCTGAAGTCTCTAGGATGATAGGATCCATGTTCTGCTCATAACCCAGTCAGTGCCGGAGTTGTTAGAGAGCTATGGACACCATCACAAAAGTACTCAAAGCTACAGGTTCTTCCACACAAGATCATCCAACCTTGTTCCAACCAGTGGGCAAAAAGAAAAAAAAAAATCAACACAGACAAACACCAACCACAAGTTACAAGTTCTTCTATTGTCCTGCCTCCCCATTTCCTGCACTCCTCACTCCAGCTGAGTCAAGTTCACTTCCTTGTGTTCTCTTAATAAAATGTTCTTTTCTTGGGAGAAGAGAATTTCTGATTCTAGTGCTAAGATCAATAAAGATAACTAAAACAGAATTATTATCATTAGGAATTATTAGCCTTAGGAATCATGGCTGAGTGCATGAACTACAATGTATTGAGCCAAATATATGTATAGATACAGTACGTGTGTATGTATGTAGATCTGTATTCTACTTAGTGCAATAAAAACCTATGAACTCAGTAACATAATCTGCATTATATAAAAGAGGAAACCAAGACTCAGAGAGGTCAAGTCAACATGCAAAGCCACGCAGCTCATTAGTGATAGAAAAAGCTTTGGGCCAACATTCGTAGACTCTCAATACTACTTCTTTCTAATTCGAAGTCCCCTAATAGGAGACTCAGCTGTGCTCAGTCAAAGATCTTTGATATCAAAATGAATAATCACTATACTAACCTTGAACTTATCCATATTTGGGTTTTGCCACTGCCATTTGCAGACACCCTGTGCTGTGAGACCATGGTGAGGAAGTAATTTCAAGGCAGTTAAGATAACTGGGGTATGAAAAAGACTGTGTACCGATCCTTGAGAACAGCGGGCTCTCTTTGTTTGTTTTGTTTCGTTTTGTGTAATTATGGACACTATGAATTATGGGCACTATAAGGAGTGTGACACTGTTTCTGGCACAGCCTCTGTTCCTTTTCACACATTGCCCTTCTTAACCTCCAAGTCACACTATAATTAACAACCCAAGTAGCTCACTAACCCCAAAACAACTCATTCATAATAAATGAAGTTGTTCAAACTATCCCAAGGCTAAAAGTAAAAGGGGAAAATCTTGGACATACCTCCATTAGGCATGTTTATGCATTATTGACAAATAAAATTCATTTGGGAGTGACATGAATTCACAGGTGAACATTTTGTTTTCCACCAAGCATTTTTTTCAAGTTTCTCAGAAAGGGTCCATTCTCCTATAGTGTTACTGCTGAAAGCTACAGCAGTGACACCACAATAATGCCCATCATTGTGACATATAATATAGATGTTATTGCACATAATAGAAAGCATTCTTTGGGCATAATGCATTTTTGTTGCCTACACGCTGACACCCAGTAGATATAAATGTGCTTTAATGTATTTTCCTTTAAAGGGCTAGTGTAGATGCACCCTCAAGTGTGTGTTGTGTGAGGTTTGGTGAACAGCTCGCTTTTAGTAGTTGTGTTCTGTATTCGCTTTCGTACTCCTAATAGGTCTAATTATAAACCGCACAGTTTTTTGTCCCTTCCTTGCTATTCTTTGTCACAGTGCTACTCAGAGACATTTAAACAGTGGAAGCTGTTTATAGTTCATTAAACACTTTGAGCTGTTGTTCTAAAGTTTAATACCTTTTTTTTTTTATATATTTTCCAAGTCATTTCCCTCTGCTGTCACATGAAACCATGCAACACAATTCAATAGAAGACATCAGATGGGCACGTTTCGTGAATGATCAGTGAGACTGACGGCCATAAATGAATCAGACTTGACTATTTATTTTACGTTGTGCTTAGTATGGCGTTTTGTGTAGAATGTTTAGATCTTTTTTTTTTTTTAACAATTCTCTCTAATTCTTCTTAAAGTAGTAATTTTGCTTCTTAAATAAAAACACTAGCCAAAAGGGAGTATTAACTCATATTCCAATAAGATACAACGTAGAAAATGTGACTATTGGAAAGCTAAGTATTTTCCTATAGTTTTCCACAGTAGGGGGAGATGGGATAATTACTCCAATAAATGACCCACTAGGGTGGTATTAGAATGTAAAGAAAGAGTGATTTAACAGCATTAAGACTGCCATAGAATATGCAGGAGACTATAGTGGTACTAAAGGAGGGCTACCTCTTTGATTTCTCTTGGACCAGTCACACTGTGGCTGTCACTTCTCAGTGTTCTAGAACAGGTCCTGCATCAGCCACTGTGTTGGAGGACTACACAGATCAGGCTAATTGGAGTTCCTTCCCAAAAGCATTATATAATTTTTCTGTGAAAAATGAAATTGTGAAGTTAGGGATTTATTTTTCCCTGCTCAAACCAGATGGAACATTGTTCTCTATCATATTAATTTATCAAGCAAAGACTCACATCATCACACCATGCATCCTTCAGAAAACATGGTCCCATGTTAGTCAAAAGCAACTTACCAAGAACCAGGATTTAAGTGCTAGAGCAAAATAGGGGCAGTGGTACAGAGGAAAGGAAGCCTTAGGTTAACGTTGAATTTTCCAAAAATAATTGATTTAAGACTCTGGAGGGCGCCTTCTTCTTCAGGAGGAAGCTACCATACTTCAAGGGTGGGGAGGGGGTGGTTCTGAGGTACAGTTGTGCAAGTGACCTGCAATCAACAATTCCCTTTCAAGGTGTTGCAATTTTAAGAAAATTAAGTCAATTTCCTTCTCATTTTCCGCTCATGCAGTATTCTTTCTTTTCACCTTTTTTCACATTTTCCCTCATTAGTATATCACATGATCTCATAATAGGATAAAAATTATCACAAAGTCAATCAATAAATAGGCTTGTGATGGAAATTTTTATTATGTATAAAACAAAATAGCAAATCTCATTTTATATATTAAACCTTGTGAACCCTAAGATTTCTGATCCAATATATGTATGTAGCTGGTGACAAATAATAAACTCATTGTGAGTATTGCTTCCCTTGATTTTAATTCATGTTAATATGTACTTTACTACACAGTTTGCTGATACTATATGTATGTTGTATGCATTGATGAAATAATGACCAAAGCCAAAAAAAAATAATTTACTTTAAAAATCTCCATAGGGTATACTTTTCAAGAATTTTTTTTTTCTTAGGAACTGGGCTACATTTCCACATTTGTCATTTATATTTTTTTATAAAATCTTGTAAATTTGTCTCAGTGTCTATTTTTCATCTATCTATCTATCTATCTATCTATCTATCTATTTATCATCTATTTATCTATCTATCTACCATTTATCTATCATCTATCTAATGGGGAAATGATATCTAACACAACAATAATATGAGGTCAAATGAGTATTTTTTAAACATGAAAGCACCTTATAAACTATTAAATGTGTGTTGTTATGCTTCTTAAAACTAGTAAACATATTTTTCCCATGGCATTAGAAAGTTAATAGGAAACAAACTAAAAAGAAACAATGAGAAGAAACAGACAACTTGTTTTAAGGATTAAAGCAGAATCACTGGTGAAAACATCTGACAACACGTCTAGCCACTCATTGAGAATTTAAATTGTCCTTTGTGTTGGTCATTCAGCCACCTGTGCCACCCAGCTTTGAACCCTGATCCCAGTTGTACTCCTGTCAACTTTCCATCGCATGTCTGACCTTCTAGCATATCCTACCATTTACTTACATTTTATGTTTATTGTTTACTTTTTCTCTTGCCTGCTAGAATGCAATCTCCCTGAGGGCAGGTGTTTTTGCTTGTTTTACTTACTGAGATATTACAGAAGCCTACAATAGTACCCAATGGATAGGAGGTGCTCAGTAACTATCTGATAATTAAAGAATTGGATGGTTCAATGTTCCAGGTTTTTAAAAGGTACAGAGTCATCCGTGGAAAAGGCATGCCAGAAGGAGTGTTTAAGAAAAGAAGGGTCTGAAGAACAGAAAATGAGGTGACTCTGTGGCACATTTTTCTCTGAGGGGAAGGGTCCACAAGTAGAGAGACACAGTAGCAAAGAGAAGAGACTTCTGGCCTGAAAGTCCAGCAGTCTGTGCCCTTGGATGTCCAATGAAAGAGCTCATTCAAGGATCATTTGTGAGACATAGTGTCAAGCCTTAGGCTGGATGATACCAAGGATATGAAGATGAATATGTTGAGACTGTAGTTCTCTGAAGGCTCACAACTAATCCTCACTATCCCTTCCAAGTATTATCCCTCGTTTCTGATGCGCGACAAAGCTCTCACCTAGATCACTGCGATGGCCTCCCAATTTGTGGCCTAGCTCTACTCTTGCTATGCCTACACCTTCACCTGTCCCCCTCCATGGTCCATTCTCAAAACAACAGCCAGCAATGTCAGTGAATTTCACATCCTTTTTCAAAATCTTCTCATGTTTTCATATTCCTCGGAACAAAAGCCAAAGGCCTTCCAGGAGCCCACACGTGTGGAGTCACCAGGCCCCAGACCCTCTCCTGTCCCCTCTCCTGCTTTTTCCTCCCAGTCATTTAGCTATAACCACACTGGCCTCCTTGTACTTCCTCAAATGTGCTAGTTCTGCTCAAATCTCGAAGTTTTCAAACTTGCTTTTCCCTTTGATTGGAATGCTCTGTCCACAAATAGTCACATAACTCTTTCCCCACTTTTATTTAGTTTTCTGCTCAAATGTCACCTTATCAGGAAATCTCTGACCATTAACCGTAAAATAGCACACCCCACCACACTCTCTGTCTTTGTCCCTCTTTGTCAGTTTTAATCACTGTTATGACTGACACATAGCAGCCTCTCAATATTTGTCGATTAAATGAAGGTGCTACTAACAAAAATGCCAAAGTCGAAAATTATACAGCTGGATTAAAGGAAGAATATGGCCTAGAAAGAGGCTTAATTATTTAACAGAATGTTTTGAATGAGAAAAGACAAAGATAAGGATTATTCAACAGATGGTATTGTGAGAGATAAAAAGTAATTTGGAAAAATAATATGGAGATCCTCACTGCACAGTGTATCATTTAATGTTCTCGGCATCAAGTAATGAAAACCAGCCTGGATTTTCTGGGGAGGATATTGGTGATCATAATCACTAGGCGGCAGTGACATCAAATGTAAAATGAGAGGGGGTCAGGCCCTTTTTAGAATGCCATGAATAGGTCACAGGGAGACACCAACTTTCACTGAATACAACCTAGTCAGAAACTGCTCACTCCAATCATTCATTCCTGACCTTGACTGTTTAATGTGTAAAGTGTGATCTTTTCACAAGGAGAAACTAGTCACAAGAAATTTACACTAAAATGAGAAATGTGACTATTTGGGGGTATTGAAAATTATGGTGAATTTTTATTTTTTTAAGATTTTTTCATACGTAATTTTTCAGTTTTCTACAGCAAACGTATATCGTTTTTTTAAATAATGTGATATAACTATTATAAAAGGAAATTTCCCTTTGAAGCAAATTGCTATGTTTATTATTAATATGTTGTGGAAGATGCAGTTTATTATTTTACTGTTTTTTCTCTTTGAGGAATAATGGGAGAAAATGTAGCCTGACTTTAGTTCCCCATAAAAAGCTATAGCTCGTCTGAGATTTTGGTCAGTTTTTATCTCAAAGATAGTGTCCATATATCCTGGGCATATGTCTTATTAAAAGGCTTGGGTTTCAATATAATAGTAAAAAACCAGAAACAACATAAATATTAAAAAATAGAAGATTAGTTAAATCAACAATATACCCGTATAATGCATGCATGTATGTACATTTGTATGTATGTAGAAAGAGATCCTGAAGATATACTAAAAACGGTCATGAGTATCTCCCCATGCAGTGTGTGGGCAGTAATGACAGGGAAATATTTTTGTTAGTTGAATATTTTACAGTGAGCATGCATTTTATTTTAATTACAAATTTTATGCATGGAAATGAAGTCAGATAACACAGAAATGTGAAGAAATGCACATATTCAAAGTGTTTTAAATTTAAAACATTATTTAAATTTAAAACAATATTTATATATGTATTATAAAACATTATTTGCAAACATTACATAAAGCCCACATGAAAGTAGATCAAATTGGGAAAAATCGTTGTCTCTGTTTGACAGGATTTTAAAGGAATTTTATTTGATTTCCTTTCCTTTTCTTCTATATGTTTAATAAGCATACTTCAACAGCCATGTCTTTTTTTAGTAATAGGACCACCTTTTCTAAATAAAGTTACAAAGAAAAAAAATATATAAATTTTTGCCCCTAAAATATAATAAAAATTAAAACACATAAAACTGGGAAAATTTTATTGTGGAAAAAGCTCATAAAACAAAAGTACCCCAAAATCTCAATTGATAAATAGTCAAAGACCACAAAAAAGACCATCTCTTTTGAGGACAGGTAGCTAGGGATAACATACGGAAATAAATATTCATTAATCAACAAGATGCAAATTAAAACAAGGTAACTCTTTATAGATTAAATTAACTAAAAATGTAAATCATCCTACCCAGAACTTCTGAAGGAACAGGGACACTGCACCCCCATGTACTTCCGCCTGGACTCATTCACAGAATGGGCATTTGTGCAGGGCCCCGGCTCTGGGGACAGGATGCTCTGGTGCGAATCGCATCCCACCACTTTCTTGGGCTGCACCCTGGGCATGTGGTTCCATCTCACCTCAGTTGTAAAATGGGGATCCTAATAGCACCTCCTGCTATGTGCTATTGAGAGGATTTAATGATTCGATACCCATAAATCTTTTAGAATTGTAAACATTTGATAAATACTATTAGTTATTTACTATCTATCAACCAGGATTTCAATAGGAAATAGATACACACAAATTATCATAATTTAAGGAGGATCTAGTCGCAAAGATGTGTGCAGTGTTGGGAGTCCACAGGGAGAGTGGAGGAATGTAAGGTTAGCAGTAGTCAGCTGTTATTGCCCCTGATCCTGAGGGATGATGCATGGGATGAATTACTGAAATGCAGAGGCAGAGTTATGTATGAAAGGAGTCTTGGAGAAGAGACGTGACCTTCCATCAAAAGACACCATCGGTTTGAGGTAACCTTCTGAGTAAGGAGTTAGGGGACTATGTACCCTCACTTCATATTTCTTTCTCCTTCTCTCGCCTTTGGCTGAACTCAGCTATTAGCCTGTGCAGAGCCAGCCGATGTAGTCCATGTGGTTCCACCTTCAGGCAGAGACAGTAGGCTGCAAAAGGAAGAAGAGGAGCTCTGGAGTGCTTCTGGCACAGTCTACGCCCAGGCCCTCTGAGAAACAGGCGAAAGCAGATTACGCAATGCTGTAAATCACCTCCAGACCCTTCTGCCTTCTCCGAGGACTCTTTGGGGAAGCAAATATGTTCGTTTTTTTCCTTGCGGAGTACCTCTATCTATTGCCTCCAATCCTGGGGGCCAGTGGACACAGGCCCTGGAGGTCCAGTCTCTGTGAAGTACCATTAAGTATTCAAATAGAATCTCATTTCAGTGGCTAGTCTCCGTCAATAATGCTGCTGCTTAGCTATCACTAGGCTGGTACTGGAATATTTTGAGAAAGTGGATGAGGGTAGCCCACAGAACGTCAGAGGAAATTTTAATGAGATTCTAAGCCCTATATAGGATAAAAATGACTATGATAGGGGCAAAGACCTCATCATCAAGATTATTGACCAGTGATCATGGCTGATTCACGGTTATTGACCAGTGATCAATCATGATTATTGACCAATGGTTAACTTTGACCAGATTGAAGTGTACTCTCCTCAGAAGCAAATATCAGGCCCCAAAAATACAAACAAGGAATATAGAAAGCTAAAAAACAGGTGGAAAATTAAGCATATTAGCAACTATTCAATTAAAGAGTATATGTTTAGTAAAAAGATAGATACAAATATATAGCTATTATAACTGAATTAGAAAAATAATTCAAATTCACCACTGCCCTTAAAGTTTTTGTTTGTTTGCCTATGTGCTAAGGAATAAATGGACTAAAACTCCAACAAGAAACAGGTGCATTAAACTAAAGATGAAGTGTCTCTAAGCCATTACAGAAAAGTGCATACACTTCCTCCATAAACACTCTCAGATTTAAAATACAACAGAAAATGATAACGGTGAAAATGACGAATCTCTAGCTTCTTCTCATTTTCATCCCAGGATGCTTTTGGTACCTGTTCTTCTCATCTCCTCACTTCATTTCTCGCATTGTCTGTTTCTGGCAGCAACTCTCCCTCCTCCTCTCTATGGGTCTTCATTCAGACTGGCTCAGGGGAATGGAAGGAAAGCAGCGGTCTGAGAGTGTGTCCCCCTCATCTCTGTCATTTACATTCCTTCTCACTGGGACACTATTATAGAGAAATAGCAGAGGAAACTCAAAACACTGTGAAGACCAGAATGCTCAGCTTTGCCAGTGAAGTGAAAGAGAGGGAATATAGATCACTTGATAATGTCCATAACAATTTCGTGGATAAAGGACACGCTATAATCATCCATAGTACAAGCTCTTTTCTCGGGATGTCCTCAGAAATCATTCCTTTTTTTTGTTTGTTTCTTAATTCTAAATTTCCAACAATCTAGAATAAACAGACAAAGGATCATTTTCATCCTACTATTAGGTGGGAAAATATTATTATCCGCAACTTTATAAATAATGCCTTTATTTACATTTACTACTGCTACTTATATTTCTAAATAATCATTATCTGGTTATATTTATCGAAGTAGATTATCAAAATGCATAGCACAGTCTTTCCATTAACTCTCTCACATTAATGAGTTGCTATTTAGTAAATTACTGTTTCCCGGCACTAAAAGGAAGGAAGTCAGTGGCCTGGATGATTTTCCAAAGTGCCTATTAATAAACACCGAAGGCATCTATTAAAACAGTGGAACTTGAAGGTCTTTGGGAAATACACAAGCGCGGAACAGGCTTTAGAAACGTGCATTAACACTTTCGTGACTATAGCATAGCGCTGGATAAACCCCTCATCTGAGTTTGTTTATCATGCTAATATTTGCTAATTTTCGACCTGTGGCAATTTTTTTCCAGTAGTATCTGACTGTCTCAAAGGTTTCTGTCTTGACTGGTTGCGTCATTTCCAGTCCTTTGGTTAGAGAAAGCAAGCTTTTGTGGCAACTTTTTTTGTGTCTGTGTGTGTTGGCATTTCTGGATTGCCAGCTTCTCCAATTCCTCATCTAAGGCAAGAAGAAAATCCAGAGAACTTGTCACCATGTCACTTCTCAGGTCCTAAGGTCCCTGGCCGGTCTGCCGTCTGCTCTCCACTATTCAGAGTCCTCTTTGGTCAGTTTTGTGTATAACGTCCAGGATTTTTAGTTCTACTTAGTGAAAGGAATAGAGAAAATTATGTTCACTTCATCTTCCTAGAAATGGAAGTCTCTAGATTATATTCTTTAAAGATGCCTCTTCTGGTAGTGACTTACAAACTTTTTTTCTTCCTCCAAAGGAAATCTCATACAAAAGTCAAACTTAGAATGAAGAAAAATTTGGAATTATTTGAAGAAATGATGCTTTGCACTCCACCAGTTGGGCTCCTTAGTACGTTTGCAATGAAGCAAGAGTGAAAAGTGCTGGATTCACGCACAGTATTGTCCTGAATCTTGGCCTTTCCTGTGGCTAATATGAGGACAAGAATGAGAATTCTATCAAGGTTCTTTAATCAGCCAAAGATATGACACGAGCTGCTATTACTCCCCTCTCCTGCACCTTACAGGATACATCGTCTTTGATGGGAAAATATAATTTCTCACTATGTGGTAAGTAAAATTGTCAAGGTTCACCACGTAGTCCCTTCGATAAAGATTATACTCATTATCCATTGAAGAGATATATTGAATACGTACTGAGTGCCTGGCATAATGGGAACTGGGCAGGGCTGGCTATACAATTTGTGTGTAAAAATGAAAAACAAAAGTGTGAAACTGCTTATTCAAAAAGCTGAAAAAATGCCATTAAATATACTAATATATGCAACTCCTTTCTTCCTCTTGCTTACTCATCCTTTCCTGGTGTGTTGCATTTGCTGTTTAATAAGGTTCTTCCTCAGGTGATGGGTTACTCCATCCGGCCTCCTTCTCTTCCCACAGGCTCACTGCAGCAGCCCACAACTGACAGGTCACTATATATATATATATATATATATATATATATATATATATATATATATATATATATATATATATATATATATATATATGGTACAGCGAAAGAAGTTTATTTACAGATGTGGGAACAATATGATAAGACCCATCCAGCTGGCCAGCAAGGAAGCAATCAGTGGAGATTGAAAACAGGTTCCCCAAGCCAGGTCCTAGGGAGGGCTCCTGAACCAGCAGCGAGTGTTGCTGGCCCGAACCTAGAGGAGAAGAGTATGGTGCCTGATTCCCGGAGTTGGAGCTGCCCCCAAATCCTTGACTTAAAAGAAAACATGGAGGAATCTGAAGGTAGTGTGTGTGTATGTGTGTGTGTGTGCGTGTGACGCCAGGAGAGGTCCAAAGGTACAAGACTACTCAAACTTCACCCTCTAGCAAATTCCATCACTTCTATGGCACTGGGCACCATTTCGGCCATTCTCAGAGGCAGCAGCTTGCCCAGGCCCAGCATGCTGGGCCACAGGCCTTCCACCTTGACTGCCCTCTGCTCCTGGGCCTGATGTCTCCTCCTCAACCAGATTCCCTCAGCATGGCCACCAGCTCCTTCTGCTCTCCTTGTGGGGCCTGCCGGGCCTCCTGCCAGGCCTGGCTCTACAGCTGTAACTCCCGCCTGCCTGTGCCCAGTCAGGATGGCATCTGCCAGCTGCCTGTTCTCAGCCTCCTGTTTCTGCACATGGAGCCTCAGGGATCCCATTGCTATAGGAAAAAGGGCACCGTGGTGCGGCACAGGTCTTAACCTGGATCCCGCTAGGGCATCAAGCTGGCTTCTTAAGATCTTTGCCTTCTTCCGCATTATATCCAAGGCATTCGAGACAGCTCCCAGGTTCTCCTCTGCTTTTGCACCAGGGCACGCTCTCTAGGTGTGCATGAGAAGTTTGGTAATCACCTTTGAATGTGCCATCATATTTCTAGCCTTGGACAGAGACAGCCAACCCACCCTGACAAAGGAGGCCATACATTTAATCCCAGCTCTCTCTGCACACATGTCCCCACCATGAGTGGAGGGCTGCAAAGATTGTTGGGCAGGGCCATCAAGGGAGAGGTTAAATAGCATCCTGGGTACCTGATAGGACACTGCGCAGTTGAGAACCCATGCCAGGGAAGCAGGAGGTAGGATCATGTGTGAGCCAAGGATCCAAGCATGTGATACATGCTTCATTGTCACCTAGGATGTCATTTACGAAACACAAACAAATTCCAAGATAAAATTGCTAAGAAACTTAAGATGGCAACCACAAAGCATTAAACTCTAAGCATGAGCGCCTTCTTAATACAGCACCTTGTGTGACTGCTCTGGCCTCCTGCAGTGACGCTGGCCCTGGCACTAGGGACACAGTGGTGCAACTTCTTGAGATTCTTTTCAAGACTTCAAAGAAACTGGGTTAAAATGTAAAACTTTAGTCTTTAAGCGTATAGTTCACGTCTTTTGTTAGCACTTACTCAAGAAATTCGACTATTTTTTAACTAAATTGTCGTGTTGTTTTGACACTTGGAAGACATTAACGCTTTCAAGTGGCTTTGATGAGATGGGTCTGTTGACTTTCTTTACTTCATCATATCTTAGTATTATGGTAAAGACCCTTATTTTACTCTCATAAATTTCTTAGTGATCTCATTATTATTCTGTAATTACTTCTTCAAGACAGAAACAAAGTTGCATTACTGGATAAGGACTATTTTATTTCACCTAGAACAAAGAAGCTACAGCATATTTACTGCCAGTGGTGAACTGAAAATCCTCAAATGGCTCTCATCAACATCCTTATTCCCTTTTCCTCTCTTTAAGTAGGTTTTTATTTTTTTAAAACTTTCCGTGATACTCAGCATTAATTTTGTGGGCTGAATCAGCTGGATATCTATGCAGATATCTAACAGAATTGGTTAGATTGGATTGGCTTCTAATTTCTCTCTGATTTTCTTGTAAAATATATTTTTTAATGTTCAGATACAATATTGAAGATAAAAATGTTTATTTTACAGTAGACTTTGGGATCTGGCCATAAATTTTAATAATGGTATTAATTATGTCAATGACAATAAAATAAATTTTAGTGAATGCTGTTTCTATGTCAGCCAATATGTTATATAGGATTTATGTATCCTTGCCACATTAAATGTTTACATATAGTCTTTCAATATTGCAAGGTATGGATTATTGTTTCCATTTTACGGATGAGGAAATTGAGGCATAGTGGAGTTAAATCATTCGCCCTAAGGAAGTTAAAAATGCACAATTTCTTTAACATTCAAATTCATTCTACCCTGCTATGTAGTCTCCCAGAAATGTCTTCTCTTTCAAAGAAAGAAATGTCCTTATTGATATATATTTGTTTAAAAATCTTGTTTTAAGGATGGGTGATTCTCATGGATAACTGGAAATAGATTCTTGATTATTTATTGTGTTGTCTTTTGGTCTTTTGGCTTGTTTATATATTTAGCACTGCAGTATATAAAAATACCTCATATCAAGAATAAAGTTAATTTAAAAGAACATTTAAAAAATTGGTTTAAGATCTTCACCCACTTGTCTTAGAAATAATGAAATTTGCCCTTAACACTCTTGGTAAACAGACTTGTCCATCTTGGAACTCTTGAACAAAGTAAACTCTCATCTGTTCCAAGATTTGGTTATACCTCCTAATTGCTTCCTTAAAATCTGTGTTTAACCATGTATTTGCTGAATTCTCCCTAAATAGATTATCCACTCCTTGGGACAAGAATTATATCTCCTATATTAGAGTCACTTTCATTTAAAAGAGACACTGGGGATGAAGAAGTATAAATTAATAGTTATAGAACAATCATGGGGATTTAGGGTATAGCATAGGGTATATAGTCAATATTATCGTAATAAAAAAAAAAATTGGATTTCTTCTCAAAAAAAAAAAAAGAGACACTATCTGATGGGCCTGGAGTTGAAGATTAAGAGATTATTGTTCCTCTACCCCAGGTCACACCCTCTCTACCTCCTACTCTTCTTTTTTTCTTTTCGGTCCTTATCTTCTCTACTTGCTCACAAACAGTGGTAAAATCACTGCACACACAGGCAGAAAAATATTTTTTTTCTTTGTTTCCCTATATTTGGGCCAGATCCTTAACTTGTATCAAAGTGAACTCCAGGACCCCTTGGTTGGTACCTGATTTATCTAATTCTTTCGCTGGTCACCAGGGTCTTCCACACTATAATTCCCCAAAGTATTTTCTATAAATATTATAAGGCATTTTGTGAAACAAAAATAGCACCATAGAATATTAATGACAGGTCTATGAATAAAAAAAGACTCTCGTGTTTAAATGTGCTCAGGAAATGCTTCATGGCAATGTCCCTTATTAGACATTTTGATGTGCAATGGCATATTAAAAGACCTGTGAAGATCTGTAGTTAACAACAAACTAAATTGTTTACATTACACATTTAATCAGATTTGTCTCCAATTATTTGATTATGGATTCTTAGAGGCGGTATGGTTCTTGTAGTTTTCAGGAAATCATGTTTTTTACTAAAGCCACAACTGAAATATGCTGGCAACTGCCACTCTCTACACAGAAGATACAAAAAAATTATATGATACCATAAAGCATAGTATTATTAAGAATATTATGGCTTATTTATCTGAGTTTTGGCATACTTTCCTATGAGCTTGTTATTTTCTTACTTTTTAAAATGAACTAAACACTGCATTTGAATGTGTAGAGAGTGGCAGTTTAATACTTCTTAATGTTTTCTATATGTAGCCAGAACAACTGGGGAGATATACTCTAATTCACATAACTCTCGGACATTTAATTTCAGCAGTCAAGGAACTGTCCTTGTCGCTCAATGTGTTTGCAGTACAGGGTACTTTAAATTTAATATATTTGTAATATTTCTTTTGTATTTTTTATTAAACTCTTACATACTTTTTCATTCTTCTCTGACTGACAGGTGGGCTTATTTTTCCTGTACGTTTCCTTTGCTAATATCTGTAATTCAATAGTCAGAGAAAATGGAAATTAGTTTGTACCACAGTTTCAAAGGAAAATGTTTTCTTCAAGCTGAATTTTATTTCTGAGCTAAAAGATAACATAGTACATGCTAGGTGACTTACTTACATGGGGTAAAATAAGAACCCAAGGTTCAAAGATAAAAATGATGGTGGTATTTTCTTGATAATCATAGCAGTCTAGGTCAACACAGGGTCACTTCCAGATCCCTCTCTTTGATGTAGTCATTATTCCTGTGACTCAAACACAGGTCAATTCTCTCAAATTGAATGTTCATTCAATTGTATTTTTCTTGCTCACATTGCTCTTGATTTGACAGATGC
>CM053511.1:45180550-45332593 GCA_028627145.1 Eidolon dupreanum
CTGAAGTTTTCATCTTTAGCACAGATTCCTCTTCTGATCTGAAGTTTGCATTTGCTTATCTACTCAAGTATCATGGACATCACAGACTTAATACACCCCAAGCCAGCCTCCGACCTTCCTCTTCTCGGGACCTGGCGTTTCTCTATCCCTCCAGTTGCTTAAGCCAAAAACCCAGGAGTCATTCTTGCCAGAATCAAATTATGTCATTCGAAAAGGGTTTAATAAAGAACTATTTACAAAAATGAGGATGAAGCTTAAAGAAACCATCAAGGAATATTGCAGTAAGAACCTAGGAGCCATTCTTGGGCCTAACGGGGCAACAGAAAAGAGGTGACTAAAATCTGAGGCGAGAGGGCTATATGCCAAGGATCTGACAGGATCTGTGACTTTCAGTCAGTGGACGGGGTTTGTCTCAGCACAGCACGGAGGTGCAGGTTACAAACAACACCCCCAAGTCACTCTGCTCTATACCCCAGAACTCCTGCACTGTTCTTCAAGCCACAAAGCAAAGACAACAAACAAACAAACAAATTTAAAAAACCCAAAACATTGTCGATGTAAGTCTACAGAGTGAGCCTCCCGGGACACAGGGCAGAGTGGAGAGAGGCGAAGAGTATATCAGGATAGACAAAGAGAAAAAATAGAGCACAACCACAACCATTTTCCTGACTCATACCTATTATTTCATGTTGATAACCTCTTAATAAGTACCCCAGCATGTCCTTAAACTAAAACCAAACAAAAGAGGAGGTGGGAGGTGGGAGGTGGGGCACTGGATAAAGTGGAACTTAGAGAAGAGACCAGGCCCAAGACCCCTGGGCTGGGACAGTAGCTGATGATTTCCCCATTGCCTTTGTCCAATGCCTGCACACAGGGGACTCACAAGCATTTGTTGACTGCCTCCAACTCTCATCCACTCGGGACCTGACATTCTTTCTGGCTTGTTCAGCTCAGTGAGAGCATGAAGTGCCTCTCGAAGATTGGCTCTGCTGTGCTCACTCACACACTGACATATAATCAAATGTTTTACTTAGGTTCCATTATCTTTTCATCAAAATGCTTCGAAAAAAATATGATTGACACCACCAAGTTGATTCAGTTGAGGACAAACAATCTTCAAAGCAGAGTTGTCTCTTCCTGATCTGGCTCAATAGCCTGCAGTATTAAATTCATAAATTGAATTACTTCTTCCTCTGACTGACTTTTCTTGAAAGCAAATGTTATTCTCTTTCTTTTTACATAATCAATCATGGATTAAAGTAGGTAACACGGGTCTTTTAGTACAGATCAATTTCTTTATAAAACCACAAAAGAGAAGGTCAGAAAGAAGAGGGTGATTACCAAAATAAAAGCTTTGCAAAGAAAATGTTAAACCACTTCTTTCTTTGGCTCCCAGAAAACTTTATTCTCCTCTTCTTCTAAATTGTTGTGTGGGTTTTAAACCATATCTACAACTTCTCTGACATTCTTTTCTTCAACAGATGGAATCTAAATCCCTTCCTTTAAATACGGGCTGGGCTTAGTGATACTTCTGACACTAGATGTGACTTCCAAGTACTGTCATAAAGAGCTGACTCTTTCTCTCTTGGGACACAGACATTTAGAGCCCTGAGCTGCAGTGTGAGAAGTCCGGCTCTACTGAAATTGTCGTGATGGAAAGACCACCGAGAGGTAGAGAAGAGCCAGGGGAGCCTCCACTACTCTAGCTATTTGAGTCCCATATCTGAAAGGGAGGAACCTCTTAGATGATTCCAGTCTCCTCAGTGTCTGACAACCACATGAGAGACCCTAACCAAGGAACATCTGTTGAGTCCAGTCAACCCACAGAACCATGAGACATAATATTAGCAAATGAGCACTATTATTTTACTCCACTAATGTTGGGGTAGTTTGTTACATAGCAACAGGATGCAGAGCACTGGAGTTTCCCTTCGTTAAACTCAAAATAATGGATGCTCCTGTCCAAGTCCTGAACCTTCTTCTCTTGTCTGCTTTACTCTTTCCCTCAGTAATCTCATCTTTCCCATCACTTTAAGTAGCAGTTACATGTTGTGATGATTAATTTTTATGTGTCAACTTGGCTGGACCATAGGGTGCCCAGATATTTGGCCAGACATTATTCAGGGCTTGTTCATCAGAACATTTTTTTAATGAGTTTAACATATCAGTTAAGATTGAGTAAAGTGGATTGTCCTGTTAATGTGAGTGGACCTCATGCCATCAATTGAAGACCTGAGTAGAACAAAAAGGCTGAGTAAGAGGGAACTCCTGCCATCTTAGTGAGTAAACTGGGACACTGATCTTTTCTGACCTTCAGACTTGGAGTAAAACACTGACTCTTCTTGGATCTTGAAACTGCCAGCTTTCAGAGGAGAACTTAATCCCATCAGCTCTCCTGGATCTCCAGAATGCTGACTGTAGGTCTTTGGACTTCTCAGCTTCCACACTCATGTGAGCCTATTCCTTACAGTAAATTTCTTTCTCTTTCTCTCTCCATATATATATATCTTGATGGTTCTGTTTCTCTCGAGAACCTTGACTAATATATGTGTCATCTCTGAAATTTAACCTTCAGCAAAGATTTCTGTTCTGGGTTTCAACTGCACATGTGCATGCCTGCTCACGTGTCATGGCATCATAAAACTAAAACACCTCAAAACTGATCTTTGATCTTCCTCATTTTTAGTAAGTGGCAGCTCTAACCATCCGGTTACTTAACTCATAAACCCAGAAGTTATTCTAGACAAATCCCTATCTCTTAAGTCTCCAAGCCAATACATTCCCAAGTCCAAGCAATCATTTTTCTATGTGATGGCAAATATAAATTATTTTGGTGCCTGCTGCCACCACTCTAGTCCAGGCAACTATTATCCATCACAAAGGCTAATAAGATAATTTCTCAAATTTCTCTTTGCTTCTAATCCTGCCACATTGTTACCACAATACTGAATGTTCTTCATACAATAGCTGGGCCAATTTTTTTAAACATAAATCATATCACTTTACTTCTCTGTTAAAGACTATCATATTAGGGCTGAAATTCTATATACTTCAGTGGGTCTATGAGACCCTGCAAAATTTTATCTGGATTTCCTGTCTAAATGCACTCCCTTCCTTGCTCACTAGGTCTAGTCACAGTTCCTCAAAAATTCCACACACTTTCTGGAAAGCTTTTTGTATATGCTTTTCCTTCTCTGTGGAATGCCATTTCTCCCTCCTCGGGCCTCACCCTTATCCCTAAAATCATCCCTTGTCCTGGTTAGCTCTTATTCATCTCTCTGGTTGCATCTTAAATGTCACTTTCTCAAGTAGCGTCTCTGACATCCACCTCCAATATGATTTTGGTCTCTGATATTAGTCTCCTTTTAAAACTGCTATTATTCTCACTTGTAGATATTATCACAATTAGAGGTTATATATACACTTCTTTTGTTTATTTGGCTTATGACTTTTTTCTATCATTACTCTGTAAACTCCATAACAGATATCAAGTCTTATTTGTTCACCAGTGAACACCCCAAATTTAGTGGTTTTCAGGGCATAGTAGGTGCTGAGTATATAACTGTTAACTGAATAAAAATTGTTCTTCGAGTTAATGTTTCTGAGATACTTGATGCTTTTGAGAAAACAACTTTACCTTGTGACTGTGTGATTACGTAGATAGACATCGCAGAGGAAGAAGTCTCCTCTAGAGGATAATGTTTCAAGGACTTCATTTAGAGGCAAGCAAAAGTCTTAGGCAGTCTTCAGAAAATTCAGAGGACCTTAGATTGCCTCCACTTAAGTAATCTCTAAATTGGTGCCTCACTTTTCTATATATTTTTTTTTGCAGCAGATTTGTTACAATTTCTAATCTTCCATTCTACAGAATCAACTGAGGCCAAGATAAAGCAGACCAAGAAAAAAAAAATTGAGATTATTAGGAGGGATGGTTTTTTTTTCTAAATTTTACTAAAGAGCACAAGTTTATTTTTTAAGAACAGAAATCAACTCCTATTCCTACCATTCCATATATTTTTATCTCTGGCTTTATAACCAAGAGTGACAAAGTAAAAACAAAATAAAAACGGTTTCCATAGCTTAGATAGTGTACTTTTTTGTATGTCTCCATGGCCAGAGGACCAAGAATTCTGAAAGCTAAATAAAAATAAATAAATATTTAAAATAAAACAAACAATAACAAAAGCCTTCAAAGATTAGACAACATGAAACGACCATTCTCTCTCTATAAAATGTGATCATAGTTCTGGCTTCTGATTTGCTGCACTCACTATCATAATAAAAGTTTTATGGTGGGATGCGGGTAAGAAATTATGTCCGTGAATCCACATAGTGCAGGAAAAGTCCTTTTGTGGATACCTGTCACATGCATGAATCTCCCCACCACTATCGCTGCATCCATAACAATTCAGAATAAAATAGGTCAGATAAACATCACTCAATCACATTTTCCTTTCCTCCAGGGATTAGAAACATCCCAGCGTTTTACTGCTGCCTTGAGCCTGATATAAACATCTTTTTCTTTTTTAACCTAAAAGATTGTGATGAATATTTTCACCCTCTGTCAATACTTTTGGCAAAGAGTTAACTAAATAAATTAAATCAATAGATAAAAGTGCTTATGAATGAATTAGGCATTGCTCCCTCTCATCACTGTCCCTCTGCAAATGACAGATTAGCTGCTCATCTAAAATCTGTCAAGCAAATGCTTTGAAAATCCAGATAAATTAAAAGAATTATAAGATAGTCTTGCTAAGCAGTAGATGACAGCATCATGACCTATCGTTGCATTTATTGAACTGAAGTCTGAGGCCAACAATCTCACAATATAAGTGTTTTTAAATTACGGTTTTTTTTTCAAGTATTATTTGTTCATCGAAATAGGCTCCTTAAGTCTTAATCTCTTATGCCTTTTCTTTTTAAAACATTTAACAGAAAAGTCCATGGTTTATGCTTGTGTTTTTATATAACCATTCCAAAAACAGTATTGTAGGATTTAAAAGGTTTTATTTATTTATTTATTTATTTATTTATTTATTTATTTATTTTTAAAATGCAATTCTTAGGAAATCATGCACCAGAAAAACTTCCATAAGCATGAGTAGTCCCAGGGTCACTTAGTCATTCATGTCTCTTCCCTCTCAGGCTTAGACTTGAGACTTGTCAAAGAGAAGCGGAGTTGGACATTTGTCAAAGGTGGCAAGACAGATTTTATTCAGACCACTAAAGTAGGAGAGAGAGACTCCAGTATAAACTAAGCTCCACTCCCATCTGTACGGAGATGATTGGACATTTTAGAGGGAGAATGAGGAAGGAGGAATGAACGGGGGCTGAAACAGTCAAGAAAGTAAAAACTTACAAAAATCAAGTATGGAGACTGTTTTCTAAGAACTGTTGGGCAAGGCAGAACTATGCTGCTCAATCTCTTAGTGTTTTGTGTGTGTGTGTGTGTTTGTGTGTGTGTGTGTACGCGCGCGTGCGCTCACATACACGTGCGCTCACATACACACACTTGGGTTTCGGGAGGTGGGGGAGATGTTCTCACAGGCCACAGTTGAGGTCTGGTCAAGATGAAGTGTCCTGACTAAAGTTTGGCCAAGCAGAGAGTCTGTTAGGCTTCTAGCTCCCCAGTGTGGAATGCCGTGAGCTATTTGCACCACAAAGTCATCAGGTCCGGACTCAGTGGTGTTAGTCACTCTGCATTCCAGGATTGACTCTAGATTTAATGTAGGATTGGGCCTAAGGAAAATAAATTAATAGAGACAGAGCAGAATGGAAGAGTTACTGATGGCACTCACCCAGACCCCACACCAGACTACAGCAACTGCTATAATTTTTTTTACAGCTCAGAGACGTGGGACCATGAAGCCATCCTTGAAACTTCCAGTTGGTTTTTTCATTCTGTCTCTTTTTAGTGTGGTAGGCAAGGTAAGAACTTGGCTTTTTATTCACACTGATGATTTGAAATTTTAGAGAAGAGAAAAGAAAAAAAGCATGGTTACAGTTCTCTGAAAGATGCTGAGAAGTGTGGAGTGGTCTTATTTCTTTCCTTGGCTGTAGGGCAGATGTTTCCTTCATCTACAAATATTTGTATCTATCATATAGAAGAAATTTTTCTACAACTGAAAGATGTAGAGGTGAACATATAATAGAAACGAAAGAGATAGGGTTCCTCTAAGGAGCTTCCAGTATAGGAGAAGAGAGAGAATCTTTATAAGATGATCTATACTATAGTTCAGAAAATGCTGTGACTTCACAAAAGAAAATGCACAAAAGTGTCACCAGGAATGAGATATTTGCCATTTATGGAGGAATTTACAACAACTTAACAGAATTTGGATTAGTGAGACAGGAAGAGCACTCCAGATGGGGTAAGGAAGTCTAAAAAACAAAAGGAGATGTATCGTGAAACTATTAGGGAAAGCAAATTATTTTGTTGCACTGAAGGACAAAGCATATGAAAGAGGGGAACAGGAAATACTACTGGGGCTAGATACCACTGAGAACATTTAATGTGTACCAAAAAGTCTGCAGGTCCTTTGTATATATTTTATTTAATTTTCAGTACAACTCTAAAGGGGGAGTTTTCAGGAGGTTATCAGGAGTGATCAGGAAGAGACATAGAGTTGAGAAGAGACATAAAGAGTGTTAAAATTGCATATGCAATTTTAATTAGGGTGATGAGGGCAGCCTCATTAAGTATGAGACACTTGAGTCAAAACCTGGTAAAGGTGGATAAGCAAGTGATGGAGATACCTGTGTGAAGAACACTGCAGGCAGAGGGAAAAGCAGGTGCAAAGACCCTGAGGAAGGAATGTGGTAAGAGAATTAGAGACAGAAGGTGATAAAAAGATCAGAGTAGGATATGAAGTCAGAAAGCTAACATTAATGGGCCTTACTAGCTATTACAAGAACATAGACTTTTACTGTTAGTGAGGAGGTCTTGAGTGGAGGAGAACACTGATCTCACATAGGTTTTGAGAAGATAATACGTCTTTCTGGATGAACTATATACTAGTGGGAGGAAAAGGGCAAGAGCTGTGAAGAGGTTGTTGGAATAAACTAAGCTAGAGCCGAAGGTGGCTGGGCCAGGGTAGTAGATCAAGCCGGGACCTTGGCTCCATTGACTTATGCTGAGTTACTTACCTGAGATGCAACCAATAAAGGCCAGGTGCAAGGTAAACAACACCCAAAAGAGGTACACATCATCCTTCATAAACAAAAGGCAAGTTCTTGGTGATCAAGTGTGTGGAGGTTGTGTTGGGAGATGCATGAGTGAAAATTCAAAGAGGGGAGGCTAGGAGAAGCTTTGCCTTCTGTCCACTTTTTATAAGAACAAACTCCATCTACAACTCTATAGATAGTGATTTGAAAAGAAGAAGAAGAAGAAGAAGAAGAAGAAGAAGAAGAAGAAGAAGAAGAAGGAGGAGGAGGAGGAGGAGGAGGAGGAGGAGGAGGAGGAGGAGGAGAAAAGAAAGAAAAAGAGAGGGAGGGGAAGGACAAAGGGGAGGACGGAGGAGGAGGGGAGGGGAGAGAAGGAGGGACTGTGCTACGGAGGGTGTCGGGACTGAGCAGAATTGGGAAAGGGGATGTCCGAGGGCAGAGAGGGCATCACTGCGTAATTGCTTAGACTGAGTTCGTAGACGAGGTGGAGAACTTGAGGGAAACAAAGATTATACACTAATACTGGGGACAGGGGAAATGGAGAGCGTTAATGATGAGGTGAGGACCCTGTACTATTATGTGTGTGAAATTCAGTATAATTCAAATAAATTGCGTACAGTTGATGAATCCTTTCTTCCTGTCAGAGTTGTCTAGAGGAGTATAAACTTGAACCAGCAACCTTGTTTACCACCTTCATGGAGAGTCCAGCCTAGTGGGAAAGAGAGACAATTAAATATGCCTTTATAGAACCATATACCACATATTTTCAGTGGGGAAAGATACATGCAAAGGAAATCCAAAAAAAGTGAGGAGAGCTGGGTGAGAGAAACATAACTGAGACCTAAGTCATACCTATGAGAGTAAGTAGTTCTGTACCCCTAGCTATTCATCTAATCTCTTTAAGTTTCAATTTACTCATACACAAAATTAGTGAGTGGGACTCTATGATCTCAAGGCTCTCTAACATTAGGTGTCTAACCTATAGTCCTGTATGTTTGCCAGGGCAAGGTTTAAAGCATCTAGGCAGGGAGGAGAATTAACAGCTGATGGCATCTTCAACAGTTTTTTTTTTTTTTTAATTTATTTTATTAAAGAACTTATATTAAAACAAGTTTAGTAATGGTTTGAAACAAAGGATCATTACTCAGAAAGCAACATTTCAGCTGTGTTGTGATTAAAAGACTTTGAAAATCTCAGAAGTATAGTTTTCTTCAGCACTGTTTTTCTTCTTTTCTACAGAAACCTTCTGTGCAGGTTCAAGTGCAAGGTTAGATACTAATTTGTTTCTCTCCATTATGAAACAGTCTTTATGTCAGCAATGAGATGTGGGCTTATCTAGAGGAACTGTTTTTGAAAGAAATGCTGCTTTGTCTTTCTAAATTACCCAAAACAGAAATAACTGGCTGATTTGCTGATATGCAGATAAATATCTGGTATTATTTAGCTAGCACCAACCTCCCTGAATATCTTTCCACCACTCTGGGAATACTGAACTTAAAATAAATAATGATAAACGTTGTTTCCTAAAGAATAAACAACAGACATTAGATAGTACCCTTAGGAAATAAGAAAATCAGATAAGCTCTATTGTCTTGTATAGAAAGACGGTGGCCCTCTTCAGATACTGATAGAAAGTCCTCTCTGGGTGAACTTGTCAGGGTTTCGAAATGACTGCACTGAAAATAAAATAAATTACTGCCCAATTATGACTCAAATCAAGGGTCACATGATCTAATCATTTTCCAGCTAGAACTGGTGAAATCACTAACATTTTCCATCTTCACTAACCTACGTGAAGATGGAAGATAAAACTTCCCTTTAAGTCCTGCTGGCCGCCTCTGTTTTTATCTCCACCTGCTGCTGTAAATTCTCTGGCTTTTCATTTGCACTTTAAAAGACTTTGCACTGGATTAACTATTCAAATTTAAATGAAAATGCCAGTCAGATAAATTTGGTTTTGTTTTTGGATATTCTTTTCTCTGACGTAATTTTGGTTTTTTCATTTAAGGCCAATCTGTTCTGTCTTTAGTTTCCCAAACCGTCAACCCTGCAACCATGCTCTTGTTTGTTACCCAGTGTCACCAGTTGTCCCACTGTCCCTCGCTGGGCCACTCCTCTTGCCTTTTATTCATTCTACACTTTCATGTACTTTGTTCACATTACTGTCAGCCTAAAAGTGAGAACTCTTCCTTTATATTTTGTTCCCAAATAGGTAATTATTTTTATCTTTTCCTCATGGTGACTCATGTAGACCACCACTAGCTAATATTGACTAGAGATGGCTTGAATTAGGACATTCAAGCTTTCCCTGTCTCACCACCCTGCTTGTCCTACTTTTCTACACTTGAAGAGCAAGCCCTTCTCACCTGTGACAAGGGCAGTTCTTCTTTTGCCCATCAGCATATCCCTGCTGTGTGTTTCTGTTGCCACTGCCAAGTTCTAGGCACCAAGTGGAAGTGGCCTGCGGCATTTGCCACACAGCTACTAGAGCCCAGACGTGGCAAAATGTCTGCCTACAGAGCCTGCGCCCCCAAGTCCTTCTGGTGCGGAAAGAGACAATCTAGAAGAGTAAGATGTATTTCATATCAACACAACCCCCATCAAGGCCCTTCTCAAATCCTCCTTTTATATTGAGAACCAAAGCAGAAGAACAGAATGAGACTATTTTCAATTACTCAGCTTTGCTAGAGGGAGGATTCCAGGTGGCGAAGGGAAATCTGAGCCCCAAAGAGACACAGGCTTACCCGTGCAGGTGGTCAGAGCAGGTGTACACCCACGTGGCAAAATCTTAGGGGTCCTGGTGACATCTCTAAATCAACAAGCACTCTACGGGAACTGTTCGAAATGTCCACTGCAGAGGTCCAACACTTTGCAGGTCTTCTGCTACCTGATACAATGCAAATACCTCTAGAAAGGGATGTATTTTAAAATATATTCATCAATACCACCTTAGGGCAAAGGGTTTACAGTTCTTCTTGTAAAGTTCAGCATGTTCTTTGTGGTGGTAGGTCAAAGAGATATTTTTTACTCAATAAAAAAAGAGAAAAAAATAACAGGAGAGGAAAAGCTATTGAAGAAACTGCCTCGTGGACAAGGAGAATTCAGTGTAAGAAATAATCCAATTGTCAGTGCCTCCTCCAAGTTCTGGAATTGTGGTCCTTTTCTCAGCCTACAAAGTTGCATTAAGGGCAGACATTGCTGAGGAACTTGATTTTTCTTTATTTTCCAGAGGATGCTGTATCCTTCTAAATCCAAATGAAACACCATAGTATAGTAAGTAAATTTTACGTCCATACAGAAAAACAACATTTCCATTATTGTTTGAGGTTTTAAGTAAATTTCTTAAGACTTCACCTATTTATTTCTTAGAGCTCTCTGTATTGCTAATTAGGCAGAATAATATAATTTGGTCTTGAAAAACTAAGCATATGTCTTCAATAGCTAGTATTTACATAAGTTATATATTTTAAATAATAATTAGAAATTAATGAGCCAAACATATAAAGCAAAGAGAGGAAAAATAGAAAGGATAAAAAAAATTACTGAAATGAAGTTAGCATTCTTTTACATAGCTTTTTTCTGACCTTAGTCTAATTCTCTAGGTTATGAGAATAATGTCTCATTCTCAACCTTTTTGTTGTTTTATGATCAGATTCCCAATAGTCCAGCAAAAACAAAAGCTTTTTAATTTTTTTAAATCATAAATCAACAAACTCACTGAATTTATCAGTCTAATTATTTCTTGTTTTTCAGAATGACCAGATTTTATCTGAGCTAGAAAGTTTTATAAGGCAATCTTCACTCTCAGGTTTTTCTGCATCAACCCTTTTGACATGGCTTCCTGTTGGATTTTCTCTGTCGTATGTAGTATGTATATAGCTTACCATAGTTTCTGTCATGGGTTAATCCCCTTTGGGAAGTCTACAAGTGAACAAGTTAGCAAAATGACTTTTTTTTTTTTAAGAATCCAAATTATATTACATACAATTCGTTTAAGAAAAAATAGTGGGGCCAGACTTCTGATTTCAGCTTTCTGACCCGGGAAAACATGCTGGTGTATCCCAGTGTCCTGTTTTTTTCAGGTAGAATATTAAGAGGTTACAATGGGCAAACTTTAGATCCTTTTCGGGTCAAAAATTTCCAAACTATGGCAGAGGGGAAGGGGGTCGGAAGGCAGAGAGAATGGGGTGAAGGGTTAAAGAAGTACAAATTAATAGTTAATAGTTGGGCACAGAGATGGGGAGCATGGCAGAGGGAATGCAGTCAGCATTAATATGATGGCTAAGTGGAGGGCCAGAGGAGGGAGTGAGCAATTGGGAGAATCGTTTTATGAACATTATAGATGTCCGACCAATGTAATGTATACTTGAAGCTAATTTAAATAAATAACTTCATGAAAAAAATTCTAAACTGAAAAGCAAGTGATTAATTCCAGGGACGATATATCAGATTGGGAGTCTGAAATACACTGAACTGCAATTTAACAGAAAGCTTCAAAATAGCAATTTGAAAACAGGGCAAAAGTTAACTTTGTGCTATGAAAAATAAATAATAAATTATTAATTTTCTGAAAAATATTGGATTTTTTTTTGGCAATAAGCAAATGAGGCCATCCCTTCTGAAGAAATACATATTTATCTTATATTTTCTACTATAAAATATCTACACTAAATATAAAAGAAAGGAACCCTTATTTTATATTTAAAATAACATATTTTCTGTTAATATGCAATTAACAGAAGGTATTTTATTTATTTACTTATTTATTTACTTATTTTTATTTGAAAACACTGACTTCATTAGTTTCATTGAGGTATAATTTACATTAAGAATCACTAATTTTAAATCCACAATTTGATGATATTTTAATTTAGATGAAAGTCACATAATATTTAACAATTTAACCATTTTAATATGTACAAATCAATGGTTTTTATTATATTCACCATATTGTGCAACTAGCACCACTATTTCATTTCAGGACAATTTTATCACTCAATAAGAAACTCTATACTGATTAAGCAGTTGATCCTCACTCATCCTTCCTCTAGTCCCTGGCAACTACTAATCTATTTTCTATCTTTATGGTTTTCCTATTATGGACATTTTGTGTAAATAAAAGCATACAATATAAGAACTTTTGTGTCTGTTTTTTTTTTTTCAAGGTTTAGTCATGTTGTAGCATATACCAGCACTTTATTCCATTTTATGGATGAATAATAGTTTATCACATGTATATACCATATTCTATTTATCCATTCATCAGCCAATAGACATTTGGGTGGTTTCTACCTTTAGGCTGCTGTGAATAGAGCTCTATGAACGTTTGTGTACAACTGTTTTGTGGATAGTTGTTTTCATTTCCCTTGAGTATATATAGGAGGTAGGGTAGAATTGCTGTGTCATATTGTAATTCTGTATTTAACTTTTGAGGAACTACTAAGCTTTTTCCATAGCTACTGCACCATTTTACATTACCACAGGTAATGTATAAGAGTTCCTATTTCTTCGCATCCTTCACAACTCTTGCTATTTTCCTTTTTGTTGAAAATAGCCGTCCTAGTGGGTATCAAACGATATCTCATGGTTTTGATTTGCATTTTACTACTAATAAATGGTTTTGAACATCTTTCCAATTGTATAATGGCTGTTTGTATATTTTCTTTGTAGATGTCTATTCAAAACCTTAGCGTATATTTAATTGGGTTGTTAGTATTTTTGTTATCAAGTTTAAGGATACTTTCTATATTCTGGATACTAGACTCTTACCTGATTTATGATTTGCTAATATTTTTTTCTAGTCTGTGAATTATCTTCATGTTCTTAATAGTATTATCTGATGCACAAAAGTATTTAATTTTGATGAAATCCATTTTCTCTTCTTTGTTGCTTTTAGTGTCATATTTAAGAAACCATTTCTTACTCCGAAGTCATGAAGATCTTCACCTACGTCTCCTTCCTAAAGTTTTCCAATTTTATCTCTTACATTAAATTCTTTGGTATATTTTGAGTTGACTTTTCTATATGCTGTGAGGTAGGTAACCAAATTTGTTCTTTTGAATGTGGGTATACAATTATTCTAGCACCATTTGTTGGAAAAAAAAGAAAACTATTTGTTACTATTGAATGGCCTTGGAACTCCTGTCATAAGTTAACTGGCCAAAGATATTTGGATTTATTTATGAACTCTCATTCAATTTCATCTGTCTATATGTTCATTCTTATGTTAATACCATACTGTTTTGATTATGGTAGCTTTGTTGTAAGTTTTGAAATAAAGACAAGTGAGTCCTTCAACTTTTTTTTTCAACTTTTAAAAATTATTTGGGATATCCTACAATTCAATATGAATTTTATAATCAGCTTGTCTATTTCTGCAGAATAGCAATTGGAATTTTGATAGGGATTATATTTAAAATCCATAGATCAATTTGGAGAGTGTTGCCATCTTAACAATATTAACTTTTTCAATCATGAAAATAGAATGTCTTTTCAGTTGTTTAGGTGTTCTTTAACTTATTTCCAAAATATTTTGTAGTTTTCAATGTGCCTGTCTTACATTTCTTTGATTATATTTATTCCTAAGTATTCTTTATTCTACTGTAAATGAAATGATTTTCTTAATTTTATTTTCAGTATATATTTGCTAGTATATAGAACTGTAACTGATTTTTGTGTGTTGATATTGTGTCCAGTAACTTTGCTGAACTGATTTATCAGCTTTAATATATTTTTTATGTGTGGATTCTTTAGGGTTTTCTATATAAGATCATAGTATCTGTGACTAGAGATGGCTTTATTATTTTTATTTCCAAACTAGATGTATTTTACTTCTTCTTCTTTCCTAGTTGCCTTTGCTAGAATTTTCTGTACAATGTTGAATAAATGTTATAAGAGTGTGTGTGTTGAGGCGCACCTTCAACACTCAGGCAGACTGTTTACATCTATGCTATAGCCTTCACTTTCTGCTTTCACTGAGCCTGAAGGTCAACCAGACATGAGGGCCATCTCAGATCTTTTCTGGGTACATACAAGGCTTTCTAGAGTCCTAGAAATATTTCAGTGCTTTTCACATCCTTCTCCCTCTAAGCTTCTCATTCTCCAGTCTTCCTTCTTAGGTATTTATTTACTCTGTTGTTCATCCCTTCTCTTATCCATTGGCCTAGGCAGCAGAAACAAGTACATTCTCCTTTAAATATTTTTTACATATGCTGCACCTCAGCACTGAAAGACTTCATAGTTCGGTGAGACAAAGGAAACTCATTGATCCAGTTGTACAGAGAGCAACCCCATAGGTTAAAACAGACTATCACAATTCTTCTAGAACAAGACTCATTCTTCTAGTCTCTGGTAGGGGCACCTGGCAATGGGCTGTTGTTCAAGGCCACCACTAAGCAGTGGTGGGAGGCATGTGACCAGGGCAAAATAAAATGCCACAAAGCTGTCTTACCAAGACTCAGCTGCTTCTTCTCCATTTCCTTTTTTCTCTTTTCCTCAGTATTTTCCTGGTTGCTGCAGGCTTTGGTTAATTTCCAGAATTTCAAAAAATTGATTCTGATCATTTTTGTTAGTTTATTCATTGCTTTTGAGGAGGGATGGGATTTTTGAATTCACTACTCTGTCATTTTTGCTGATGTCATTCAATTTGATGATTTCTGACAAATATATCAGATTGTGTATCCGCCACCATAGGATAATGTGATGAAAAAGAGTCAGAGCCAGTGTCTCATTCTAACTCATTCCATAGTAGCAAGAAGTGCATAAATGATAAGTATTAAAGAGGGAAAAAAAAGAGCAAACATAGTAGTTTGAAAAATAGTACCCAAGAGAATTATTAAAGGTCATAGAGTATGAATAAATATTAATGCACTTATCATTGCAAAATTGGAAAAAATGTGCTATTACAACTGAAATATTATTCAAAGACAAGCGTTGTAATTAAGGGTTTCCTTTTCACATGGCAGTGGGAGAGAAACACAGGTTTATTCTCAGCCTTTAGCCAGTTTGCAATCATTTTAAAAATTCAAATGTAATTCTTGTTGCAATAATGCTTAAAGACTGAATGAATAGCTAGTTAATTCCTCAAAAGCATGGCGTTCGTATTTGTTAAACATTCACATTTCTGCCTGGCATGTTCAGGAATGCTATAGTATCAACTAACTCTTTTAACTCTCAGAAACTTATAGCTAACCAAAAACATTGTTCCTGGGAAACTGGACATTTTTGGATGACTTATAGACAAGTAGCATCTATAGTTGGGTCAAGTTGTTTATTCTCCTCTTCAGACTGCTATTACATTATCCGAATGCAGTAGAATAGTTGTTGGGGGGACTGTCTTGCATTTGAGATCTGAGATCAATGTGAACCCAAGATAGCTAATCAATTCAGCACCTACAACACTGATATTTGCTCCAAGATACTACGATCAGTAAATGTTGGTAAATGTTTAAAGAGGCAACTTGGTTCTGATTCATGCCTCAGACAGAGGAGTGATTGTCTCAGTTTTAATCTTCTAAAGAGCTTCTTAAAATAAGACGATTCAGAAATCAGACGCATCTTAACTATAACATTTGTTTTCTCTAGTTTGTTTTGTATTTCAAATTTTGCTTGTAGAATAAGTATACATTAAAAGAAATTTCTTTGGGTTATAAGGAGAAAAAGAGAAAAAGGAATCTATATATTCTTTTTCTATAACAAATGACAAAAACTATAAGAGTGATGTAGTTAACTTTGATTTCCTTTAATGATTGAAAAAGTCAAGAATAAATGGAAAATTTAGAAAGATCATTAGCTGATTGAGTTAAAGTTAAAGAATTGCTTAGTTTTCCATAGATAAATAAGCAGAATAAACTTTAAGATAATGCACATGAAGTGTTTTTAAAGTTTTGCAAGTTTGTTAAGCAGAATGCCAAAGTAAATTAGGTCAAGGATAAAAGGGCATTAAGAAATGTACGTTAAATTTTTAACAAAAAATACCTTGGCATATGAAAACTGAACCATTAGAGCCGTAAATATTTGAGTACTTATACAAGTTATTTCTTCAACAATAAAAATATGATAAACAGTAGAAGCAGATAAATTGAGGTGTTTGGTAGTGATAGCATGAGAGGCTCATTTGCCTCATCCTCACTCCAAGTATAAAAATTTTAACATTTTGAAGGTAAAAAGTCTTGCTATTTTTATATCCTCCAAAAAGTATGCATACTGTCAGATAAATAATGGCTTTTCAGTAAAGACTTATTGAAATAAGCTAAATTCAGATTAAGCTCACACAATCACTTTTTCTTATGTTATTATCATTTTCTTATATCATCATTATTATTTCAGTTAATAGGGAAGGGGACAATGTAGCAGCATTAAGAAATCTCTATGAGGAGAATATTTTAAATTTAAACCAGAAGAAAATAGGTTTTAGAGATACTCATGTACTCTACTATTTCTAAAACAAATATCCAGGATTTCAAAATAGGTGTAGCCACTGCCATGAAACCACTATTTACCACAGCATGATGTTTCTCGCTTCTGTGTCTTTGCTCATTGACTTCTTGTGACAGGAAAGTATTTCCTTCCATTCTTTGCCCAGTCAGTTGTCATTTCTTTTTCAAGACTCAGTTCAACTTTAACATCCTCTAGGAAACTTTGCCTTATGGCTCAGGTTGAATTAACTGCTCCTCTTTTTAACTCTTATATCAGATTTTGTCTCTCTTGACAATAGCTTGTAAGTGCATTAAGAAAATATATGATATGCTAATATTTTTGTTTTTCTTGTGCTTCTCCATATGGAACATAGTAGATACTCTCGTTATTTGTTGAATGAACTGAAAGAATTATGTTTAGAAAAAGAAAACACAACTCTAATTTGTAAATAGTTTTCCCATATTTAAACGTGATAATATATTTAATAATAAAGGTAATAGTGCATCTGATAAAATATTATTATTTGCCCATCAATAGCACATGTTTTATTGTTTTGGGTTTTGTGTCACTACAAGTCCAGTTCATAAAAAGTGTTGAGTAGGGTGGAGTAAATTTAGCATTTGTCTTCCCTCTTGGAAAATACCCTAAAGTTATAAAGAAAATATAAAATAAAGATGCACTTTTGATTTTCAGTGAAACTAAGATACAGCTAAAATTTTGAACTACAAAAACAGAACAAGGACTCTCAAAACAGTGAAAATTAAATAGAGGTTTAAGGACATAAAGACAGAAGACCCCTATTACAGCAGATCTCAAAAAAAAAGCTAGCACAGCACACTCTTTCAGGGTGATGCTCAAAACTGGAAATCTCATTATGACAAGAAAAATTACCTGTATGAGCTAGTAAGCATACCTGGGCTTGGTGTGGTCCTGAAGAGAAATTAAGAATCACACAGACAGGCCATATTTGCAGAAAACCATCTGTCAAAGAGATCAGGCTGAGTGATCTCCACGCTGTGAGCAGCCTAAGGAAAAAAAAAATTACGCCAAGATTCTGTTTCATAAGAAGAATCTCTACTAGCCTAAAATATGGCCATTGCCCTCTGTGACATAAATCTCCTAAAAATAGCTGGTCAGAAAGAAATTATAGCTCTAATAATTAACAATAATGAAAAAAAGAATTGTATTTATACAAAGATAACAAACCTACACCCATACAACCAGAGGCAAGGGAGGAAAAACAAATGGCTAGCAAAAAATATTTAACAGAAAAAAATGCTTGCCATAAAACATAAAAACTGTGATCAAACATTCTCCCAGGAATCAAAAAACTTAGTAGAGTTTATTTATAATAGAAAAGCACAAAACAAGATAAGAAAGCTCAGAAAAGAAATGGCAATTAATAGAATATAAATTATTCATGAGTAGAGGGCAAGAAAGAAGTAAAAGAAAAACAAATTAACATAAAAATAAATAGCCTTCATGTACAAAACCAGCCACTTTGAAGATATAATGGACAAAAAAGTCCACGATTTTAGTGGTAATACATGTATGAAATACTTGTCAGAATATAAAGAGAAATGTTCGTGATCTTAAAAATATTGGTGAAATGTTAGCATAGAGTACAAAAGGATACTTAAATTGGAAAGTCTTATATTTGAAATACCATCAAACATCAGTCACCTTAACATACAGATGTCAATTCTGCCTAAGTTAATGCATAAAGTTACATGACTATTAAAAAAAACACTATTTTTTAATCAGATAAGTGAATTCTTAAATTTATACAGAAAACTTTACTAGCAATAATAACTAAAACATTCTGAAGAGTTGTGAGAAGTGACTTGCCCTAACATGTCAAAATGTATCATAAAGTGAGAACATTTAAAATAGTTTTGCACTGACACATGAATACACAAATCAATGGAACAGAAGAGAAAATATACAAATGTACCCAAATGCATTTAAAAATTTATGATACAATCAATATTTCAAAACAGGAAAGCAATGTTATTTTTAAAAAATAGTGGTAGAGCAACAGAACAGGATAGCTGTTTGGAGGAAAACAAAAAACAAAAAAGATTTTAACTACTTCTTATTCAGAAATGAATTCTAGTTATATCAAAGGTATAAATGTAAAAAAAAAAAAATGCACCCATAAATTATTAGAGAAAAATGTTTTTTAACTCCAGAAAATGTAAGACTTTTCTAAGTATGAAATAAATCCTGAAAGTCATTAAAAGAAACGATTGAATAAATCAACTATATACAAATAATTCCTTTTTGATTCAAAATAAATAAAGTCAAAAGACAGATACTAACCTGAGAAAGAATAATTACAATTTTAAACTATTGAAGTGCTAGCCCTTAACATAGAAAAGTTTCCTATAAATACATAAATAAAGCTAACAATAGAATAGGAAAATTTTCAAAATATATGAGAAACAATTCATGGAAAAGGAAAAATGCTTAAATAAAAATTCAGACTGAAACTACAATGAGATACTGTTTCACCTCCTAAAATGGCAAAAACCTAATTGTACATTGGCAAAGTCCAGTGATGTACCATGTTGGCAAGGGTATGGAGAAACAGACACTGAAACGCAGTGCTGGTGGAAATGCAAATTCATGCAACCCTCTAAACAGAGCAATTTGGCAATAAAAATATTTTTAAATTCAAGAATTCCTTTTCTAGAAATGCATTCAATTGAAAATTCATAGATGTGCACCCTCACGTGTAGGATGTTATGCACGACAAATGACTTGCTGTAACTTAATTGTATAAGTTAATAGAAGATTGGTCAAATACATTTGTTACACCCATATGTGACAAAAATATTCATCTATTTAAAAAGAATGAATCAGTATTTATAAACTACTATAAAAGAGCTGCAAAATTCACTAGAAAAAACCTAAGATGTGAAAATATGTATTCATAAGCTGAAATTTGCATTAAAAAGGGAAAAATGTATATATGCTGTATTTACTCATATTTACATAGAACATTTCTGAAAGAATATTCATGGATACAAGAGCCATGGTTATTTTTACAGAGAGAAGCTTGAATGCTGGGAGACAGGGCCATGAAAGAACTTCGTTTTGCAGAGTAATTTGTACGTTTTGAATTTTATACTGTGGGTTTGTTTGTTTATTTATTTATTTTCAAAGAAATAAAAGACTAGGGTGGGGAGCAGCATAGCAAGTGGAAGCAGCATAAACTGTAAGTTAGGAGACAGGCCGTCTGCACCAATCCAGACCTATCCAAACTCTGCCGCTTCCTGGTTGGGTGACTTCGGGCAAAGTACTTAACTCTATGTAGCCTATTTTCTTCCTCTTTAAAATGGAAATAATAATCCTACCTACCCCATAGGGCTGCTACGAGGACTAAATTAATTAATACATGTAAGACAATTAAAAGAGTACCTGACATAAAAGCACTTTTTTTAGTGTGTTTTCTTTTTAATTGTTAAATGATGGAGTAAAACATACACAAGCATGGATCCACCAGGCCACCTGTAATAAAGCAGTGTCAACTGGACTCAGAGAAAGAGATCACAGGCAAATTAGATTCAAGACCAGGACCGAGGGTCGAGGACAGCAGCCACCCAACTTACAAGGGAGGAAAATCAGATATTTATCAGCTTAGTGTTGTCAACGTGGTCCTACAGCTATTGTTCCAAAGGGGCCTGGACACACAAACCACCACCAACATTCCAGGATGTGAACATAAGATAAGGTTCGGGGAAAAGAATTATTAGCCATGAAGCAGAAACACGCACAAGTCATCTAGTGCTGATGATCTCAGAATCCACAGCTAGGTATAGCTGAATGGGACTCACCATAGACATTAACGCAGGAGAGGGACCCAGCTCTATGAAGGACAGAGAACACAGAGGGAGTGTTCTGGCCCAAGAAATAGTCTTAGAAACAAGCTTCCTGAACTCGGCCTCTAGGATGAGCAGTTCTTTCAGCTAAGTCACGTTCACTGAGCCAGCTTTTGACAAGTTACTAAGCAGAGAGGAAATAGATCTCTCAGGACACCCCGATTTGTCTCTCTCTGACATTACGATTTCACATCCTGTATGCGTTCTACAAAATCCGGCACCGCTAGTCAGGGTAGGACGATCCTTGGTAAAATCACCTCTCACTTACTTTAATATATATGTCTAATTGGTGAGGTCATATTGAGAAATTTATGGTTTAGGTTTCATTCTGGTGCTTCTAAAGGTAATTGCAAACCATAGAAAATGTATACCTTCTCATGCCCTGAAATGTTATATTTAATAGAATCTATTACTTTGTATAATTACACGGTTCAAATTGAGAGCAGGTCTTCATCTCTAGGCAAGAATTTTTTAAAAAACTAAAATAAAATTTTCCGAATTCCTCATGCATATACAGATTCAAGTAAGATTTGTCGGATAACTATTATGGGCAAGATACTCTACAAAAGTATTTTCTCATCACATGCTCCCTTACAGAAAAAAAGAATGCAAAGGGCGGAGCATAAAGTGAACTCGGTGGTCTTGCTTTGAGTTGATTTTAGGCTGCTCTAAAATGTCTTCTTTATGGCTTTCCCTGCTCTGCATCAAATAGATGGACTCCCAAAACTTTCTTTCGTTACATTCTACCACTTTCAATTCCTGACACACTTTCTACACTAAAGTACAGAGGGGTTTTTTTCCTATCATTTTTTTTTTTTTTTTTTTTTTTTTTTTTTTTTTTTTTTTTTTTTGCTCCTGGACCTATGTCTTAACAGTTTTCACTGTCTGTTTCTTTAAAACAGGAAAAATATATATTTGCTTAGGCCTCATTTTTGCACCAGCCTCTCTGATTTCCTTATCCTAAATCAAAATGGTTGCTCTCCTGCCTATTGTTGTCTCACATAACCTCCTTTTGTTAACATAGGCAGAGGCAGATAGACATCTGTGACTGAGGGAGGAGGAATAGGGTAGCTCATAAGAATGAAAAAGCCATTCAGACATCCTTAGCACCGAATAATAAGAATAATAATAAAAAAGTTTTCATCTTTAACCCTCTAGCCAACCTGTCTCGCTCACCACCTTTAAAATACAGTCTACTCTGACTATTCAGCAAATGTCTGAGCCAGCAAATTAAAGCTCTTTTTCTCATCAGTGGTAGTGTTTTTATTTTTTGCTGTGTGTGTGTGTGTGTGTGTGTGTATGTGTGTGTGTGCATTTTGGTGATTTTGGAGATCTGTAAAGAGTTCTATAGGATTATTATAGAAATTGCTGTTTGAAGTTTTCTTAATCTGAAATGAAGTGGTTATGAATAAGGATGTACAAGTCACTATCAATTTTCTTCAAGCCGGTCCATGCCTATTTATCCTTTTGCTGTATGTGATGACACGCATTGCAGTCTATGTGAAAATGCCCCATCCACTAGTAAGAAAAGCTTAATAATTTATTTGCAGTCCATCTTCCTCTAGACAAGTGCATGCCATGTATTTGCTGAGTTGTGTAACCAGCTCTTAGAGCAGGCACATGGCCAGCTGCAAATGGTTATTTCTGACATCTTTCCATTTTTCATGGTATTGATATCTAGCCCCTGAATGCCTGTTATGCATTTTCAAAACAAAACAGAAGTGAGGAATCAATTGTGTGTTGTTAGGAGGAAATGTCACGACCTTGATTATAACTGTCATTTTTGAAGGGAAAATTATAGATATGAAATTCTTCAGGGTCAGATCCACCGCATAGTACAGCTAATTTAGAAGAGCATTCTCTGTTCTGTGGGTAAGTTCTCAGAGTCTTCAAGCCAAATTGAGAGGGAACCCTTTAGTTATATCTCATGCTGTGGTCAAAATTCTTTGCCCCAAGGTGGTATCATATACTGTGGGGATCCCTGTATTAGGTAAGAGGAAGATGTATTCATAAAAGGACCTAAATTAATCTTACATTGAAGAAGAGTTAGAAAATTATCAAAATTGTAAAAACTTCCTGATTTATTCATTTACTTATTTTTTTGTAATAACTCTGCCTCATTTACAAACATCTTGGGACTTGTTAATGTGATGATCTTTTGCTCTAGAATAGAATGCAAAATAAGCTAACAAAAACTTACCTAATGGATATTAGTTTGAAAGGTACCAATTCACCTCATATAAGGCCTCTTTACTGTCATCTCGGGGCCGAGACTCCAAGGGCCACATTGCAGAAAGGCCCTGAAGTACCTCTATGTCCTCCTGTAGTCATTGTCATCTTCTTTTTGTCTTCCTGAATCCATAAACTCCAAAAGGCTAAGAGCATACAACACCCATATGTGGGAAATCCAACACTGTCTCTGGAAAATAAAATCAGAAGAAACCAGAAGAATCACCTAAGCATATAGAGCTACTTCATGGAATGGCCTGATTATTATCACCTGGTTTTATTCAGGCTCATGGCTCGTGCCTGTTTCCTTGGCTCAGAGGAACTATTCTGCAGAATGAAATTGCATTCTCTCTCCCATCTATTTTCTGCAGAGATTTCACACATTGACTAAACATAATATCATACCATACTGAGAAGAATGATGTTCGAAACTCCTCCATAGTGTCTGTGTAGAATACTAAAAGACCAAGGGGCCAGGGTATTTCTGAGCTGCAACTTAGTTCTTGTACTTTTATAGTCCATTTTAAGCAATCTCAGAATTACATTTTTGTTTGCCGAATCACCTTATGTCAATCACCCTGGGATGACACCTTAATGTCCTTTAGAGAAACAAATCGTTCAAATGTGGCTTGATGTGTGGCCCTTGTGCTCAGTTGTATAACCTATGCAGGCATTTTCCATCATAAGTAACATTCTTTCTAATGTCTGATACCACATGTTTATATTCTACACATTTGCTTCTTCTTCTTGGTCATTGTATTAAAAGGGGGGAGGAAACCCTAGCACCTTAAAAGATACTGCCTTGTCTGTGGCAATGCACTCCACGTTCAATTAGTTATAACCCCATGCAAGGATAGAGGTTTCTCTTTCTTTCTAGACCATTCGTGTTGTTGATGGGAGCCCTGTTCCGAGAGAATGGAGCCACTGTATATGTATTCACAAAGGAAAACTATTCAACCAATTGAATTCTTTACAATTGGTGTTGCTTGAGCACAAGCAGAACACACATTGGAAATGCACCTATTGGCCTAGTGCTGCTGTCAGCAAAGGCCTTAATGAGCGTGGAGAGTAATATAGATGGTACAGAAGATGCCATCAATCAGATGTGGAAACGGGAATGTGCAGAAAAGAAAGAGAATGAAAAGGTAGAAGAGAAAGAGGAGGGGGAAGAAATTCAAGATACTAGAATAATATAAGTAAACTGTTTCAGTTTGAAGAGTAAAAAATTAAACTTACATAAGAAAAAAAAAAAAACATACGGAGAAGTGTCAAAACTGTGAAAGATCAGAGATTTTGTTATATCTGCACCTAACGAGTTAGCCTACCACTTTCATGGATTCTCAAACTTTATTACTGATAGCACTGCAGCAGCATGAGCTTCAGGTTTGGCTCTTCTTGACCCCCAAGTCCCTCTGGGGTGACAGATAAATGTTTCATAGACAGTGGGTTTACATCACTGCTGAGGAATCCTGAGCTAGGGAACCCAAACCTCTTACCAAGCAAACTTCCAAACTTCGCCACAGAGGGAGACATTATTCTTATTATTCTGTACAACAAACAAGCCTGCCCTCTGCTCCAGAGGGAGGCACTATCTCTGTAAAGAGGTGAGTCAGGTGCGTTCTGCTTCTAAGTAAGTGAAGTCTCCCTGCGTTTACCTTTGTCCCTGCATCTTCTCCACAATCACCTTAACACCCTTCAGAGTTCCTGCAACGTTTTCTTTGTGTGCAGGTTCTCGGCAAAAAATTTATAAAATAAAATAAATCTTGAAGTTTTATTTTTCAGATTTAATAATATGTTAGCTAATTGCTTGGCTTCTTTTAGATACATTCTATAACCTCTTATTCCCCAGACAGTATGGCAATACATGGTAGCCTTCTCATTTCAAAGAAATCATCTCACTACACATGTACGTGTACATGACACATGTACTATAAATGTCTACGTGTAAGCATGTTCGCTAATCTGTCACTTGAGTTATAAAAATTCATTTTTTCCTGGAAATATGTCAATGTTACGATCATGGTAGAAAAATGTTTTTTAAAGTACCCACTGACTCATCTATTTTGTTTGTTTGTCTCATAGAAAAGACAAATATCACTGTTTTCTCAAATTGTACATTTGAACAATTGAATCAATTCTACATTTAACGTAATTAAATTACTAAGTTGTGGTGACAGCTTGAGGCACCCCACTCTAAGCATAGGGACACAGGAAGCAAGATAAATGAAGCACCTAGTTTCTCATATTCTTATTTTGTAACACACGCTATTAGCAAAAGGAGGATGATGAACTGATTTGACAATTAGACTCAGTAGCTGCATCAGTAGAAAGTATTTACCAGCTACTCTATGGTAAGCAATGCTCCCGAAACCACACTGGCAAGGTTTACAGGCTAGTCATCTACTTCCCACAAATGTGTTATGTCAATTGGACAGAAAAAAAGTTACAAGGAGTCATTTCTCAGCTCGAACTTTAAAAGTAACACTGTCATGATCATCACTCATGAAAAACTAGTTAGAGAAGTTTCCGTTAAAACAAACCCCATTGAAAAATTAAATATACTAGATACATTTCTTGATGAGAGAGGGAAAATCTTGATATCATAGGGACTACTAGGTCTGGAATTTCTTTCGTCATTAACACTCATTCATTTTGCTTTCATGTTTAGTGCTGAAAAAATTGGGGGTTAATTATTAAATTGTTTGCATTTATCTCAAAGATGTTTCATTGTTCCTAGGCTTTAGAACTTAAGATATTCATTTGAGAGAAATAGGTAATATAAGTTAAAAATAACAAAATGATGCTTTCAAACATTTCTTTTCTGTCGTTAATTAGTTTAAACATGTGTTCTTTCAGTTGAATCAATATATTAAAATTGAAGAAGAGGAGATGGATATAAAATACAACTGCCAAATATTGTAGGAAATGCTATAAGTCAAAAAGAAATTCTTTCTTGAAAAATTGTTCAAAGTTTTTGAATATCAAAAAATTCAACCAAGGCATTTAGATGTGTAATTTGAGAGTCAGAATGTTTTCAGGTTTAGGGTTATTGTTTATCATTATTCTCACATAAAATTCTAAATATTGGTAATGCTCCCTCTTTTACAACCAGTCCAGCAAAATGTTGTGTCAGAACATTGTAGCTCGTGTACTTTCTTTGTGTATGATCAAATGAATTTGACTACTTATTCTGAAAAAATGTTGAAAATGTGTCATATCAAAGCTCCATGAGAGCAGTGACTGTTTATTTTCTTTACTTCCATTTGCTCAGTGGTTGGCATGTAACAGGAACAAATTTTGTTAAATGCACCACTGACTGAAGTAGCCGTTTTGTCATGATGGAATTCTCCTGAGAAGCAGGCACATTTTGAAGGCTTTTTTTTTTTTTTTTTAACGAGTTTCCTTATTTGGACCCTTGAATCTAGTGATCCAAATAGCCCAAATACTTTCATATTTCTTTTCTTCTAGTTTTTTCCCCAAATGTATACCACAATAATTTGAATAGCCTTCTTTTTTTGCAGTGCATTTCAACGCAAACACTGAGAATAGATTATTATCTCACTAATAAGTTGTCTCCTTTGGGGGTTTCAGAAGATCATGTCATCCACACTTTTTAAAAATGCTAGTGGTGTCATTCTCTTTCTCTGATAAACTATGTGCTAGATAAAGAATAATCTGATATGTTTCATGGAAACTTAACTTGAAATCATAATTTAACTGTTCTAGAAACTGTAAGATAATGTTTAATTAATTTTGGCAATGGTTTATCACAATCGTAACAAATGAAACTTGTTTTAGAACTAGACAAAATTAATTTGATCAAGTACATCTATCATAGGTTTCAAATTCCTGTGCCACTAGAATGTCAGTATATTTGAATCTGATAACCACTGAGATATGCCAAAGGGCTATAGTGATCCCAGATGTTTAATTAGACAGAATAGAGGATTAAGTGCTTTCAGAACTATCTGCCTCGTGCGTTTTTACATTTCTGCATAAATAAAGAGAGGTCCATGCATTTCTCATGGCGCACCTGTTTCACCTTGCAGGCATCTTGATGCTAAGCATAAATCACGTATGTGGATAACATGGGCCGTATAGTCCAACCTGCCTCTGAATCATCTTCATAAAATTGATACATTTGAAAGATGGCATTGAAAGAATGTTCTACAGAGACCCTGGACCACTAGGAAGATGGAAAAGTGAGTCTTAGAGCAAATTAATACCAAAAGATCTCTGGAGGCCAAAATGACAAAACTAAAGCTTTCCTATCGCGAGCACATCATGAGGAGGCAGCGTTCTTTGGAAAACACAATAATGCTGGGTAAAACAGAAGGCAGTAGGAAAAGAGGAAGACCAAATGTGAGCTGGATCAATTCCATCAAAGAAGCCACAGGCATGGGTCTACAAGAGCTAAGCAGGGCTGCTGAAGACAGGACACTGTGGACGTCATGCATTCATAGGGTTGCCAGGAGTCAGAGTTAACTCAATGGCACATAACATAGAATAATAGATTTCCTTTCTTTGAATTACTAGACAAAATAGAAAATACCTATGCATATAATTCATGTTTATTTTATTTATTCATTAAAATTTCTAATATTAGTTACCTTTAAATATTTTTTAACTTTGAGAGTGCAGTTGTTTCTGTAGCCATAAAAAATCTTAAATTAAAATACAAGAAATGTGTAATCCCATCCATCTGGAAATGATCTATTATTTAAATATTTATTCTCAAAGACGTAACAGAATGCTATTTTCCAATGTCATTAAATCATGCTTGAAAGGAAACATTTATAAAGAGTGATTATATAGCTTTTTAAATATTTATTCTAACATATTAGAAGAAAAAGTAAACTAAAATTTCTTACATTATGTTCACAATTATGTACAAGTATCTGGAGAAAAATGACTGGAAGTACATCGAAATACAAACTGATTATTTAGATATGTAAAATAAAAGATTTTTCCCCTCTGTTTTACTATCTTTTCTACAATTGGCAATATTGATTTAAAACTATATATAAAATAAATTTTATTAAAAAATAATCCAGGTTTAATTCTATAGTTTCCTTTTTTTTCCACTTTAAATTTCTTCTCAATGTAATTTTTTTTCTTCTGTTTTAATTCTTTTACTTTTGTGAGCTATGTAATTTTCTTTATTCTTTTTCACTCACTTCTCAGACTGTGTTCTGTGTCCCAACTCCTGTCATTTCTCTTTTGTCTTCATGATTTCTTCTTTAATATTACTAACTTTTGTCCTATCCTAACTCATTGATTCCATCTCCGCACTCGATGATGGCTCAGCCACTTTGTTCCCATAATCAACTTGTTATCTTTTCCCTGACCCTTTAGCTTTCCCTATTTCTAAAGATAGAATGTGAAATTAATAGCAAACAAACAGCTTGTTAATGATGTGATTTATCATCTTCTAATCTGTTCTCTCAAAGATCTTTTACAACAACCGAAATTCTGTTGACTGTGCTGCCCCAGTGGAATTACCTTCTTCCCAGAGGGTGCTGGCCAGCTTGTTTTGTCTTTACAGTGTTTTAAAATTAATATACATTCTTTTCCTCTTCCCCTTTTAGTCTACTTTTTATTTTACTTATTTTTTCTCCTTCACCTTCTTGCATACTGCTGCCAGCACCATTAATGTCCCCTTCTGTTTTCCAAAAGTTTGAAAGTTGTCCTAAGTGACCAAGCACAGTGCCAAGGGAACCTCTTGAATGAGAAGCCAAGTGATGGATGCTATGTTCAGAATGTGGTCTTTAAGGCTGATAGATCTGGGCCTAATTCTCAGCTATGTGACTTTGGTAAATGACCCAACCTCTTTCAACCTTGATCTGTGTTTTTTTTTTTTTTTTTTTTTCAAATAGGGGCAATCATGTTCTCATCAGCTGCCATGGCATCAAGTGAAAAACAGTGAGTGAAAAGAGTGAAAGTGTTGCTGTAAGCTCTAAAGTACTTCCCACCCTTGTGCTCTAACTTCCTTTCCATTCTTCTCCCCTTTTCTTTCCTCGACACTTTCCACTGCCTTTGCTGCCAGACGCTACATTTCAGCCGCACTGAAGAGTATTTGGCTACCTGAAAATGCCATGTTCTTTTTAGTGTTGGGCTTTCCTAGAGTATTATCAATCCTCTCTTGATGTGGCAAAGTTTTCTGCATCCTTCAAGTCTAATGGAGGTGTTGGCATATCCAAAATCCTTTCCTTCTGCTCATACAATCTCACCCTACCTACGGCTGGGGTACGGGCTTCCTCTGTGCCTTCCTTCTGCTCTCTGTGTTTTCTCTCTAATTCTTCTCATATGATTCTTTACCTATCTCATCAGCTCACTGAGCCGTGAGTTTTTCCAAAGCAGAGCCTTTGTCTCTTATCTCGATATTCCGGTGTCAAATCAAGTGTCTGATGTGCTGCAGACATTCTATAAACATTAGATGAATGAAAAATGAATGAAAGCCAATGACGTTATATGCAGCAAAAGCTTATTCAATCCTATCTTTGAATCACATTGAATTGAAATGCAGAAAAATAAATAAATAAATAAATTGATCGATCCATTCATCCTCCTCCACATGGGTATTGCCCATCTGCAATCAAGTGGCTGATTCCAGTCAATGTACAGAATCACATATTGTTCATAGGCCCTCCTGTCCTGTGGCAACATCCCGCTGGTACCTTAGGAGGAAAAACCCTGGGTTTTAGGGATATCATTTTGTTTGGTGATATAGGAGGAGAAAAAATATCAGTTAAATGTTAATTAATATGAAATGCATGTAATTCCAAAAAAGAGCAATTTGACTGGAAAACAGTAAACCTGCACAAGGAAGCCTAAATAATTATCGTCCACTTCTAGACAGTTCCTTGAATTGGATTCATATTGAGCGAAGGCTATCTGAATTAGAGGCAGCTGTATAATCCAAGTGTTGTGCAGCATACAGAATCAGATTGAGTGCTTGAGTGTCTGCACCCTAGGAAATTGATTTGACGACTATGTCAATTACTCTGGTACCAAGCTTTCTGTGGGTTGCATTACAACTGCTCTTTTGGTCAGCTGTGACTGCTTCCCCATCCACGCCTATTGTTTTAGATTTATTTACTGCACTGGCAATCATAAATCATGGACTTTTTTCTATACCATCTGGAAACTCTGGTGTCATTGTTTGGGTCACTTTTGATTACTCGCTCTCATTCTCAGCTACTGCCCAGGCTGATATATCTTGAATTATGAAAGACTTCCGCCACAAGCTGACCTATTTGTGGGCAACATTTCAGCATCTACATGTTTATTCTATACAAAACATAGATGAGTAAAATAAAAAGTACATTCAGTAACTTTTAAGAGAGTTACTCCTTTGCCTGTGATACTGATTTTCTAAAGCTAACAACTTATCTAATAATTTGCTTCTTAGTCCACAGTGCTAAGAGAATGATTTTCATCATTCTTACAAGATCAGATTTAGCAGATTGATGGGCACTTTTTCCTTAGAGCTGGGAATATTCCATTTTGAACCTAAAATTTCTAATAAGGTTGTTGGTTTGATGATTTTCTTTTTTTTTTTTGGAAAAATTTCTTTAACGAGGCAAACACTTTTTATCCTATTTTGGTGGTTACTATTCTAAAATTGGGGTTAACTACTATAATATCATCCTGGCAAGCTCCAGAAAACATCTTAGCAGCATTCTTTTTCTGACCAAATGATGCTGACGCCTACCTGTATCAACAGTGTCAGCAGATTACTTTCATTTTTCGCAGATGGTCCACTGGCAGTCCAGATCAAATCTGAAATTGTGCTATCAAGCAGTTTTTATCCAGAGAAGCAATTTAAATATTGGAATTTTGTTGAATTTTCCAGGCCACAGCTGCTTGCATCTGACATCTGCTTCAATTTTTTGAGCAGCCAGGTTTTTTTTTTTTTTTTTTTTCTGGAAATCTATGGGTTTTGTAGAGCTCTGCTTATATCTGCTTAGTCTCTATCAAGTAGCCTTCTCTAAATGGTGTAATAATCCATATCACTCTGTGAGTTGTAGAGTTCTGATTCCTTCCTATAGCTCCTTTGAAATATCAAATGTCACCTTACTATGATTAGGAGAATCTCCATTTTTCTACAAATTTGCCCATAAAAGAAACTTTATTAGCTATCATTTATTGAAGTCACTATCCAATTGAAGGGTGGCAAATGAAGCAGCACTGTTAAAATTTTCCTAAATGAATAAACAAATCACTCACGAGTCTTCAGTAGCTCTAAGAATACTACATATTTTTCTCATTACTCAAGTATCTTATAGAGGCTGTAAATATAAAGTTGGTTTGTTTTCTAACAACTGAAAGCCCCAATAAATGTGGTCTAATTAACTTTACACCTTGATATACTGAAACTATCATATCGCATCTTTGACAGTGGTGTCTACTTGTGCAGTGTCATGTCAAATCACATCTGATCTCTTTCTGTTATGTTGGATATGTAATGCACCAATAAGACATGATATGATCAAGGCAACGTGGTAGACATTTGAAAAATTTATATCCCGTTTGTTGCTTCACCATCGCCCTTTCAAAATTCAGAGTGACACAACTAATGTGTCAAACAGTAAATCTGAGGTTTGAAGTAGTAGGTTGTTCCAGCAATTGCTTGTTTCCAAATAATTTTTAATCTACCGATAAGGCCTAAAGATGTACAGAGTGTTAGCTGTTAACATATTGTCATATTTTCAGATCATTTAAGAAGCAGACCTTGCAAAAAACCAAAAATATTATAAGAGCAACTGTGATTTGCAATCTAAAAGAAGTTATAAAAAGCACACTGTTTTCTCTTTTTTGTTAAAAAGAATGAACATTAGTGTTGTGCTTTTGTTTTTAAAGAAAAATATAATAGAGGATGTTCTTGGCAAGGTGTGATATTACTTTAGTCATGTGCCTGTTATGTTCTCATCTTCCTTTTACTTTTTGCCTATTTACATAGCTAAGGAGAAGGATGATGAAAGTTTGAACTGACTGATGTTTTTGGTCAAAAAGCTCAAGAAACAGGATTCCTTAATAATATTCTATGCATATTTCCAATTCTTTTCATTGGCTTTCCAGAGCAAGATAACCAGAATGTTTGTGTCTAAGATCTCATGCATTACAGGTTTTTAAAATATATCAAGGTGAAAAGGAGAAAATTCAACACAAGGCTGGTATTGAGGGGCTTCCAGCAATAAGACTGTGTTTTATAGATTTTCACAAGCAGAAAAAATGTGGGAACTGGAAAGATGAAGAGATCAAAATGGGATGCTCAAGTCAGAGTACATGCAGTAATTTTTTTAGTCTATTAACAATAGCAGTTGCTGCTGAAACCAATGCCAAGCAAAAGAAAAGTTATTTTCTGAAATTGAGAAGACTCTTAAAGCAAAACTTTTCTTGTTTATTTTTTGTTGTTGTTTGTTTTAAGCTCACCAAAATAAGGGGGGAAATGTTTTTGATTATTGGTGATCATCAAAAGAGCAACAATGAATGAAAAAGTTAAGTTAGTGAGTCAGAGAGACATCAAAGAAACATGCATTATAATGTTGTTTAACCTTTTATTAAGATTGCTATTGTATGGCAATGCATAAAACAGTGGATATTGGGCTCATTACATCAATACTATCTTGGCACTTTCTGAGGTCACACCAGTCATCTTTTATTCATGTTGTCACTGGGAATGGAAGTTATGCTAATAGAGCTGGGTCAGGCACACCAAGGCATAAGGAGGGGTTGAACATAAATCCCAGCCAGCAGGCTCATCAACAGTCAGGACCGCGGCAATGAAGCTGCACCGAACAAGGGCAGAAGGGCCCACTTTGAAATCTTTGTCCTCTGTCCCTCAGATGACCAAATGGCAGACAAATCCCATGTGCCCTATTCATTCACCCTCCTATTCAGTCATTCATTCATGTCTACTAACAAAATGAAAATGGCAAAGTGGAAATAAGAGTCCTCATGTCAACCCTTCCCCAAATAAAGTATATGCCATTTATAGTTTTATAAGCTGTATTTGTGGCAGATTTGAGTTCAGAGAGATGTGAAATACATAAAACATTATCATATAGTTTTTAAAAAACATTTATTTATCTTAAAATTTGTCATTATTTTGTTTTCTTTCCAGTTCTTCCTTTCAGTTCTTCAATTTCTAACATCTCAGCTAAATAAAGCTTGACTTATTTTGTCCATGGCCCGTTTTTCATTATCTTGTGTTGTGGTAAATGACTGAGATATAATTCCAAAGGAGATGTTTCAATGGGTTTTGCAAGGGTATTATTTTATTTTAGGGTACTATGCTATGCTTAAAAGAATATCATCTACAATCAGTTAATATTTTTAAATAATTTATTTTTAATAATATTTTAAATAAATTAAAGAAATAAAACAATTTTTCTCCAAAAAGATTACCATTAATGGTTAATTTTTTAAATGTATACAAACTATAATTTTATGTCTCACTAAAAACAAACAACAACATCATATCACCATGTGTGTTTGTTACACGTGATCATATTTAACTGATGGGATAAAATATCTTCTTTTCACTGAAAGATTATTACACATTTAAAAATAATCAAATATTTATTTCTAACTTGCAAATTAAAGATTTAATAATTCAGTTTTAAAACATACTTTAAACAGAATAACTGGTCTTTTAAAATATTCTGCAGACCACTACATATCAATAATATGTGACATGAAGCAATGTTAGAGTTGATGATAAACTTCAATGTACATATTGCTGTATTATTTATATAGAATCTAAATAAAATGTCAATAGGTGTGGAATGTATATGGGAACAAATGCTGATAATGACAAAACCAGGTTTTTCAACAACAGTATTAAAACCTGTGTGCTTAATTTAAAAAGTGAAGTCAATTAAAAACAAAATAACAGTGCAGCATGTACAAATGCTGGAATAATCATTAGGCCTTGCTGAATAATGGAAGAGTATAGAATTTTTTTAATGGAACAGCAGGGATGATACATTACACAAAGCAACAATCTACAACAATATGACAATCGAATTACTTCAGCCCCATTAGGCAGGTGCAGAGAAATAATTAACATGAAGTTTTCCAATGAAAAGGAAAAAACAATAAAACTTTTTTCTCTAATAACACTAAAGTTTATACCCCTACACACCCTGCACTGAAAATGATAACCTATAAAAGCAAAAACTTATGATTATTAAAAATTAGGATATACAAGACAAAGAAGATTTCTGTTTATTTCCCACATATATTGAGTAATATAGGAAAATATGTGTATGGAGCCCTTATGGTATAATGATAACTTTAAAGGTACTTTGCCTTTATGCACAGCTTTTGATTTTGGGGGCTTTAAAACAAAATGATAAAGGATTTGCAATAGTTCCTGACTGTCTAATCTAATTCAGAGATAAAAGGCATCTCATAAAGCCCTAGGCAATATTTGTTATCTTATTTCCAGCTCAAATTCAAAACAAATTGTGACCTCTAGTTTAGAATGAAGAGAGTCTGCTCAGTAAAATGCCAGTAGAAATGAAAGCAACTTCACTTTTCTTCACAAAGGGCAAGGAGTTTAAAATCTCTTTGCTACTTTCCCTGAAAAAAAATATCATCTTGTTTGAACAGTTGTGATAAAAATCTTACTCTTTCATTTACTTCCAATGGGAAGCATTTAATTTATACTGAGATAAATGGCTATGTACATAAAGGCATGAAACTTTTTATTTCTTTCCTTACAATCAAGAAGTTAAAAAAAATGAAAGCACTTTATCCTCAGATGACCTCTTGAATTTAGGTAGATATGAATCAATTGATATATGTGGAGGCTTTCATAGAACGAATCACTTAGTTTGGAAAAGATAATTGTTTGCCCTCATAGGAGAGCTTTTATCTTTAGACTTGAGGTACTTTACTAGTGAGGTCTCATTAATCCCTACTTAGCTTCTAAGGATGTTCTACCTTTCTTATTTTGAAAAAAGAGGCACCAAATTCCTCAAAACAATAGGTACAAAAGTTCTCCTGAAGGTCATCTGTAGAATCTGTGGAAGATACAGAACAGATCCACTGATTCTTCTAGTATTAAATTCTCAGTTGGAGGGTACACATGATAGTTATGTCAACAGAAGGGCAAACATGGCTGACGATGTGAAATAAAAAGCATCGCTCTGTGACAGCCATGACTATGCAATTCCAAAACAATCTGTCTGTATTTCCTCCCATAGGCCACTAGGAGAAGTAAAATTGTTGATGTAGAAAAGAGAAAACTTTTTAAATTTTAGTTCACCCCCCTCTTTTTTTTAACTAGGAGAAACAAAGAATCTCATAGGAAATCTTTCATTCCCAGTTATTATCAATTCTCAATTATCCAAAATGTGAAGTTTGAATTGATATAATATCAAGGGATTTTATACATAAGAAGGTTTTACCCTTAATGTGAGAAATGTAATCAAGTATTTCCCATGTGGTCTGGAACTGAAAGTAAAGAGTATAAAATTTTTAGTTGTGTTTTGGTAAAAATATTTCTATCTTTATCTACTAGCATACCACTTAGCAAATATCAGAATAAAAATTTTTAAGTACCTTAAAATGATAGTCAACTTTCTCAGTTTCTGAGAGAGCCATTGCATAAATGAAATGGCATGTCATTAAAGAGACTGTTGATAACAGGTCAACAAGAATGCAGTGGGTTTAACATATAGACAAATAACATATTTTGATGCAAAGTATTAATACTCCAAATTAATCTATCTTTTAAGACGTAAGTGCAAAAGCAGATAAAAACATAGATGGATGTTTATAAGAATTCAAGTAAACTGAGGGATTCTTAGTAACCCAAGTTTAAGTATAACTATGTCTCCTGGTGGCTCATGACTTGACCTGGTGGAGTGAGAAGAGACACATAGAAACCAATTGCAATTGAATGTGTGAAGACAATATGAGAGGACAGTAAGAAATGGTCACTCTGTGGCCTTTGCTATGGATATGTTGATGAATTGAAGGACTGGAATTCTAATCCATGTGTGTGTCCTAAAGAGATCTGGCAGTTCCTCTCTTATTAATTTTTGATGACCTTCAAGAAGGTAATGTTAATTATAGCATATTATATTATTTAAAAAGCATCAAATGGATATTAAATAGAAATTCTACCATGCAGAATTAACCTCTTTATAGAATTATTGAGTCAAGCTTAAACCAGAAACTAATAGGTACCTTCCCAGAAATTTAAGTATTGCCGATTTCTTTGAGCAACCTCGTATCTATTAAAATATTGATGCTCGGTGTAAACTTTGAAATATGCTACTTATTGGAAAAAATAAATACATTTTTAAATTTGGTCAAATCAAAGTATCTTTGGAATATAAAAATCTCTGATTAACACTATGTTTTTATATTTTCTAAAATCTTAATATGTTCACTATACGTGAATATGTAAGAAAGAAGTATTCACTTGACAAGGAAGAAAGCTTGATAAAAAAAAAAGGAGTCAGAACACATTAGAAATATTTATAAAAAGAGAATCAACTCAAAAAGACATTTATCTGTTGAAATTAGCATCCTTTTTTCTTCTTACATCAAGGGGAGAAAAGTGAATTATGTCAGCGGCAGATTCCATTTCTAATTTCAGCAGCAGCTCTGCTGGACAGTTCCATGCAAACCTGGACCAGAACGCTAGGATTCCTGTGACAGGCAGGCTTTGTGTTTTTCATTTTTGCTCCAGCATCTTTTTACTGAGGCATTTAACCCTCATGACAGATCTATGGAGGAAGAACTAGTATTATCCCAATTTTACAGTTAATAAATGAAAAACTAACTTGCTACAGGTTAATAGAACAAGATAGTAGAGCTGGAATTTCTACCTAGTGAATAATAGAGCTAGGTTTTCAAATTATCTCCAGAGATTGTCTGAAAACAGAACTTCTACTCTTAATTCAGTATATACAATGTCTCCTATAGAGAAACCATCTTATTTTTTTTTAAAAGACCTTTGTTTAAACAAAACACTCAGATTTTGGTATTTGTTAAAATGAGGTCCCATAATAACTTCTCTCTCACAGTGCCTACCAAATTACATCTTGGTAGCTTTATAATCTACATAATTCTTCCTTATGTTAAATTAGTATTAAAAAATGTCCAAATATATTCAATGGTTTTATAGAAAATCTTAAAGTTCACAATAGTAATTTCTATTGTGAAGCAGTAGTTCAGTGATTGATTGACAATGATGCATAGAAGTTGGTTCATAAAATGATCTCTTTTGTGGGAACTGCCTCAATATACATATAATGAATCAGGGCTTGCAGCATTCAGATATATACACACACACACATATACACACATACACATATATACATACATACATACACACACACACACATATACACACATTACTGGAGAAATGGTGAAGTGATTGTGCCAAGGAATTGATTGAGGAAGAAACTGGAAAAGAACTTGTCTTAAAAAGTATATAACAGAATGAATGCAACTATTAATTGCTCAATAAAATTAACAATGCCCCAGTTGTCGAAATATACATTATTTTCGCTATTCAGATTTGTCTTCTTGCCTAGAATATAAAAATTTGTATCCAAATCCTAGGGAAAGAGATTCTGAAAAAAAAAAATACTTAAAGGAATGTCACTCACACACATGCACGCATGCATGCACACATACTCTTTAGGTATTAGGATTCAAAGAACTACTTTGAGACCAGTTCTGGAGCACAATACAAGGCTGGAGAAGGACATTCTCTCCTCTCCGAAGGAGCATAGTGAGGCACAGAACACTGAAGGCCCTTGAGCTTGACACATGACTGACACATCCGGGTTCTCAGCAGGGGCAGCGCAACTTCACAGGCAATTGCAGCGGCCCCATCTGCTTACACTTCAGAAGCACAGTAGCTCTGTGCATTTAGTGGACTCCCAGGGTATTCTTTGCTACAGGAACAATGCTAATAATTTTGACACAACTGGAGTCCAAACCCTTGGTGGTGGACACTAGCAGTTGAGGGACTGGTGAAACACTTTCCCAGAGGTTCTCAAGCACATAGGCCTCAGCAGAGTCCATTAGTAGGATGCTGGATTAGAGGAAGAGGAGAGAAATCACTAATACTAAATGTTGGATCCTGGTCTGATATCAGTTTTGTTTAAATAATTTTTTTTATTTTTCAAATTATTTCACTTATATGTGGAATCTAAAAACACAAAATAAATAAACAAGCAAACAAAACAGAAACAAACTCATAGATACAAAGAACATTTTGATGGTTGCTAGTTGGGAGAGGGGTTTGGGAGCTGGTGAAAAAGGGAAAGGGATTAAGAAACACAAGTTGGTAGTTCCAAAACAGTCATGGGGATGTAAAGTACGGCATTATGAATACAGTCGATAACATTGTAATAACTATGTAGGGTGTCAGATGGAATCTGTTCTTAATTAAGTTCTCACTGGTCTTCTGAAAATGCGAAAAATGCCAAGAGAGTGAATTTTTCAGAGTAAAGTCTATACATCTTAAGATTTCCTTGTTTAAGATTGTCTTTCTGATTTTTTATTAATTAACATGTTTTAAATTTATAAAATGTTAATAATTACAGCTGGTAGGCTATTTTATTTTTTAATACACTTATATGGAAAAATTTCTAAAGTTATTAACCATATAATAATTGTTCTTTTCAAAAAAGATGCCAATTATGATTCCAATATTTTAATCAATACCAGATTTTGGTATTTTAATAAACAATAAATTTTAATAAATACATGGTACAGATGCTTTTCTTAACATTATACTTAAAAATATCTTCAAATATTTTTACATACATAATTTTGCATAATTCTACTATTTATTCTTAAAAGATTCATTTTAACACAGTTCAGTTAGAATTCTTACTTGAATTCTTACTTCAACAACAAGTTACTTATAAACATAATTTAGTAACTTTTCTTCAAAATATGAAAACAAACATTTGCAATTACCTTAATATAAATTCTATAAATTAATATAGTTTTACCTTGGTGAAATATCAGCTTATATATTACCTAGTAAATGTATATTTTTCAAGGATAAAATGTTTTTCTCATTGTTATACATAGAATTACATAATCGGAAATAAAAGATTTAGATGCATTCATTGATTCGAGCTCCTTGTATATTTTCTTTATAGGTCCACATATTCTTTTATGGCTGTCATCAAAATTTCTGTATTATAATAAAGCAGCTATAAAATAATAAGACACAGGTATACAGAGACTTAAAAGTTAACTTTTGATCTTCTGTTTTGGCTTTATTTCAACTATTACAGGATATGAAAAGAAAAGCAGTCTTCGTAGTGACAAAGCTGACCGATGTACCCGTGGGGAAAAAATTCATTTTCTTCAAGACTGAAAAAGGCAGATTTTGACACTTTAACTATAGGTGTAAAATTTATAATTAACCTCTGGAATAAGCTTAACTCTCTGATCAGTGATAGTGAGAAACACTTCACAATACTGACTATGGCATAGCTATATATACACCAATACATGCATATTTTTTAAAATTGATATTTAAATCAAAAGAGATTTAAGAAATATGTAAGGGCTACCTACCTAGAGTTGCAAATGGGTAAGTCAATAATGACAAGGAGGAGTTCTTGCTTTTAACTTAAGTGAAGAAATTCTTTTTGCTAATTCAGACATTTAAAAAAATCCCTTTGTACAATTCTTCAAAAATGTATTGAAAGTTAGTTCAGGACAAATATATGTCATAAATAAACCATAGATTTCAGAATATCATGGTAAAATTATTTTTGTTCAGATTTATGTCAGTTCAATTGATATTTGGAATTCTTATCTGCACTAAAAAATAAAAATCCAATGAATATATGATTCCAATTCTTGAGAAAAAATCTCATTACAATATTACCAACACTGAACTGCCAGGTTCAGTGTATTTCAGCTGGAAATCCTGTGTGCTTGTGTGTATGTGTGTGTGCATGTGTGTGTATTTATAGATATGTAATTTTTTTTTAAGTTTCAAGCCAAACGACTTTAGCAATGCATTGAAAAGCTAATGTATCACAATCAAATGGAAATCCAAGGAGGATTCACGCTTCATTTTCTGGATTTAGCCTACTTATATCTCTAGCTCATTTTTCTACAGTGTTTGCTTGCTCTTTCTAATAACAATGTGTATTCTTTGAGTATTAGGGTTTAGATATATTAAATTAGGTAAATATTTATCCATTACATATGAACAGGTCATTCTCAAAAGAAAACAAACCAATTTGTCTAATCAACACAAAGGATAATAATCCTTTCTAGTAATAAAAAACATTAAAATAATATAACAATGAAAAGCGCCTTTTTACTCAATAGGTTAGGAAAAATTAAAAAGAAGGATGATATTCATTGCTCATAAGGATGCATAGAAGAAATTCTATCATGCGTTGCTGATCAAAATGTGAATTGTTACACTCTTCCCAAGAATTTAGACAATTCTTATTAAAATGTAAAATACACATGTCCAATCCAATAGAAAATTGAAAGAAATTAAACAGCACTTCATAAAAGGGGAAACTGAATATCATATAAACTTGTGAAAAAGTGCTGGGAATATAAATAGGGGAAATTACTTTAGAGAGAAATTTGGCAATATCTAGAGAAGTTGAGTGTGCACATACAATTCCACTTTTATGTATATACTATACAAACTTGAACAAAATCACAAAGGGGTGTGTGATGGTTAATTTTACATATAAGCTTGACTGGGCCACAGGGTGACCAGATGTTTAGTTAAACATTATTCTGGGTGTGTCTGTGAGGGTGTTTTTGAAAGAAATTAACATTTAAATTAGTAGATTTAGCAAAACAAATTGCCCTTCTTATTTGGGTGGGCCTTATTTAATCAGTTGAAGACCCACATAAAACAAAAATACTGACTCACCCATGAACCAGTGTCTAAATATTTGAGCTGGGAGATCAATCTTTTCCTGCCTTCAAACTCAAACTAGAACATTGGCTCTTGAAATCTGAGCCTGCTTGCTTTCAGACTGGAACATCGCACCAACAACTCTCCTGATTTTCAGGCCTGGGGATCAGACTGGAACTATACCCTTGGCTCTCCTGTGTCTCTAGCTTGCTGATTGCAGATCTTAGAACTTCACAGCCTCCATAATCACATGAACCAATTCCTTATAATCTCTCTTTGTCTCTATCTCTGTCTCTGTCTCTCCCTCCTTCCATATATATATATTTAGTAAAATGGTACAAAATTCTAGTGCTGTATTTGCAATATTCACTGCCTGGAAATTTCGGTATATAACTGGAAGTATATAATTCTGAGTATAAATGCAATTGGAAGGCAGAGCTTATGGTGTGGGAAGAACTGGGGGGACAGGTCCAAGACACAGTGGGGTGTTTGAAGTAGAGCTTCTCCACTCTTTCTCCTTCCCTGTCCTGTTTAAGATAAAGAGGAATCACTGTATTCCTAAAGCCTCCCACTTCAAGTATTGAAGAAATTTCCTGGAAAATATTAACACTGGATATCTTTCCTTATGTGAATCTTTTATACCCTTTAAGGTAATTCACTAGAATCAACTTATACACACAAGAATTCAGATAAACTAGATAGTAAGGTAGCACAATCAAAGACCATGGGTTTTGAAGCCAAATAAATCTAGGTTTGAATTCTGGCTTCTGTCATTTATGAGCTGTGTGACCTTGGACAAGTTAACTTTTCTGAACTCCAGTTACTCAGCTATACATGTGAAATAATGAAGACACACAGGACAGAAAACATAGGCAAGTGTGCAGCGTAGCAGGTGTGTGATACAGGAGAGTTGCTATTATCTCACTATATTGGTCCTTTGTTGATGCAGGTCATTATAATTAATAATAATTATTTTAAATGTTATTAAATTTAGATAAAACACTGGATATTTGAAAGATAATTTTATAACTATTTCATCACTGTTAGGTATTTCATAATATAATAATGGCCTGAAAAAAATCACATGCTTGCAGAGGCTAAATTAACTGAGTGGATTGGGGAATGCAAATGAGAAAAAGAAATAGATTATATGTTATCTAAGGTTGAAGAGATATTCAACCATTTCTGCATAATGTTGAAAATTATACTTGGATGCTCACAGTCAAATTTTAGTGATAAAAAGGTAGTCAAAACAGATGTTATATTAAATTGGCTGGTAAAATTTAAAGAAACTGATTAATTCAACCAGATCACTTGAATAAGCAGGCAGCAATAAGTACATATGTAGAAAATCTTACAATATCCTCTTTTTTGCCCACTAACATCAATTCTCCTCTGCATTTTAGACTTTTTACATTCTTTTATCAGAAGCACCCACCCAGCCTCAAATCTTATGGTAACCACAAGATGCCTTCTTACATCATAGGGAGGAAACTAATAACAACTTCAGCCCTAATATATGTATTATCAAAATGTTAACTGATGAAAGTTAATTAAAAATATTGTTAATACTATCTGGTGAATAAGTAAATTTATCCCTGGTATTATTGCATATATTTATAATTCCCATGGCTTTATTAATTTTAACATGATGGCCCAATATCTCTTTTGAAAAATAAACATCTTGTCTTTTAATATTTTAAATTATTTATCTGAAAAACATCCTAAAATCTTCACTGTATTCCTATTGTTTCCTTCAGCCTCTAGTTATCATTTAGGAATGCAAAGATTGGAGAAACTCAAATAATTTTGAATATTTGTTATTCGCCTTAGTACATGTTTTATCTATGTTTATTTATGAATCCACCTGCTCAGGTGGTGAAAAATCATAATAGGTCTTTCACTATGACTGTGACTGAGTTACTGAAAGCAGACCTGATTTCCCACAGTGGACAGTTAAAAAAAATGGACAAAATACACCGAACAACAGTTTTCAGACTATGATCTCAAAGAGAAGAGAATCACATAAGTCGAGCCCTAGGCTTCCTGACTTTAGGTATTTTAAAGACTATAGCATGGGGAGGATTAAATCAAGCAGAGCCAAGGTAAAGGGACACTGAAGTCTAAGGAGGTGGCGGTTGCTGGACTTTGTGGAGCAGAGTACTTAGAGAATGAAGAGACCCAGAAAACAAGCTCCAGACATCATCACTGGGGTCATCTTGAGTCTTTGGCTGACCACTGAGCTGCCTATGCATAGGGGGAGACAACGAGATGCCAAGAAAGAAACCACTTCTGAAGAAGGAACTTCAAAACTAAAACTATAAAACAAAATTGAAAAGATAAGAGAAAAATCTTTGCTACCTTGGGGTAGGCAGATTGCTCAGAAGGACATAGGAAATGCTAACCATAGAAGAAAAAAAGTGGCTAGATTGATTAGACTTCTTAAAATTAAAATGTTCTCTTTAAAAAGTGTTATGAAAATACAAAGGCAAGTCATAGACAGGAACAAAGTATTCACAACATATATATCTAAAAAAGACTTCTATCTAGAATACTTGTGAAGAAGTCTTACAACTCAATGATAAAAACATAGGCAACCCAATTTTTAAAATGTGCAAAAGATTTGAACAGACACTTCTTAGAGAGAATATATAGATGGCCAGTAAGCATATAATGTGATGCTCAATAATTTTATTAGTCACCAGTCATCATTAGGGAAATGTAAATGAAAACCTCAGTGATTTAGTACTAAACACACTAGCGAGGCTAAAATTTTAAAAATTGACATAACAAGTGTTGGGTAGGATGGAAATCAACTATAAGTCTCAGGTATTATTGGTGAGAGTACAAAATAGTACACACACTTTGGAAAACATATTGACATTTTCCTAGAAAGTTAAACATCCATTTACCATATGACTAGGTAATATTAATCCTTTGTATTTAGAAGAAATAAAGACATTTATCCACACAAAGACTTGTATACAGATGTCCATTGCAATTTTATTAATAATAGCCAAAATTCAGAAGAACCCAAAGCCCATCAACAATGGAATGTTGTTCAGTAATAAAAGGGAATAAAGTATTGACATATGTGACAATTTGGATGAGTCTTAAAAGCATTATTCTGTACAAAAGAAGTCAAATACAAAAAGAGTACACACTGTATGATTCTGTTTACATGAATTCTACATCAGGCAAATTAATCTACAGTGACAGAAAGTAGAATAGTGGGTGGTTGGGGCAGGGAGAAGTGTGGTTGACTGCACATTGGCATAAGATAAATTTTGAGAGTAACAAAAGATCATATCCCAATTGTGAGCGTGGTAATAAAGGTTTATACATGTGTAAGAAAACTTTTATCTCTATTCTTAAATTATACTTCCTTAAAGTTGATTGAAAAAGTGAAAAGGAACCATAAAGCTATAACTATATTTACAAAACATGATATTCTATAAGAATATATATTTTTAAACATTCTAAACTCTAGTACAGTGATTTGAGATTTTTTCACACCTTTATATTATGTAGGATGGATTTACTTTGTTGTTTGTGTTAAAACTCTTTATCCTGAACAAATGCCCCTTCTTTGTAGGGAAAACGATGTAGTTATCAACTATACAGACTAATCACTCTGAATTAAACATTTCCTTCTGGATAATACAATTTAAACCATCTTGAATATTATACAGATTATTGGTGAAAGTAATTAAGGACTAGAAAAAAGGTAATTGTAATTTCTGATGGATGAATTGATAGGGATAAAGTAAGAACTGACCTGAACCCTCGCCTAAAACTAAAACTAAATTATACAAAATCCTGAATCTTACTTGTGTATTTTAATTAATTTTCACACATCAGTGCACTTCCAAGTATCCTATTTTCACTGAGGACTGTAAGCAGAAAATTCTTCAAGAAAAGATATTATGGTACTTGTGATGAGGCAGGAATCTTATAGAAATATCTTCCTAAATATATATGACATGATTTGTTTTCCTAAGACCCATATATTCTTAAAAGAACTTATTTCCAAATGAAATTTCTAAAATTATTGTTGAAATGGATTGAGGAGAAAACAAAATTTTCTAGGATACCAGTTAAATAATAATAAAGGATCAATTTCTAAGTGGGATTTACTAAAACTGGTGCAGGCAGTCTGATTTGCACCATACCATATTAATGAAAACTCATGAATATTGGAACTGTGTATTCCCTTTGCACAGTTCCGTGGTAACTGAAGTGCAAAGCAAGGACATGATTTAGATATGCCCAAGTTTCAGTAAATGTAGTACTGTGTCTGACATTTCTCTGTTAACATACATTCCATTAATGGAACATAGGTTCCATTAACTAGAAATGGCTATGTGGGTTTTGACAATAACTTTTTAATTCATTTTTTTGTGTGTAAAATTAACACATGCATCTATTTTAACATCATAAAATACTATGTCTTACAATGAAAAATAGCAATTTTCCTGTGCATCACTCTCACACAATAGAAGCAATCCTTCTCCACCTTTTTAGCTGCAGCTTCAGGTATTTAATTCCATGAGTCTAAATAATATAATATTTATAAGTAATTTGATATTTATAATAGTATAGCTTTATTTGTAAATAATATAATTTATTTCTTGATTAATAAATTTTGACTCCATTCCTACCAGAGCTTTCTGTCCCCTTAGAAATCTGGGCTCAGCCGCTGTGTATGCATGACGCTCATTCTAGGACTTCCCTTTCATCTCTCCTGAGTGGAATTTTTTTTCCTGGGCCTGAGAGCTCCCTTTTCCTTGCTTTGCACTTTAATGTTTTAGCTCATGCTCTGGCAGCTTCCAGAGAGTTTGTGGGAAATATTTTCTTTTAGACATTATCTATCTAAGATATCTAATTGTTCTCTCCTCACACTTAGTTGTTTGGTAGAGTCCAGAATAACGTAAAACATCAATTTTCCTTAGAAACGTGATGACATTACCCCACCCCACTCTCTTCTCCCTTCCAGTGTTGCTGTTAAGAAATGCAACCCCACTTCGTTTCCATTCTTTCTATGACCTATTCCCACTACTCCTCCACAACGAGGGTTTGTTTGTTTGTTTGTTTAATTTCAATTATGCAGAAAGTTTAGGTTGCTGACCTTTGGTGTGTGTTTATGTGTTGTTTTGAATATTTGACAAACTCTTTCAATGAAGAGTCATGTTCTGAAAACTTTTATGTTATTTCTTTGCTATTTTAACATTTGCTTTGTTCTTTCTTTCAATAAGTCACAAGATACTTATCGGGAGTGATGCTCTAATAATGACCTTTGTCACTTACATGTACTTCCTGGGAAATTCCTTTAACCACATTTAACGATACTTCTGTTGATAGCCTCTTATTTCAACCAGCATATTTTCAAAAAAGCTCTTTTTTGCTGTCTGAGTTTTCTTCAATTTTTTAAAAATATTTTATGGCTTTTTGGCTGTATCTTCATTTTTTTTTCCTTGAGAATTTCAACGATACAGTTTTTGAAGTTTTCTTTTTCTTTCAGTAACATCTCCATTTCCTCTGAGTTCCTTTGCTAATGTGTTGGGTTCTTTTTCTTTCTATCGGAGATTTTCCTCAGGACACCAGGGACTCCATGGATACACATTCGTATTTAATAGTGAGACACTAACATCTGTGTGTATGTGTGTGGCTTCTCAGATGATTAGTTTCACTATTGGGTAACCAGGTAGAGTCAGGTGGTGATGTGCCAACGCATTTTTAACCGGTGGCTCTCTGGAGGATGGAGAAAGCTTTCATTCATAGTGAATGCTGATTTCCCTAGTGTAAATACTCCCACTATGGCTGATTTTAAGCTATTAATTAGACTTTAAATGGCTGTAAAATTTTTGAAAATTTAACAGTTGGTTTTCACAAACAAGTAATAACTGGCTTTCACAGACCACTGGTCCCAGTCATTTTACTGGTAGAACTCCCCTCAGTATTGATTTCTGTTGGTTCTCTTTCAGTCTCTCCAGAGAAAAACTCAACATTCTGCTCCTTCAGGGTGAGAGGCAGGTGTGATTAAGTGTGGCTGCTGGTGTTCATAAAATTTGAGAGAAATGGTGTTTCATAATAGATTTTGACAGTATCTCCTTGATATTTTTACAGAGTATCTGTTCTCCAATGGAGTTTGGTGTCTCTCATTTTGGAGACAACTTGGTTCAAATTTGCCATGGCATAATCTCTTGTTCTGTAAACTTTTGACATACGGATATTCAAATCTCTAACAATAATTGTGAATTTGTTTCATCTTCCGATTCTGTCAGTTTTTGCTTCATGTATGCTATAATGATGTTATTTGGTCATAAGTCTTTAAAATTCATTTCTTGTAGGCAGCAGTTCAATATTGAGCCTTACATTTAATGTGATTATTCATTTGGCAAGATTAAGTATATTATTTCATATTTGCTTTTTTAATTCATCCCATCTTTCCTTTATTTCTCCTTTTCTTTTTTCATGACTTCTTTTAAATTATTTCCTTATGATTCCATTTCATTACCTTTGGTTGCCTATCAGCTATAGCCCTGCTGTTATTAAATATTTAACTATAGGGTTACAGTATACATTTTTAATTTAGGCAATTTTATCTTCAAGTGATAGTATACATTTCATATATAAATATTATACTTTTGGTTTTCCCCAAATGGTCTTTATCCTATTGTCATGCTTTATTTATTTATACACATGTCCCATAATACATTGTTATTTCTAATTTACACAGTAAGTTAATTTTTATAGAATTTAAATTATCAGGATGAAATTCTTATATACTTATACATGTCAGGACCACTTTTGGTGTTCTTTATTATTTTATGTAGATCCATATTTCCTTCTGATATCATTTTCCCTTGGCCTGAAGGACTCCCCTGAACATTTTAGAGGGCAAGTCTGCTGGGGATGAATTCTTTCAATTTTTTGATGTCTAAAAATATCTTGTTTTTAAAAGTTATTTTCACTGGGTGAAGAATTTTATGTTGAAGCACAGCAACAAAAGAAAATATCAATAAACTGAACTTCATAAAAATTAAAAACTTGTGCAACAAAAACATGGTCAAACTGAACTTCATAAAAATTAAAACTTGTGCATCAAAAACATAGTCAAACTGAACATTATAAAAATTAAAAACTTGTGCATCAAAAACATGGTCAAATGAGTGAAAAGACAACCCACAAAATTAGATAATATATTTGTAAATCATATATCTTATAAAGATCTGATATCCGGAATATATAAAGAATACTATGACTCAATAATAAAAAGGCAAACTATCCGATTTAGAAATGGGGAAAAGATTTGAATAGACATTTTTCCAGATAATATATACAAATGGCTAATAAGCACATGAAAAGATGTTCAACATCATTAGTCATTAGGTAAGCTCAAATTAAAACTCCAGTGAGATAGCCCTTCACACTCACTAGGATGGCTGTAATAAACATGATACAAAATAGCAAGTATTGGTGAGTTGTGAAGAAATTAGAACTCTTATAAACTACCAGTGAAGTAATAATATACTAAAGCTGCTGTAGAAAATAGTTTGGTAGGTCCTGAAAAAATTCAAATGTAGAATTAACCTATGATTTAGCAGTTCCATTCTTAGATGTATACCCAAGAAAATGGAAACCTGCATCACACAAAAAAATTGTACACAAATGTTAAGAATATTATTAATAATTGTCAAAAAGTAAAAAAAAAAAAAAAAACAGACCTCTATCAATTAATGAATGAATATGGGTATATCCATACAATGAAATATTATTCAGCCATAAAAAGGAATGAAGTACAGATACATGCTACAACATAGATGAACCTTGAAAACATGGTAAGTGCATAAAGCCAGACACAAAAGGCAACATATTGTATGATTCTTTTTATATAAAATATTCATACTAGGCAAATCTATACAAACTGAAAGATTAGTAGTTTCTGGGAGAAGGGAGATATGGGAATTGGGAGATATGGGGTTTCTTTTGGGATAATAAAAAAGTTTTGGAATCAGATAATAGTGAAGATAATGGTGTGAAAGATTATTATGGTGTATAATATTATGAATATACTATAAACCGCTAAATCACACACTTTGGTTAAAATGATGAATTTTATGTTCTGTGAATTTTATCTCAATAAAAACTACATATATAGGAATTATATACATATAATTTATAGAATAACAGTGTTATTATTTTAGTAGTTTAAATATTTTAATCTTCTCATTTGCATTGATTCCAAAGAGAAATTTGTTATTATTCTTACCTTTGTTCCTCTGTATGTAACATTTTGTCTCTGGCTGCTTTTTTAATTTTTTGTTTGTTTGTTTATTATTGGTGTTAAGTAATTTGACTATGATGTGCCTTGATAAAATTTTCTTTATGCTTCCTGTGCTTCAAGTTTATTAACTTTCTTGAATGTGTGGTTTTATAGTTTCATCAAGTTTAGAAAAATTTCAGCCATTTTTTCTTCAAATAATTTTTTCTGTCCTTCTCTCTTCTCTTCATCAGAGACCCCAACTACACACCAATTAGTCTCCTTGAAGTTGTATCACAGCTCAATGATGTTCTTTCTCTTAGTAAAAATATTTTTTTTCACTCCAGGCATCATTTGGATAGTTTCTTGCTACATTTTCATATAGTTTCTTATAGTTTCTTGCTGCTTTCGTGTTTACTTATTATTTCTCCTTCAATGTCTAATCTACTGTTAATTCTTCCCAGTATCATTCTCATCATAGACATTATAGTTTTCACTTCAGGAAGATTTATTTAAAATATTTCTTATGTATTCCATGTTTCTATATAACTTTTTGAACATATGGAATACAATTATAATAACTCTTTTAATGTAATTGCTAATTTAAACATCTGTGTCAGTTCTGAGGCAGTTTTGATTCATTGATCATTTTCCTTATTCTTGGCTGTCTTTTCCTACTTTTTGCACACCTGGTAATCTTTAATTGGATGCCAGACATTATGAATTTTACACCATTGAGTGTTGGTATTTTTGCATATCTTATACATTTTCTTGAATTTTGTTCTGTGATGCAGCTAAGTTACTTGAAAATGGCTTTATCTTTTTGAGTCTTGCTTTTATGATTCAGTAGGCACATCCAGAGCAGTGTTCAGTCTTAGGCTAATTATTTCCTACTATCTAGGAATGGTTCTTTCAGATGGTTCTTTCTCTGGCCTTGTGTAATAGTTTCTTCTTTGCTTTTGTTTTGGGCATTGTATAATTGTTTTTATACAACATATATTTTTTTCTGCTTGGCTTCTTTCATTCAATATTATGTTTTGACATTCAGCCATGTTGTTGCATATGGCAGCAGTCTGTCCATTTCATTACATTGTCCTATTCCATTGTATGAATACACTGTAATTTATTTATCTATCCTATTATCCTGGGGCATTTTGTTGTGTCTAGCTTTCTATTACCAGTTATACTGCAATGAGTATTTTTGTACATGTTGGTAAATGTTTCTACACATTTGTATTGCATACATAACAAGCATTGGATTTGCTGAATTCTAAGGTATGTTAAACTTTGATAATTTCAAAAGGTCTTCCTAAGTTATTGTATCAGTTCATGTTCCCATTACCAGTGTATAAAACAACAATTGCTCCACATCTTCTCCAACTTTTTATCTTTCTTTCTAATTTCAGCTATTTTGGTAGGTGTGTACTGATATCTCATTATAGTTTTAATTTGTATTTCTCTGAAGATTAATGTAGTTGAAAACTTTTAATAAATTTTTGGTCATTTGAATAGTTTCTTTCGTGGAGTACCAGTTTGAGTTTTTGCATATTAATATAAGATCTTTTTATCAATAACATAAGAGAGCCTTTATATATTTCAGATATGAGCCTTCTTAGTTACATGCATGAAAATACCTTCTACTTTGTGATTTTTTTTCCCTCAATATTTTTTGAAGAATAGACATTTTTTATTTTAATTTAACCCAATTTATCGGGTTTGTCTTTATGAATAATGTTTTCCTATTCCAGATTATGGTGATATATATTATACTTAAGAAGCTTTACTGTTTTGACTTTCAGTCTACAGTCCAAATGAAATTAAAGTTTGCATATGGCATAAAATGGGGATCAGGATGTTTCTACGTGAAAATCTAATTGGCCCAGCATCATCGAAAAGATTATCCCACTACATTTCGTATCTTAACATTACCTTAGGTAGATTAGAATTATCCCCACATATCTAAAATATTGATATTTAAGTGATATTGTTTCTTAAATTTTGTTTTCTGATTTTCTTTTGTTTATTGAGAAATGCAATTTATTTTAATCTGAATAATACCCAGAATCTTACTAATTATAATGAATATCAGTTCTAGAGAGGTTTCAAATGATTGATTCGTTTCCTTGTTTTGGGCCGCATTTCCTGCTTCTTTGTATCCTGGTAATCATCACTTGAATGACATTGTAAATTGTACATTATCAAGTGCCACTTATCTTGTATTACAATTCTCTTTGTACCTAAATCCAAAACACCACTAAGTTTCTCTGACTCTTTGTATTGTCTACTATTCTGTTTTTGTGATTGTTTCCAAAAGAGCCTCCTTACTTCCTCATCACCCCTTGATTACATTTCTGCAGTTTCTCTATGTTTTCTGCCTCAATGTCTTTGCCTTCCTAACCACTTTATATATAGCTTTCTAGAACCCATGCATGTATATTAGATTTGTGCTTATACACAGGATTACTAAAGGTAGTCAATCATGGTCATAATTAGCAACTATGCACATGGTACACGTTATATGACAAGTGTTTCAAATACAGTATTTCTAATATTAACAAAAGCTTTTTGAATTGGATAATCAGATATCTCTATTCTCATGTTATAAATGAGAAGACTGGGTCTCTAAATACTCTTGTTTATATAGTCTCATGCCTCATATGAGGAAAGAGTGACTCTTATTCATATCTGCTTAGCTCCAAAGCTTACACTCTTTCTAAGATTTCATAGCTCACTCATATAAAATGTGTTTTATGTTACAAATGTTGGAATTTTTAAAGTCTTTTCCACTGGACTATAAGCTTTTTGAGGTCTTTTACTTGTTTACGTTGTCCGAACACAAATTGCCTCAGCAGACGATAATTATTGATCAAGTGGTTAAATTTTTGTGACAAAACTCATCAAAATAAGAATAGGCAGGTAGTTGAGGTATGTTCGACATAGATAGATTGTTAGGCTTTTTTTGCTCCAAAATTATACTCACGGGACAATTGTCCTTTGAAGAGAGAAAATAGCTCTAAAAAAATGAGCTAGTAACAATGAGATAATTTTCTCCTTAAAAAAAAAAATGTCCTCAGCTCAATAATACCTGGTCATTATATTTTACTGATATCCTCTGAAAAGTCAGGAAACAGTTGGCCATTTCAAAGGTTGTTTCAAAACTAATTCAATGAGCTCTCAGTCCTCACTTTAGTCAAGGCTGCAGTCACAAAATGGAAGCATCCATCAAATTATTGCACAATTATTGCAGACTGAAAGAACCTTTCCCTAACTCTATACACATACCCCAAAAGAAAATGGATAAAAGAATTTTGATTATAAAGATTTGTGACCTATATTCAGTATATTTCCCATAGATTCACTACATAATTGTTCAAACTTTTACTTTGGTTAAGGAGTTGTGGCATCTTCATTATAAAGTGTAAGTTTTTTCATCTCTGGGTATGACTGGATTTAAGAGGTTAGATAAAAATACAAGTAAATGACCATAAATCCAGAGAAGGAATAGCTATTCTAAAGAAAACTCTGTATTTCCTTCGTTTTTTCAATGCACATGGGAATTTATAGATAACTATTATAAAGCTATATATGATTGTGGGGACTCTCATTTGTATGTTACAGAAATGTGGCAACCTAAAATATATAAATATTAACTTTTAAATATAGCCAGATTATTTAGTCAAGACTGTTTACTGATAAGTAAATCTTATTAAACTATTGCCTTTCTGAACATTCATTCTATAAATAAAATAGAATTAGATTTGATATTTTAAGCTCTAGTTACCATGGCTAGTTGCATTTAATTGTGTGCAATATACTCAAGTAAGCCAATTCCAAATGGAACTGAATGATGTCTTAATGTTCACTGTGGTTTTTATAGACTCGTTTCCCTGTATATTCCTTAAATATTTTATCGTTTTGTTTCCCTGTTGTCTTTTATGCATATTTTCAAATAATAGTTGCCCCATAATCTTTTAAATTAGATTATCATGTAACTGTACCTATCAATATTGTACATAAATGCTATTATCCCTGTTAATATAAATTGATCAGCATTTCATTTATGGTATAAAATTATATTACTGCCCATTACATTCCCTGGGGGAAAAAAAGAAGACCTTACTCTGAGACATCTTTCTTTTACATGTAGCTAGAAAATGCCTTCAAATTCTCTTGGCACTTTAGTGTTGTGTTTAAAACCTGGATGTGATTAAAGAAAAACACTAAAAGGATAGGACCTGCCATATCAATTGATGGGGCTTTAGAAAATATCTATCAAATGGTATATAATGAAATTCAGAAATAAAGGATAAATGTATAAAAAAATCAAGACTAATGCTAATTATTTTAAAACTATTATAAATAGTTTATAACTAACAAACTGTCTATTTTTAAACTAAAATCTGAATATGAAGATTGATTTTTTTAAAACTATGCGGGCATTTTTCTGGCATTTCTATAACCTATGAATCAAATTCCTTAAAAGACCCTGTTACCTAGACTGGCTCTGATGCCCCATGATACTGATTCCTTGCTTATTATTAAGTTCATTTTATTTTCTCAGCTATAAGTCACTGACAGCCTGTGTTATGTGGCTTTGTTCTTATGAGGAACCTGAAATTAAGAGATGCTCTGGATAAAACCAGGTGTGATAGGAAACTGGCTTCTGTATCAGAGTGGCTTATTGGATCTATTTCCATGTTTGTTTTCTGGATTCAGTGGCTAATTTGGTTTCTAATCATGCTTTTGACCCCATTTCCAGACTGTTTGTGGTAACGGGTAGAAGAAAGACCCTGCAGTAGGTAATTAAGTCTGCAAAAGCAGAGCTGCTTACTTTTCATTGCAGCAGATAATCAGAGTGCTGTTGCTCAAGTGTAAAATGCAGAAATTAATGATCCTATATAATACAGATTAGGGCTTTCATTTTAAAAACTATCAGTGCAGAAGAACAAAGGTAGGAAGAACAGCATGATATTTGGAATTCCAATATATAGTAAAGCTTGAAAATTTTTAAATAGGCTTCTAAGCATAAGACTAATCAAAATTTGCCTTCTGTTCTAAGGTGATTGATTAGTTCAGAACTCAAATATATTACTGCCCCATTGCATTTTTGAAAAGACACAATTAGACACATTTGTCCGTGTCTTTTCACTTGTAAACATAGCCTATTGTTCATTCAGTTTAAACAGAATAAGTGAAAGCATTTAGCATGCTGAGTATCACATAGTAGGTACTCAATAAATATTACAGCGTTTGAATAAAAGGAACATATTTTTCATAAAGAGGTAACAAAACAATATCTGAGAGTCATGAAAATAGAATGCACATGTTTAAAAAACGTATATGATCTCATAAAAATTTCCATGTACTATTACTTTACTCAGATGTTTTCTCTGTTAAAGGTCAACAGATTTCAAAACCACCCTTGCTGTGGAAAGGTATTACAGTGTACCCTTCATAGAAAGTGACTTCCAACAAAACCCCAATGTTTGCTGATAACACTTAACTGCCAAAAAATGCATATACGTCCCAGTATGATCCAATGAGTCAATCCTCAATATGTATAAACATTTTGATATGCTTCAACATCATGATCAATTTAGTCAATGCTCAAATCAATAGATTTTTGGTGTTTTTTCTGAAATTGTTGAATCATTTTGATTATATATTTTCCCATGTTTGTTCACTCATAGTTATTTTTTTTCAATGATTTTTCCTATAGTTATTTCTCATTTGTCATCAGTAATAAACTGGTTAATCTGGTAAACACTTCATTAAGGTAATGAGAATGGTGTTACAGTCTTCAGATTACACATGAAGAAACTTAGACAGAATAAAAATGAATATACAATTTTCATTTATAGGAACAGTCCACATTAATAAAAATTTATCATTTTGTCTTTTAATTTACTCAAGTTCTCACCAGATCATGATTAATGGCTCTTGAATCAGAGAGTATAGTCAGAGTACCCTTGAAATATTACTTTAAAAGGTAAAGTTAAGACTAGAGTTTCAAACTAAGTGATCAGAATGAGACAGCATCACTCCCTTTCAGCAGTTGGTAAAACATTTGGTGTGTTGATGTGGCACAGTTCGAAGCTTGTGTTAGAAAAACCATGAACACATGAAGAGCAGCATTTGTTACATATTGGTAACCATTCTAATCTATTTATAAAATATGCTATGCGGCATTGTTTTCTAAACAGACAAAAGTGGAGCTTTGGCATGTCTTCTCCATCAGAGAGCTTGTACTTTAAATGACAAGAACACGGTCTGAATAAGCCCAGAAGTTACAACAATGAACTCTATAGCTAAGCACCTGTTTTTTGCAGTTCAGTTTTCACACTGACCAGTGACCACTCAAGGGTTTAGTGTTTATTCATTGTGACCAATAAATACAGGAAATTTCAGTACAATCTTGCCTTCCAAGTTATGTTCAAAAGCTGCAAAGCCATCACCGTCAATGACAGGATGAACCTGTCTCATCACGCAAACACTGAGAGGTCCTGTGGCTAGCTGTTCACAGGCCAACTGACCTATTTCTTCTGCTATAAATCATGCAGGTAGGCTTTTACTCTTAAAGCTTTGCTGAAAGCAAAATTAAAATTACTGTTTGGTTATTTTTAACCAAAATGATGCTGTTAAAAGTGAGACACTGTAACCATTGGACAAGCTAGGTTCCTAGCATGTGTCTCTTCTTGCTGTGCTGACCGGAAGTAGGTACTCTGGCCTCTGATTCATGGGAATAAACCAAGAGAGGGAATTCAGAGGCTGATGCTCTGATGAGGAATTGACTAAGAGCTAGGGTTCCTGACTCTGACAATGCCAACAGTTTCTTAGGCTTAGTTGTATAGTTTTGATGTTTCTGAAAGATTTTTAGTTAAAAAAATCCCCCAGCCAATTATTCACTGATAAGTGCAAGCATGTGAAACAATTGCTCTTCCAAGGGCTGGCAACGATGGTGGACTGGCAATGATGGACAGCAGAGCAGGTCTGGATTGGCCACTTTTATCTGCAATGTGAATTGGCAATAAGAGTGGGCAGAGGAGAGAACAGAGGATTGCAATGCCAAAGATAAAAGATTGAGGAAGAAAAAACCTTTTTTCCCTCCTTTCATCAATTAGTTTATTCATATTTTTTGGTCTGAGATTCAGGACCATTTATGTAGTTACACAAAAAGTAAGTAATAAAAGCAAAGAGACGAACAACTGTATTGAAGTTATTTTGTTTTCTTTTGAGTATCTAATGTTCAGGTTTTGTGTTGTTTATATCTAAACATCCCTACAGGTGGACTTGTTCAATCTCTATCTTTAGATGAGAACACAGAATTTCAGAGGTTAAGTGACTGGGGAAGGTCATTCAGCTAATAAATGGGGAAGTTGAGATTTTAATGTTCAGTTGGAAAAGGGAACAAGAACAAATAAAAACAAATTTCTTAAAAAGCAGCAGCATGGTGGAAAGGCGACATCTGGTTTGTTGTCACTTTCAACTGTTCTTCACTGCCCTATATGAAAGGCTACAAAAAGTATGCTAAGCTACTCTCTTTGATGCTTGTAATTTATTCTGGATATATACCTCTGATTCTTAGCTCAAACATTCTCTTTTTATCTATGTATCTGCTTTCTGCCATCTAACCCTCTGGCTTCATGCCAAACTAGAATAGCCTGTCTTTTGTTCTCTTTTCTTTTTTAACCCACTATTGAAGATAAGACTCCTTGGATTAATTGCTCTTTACTCCATGCCATTCATCTGAAAGTAAGAGACACCCTAGATTGGACCGAGAATCGATGTCTTCATAACCGTAAGTGAGATTAAATAGAATTTGTCTTATTAAGTGGTAAAGTATATTACAAAACTACTGTAAATTGAGAAATTTTGACCTTGAGGTATGAGTTGATATTTCAACAGCTCAGAAAAATTAGACCACACAGTTGTTACTATTTTTATAAAAATTTAATATTTAATGGAAATAACATATCAACATGGAATAACAGTATGCAATAAAGTATTTAAAAACTACTTAGAAAGTTAGAGATTTGTATTTAAGATCCTAACTTCATCCTATAAACTATAAACCCCATATATATTAAATAACTGAATAAGAGAAAAATTATATCACAGAAAGCACCAAAAGCAATGATATATTTAGGAAATTGTTGAAAAGTTTATTCTGAACTAAAAATATCCTGAATTAATTAGAAAGTTAAAAAATGCCACCAAAGATTGGCACATATTGATTTTGCCAGGTTTGGTCCTAAGAACTTACTTGTGTTACCCCACTTAATATCCACATCTCCTATGATGTAAGTAATGTTATTATACCCATTTTACAAATGAGTGAACAAACGTTAAGAAAGGTGAAGTAATGGTCCAAGTTTACGTAGTTAATTTCAGAGCCCATATTCACCTCTGCTGGTCCAACCACTGTGTACTTGGCCACTACAAGCTGCATAAATATATTAAACATTAACAACCTGTGATGTAACAAAGACAAAAAAAAAGTAGACTAAAGGAGACTACATACCACAGAAAACATGGGGAAAAGTTAGTATCTTTATTTTGTAAGAAGTATATTTAATAGATTTTTTTAAGTAAAATACTTTTACTCTATTAAATTAATAAAAGTAAATAAAATCATTATTTCTTTGTGGGCACTGTCAAACTGATAGTTCATGCATTACCTTAGAAAAGCTACTTGGTTATATACAAAATCCACAACAGTATTCATAACAGATTTTAATAGATATGTGTTTTAAAAAATGATACTTAGTTCAGACCCTCCCATGTTAACTAAAAAACGTATATGGGGAATAAATAAAAACAAGAAAAAGAGACCAAAAGCTACAGTCAACTCCTGGACAAAATCAGAAAAGATTTTTATTAACCAGAAATTATATGTCCATATAATTTTAGAATAAAACTTGATGATTCATTTAAAATATTACACCCTAAAAACAAACAAACAAACAAAAACAAAAAACCTACCAGTTTAAAGGAAGTTAATGAAATGTAATGTCTTCCCTGTTCTGCGATGCCCCAGTGAGACCCTACCCCAGACATCCTTTTTTTTTTTTTTGTAGTAATAAAACCTGGCCGACCAGCCCCTTACTATATTTTGAGGAGATCAGTGTATTGTTCCCTTTCCCTTTTAGAAACTCTCTTTCCACGTCTGTTTGGAGACTGTAATTCCTACAAAATGACAGGCGGGAGAACGGTGGCCGAAGCACCAAAGCAGGGCTGTGTGTTGCCAGCCTGACCAAGAGGCAACCGTTGCAGGGCTGCCTCACCCCAAGTGAGTAAGTTACCAGAACCTCAATGGCACCAGAAGGAGCCTGGGACTTCCCCGGGACTGCAGCTTTTCATAAACGCCATTGCATCAGAGTAAAATATCCAGGCAAGGGGAATAGAAGAAAATTACGCCTCAGTGCTGTGGGAGTCACAGGATGAATGCTTGCTGATGCTGGAAATTGGTCTAGGAGCAAAATACACCAACCCACCCTCCTACTAGCTAACATTATGACAAGATTTAATAAGCACCCAAATGAGTAGGGAATGAATGGGATGAGGATAATCATTAAATTAGGATGGATTTTTTCCCTACTTAAGAAATAATTAATATCAAACAAAGATAGCAGCTCTTGGAAAAAAAAACAAACAAACAATAAAATTCCAAAACAAGGGAAAAGGCATATCATCTTAAAAGCTTCTGTGGACTAACAAGACTTAGTGAGGGGCCAGTGATCCACATGATAGGACAGACCAATGTCAAACAGCTAGACAGTTCTCTCTTCCTGTCTTCTGAAATTCAGACTGGCTGTAACAGGATTTGCACTTGAGATCGACATCACACAATATATGGAAAAACCTGCCTAGGGAAAAGTAAGCTGACTCTGGGTTTTGATCTCCTAAAATAAACGCCTGCTTTTGGCGTGGTCAAGGCACAGTCCGCTCCTGCCTGCACACCAAAACCTGAAACCTGCGGGTGGACATGCTCCCGGCAAACGCACAGACCTCACACTCGGCGCTACAATTCTAAGAAAAGCCCAACTTACCTGCACCCTTGCCAAGGAAATCCAGGACTGCTACTATACTATCCAAGTTAACTATTGATTTCCAAATCTGTGTGGATTGTCAAGCAGTTCACGGTTAACAGAGCCTGTTCTGTTAGAGGTGCCAGAGATTCAAGTTCTTATGTGAAATCTCCTGTGTTAAATGTTTATAATTAAATAAATTTTTAAAATCTTTATAGCCCCAAAACAGCTGTAGACTGGATTCCACATTCTAGTCAAATTTTGTGACTTCTGAAGTATAGTAAAAAGGCAAGGAAATGGAAAATATAATAAAAATTTAAAAGATTTTCTTCTAGAATGCCAATATACAACAAATAAGAGGAGTTCCAGAAAAAAAAATTGTAGCTTACAATTATGTAGATTGCTGTGTGTTTACTATACAGCCATTAGACATGACCTACTGAAAAAAAAGAAACCACACTAGGATGAAAACAATTCCCAGAACATCATCTGTACGACAGAACTGAAAAGCAGTTGATTCAAATCAGAGTAGGATGTCAAAGGCTTCACGAAAATTTGTTTTTCAAGAAGAAAATGGATTTCATTCAAAATGTATGAAGAAAAAGCTGGAAGATCTCCATGATATGGTGAAGTAGGCACATGTTTCTTCTGTCAATTAAAAAAAATAAGGAAATTAGAAATGCCAGGGAAAAAGTTGCTCAATAAAGTCACGGTCCAAATAGAAATTGAATGAACACGTGGTAGGATAATGAGCAATTGCTGGTCAGTAATGAAGTGATTCTACTTGAATCTGAGGCTTGGAACATATTCTTTTTCAAGCTACGACAATATAGAAACAAGAAATTACATTCCTTCTCTACAGGCCCAGCAGGTGCTCCGTTCTGTGAAGAATACTATTTATATAACAACTTTGGTTTAAGAAATAAGAGAGAAAGCTTTAAATATCATTTAACATCATGAATTAAATAATTTAGACAGAGCAAAAATAATTATGTGACTGACAACTGTGGGGAGTTGAAAGAATATAAATACTTTAAAGTTGAAAAGGTATGACATGGAATTAGAACAATATTATTTATAATTATGGTGGTGGCTATCAAAGAAACAAAAATACAAGTGACTGAGAAGGATGACTTCCAAAGGGCATACTGGAAATACAGAGATCGAAGCTTTTCTTTTCATTTATACCTCATGGATATTAATTGTTTTCATGCTATACATGTTTTACTTTTATGATAGAAATAATTTTTATGAAAAGATAAGTTAACTACCCAGATTATTTTAAATAGAATATATAGCTTACAAATCTCAGGAGAGAGAAAAGGAAACAAGATACTTTGGAGAGTTGACTTTTCTTACCATATATTAATATTCTCAAAAATATGAAATAATGTCCAAAAATAGGACACAAAACTTCATTAAATGAACAGGATGAAAGGTCAACATATAAAATACACCCAATTTTTAGAAAAAAAATAGTAAACATGTATAATCAAATATTATAAAAATTATGTTCACTTTTAAAATATTTATAATCACTAATACAATTCCTAAGAATTTTCCTTAAAAGATCCAAGTTATAAAAAATGCTAATTCATAAAATATGTATTTGCATCCTTAGTAAAAATAGCAAATGATTGAAAGTGTCCTGAATTTAACAGTGTAGGGAAACAGGTAAATTATGTTAAAATCTCCTCCACCAGAGGACAGAGCTGGGAATAACATAAGGCCTGGGAGGAGAGGTCAAGGGAAGACAAGACCTTCCTGGAAAGACAGAGTTGGTGCAGAGGAGCTGGGCTCAAATACAAACTCCTCAGGGCAAATCTCCCACAATTCTCTGGTATGCACTATGCCCAGTGAAAAGTTTACAAATTGGCTCTCTGGGAAGAAAAAATATGATTTCCACGATGTATCTACTTCTATCACGGCCGATTTTAAGCTATGCAGAGTCACTAAATGCAGAGTAGTACAGAATTTTATAGTGTTTCCATCATAAGCACAAGAGTGTAGGCAATAGTAAAAATGTAATGAAATAAAAAGGAAGTCGTGAGTTTCCAATGCTTATTACCTTTGTTTTTAATAAAATTTATTTGATTTAAACCAATTAACATAATCGATTTAAGTTTATAGAATTAGCTTTTAATAATGGTCCTGTTTAACAATTAACTCACAAAATTCCTAAAATATTAACCATTGGCTCTCAAGAGGACTGGCGAGCTGGCTCCAGTGGCCACTTCACTGCTTATTCCACAGCTTCTGGCTCCAGCGATGTCAAACCTATATTGTGCCATCACCTGTTTTCTGAAGAACTGCTCTTTAAAAACTAATTAAATTACTTCTTTTAAGTGTACAGTTTGATGACATTAAGAACATTCACATTGGTGTGCAACTGTCGCCATCTCTATCTAGAACCTTTCCCATCTCGCAAAACTGAAACTCGATACCCATTAAATAATAACTCACCATTTCCTTTCCCTGCAGTCCCTGGCAACCACCATTCTACTTTTTGCCTCTATAAATCTGACTACTCTAGGAATCTCATTATAAGTGGAATTATACATTATTTGTCCTCTTGTGATTGGCTAATTTCACTCAGCATAATATCCCAAGAGTTCATCCACGTTGTAGCATGGGAGGGGTTTCTTTTAAGATGACCAGTGGTCCTTGGCAAACTTCAGAAACACCAGATATTTCCCATGCAGCCTCTGCAATCCTACTACCACTACCCACCCCTGCCATTATTGATCTCTGTCCAACAATATTCTGGTGAGACTCAGGTACTCGCCATTATTGAAAATACACATGCCAAGCTCTCCAAATTCCCCTGGCTTGGCTTAGGGTTTCTCTCCAAGAAAGCCTACATTGTTCAATCTTTACATGATACTTAGTCTTCTATATTAGTGTCTGGTAGTGGCTAACGAATGAACTTGGAAAAATTCAGTTTGTGGCTGTTTGCTATAGAGATCTGTGTGCCCTTAAGGACCTAGTCTTCTTGGTTCTGAATCTCAGTCTAAATTCTAACCAGCAATAGTCCAATTTTTCCTACATTCTGATGACTCTTAGGTCTTTATCTTTAGCCCATGTCTCTCTTGAGCTCCAATCCAATATTCAATACCTATCACAAACACAGAAATACCAGACCAACTACCTTCCTCCTCATATAGTTCTCTATTTGTTGGTAAGTACATCCAGCTGCCTCTGTGGCTTAAATCTTCATCATGTAATGTAATCATAGTTAACTAGTGTCCTTCCCTCTGGTTGTGCCTCTCTTTAACTGTCTCTTACTGTTAAACCAAGGTGATGTTACTCAAATGCAAAGGTGATTGTGCCAGCTTTGAACCTTTTGGTGATTTCCTAAGCTCTCCTCATCATGCCCCTGCTTACATTAGGCCTCACCTCTCACCAGAAGCTTCACTGAGAATGATCGCAGTGTCTTGCACATGCCACATGTTCAGTCTCCTTATTCATAGTCTCCTTTTGCCTAACTAAAAGTTCAACTTCTTTTGTTGGTCTCCAGCATTTCAACCTCAAGGACTTGTAACAATCCTTCAAAATACACACAAATTGCTAAAGTTTTTTCATTAGGATGTTAAAATTTGAAGTGATTCTCATTCTTTCCCTCTCTTTTTCTCCTCCCCTTTCTTTCTCTTCTCTTCTTCTCTCCTCTCCTCTCTTTTCCAAATGTTCTATCAAATATTCAAATTTATTTTATAACTATATATTTATATATTACTATACATTTTTTTAATTTTAGGAAACAAATGGTTAAATATGGTTCTCAATAGTATGTCTCTTTATGTATGTGCATTTCTTTCACAATCACTTGGATATATAATCCTAACAAATGCTTCCTCATAAAGACGAGTTGAAAAATGGTCAAGAGTTCAAACAAAATTACACTAATTCAATTATACCAACCTCCAAGATTGGGTTACATGTATCCTACTTCTGTTTTCTATAATGTCCCCAAACATTCCAAGTTACCACAAGAAACTAAGTTTTTAAAAATATTTCTTTGATAATATTTCCCATTACTTCTTACCTACAATTTGCTTTATTATTCCTTATTCTAAAATAATGTAGTCTCACAGCTTCTATGTAGTTCAGCTGGTGGGCAGTAAATCCAAAACACATCTGAAAATCATGTTCACAATGAAAGCTTGAGCTTTCTGCTTCCACTGACTGAATATCCCCTATATCAGACAAAACCCACAAAAAATCCATGGACAGAATTCCTTTTCTGTCTGAGAAGACAGGGTGTTTATTGGGCAGCTCAACAGTTTTAAATAGTGACCCTCAACTCCTAGGCCATAAACAATTCAAAGACCAGAATAGATATGAGTCATTTCTACATTTTTGGTGACTCGCACTTATAAGTTGCATAATTAATACATGTTGAGTCATGTCATAGCTTTGTGAGTTACAATAGGAGAAACAGCCACTAGCACTGGTAAGAGACTAGTGACTAGAAAAATAAGATTATTATTCTCTGTCTTAGAACTAACATTCTGTAGAAAGTGAATAGCAAGTCAGAAGAAGTTAGAGTTTAATTTATGCTAGGCACTATGATTTTTATATGTATTCCTTATATACATATTAGATTAGTGATTAAAAGAGTAAGTGTTGGTGCCAAAATGCCTGAATTTGGATACCGGCTCTACCACTGTATAACTGTGTGACTTTGAAGAAGTTAAAAGATGTCACTATTCCTCAGTTTCATCTACTCTAACTTGGAGATGATATTAACAGACCTACCTGACAGAGTGATTGCAGCAGCTGAGCTAATACATAGAAAGGCTTAGCATAGAGGTTGGCACATAATAAACTCTAAGTGTGATTTAAAAAATATTTATAATCATTAGTTAACTCTTACATCATCCCTTTGAGGTCTGTATTACTACCACCATCTTATATCTGAGAAAGTCTAAAACTAAATACTTAAACTTGTCACATCACACTGTGAAACTCAAATCCAAACTCAAGCCACAGGGATTTTGTTCATGGATCACAAATGATGCTTTCATAAAGCACTCTTGCAGAAACAATAGGAAAATAGGCATATTATATTTAAACCTTGGTAACCTAAAATCCCAAGGAATTAAGCTTTTCCAAATAGAATTTTCAGGATAACCAAATTTAAATCCCCATTAACACAACATACTAGGTTTCAATTCTTTTATATTAGTCAACAACACATGCCATACTTAACATTACTTATTTTATTCTTTGTAACTTGGGCTTATTATTATTTCTGTTGATTATTGTGCAGAGTTATAATAGCCCATGTTATCATGCCCTGAAGAGCTGGTGAGTTCTGCAGAAATGTTTGCTCCTTCACTTAATGGCCCTGGCTGGCATCTATTTGAGTTCTTTTATCTGTAGTTCCGTGGTTTTACACTCCCCATCTCTGTCCTGTGTGACAGCCTTCACAGGTCTCCACTGGCAGTGTGCTTGCCAATAGCAGCCCCTCAATCTTGATAATTTTTACTCTAATCATTCTATGGAGTTGATAGAAGTAAATATATACCACCAGACTAGTATAAAATCAGAATAAGCAGAATCTGGGTGAAGGCCAGAAGGGAACGAAATGAGTAAAATCCATACACTGTATGTGTGAGCACTATAAGCATCTATTTTGATTCTGCAGGGACCGTTTGCTCACTAACTTGTGCTTCTCTGTGTTTTCCACAGGGTGTGTGTTTCTGTACTTAGTTAATTCATTCAACTATACAACAATGGTTACTTGGAATATTTAAATATTCAAAATGAGATTTAAATAGGAAATTATTTTGAAGCAAGAATACTATTACAAACCACAGCACTTGAATTTGAGCTGTGTGTGCTGTGGTGTTCTGCAAAGTTAGTCGCTAAACATTGAATAAGAAGTCTGTTATTTAGATATACTTTTAGGAATTTTACCCGTGTTGTTTTTCATCTGCAATAGGCTTACTAGGAAGCTGAAATAAATATTTCAGACAATCATTTATTGGTAAGTTATCTCTTTAAGGATGCTCATCTCAATGCATAAAACATAATACAGACAATAAAATATTATGATTTTTCTTACAATCCAATCTAATCTTTAATTAGAAGAGACATGATGACCTAATTCCACTAAACCCTATTTCTAAATATTCTAATGCTAATATCAACGTACTTAGTCATTGGTTAGATTCTAAAATATATCGAGTTGTGGAGTATTTGAAACAAAATTTCTCCTCCTTTAACTTCAGATTGTTTTTATTTAATTTAATATGCTTTAGAAAATTTTATTTCTTAACATTCCAGGTAGGAAGAAGAAAAAATAATGTGACCTATTGAAATATTATTAATTAAAATAATCAATCTTTATTCATCTGCCTGAATTTGCTTTCAGTCTAAATGACTTTATTTTGATGAATAACTTTTTTTAATTGCATCATTCTGTCCCAAAACATTGATAAATCTTAAACTTTTTATATTTTCATATAAAAATTCCCTGTAATCATTAAGCTTTTTCATCAATTTCTACCTCTATAATATCCTTAACTTCCTCTTTCTAATATCTTATTAATCTTTTATGCAAAATCTTTACTATCATATTGCCAATTTGCTGATCATTCTGCTTATTCTTAAATTCTTGCCTTTGCATATTAATTATCCCCACACTACAATATAATCTTTCCTTTACTCTGCTAATCCAAATATTCTCTTTCCTTTGAATCTTCCAGGAAGTCTTCTTGGCTTAAACATATCTGATTTTTGTACATTTTTTACGTAACTATGAATTATTTATATTACTTGTGCTATTGAATATGTTTTCTTTTGCCTTTTTTTTATGAGTATAGGCTCCATCTTCCAAAACAGAAAGATAAATCTACCACAAATCTATCATCATTTTTTTTTTTTGGCTCGCATTTATCTCCTTTGGCCAAGATGCATCCTCTAAATTTTACATTCTAAGTATACGTTATGGCACGACTAAGGATAGAGAAACTTAGAAGAAAGTGAAAATGGTAAAAATTTATTGTACATTTTATAAACTTTTCCATTTGATTGACTTTCTAGGTATTTGGCTAAAATTCATGAATGTTAGATTTGGAACAGGTGTTGGAAGTCATCAAAGTCTAATGATCTTATTTTATGAATGGGGACTCCCAGGCCTAGAGTAGCTAAGAGGCATCCCAGGTCAAGCAGCTAGTTAACAGCACCCCAAGGACTAAAATCTGGTCGTTTAGTACTCAGCATGTGACTTTGGGCTCTATAACAGGTTGCTGTCCCCTTCAAGTCCTTGGGAGGTACTGTTTTAGCAATCCACATATTGCTACTGAGATTTGAGTACACTCAAGGACCATGGCCCTGTTTCACATATGAGCTGGAACAAAGAGATGTTAAGTGGCTGACCAAGGCAGCGGAACAAATCTACAAAGGCATCAAAATAGAGCACACCTCTACTGTGTTCTACTTCTGCATGTTATCTAGTAAACTACTCTGCCTTTGTGAGAACAAATTCTATCTTCCCCAGGGGCTAAAAAACTCCCTGATGGTAAATTAGTCACTTAGGAGGCACATTAACTCTATCAGGCCACTGGGGTGTCATTACTTTGGAATCATTTGTTTCTAGGCCATTGGCTGCAATGATAGCACACTACTCTAAATGGGACCCCAGTGGCCCAAAGACCTAATGCACCTTCCTTAGTGCCAATCTTGGTGAAAAGCTTAGGGACGCCCCTGAAACCTCTTCACCTCATAGAACATGTAAGCATTTTAAGCTTTTCTGGCTAAGGCTGGCACCATATCAAACTGTGTCTTTATTTTGACTTCAAAGGTCTTACATCTGCTCTCGATGATTCTCCCTTCACCCCTTTCTCATTTATCCAGTATCTAATTCATCCAGAGACCAGAGTTCACACACTGCCAGTAGGTGTTCATCTTGCCATACCATCAGGACTTGTGATATCTGTTTATAATTTTGCTTCTTTGCACCCAAACTTCTCTCTCTTCCATGACAAAATATATCAAAGTTCAGTCCCATTTCTATAGGGGTCTGTACTAGCCGGTTTTTATTAAGGGACAAAACAACTCACATTAAGATTTTAATAATGTGAGTTATTTAATAATAGTTTAATAATTAACCATTAAACCAGACAATAAAATTAAACCATTTAATAATTGTGTTAAGAGCTAATAGTGAATTTGTGTGTTCCCTTTAAGACATGCTTTAAATCTATGTATTTTAATACATTTGACCAAAGAATACATTGATATTATAAGAAATTCAAAGGTACAAAAAGTTATACAGTAAAACATAAGTCTCCTTCCCTGATCTGATCCTGAGAGTCCCAGTTTTCCCTTTTCTAGGGCAAACTTCTCTTACCTATGATCTGTGTTCATACTGTATATGTATATATATTGCCTTAACACAAATGTTAGCTTATTAGACACCTTGTTATATACCTTGCTTTTTCACTTAAAAATATAAATTGGTTGCAACAACATGGTTGGACCCTGATATACTCATGCTATGCGAAATAAGTCAGACTGAAAAGTTGAAAACCACATGATATCACTTATATGTGGAATATTAACCTAAAAGCAACAAACAAACCGGACAAACAAACAGACTCATGGACATGGACAAAAGACTAGTGGTTACCAGAGGGTGGGAGGGAAGGGGTAAAAAGGGTCAAATATGTGGTGACAGAAAGAAATCTAACTATGGGCAGTGAACGCATATGCCTTTCTGTTGAATTGTACACTTGAAACTTACTGGATTTTGTAAATTAATGTCATTATAATAAAAAATAAATCAATAATAAAAATTTAAAAAATTTAAATTAGGAGTAATTCTATTTCAATACCTACAGAGTAACAGCATTATTTTTAACAGACATGTAGTTTTCCATTGTCTGGATGTACCATACAGCATCTAACCAGTCCCCTTGTGATGGACAGTTAGGCTACCCCCAACCCTCTGTTATTACAAATAATGCTACATACAGTAGCAGTGTTAAATGTATAAATCAGCCTTTATGCATATGTGTATGTCTTTATATAATAAATTTCTAGAAATGAAATTGCTGAAACGGATACATGCATTTTTAATACTGATAAATATGATTAAATGACCATCCACAGTCTGTAATAATTCACATTATCTTGACAATATATTGTGTTATCATGTTTCAATGTTGGTCAATTTAATAGATGAAAAAATGATTTCACATTGAAGAGATTAATACAGCTGACTCATGGAGTCAAGATTTACAATTTGGACAATCTGACACTAAGCCAATTCTCTTTTTCTCCTCTTAGTTATGGAGAAAAATTGGGGAAAGAATTTTCTGTATAGCCGCACGAATGACAACACATTGCAGACACCTACTTCATCTGGCCTGAGAAGTCAAGTGTGAAAGGAAGAGGCGTGTGAAGCATTGATGGGCACAGGTGTAAAAGAATAGCCAAAATAAGGGAAAACAGGAAGAGAGGAAAAATAAAAGTCACAGCTGAAATAACACAAGAGCTCTGAGACACTGATATAAGACTAAAAGTGAGCGTGGTGAGGAGGTGTAATACCAGTCACCCCAAGATGGAGCTCTGGCTTGACTCAACCACCGTTATTAGTTCTCTCTCATTAGTCCTCCAGAATCCTTATTCTTATTCTCACAGTTATATATTTACAGGTTTTGCTTTTGAAACATTTATAACAGACTATTTACCCTACACGTTAGCAGGAATTAGTAAGGATCATGTCACTCTGGGTTCATTTTTTCTTTTTTCTTTTATTATGTTTTTTTACATTTCTGGATTATTATATTTGAATTAGTGGAACTAGCGATAAGTGAAAAGTGTCCCAAATACTCTCATTAAAAAAAATTAAATAGGATAAATCAATCTTTTCCAATGAAAAGAGGGGAAAAAAAAATACCCGATCCAACATAACGGTCTTTATAGCCTCATAAACCACAGTACCACCCAAGATGTTAACAAGCTGGCATGTTTTGAGCATCAAAGATAGAGAGGAAACTGTGTTTACATGTTTGGCACAAAAACTAATGAGGAAAGTCAATTGGCCCTTTGTCTTGGGGGTCTGAAGCGCTGAGCTCTAATGTTTGGTTTCTTCATTGGCACTTGTTCAAGTAATCACTCGTGGCCTGACAAAGCCGCACTTGTGTTTTATTAGTGGCCACGCTGAACTCTCCCGCTTGGGCTGTGTTGTCTCTCAATAGAGTGCTGCATCAGAGGGCACACTTATTTGAAAACACTAAATCAGAGCATGATGATCTTTGCCCAAGCAGAGCAACCCAGAGAACAACAGAAAATGTTCAGAGTACTGTTCCTTTTGTTTGGAGAAGGAGGGAGGCGAGAACAGGAGGTAGGTAGAACTCGTGCCTGTGGCTGAGTAATTTGAAAATGGCAGCTACGAAACTGGGTTTAGGAAAGAAATCTTTTCCCCTTCTAATCATGGCAGCTGTATTAACGTCTGAACTGGGCTCTAATGCATCACACGGTACAATCCACGCGGCCTTGACTCAAGCCTGTGGTGGCAAGAGATGTCAAGGTGACCCCAGAGGTCCTTTTTCTTTTTCGCCTGGAATTCTAAGACATGAAAGAACAATCATGTTACTCTGGGAGGCAACGGACTTTGTCTTTGCAAATATACTCCAGCAGAAAGGAAAACTTCCAAAGTAGGTCACAGCACAGTGTAGCTTTTCTCATAGATGGCTTTTTTAACCTTCCTACCTTTCTCCCTCCCTCCTCATTATTATTATTATTATTATTATTATTGTTATTGTTCCCATTTAGACACAGGAATGCTTTGGACTGTCCTGGAATTTTTACCTCCACAACTGAACAAGAATCCAAACATTTGGCTGCTATTTTCAAAGTTCTGAACCAGAAACGAGGACTCCAAAATCTGGTTGCAAACAACATTTTTAAAGTGACAGTTTTGGCAGTCTTACCTACGGATCCAGTAAAAATAAAACCTAGAACAGTTTGTTCTTAAACTATTTCTAGTACCAGTACTGTGAAGAAAGTACTGAGTTACACATAATTAAATTTATTTTTTTTTAAATGACTGAAATTTTACATGTTCAAAATGAGAATTTGGGATAGGTTAAGATATGTCCTTGCCTTTGCCAAATCCTTGAAGTTCTCTCTGGCTGGCTGCCTCCCCTTGGATCTTTTTGTGAAGGGTGTAAGTGTACACTCAATGCAGTCACTGCCACTGAATAAGTCTGAGTGATGCCTACGCTGAGAAAATGCTAAGTGAGAGTTATTACTGGGAAAATCACGTGATTAAAAAGTCAAAAGTTTAGAATATACTGAACATTTCTGACTAAAGTGTCATCTAACTACCTTTAAATACGCAGCATTTTCTTTGCTCATTACTTCTTAAATGTTTACTTCTGAAAATGAAGAGGATGCTGATGGCAGTCGTGCTGAGTTTTATAATTCTGGAGCACTTGAGATATAAACTTTTCAAGCTTTCATTGTTCCTGCACAAAGGAAAGCATTCATTTACATGGGGGTAAAGTAATTCTAAATTTCTATTCTTGTTTTCCAGAATATTTACTTTTAGGTAATGACTATGTTATGCCAGAAAAACAGTAAACAGGTGGAAACATTCTAGAAAAAGCAGTTCTGTAAGGGGAAAAAAATGTTGTTGAGCTCCTGCCTTTGAAATCTAAAGCGGTGGTAAGTGAAGTCCGATACCTGAAGTCTACAGACCTAGTCGCTGGAGAAAGGCACTGTTTAACTAGGATTTGCTTTTATTAATAGGCGGTCCTATTCTCGGCCTTCAGACCAAGGGAAAGCTATGAGAAGAGAGATAAGCCTCATCCGCACCTGATCTCCTTTCCTGCCTATGCCTCGCTGTCACCCATCTGCCCCTCCATCTTCCTGCACCCTCCCACCCAGCACACGCACCCAACACTGTTCTTTCTTGCAAGCTCTGCTGCAAGAATGTCAGACATGGCAGCTCACATTCAGAGCTCGGATTGCTACAAACGTAGCCAGGGGATGAGGGTGGGAGATGTGCAGTGCTCGGCCGTTTCTCCATGGAGGAGCCGTCCACAGCCTGGGCTCAGGAAGGGTGTGCTGATGCTGCACAGGGGCCACTTCTCTCCAGCTGCATCGCATCCCTGCAGTCAGGCCCCGCTGCTCCACACAGGAGAGAACCAGAGGGCGTCCTGGCCCCCTCCCCTCCAGCTCCCACCTTGGGGGGATGATTCATTCAGAATCTATTGACGTGAATGTTAAAAGCTGACCACTATTACAATCTTTTAAGGAAAGAATTTTTCCCATTATAAAATGTATATTCTGCCTATAACATTGCAGTGTTAAGGCACATAGGACTTTTTTTTTTTTTTTTTTTTTGGAAAAAACATGAGTTTAATAAATTTACTTGCCACCTAGAGTGGTATATATGCATGTATATTACTACAGCCTAAATATATCACAATGTGTATTATATTTGCTATGTTTTACAACACATATTCATATGTATATAATAATGTATACTTATATATACTATTATAATCTGTTCTTTGTATAAAAACATTGGGCTTCAGAATTAGCTTAGTCACAAAACAAACCTCACATATTCGATGCTTTTAAGTCATGGGGCAGGGAGCTTCACTCACCAAACGTGGAAGAAGAATCAAGGCCAACCAAAGAGAATAACAACAAAAATATGAAGTTCACTGTGAAGTTCACGGTGCGAACCATGTCTTATAAAGATTATGACTCCATGCATTAGTGTCCCTGCTGGCATGACTACTATGCCATCAGCCTAAGGACTCCCCAGTGATGATAAAACTTAAAGCTGAAGTATTAGAGAGCTGAATGAGGGCGACTCATTTAAACCATGAACCAAGTGCTCATGCATTCACCTATTCAGAAAATTAGAGAGGAAGAGCAAAGCGTAGGCAGTGGGGAAGGTAAAGAGGTGGAACCTTGGTTAATTTGCTTCTAGAGGTAAAATATTTTTAGAAAATCGTTCAGATTATAAAATGAAAGTTGTTTAGAACCAAATACCCAAATTTGAGTAGCACTATGAAAACTGACCCTGGACGATCATGAAAGAGAAAATACTTTATCATTTCTTGAATGTCTTTTTCAGTGACATAAAAAATATTTGGTTTAAATAACTGGGTTTTTTTTTTTTTCTGAGTGTTTATCATGGTTAGAAAGAAACCAGAAACCAATGATGTATGCAATCAACAAACAGTAGACTGTGCACATCAAAGAAATCCGGAACTTAATAAAAGGTTCACAACCTATTTTCTTTGAGGATTACTCCTCTCTTGTTTCTCTATTGCTTTATAGACACGAGGTAAATAAGTTACTCAAAATATTAAGTCCTATTTACAAATAAACTGTAGTGTCATTTTTTTTTTTGCAAATAAGATTAGTGCCTTAATTTATGGAATATGATTTTATAAGCACTTAATAAATTTCATTCGACGCTTGTCAAAATGCTAACCAATAATACCCACTGTTCAATTTGCAAAAAAATACTTAAAAATAGAATTGCCATAACTCTAGCTATAAAAAACTAGAATATCACAATTAAATAAGCCTACTACCTGGTACTATTCATATTAACATTCTGTTGGAGTCTACAGGCTGTTTCATCACTGAAAAACATTCAATTTCAAAAATTTCAGAAACCAAGTTTTCATATAACCTCAGCTGTTTTGCAATAGTTGCAAAGACAATCCATTACCCATCTCGTAAAAAGTCAGAAATTACAATGTGTTCCCAGTAACTGCATTTGACATATTTATGAACTGTCAGTCTCAACAGAAATTCAGAAACTATTACCAGAGATTTTCATTAAAATTTAAAGTCTATAAATAAAAAATAATGACATATTTTACTTTTTAAAATAGAAAAAATGATAAAAAAATATTTCTTACCATTTCTTTTTGATGAATTCCGCCTAAAGTCATCAATATTGTTTTATTATGATATCCAAATAGTAGCAGTAAATTTCTCCCCCACTGTGTCTGTATTGTCACATTGCTTCCAACTATATTCTGAACTACTAAAATTTCTCAAGACTAAACTTTTTGGGGAGTTGGATATGAGTCTGCTTTGTAATTAGTTATATTCTTACCACTTACAGATATATTTTTTTCATTATGGGATTACTGTACTGGTATCACCATTTATATATGCTATTTTTCTCCATCAGCAGAGATATTTGATTTGTTAAGTGAGATATGCTTGGCAAATGGTTTTAGACTTTTGTTCCTTTGATATTATTTAAAAAATCATACTTATCTCATCTATCAAAAATGTATATATGAAAACACAAGTATTTCTGAAACTATTCAGATAAATCATCCCACAGTCCTGTTGTAGTTCTTAGAAAATTAAAATCAACTTTAAAGGTTTGAGTCTTTCTCTTATTTTAAGAACTGATGTTTTAATATAGATCCTGATGACCTGATGCTGTTATCTCAACATGGTACAATTTTTTGACCTTTGAAATTATTCATAAGTCTCAGACATAGGCCTGTGTTTTAAGCGTGTCTTTGAAGTCTTTGACTAAATTCAATGTTTACAAGAATTCTCTCTCCGCATGAATTGGGTCATGTTGTTACCATATGACATCCTCGAACCAAAGAAAAAATGTAATTACGCATCAGAACGTATATGATTCACCCTAGTTCTTCAGGATAAAAGGAAATTTTGACTCAGCATTTATAAACTGCTGAAATATAGTCATAATTCATTTAATTTTTCTAGATTGGCTTTTTGCAAGTACCTAATATGATGTTTCTTTGGAAAAACGTAAAGCCCTCACTAAAAATCCAAGGGGTCATCTGGTCATTTCAACCATGCAAATAGAATATAGATTTTTCTAGTCGCTAATTTTCTACAATTCCAAGGGTTCTACTGAGTAGTGAGATAATGCAAATGGACCAAAGCTCCAAGCCAGGCTTCCGCAGAGAAAATCTGAGTCCTGCAAGTTCGATTAAGCTGGCTAATTTTCAGTCCAACAAGCTAATTTCCAGACAGATTCTTCTGATGTGTTTCCTCTGTTTGTAATTTGCATCATTAAATAGCTCAGTGTTTCAAAGCAGCCACGGCACTAAGGTCACAAGGCTTTGTGTTAAATAGCAGCCACCTCGATTTTTTTTTTTTTTTTTAAGGAAGGAACAGAGAGCAGCTGATCCTGCTGTAGCATGATTTTCTTTTTTTCTTAGTGGGAAGAGGCTGAAGTGTCTCGTGGATCACAGAAATTTTGCTTTGGTTCGGAGAACCGCTTTCCTCAGTGCCTTTGTGTTCCAGAAAGCAGCCCAGGATCACAGGTGGCCTTGATTATCAAGATTTTTTTTTTTAATGGTGTCCCCCTCCCTTTTATAGAACAGCAGGACATCTCCCTGACATGAATATCTCATTTTAAGTGGCACAAAATTCAAAAATCTTAAAGGCATATCCAAAACCTAAATGAAAAAAAAAAAAATCTACCATTGAACTTCAAAGGGTAAAACTGGTTAGCAAACATTACCGGGACTAGAAAAGGGTTATACAGGCAGATAATGTAGAGTTATGGCATCTCATGGCCAATTTTTCCACAGAAGGTTTTCAAGGGACTGCTTCTAAAGTCACGTGCCAAATACAGAGAAAGCAGGAAAACACTTTTTTCCACTCTTACTTAGACCTCTCCAGAATAAAATAATTTCCCTTTGTCTCTCTGGCCACACGATCACGTACTTTGGCCCACTCGCCCCCTGGAGCACTGTTGCTACCCCACATGCCAACGCTGGAGCTAGTATTAAAAAGTCTTCAATCATATAACTCCAAGCCATTCATATTAATGTGCCTGAGTCAAATTACCTTTTCTGTTCTGCAGGGAAAGAAAGGCCATAAAATACCCTCCGCATCCATAAGGACGGCCACATTGGCACAGATGGGAATTGTGCTGTGAAGTGACAGCACCGTCTTCCTAAAACAGGACCCAATGACCGCAGTGGGTTTCTTTAGAAACGCATTATTTTGCCATCAGCCCATCTCCACCAGAGCCCACACTCCTGAACCATTCCACAGCAACGTTCCCGGGGAGTTAAAGATGGCTCAGAAGAAAAAACTGTCATCTTTAACAATAGCTGTTTGTCGTGGGGAAAGGCCTAATTCGGTTTGCAGTATCTCTGGGTTTCTATTTTGACTCGAGTTGTTTTCAGCACGTTCTCTCCAAGTTACCAAAAGTTAGAAAGTGTATTTTAAGAAATGCCACCATTTTTGCTATTTACTGAAGATGACATGCTCGGGGATTTATTTCCATGAAAATGTAGACCGCAGAATTTAGAAGCACACAGGGTACAAGAATTCGGCGTGTTTTAAGATGCCACTAAAATGCAGGAAGGCTTTTCCCAGATAACAGTGAGATTAATGTTGTAAAGTATGTACATAATATTAGTTTTCATTGACATTGATTTTCATCGTGACAGGTAAACTTGGGGATTATAAAACATTCTCCTCTTGAAAGGAATACTTTTGTTTGTTTGTTTTTAACTACAGTTCACTAATGTCAATTTCTTTCAAGAAGTAATACTGTTCCATCCTCTCTGGTCCCTCAGCAATTGGTGTCTGGATTAAATATAATGTTTACCCCTTTGCATCATACTGTCTCCCCCTCGGTAGAGTATAACCAGCTGTGGGCAGGGACTGATTCCTGTATAGCATTAACACAATGCCTGACACATCTGCTGAACCAATCATACGTGGAATTAAAATATATTTTACTTGTCTCTTTCAGAACGGTGTCTTGGCACATCATTACAACGTTTCCGTTATTTTGAAAAGCTTTGATTTGTTGGGGAAAGGGTAGGAAACTGCTAAAGGCCCCTCCAACAAAGACAGTGTCAGTAAGATTTATTAGTAGAGTGATGCTGAAGAAACAACAGAAACCAAATGTCCATCTGTATATACAATGCTCAGGTGCAAACAGCTTTATGCTCTTTAAATGGATGGATTCTCACATGAATTTACTATTCACCCTACTCGAAGGATGTTAGGAAAATGGGAGCAGATTTAGGTAGTATCTATTTTTACTTAGCTACTTAGAACCCATGATAGAATATAAAAATACTTCAATAAAATAAGTGATGCAAGAAAGGTTCTTTTCAGTGTATTCTGAAGTGTGCAAACATGACATATCTGATTAGTATTATATTCCATCTTTTAAAACACGCTCAAGATTTGAGATATGGTAATTTCCTTTAACAACTTAGAGCTGCTCAGCTTTTCAGGTAAACAGAACTGTTACTGGTTCTCCATGCAGACTACAAAGCAGGTCACACAGTAACAGAACTAGAACTGGACACTTATTGTTTCCATACTTCTCCATGGAACTAGCCTAGAGATCTGTGCACTTATGTCGGAAGCTCATGTGACTCAAAGCAGAACAAGCTAAACAGCTGCATTAAATAGATCATGAAATGACTTGTGGTAGGTAACAGATGTGCTACTAAGGACCTCTGTTCATCCATTGCACTTAGGTTGAAGAGAACCATCAGGCTTTTAATTTTGTTCAAGAAAACTAGTCTTCAAAAAGCAATTTTTTGGCCCCCACTCTATCGGGCTGCACAGAATTTTCAAAGCAGCACAATGTTGTAAAAAATGCCCTTTTAATCAGATTACCCTTGGCGAACGTCCCAAACTCAGGCTGAAGTGCAGTGCTTGTGGTTTCTCAACAGCTTACACTAAGCCTGCACCATGGAAATAATCTACTTTTAAAACCCAGGAAACAAATCGACTGCACTAAGGACATAAGTCGCTGTCATTAGGGAGTGATTAGGCTAAACATTTTTATACACTCTACTAGCCCACTTTCAAATTATATATCTCTGGCTGATAGGAAGAACAGCACTTCAGGTGAGTGTTTGGAACAATCGTATAGAAAAGTTAATAAATCCAAATGAATAGAACAGTAAGAAGAAGAATTAAAAGAGCTCTTGTTTCAACTTTAACCTGCTAATATCTAAATCAGGATGTTGTGAACCAAAAACTGGGAGTTTAGTCACATAACACGTGCAGAAAATATTTTTCTTTTTAGCATTGAATATTTTTAAAGCTTGACACATCACGTGTCCCTATTATTTATTTTAGGCTAACATGTTTCCTGTATTGCATACTTAATATAAAGAATTCTGTGAAAATGAAGAATAAGAAAATAGCATTTTTCTAATTTATCATTATACCATTCATCTTTCTTTGATAGTGAGGGTTCGTTTTAGGGATATGGTGACTCATCGTCATGATATATTGCGGACGATAATAGGAAGTTACAGCATGGTCCCAAATACATCCACCACTTCTTGTCCCATAAGCCCTCCCCCCACCCAGGGAAGCACACACATAACCCAACATAGTGTGCTAGAAATAGGAGACTTACAATCCTACATTATATCTGCTGTTATTCTACCTATTAAAATGTTTATCATCATTAATGAAATGCTTAGCATTAAGTTTCTTGGTTTAAAAATCACTTCTGAGGTTGTTTTTCTATTTCTTTCCTTTTGGTTTTTAGTTTGTTTTTGAGATATATGTGGAAAATATCAACATGCCAAAAGCATGTAGAAAACACAGAAGAAGCTGCATATATGTTCTCAGCCAGTGGATATGAGAGGTTTATTTTTTCCCCATGAGACTGAAAAGAGATTGGATTTAAGAATGGGCTGGCTATTCTACTGGCCCAAAGCTCTTGTTTAAACAATCTTTGAGTCCTATTTTGGACATTCTGCTTCATTTCTAATTTATGAAACATTTCATTAATCCTCAATCTGTCAGCTCTTTCTTGACAACAATAGAGGCTGACAGACAAAAGATTAAAATTTATTAAGTACTCTATACTGTAGAAGTTTTTGAAACACTATGTCCATTTTAGTCTCCATTTCACCTAATTTTAAACAAACGACGCCGTTCTTAGTTTCTTCTGAAAGCAAGTGGACGACACGACAAAACAAATTTTAAACACTAAAATACACAACACTGAATCTACATATGACAGACAGAAAAGATCACAATGCAGCGATTCTTGAGCAGAATTGCTAGCATGCACATGAAAGCATCTCCTACATCCCAAGTATTTCAAGCATACATTTTTTGTACGCTCCTCTTCCTCATCCTCAGCATTCCCCCACCCCCATTTTTCCAATCTTATAAATAATTCATGACCTGATAAATATGCAATTTCAAAAAGTGCAGACAAGGCAGCACTACATTAAAAAAAAAAAAAATGAAGAAGAGCTTGTACGTTTTTACTCACAAGTCCTCTGCTGCACTTTATGGACGACAAATGTCCTAGAAGTCAGATACTGTATTGTGTATATGACAGGAGTGTGATGCTTTTCTGGTCAGATATCTTGCTAGACATGTTGGGAACTGTTTATAAAGAAGACTGTAATACATCAAATAGAAACATTTAAAGAAATTAAGTGAGCCAAGTTGTAGGGCTTGGCACTTTACCATTGGAATTTTTTAACAAATGGTTTAAATGTCCACTCGGGCAGGTGAGACACCCAGGCCTTGCACGTGGCCGACTTCTCCAGCGCTGGCACCATAAAGGTCTCAAGCCCCTGACGGGTCTCCCAGGCACGCGTCATTTATTTGACATCATAAGAACAGTCTTCAGAGGCCAATTTAATTAGCCCAACGGCAAACTGCTCTGCCCGAGCTTTCCAACAGGTAAAACCACCCACCTGAAAGCCGAGATGGAGGGCAGAGAGGAGAACCTCCATTTTGTGGGCTGACTGTTTGATCACCGGCCTGAGACAAAATGGAGGCGAGACCTTTCTAACGCCGCCCGGGGCTTAGGTGTCGGAGGGAAATGGGTTGGGGGGGGGTGGGTGAAAACTCTCCTTAAAGAACACTAGGTGTCTAATCCGATAAATAGTACAGGTAATGGAATAAACACAGATGACGTCACATTTATATGCTAAGAACTGAGATAATAGGGATAAAGTGCTCCTTGAAAAGAGAACCATTCTAGTTTAGCAACAGTTAAGTTTTTTTTTTTTTTTTTTTTTTAACAAAAGAACCTGATTTCTGTCTGAAATGTAACCTTTCAAATGAACACTTAAATTGGAAAACACCATGGGTAAGAAATAGACCACAGCATTTAATTTGGACTGGCTAGTTGGAAGCCTATATTTACTGTACTATAATTTCAAATTTAATTAAGTCACACTGCTGACGCCAGTAGCATCAACACAGTAAAGATGATTAATTGCATGCGTAAATGAAATATAAACAGCCCTAAAAGTAACATTAATGCAGAACCTTGCACACGGAAATGGTATGATAGATTTAAGTGTAAGCTTCTACTTACATCTTTGAGACACTTGCCAAAATTAGGATCAGGGCCCTTCATTTGAATGTAATCACTGTACCAAAAATATAACATTTTATAGGTCATTATTTTTCTAAGATATGTGTCCAACCTCCCCTTTTCTTCTCCTCCCGTACCTCAACCCACAACGTGATCTGTTATCTTAAAGAAGACTTTTCACACAATTTGCATTGTCATCTTATGGTTTGGCTACCAGTACACAAACATGAGCTGACACACTGCAATGGTGGGACTGGGCTGTCACAACAAGGCAGCTGGACTGTTATATATTCCACTTTGCTTCCATTGTACTTCCATTCACAGCAGCAGTAGGACAAAGGGCCTGACAGAGCTAACCACGGATTGTCACCTTGATTCGTCCAGTCCAGCAGATACGCAGAAATGAATTATATTCTCCTGCTTATGAACACAACACAGAAGCAAATAAAGCTTGCAAACAGCATCTTCCAAACCATATTATCTAAAAAACACCAAGCTTCCTCATAGATACAACATGCTGCCTCGCTCAGTAGGTGAGGAAAAGCAGAAAGAACCATCGGATTAGTGAAGATACAGAAAGGTTCTCCTCCAATAATATATTCTTGATATTAGAGCCTAAACTCTTTCTGATTGAGAGATATGTAATTTGTATTCTGCTAAGCTTTTGTTTTTGATGAATGCTATCACCCTCCTTCAAAACACAAAGTTAAATCATATTTTTGCAGAGAACGTGCTGTGTGAAACCCAGTAAATAAAGTTCTTGCCCTTTTAAGAAAAACTATGTTAAATTGAAATGTTTTTCTTAAAAATGATAAAATGGAGAGCTTCACTCAATGTCTGTTATAGTATACTTTTTGATAAACCCAAAGCCTGTCTTATTTATATTTTACTGTATGTTAAAGCTCTAAGCCCGAAAGCATCCCAAATAGCTGGCTGTTAATGAGGAAATTCACTGGAAGATTTTTTTTTAATACCAGTTGTTTAATTTACTACTTTATTGACAAGGTATTTGTATGCCTTTGAGATCCAGGCAGTTGTAATAGCCACACATGGATAAATGAAGCAGGCAGGGTTTGGTGATTTCTTTATGAAAATATGCCTGCAAAACCAGAGAAAAAGGGAAAACTGTTTTCTATCTGCTTTTTGAAGAGATATAAAAGAACATTTCTTCATGAAGCAGAGAAAAAAATTGTTGCCTTCTTTAAAAAAAAGACAAAGATAAAGATCATTTCACACACATACATATATGCACTTACAGATTCTTTCCATTTTCGGAGACAATGCACTGTGCTTGCTGATCTCTCAAAAGACACGTTTTTGTAAAACCAGAGCCTCATGTTAAGAACTCCAGGGGAAACATAATGTAATCTACAGTTTGTTTTATTATTACTTTTTAATGCTGCCCACCTTGACAGTATGTGCAGAGTGGCTCTGAAGAAGAGCCTTGAGAAGCATTTTATTTGTTCTTTTTTCTTTTCTTTCTTTCTTTCTTTTTTTTTTTTTTTAATTTATGACACAGGATTAATCTAAAGATACAGCATTTAAAATGAAAATGTTACATTTCGAATCTGAGCATATATTTAAACTACTTACCCTAAAACGATGTTCCCTTCAAAAGGCCTATTAATTTTGAATTTTAAATTGTACTCGTCTATTGTCTTCTGCTTATACATATGGATTCTGTTCACAAGGCAACACTTGGTACCTAGTGTTTTAAATGGTGACTAGCACAAGCCAACATGATACGCATAGTAGACAGTATGTATGAGAAGAACATAAAACCCGACCCCATACAGAAATGCAAATGTTACATGATCAAAGGCTGCACGTTCATAGTGAAGGATTCGGTCAAAATAAAATCCCTCTTTAGGAGGATACAGAAGAAAATCCTGCATAACTTGCTTCAAATTTATTTAGGAATATCTGACTGTACCAAAAAGTAATGTTTATTATTTTCCAAGGAAAAATTGCACCAATGTGTCTCCTCGGGATTCTATGCAGCCAGCCATGGGAGCTGTGTGACCGTGCACCTGACTGCAGCAGAATCGGGGCTTGATGGTTACGGTGGGTGACAGAAAGGGGCCATTGCAAGTGCTATTATGCAGTTTGCACGCAGAGATTTCAGCACATTTCAGCTTTATCTAGTTATGCTAGGTAGTTGTGTTTTTTTTTTTCTTTCTTTTCTTTTACTAGTTGTGCATGGCTTCCAGTATTGAAATCCAACTTGTACTCTGTGACCACCATTTCCAGCACCCTTGTGCTTTAAGATTCAGTATTATTTGACAGATTTTCAAGTTACTTTGGCATTTCTATCTGCTTTATACTTGTAAATAAAATTCACACATTAGTGCCTTCATGCGCATGGTCCTCTTTGAAAAAGATGGAATTCCACTTTATCCCTTTAATTAAATAGCGGGTATTAAGGTTTTCTCCCAATTCATAGTAGAAATATATGCCCAGTTTAGTTCTTTTGTGAAAATAACTAACTGGTTTTCTCAAATCTTGTCTTTTATGTTTTTAAAATATAACTGAGTGTGTCATATTACATGTGATTCTGGAATTTGGAGTTATTTGCAATTATTTTATAAAAAGTACCATTAGATCTCTGCATAAAAGATAGAAGATCATTCTGTAGTCTTTTAAAGAGAGAAAAATACTAAAGTTGAAATTTTAAAGGTTTAAACCCATACAACCAGGTATTTTTTTTTAATCGGTTATGTTTAAGAAAAAAAAAATGTTTTAAAGCATTTCATGGAAGACACAATGAAATATTTGGAAAGATAAGATTTTGTCCCAGAAAATTTTAATTGTTCATCCTCTCTCACCACTACATTCTCATCCCATGCCAGAATGTTCTTTTGAAACGTAGGTTAAAGCGGGGTGGGGGTAGGTGGAGAAGGGCATCAAATCACTGTTCAGCATTGCTCGAAACTTTCATTACATTTAAGAGCAAGGCAAGCCACACAACTCCACTCCCTGATATACTGCTGAGTGGGCCGTCTGAGGTTCTGTTTTCCACGTCGGGTCAGGACTGCTGACATGGGATTAATCAGCTACTCCTCCTAAACCATGAATCAGAACAATTGCTGTCAGTTTCATATGGTACAACCGCCTGGAAATAGAAGAGTAGGAAAGTGAGAGAACGTATCAGGAATGTAGAAAAGAAAATGGTAATAGATAGTTGTAACTCCAATTTGGCTATTCATGATTTGGTATAGTAAATGAATTAAAATGATGACATATATGTTCGACCAAGTGATTTTGGAACAGCTTTCCCCACCTTTTTTTTTTTTTTTTTCCCACCTTTGGGGTCCCGTTCATATATCAATTGTGACATTTTATAAAAACTTCACACTCATTTACTTTCTTTTGGTAGGCACCATTTATGTTCAAGGCCACGTTTAAACACGTCTGTTGACCCAGGGTTAAATTCAACGAAGCCTGTGCAGAACGTGTGCAGCTCTTGTGTATATATATTTCAAAGCCAACATTGTATTTAACCTCTCCTTGAATGTTTGCATTACAGAATTGGAAAATACTAGGTGCAAATGCCTGCGTTCAGAGGAACTGAAATCCTTCACTATTAGAGAGGAGTGTGACAAGCTCTTTTTATACTGAGATACACTTATATTAAAATGTCCTTGCTCCTAAATGAGATTGCTTCTGTTACTAACAATGATATGGAAATGAACACTTACTGATCACATGTTTGGAAAAATATCTCTTGCTTTATCAATGATATTCATCAAAATCAAGAATTGTATTTCTTGGGGATAAAGTATCACACACAAAAGCTTTTTCTATTTGTTTGCACTAGAATTCAATATTTTGGAGAAAGTAAGTGTTAAGATTATATGATATATATATGATCAGGCTACATGGGGATGAGTGATTAAGAATTGTGTCATAAAAATAAAATAATACTTAATTAGAGAAGAGAAAAATGTACAAAATTTTTCAAAGTCAAAATTTATTTTTAATTATTAAATTTAATATTATTCAATAGCAATTTTAAGACAGTGCTCAAGAAAAGAGTCCTGTTATGATTAAAAAAGTAAATAGATGTTTTTATGCTGATAGATTTTTAAAGTTAAAAGAACTTATTATTCAAAATGTTAAGAACAAAAATCATGTACAATCATAAAAATTAGTTATTTATAAATGTACTCATTTCCTATGTAACATGAGTTCTGCTTTTACATAACTGATTAATGGTAATAAACTTATTTTGATGTTTCATGATGCTACCACAAAAGTATTTATAGCACATGATATAATATAGAAATACTCAAATTGGAAATAAATAGCGAAAAATTATAAATCTATAAACTAACTCTATTCAACATATACTCGAATTGTATTTTATGTTAACCACATACATAGTACAGACATATGGGCAATTCGTTTTGTTACTATTAAAACACACTGCAGGATTAGTGTGTTAAATGAAATGGAATTGTTCCCCCCAAAATATGTAAAATAAAAACTATATATTTTGTTTTAGTATGTAATTGTAAACACTCATGTTATACCACAAAAATTCAAAGTCATTTTAAATGCAATATTTAGTGTATCTATACTAAAGATTTTAAGAAGATTGAATCACCAAAGAAAGAAATTAAAGAATCTGTAACTATATGTCACAAAGATTTATTCTTTTTCAAAAGAACTCGCCCTATAACTTTAAGACATTACTAGAAAATAAATGTATAGCTATTATCATCATCTTTTTAAGTTTAGAACAGTATTTAAAGTGTTTTTGTAAATATAAATATTTATTTGATTAAATGATATGGGAATTGAAATTAAAAGTATTGTATCACTTTGATATTTTTATTTAAAAAAATATATAAAATTGTGTGAACACAAATTGGCCATGCAGAAGTACTTACAAGAAGCACTGCTTTTAGAAATAGCTGACTTATTTTTATCTAAATGGGATAAAAAATTAATGCATTTGTAACTGATGAAATATCTGATTATAAAAATAATTGGTTATAGTGTAATTCAAAATGACTGTTTAACAGTAGTATGACAATGATTTATAAGACGTTTGATAAAATAACTGCCAAGGTTTAAAATTGTACGAGGCAGTCTAAATAATTGGTAAAAGTGTATTTAAATGATTTCAATCTTTTTTTCCTGTTTTTGTTCATATTTTTATATGGATAAAAAAGCGAAAATATTTTCAAAAAAGTCTATAAATGTACTGAGATTCCATATATATTTGTTTAACATTTCCAGGATTTATTTTAATTTATAGCATTTAGTTTTAGTCTTTTTATTTCAAAAGAAAACCCATAGTATCAGTGTTATTGCCGTAATGCTTGAATAAAGGCTTATATAAAGAGATTTATATAACAAATGGTATTCTAATCTTTTTTTGAGAATGAGAATATTCTGCTTATCCAGAATCAAATAATGTGTGATATATATTTTTAAATGATTTGATAGAGATGGTCAGAGTTGAAAACACATGCCATGAATCTCAGAGTAAAATCAGGGTAAATGAGAACAAACAAGGCTTAGTATTATACCTGAAGACAATTTCTGCAAGACAAAATAAAACTGCTTCGGAAATGCAGAAGTGCTCACGAAGAGAAGGTGAGGGAGGAGGCAGGGGGAGAGGGAAGAGGGGGTCCTGAGAACCTTCAGGAAGGCAACCAATTCATCGATGTGACTCCCACCATTCTCCCAGAATGATTTGCACTGAGAAAGGCTGGACACCTAGATCAAAGTCATGCTCAGCCTCTGGACTCTTGCTAACTTGTCCTCAATTATAGATGACCTTTAGGCAAAGAATGAAAAAGAAATATTTCTTTACCATTAAATAGAACAAAATTAGGATTTTCAAATTGCTGACTATGCATGCACGACTCAGCTTCAGATGATTTTTATTTGCCTTTTCTCCACTTACATTTCACCTACTTTCTGCATATGATTTGGGAAAAGACTTTTAAGTTATTACGATTACCTATAGAGAATATTAACAATATTTAATATGTTTTACATCCCATTTTAGAATATGTAAAAGAATCAAGAAGCATGGATGAGAATGATTTATAAAAAATTTTTTTCTGTAAAAAGTTAATGTAAAAACCTTGATTTCTTCTTATGAAAATAATATAAAAAGGTTGCTAATTATGTTAAAAGTGTTGCTAATATTAAAATCCAAAGTACTATTATCTCTACTTGAGAAAAAATTCCTTAAACTGTTTGTTTACCAAATAGATAGTTAATACCTCAAAATTAGAAAGCTGTAGAATACAGATTGAAGAAGAGAGGATTCTGTTGGCCACTTAAGAATTTTTAAAATATGTATCTGAAAAGCACTTTGGTAAGATGAAAATTACCTTTAGCTTTATGTAATTTTTAAAATTTCTAACAGGAATAAATAAAGTTTTTGGTTAAATGATACCCTAAATATCCACACACATACACAAAAACAGAACTATCACAGGTTAATAATAGCATTGTAGAATTCTTAGGTATTAACACACTCCCTCTAAGAAGTATTTGGTTAATAAAATTTTCCTTATAATTAGGAACTTACTCTCAGAGACTCTAAATCTCACAAATTATCTAGTCTCTACTGAGATCATTGTTTGAATTGCTTAAGAATAATATTTAAAATGTTTTATATCTTTTTTAAAAAAGACTGTTTGTCTTCCTTGCATTATACCAGAGAAGTAACACATTACAAGTTTTCAGAGCCCATTTTGTTCAAAGAAAAATATCTTTGTAACTATTTCTTTTCTTTTTTTAACCCATTGTATAAAATTTGAAAATAGGAAAACAAATATTCTACAATTCTAACAACTGCATGCAACTACTGGAAATATTTCAGAATATTTCCTTCCAGTCAAAATTTTGCTTTTTATAACAATTTTTATTATAAATTTTACATAACTTTTGTTCCAAAGTATGTTATTAGAATTTCCCACATCACTGCAAGCCCTTTGTAAACAAAATTGTAAAGACCATATGATAATCATATAAAAATTTTACCTAAATTACTTTAAGGAAACAAGGAAGCAAACTTGTTCTTCAAGTGATGTTATGGTGAGTACTTTTATGAAGATAATGATTACCCTGTTTTGTTTTGGGCTTTTTTTTTACTTTTATAGTTTAGAATGTCATCAGTTATTTAAAGCAAAAGATAAAATAAAAAAAACACTAAGTTATAGTGAAAATGTTTATCAGACAAATAGCCCAGCTTTAACAACATGTCTTGCCAACAAGCTTGCAAAGCTCCCTCTTCACTCGGGGGCATGAGAGAAAGGGTTGGAACGAGAATAACTGAGATTTACTGGAGCCAGCACTTCCAGAAAGGAGAATCTGCAGGTTTAAAAAGGTAATGCTTTAATCTTACATTTATTTGGAGCAAACCACAGATGTGCAGTGCGACTGTTTGCAAATGTCGTTTAAAAAAGGACACATAGTTATGAATTCCATATTAGTTTCAGATAACCTTGTTTTGTTTCATATGTTACAATGATATTTGTGTGTCTGTGAAGTACGCACATTCACCTTAAAATGTGCTGAGAATCAAAGTCACAGGAACTGCTAAATGAAATAATGAGGAAAATGTGCAATGAGGTATGTAGACAAGATGCCCATTTTAGAATAATTAAGAATGTCTCAGGTAAGATACAGGTCTCCTTTCTAGCCTACTTTTTTACTACAAAAAAATCTTCCCAAAGCAATGGTCCCATTTATATCAATAGAGTTTTAGAGGTGTTTAGAAACATCTTGCTGAAAAACCAACAAAATCCCATCTTTTTTAAATAGCATCTGGGACATACAGGCAGACATATTTTTCTCCTCTTGCACTGATCATTCTAATTGCCTGAAATGACCTGATGCTTACATATTGGGGGGGGGGGGATATCTTGAAATAAATGTAATGATCAACCTAAGAATCTTGCTGAATTTTTAATTTAATTGAACAGCTATATTGCTTAATTGATCATTTTATTTAGTTTGGGGAATGTAGTGTCTGTGGGTGTGTGTGTCACGAATGCACGTGCACATGCAAATGTGTGTGTTTTGAGAGATAGAATGATGGGTAGGAGAGCTTCAGGCCTAAAGAGAAATAGAAATGATCACAAATGTAGAAAGTATTTACAATAAGGCATGCAGGCATCTCTGAAGCCTTGATTATGTGTCAAATATTTCTCACATGTTTCAACTATAAAATGATCCTGCCTTCATTATTTGAGAGAGCCAAAATATATGTATTTGCATGTTAAAAATCTAAATGGGATATTAATTCTGCTCTATCTCATTGAAGCTTATTTTCAAAGCAAAGTACACAGGATATATTTAGAAATGTGGTTTGAAATATCTATGCTTGCAAAGGGGAACAGGGTTGATTTAAATAATTCTATAAAAATGAACATGTCCTAAGAAGTGCTCTCTCACTCGTTTTGTTGGTTTATTTTAATATGAAAAAATAACCTCTACTTATAAGAAGATTATGTAATGTATTAATTTATTTAAAATTAGGATACACTTGATATTATGTGAGTTCCAGACATGCAAAGCAGAGGAAGAATTATGAGCCCAAACACAAATGAAGGGTCGAAGCTTGACTCTCTGTTTTATTGCAACCCTTATTTTTGGAAAGTAACAAAATGCTTTTTCTTTGGCTAATGAAAAAAGTAATAGCTTCTATTTTTTTTTTCCTCAGCAAATCGTCGAATTGAAGAATGAGCACCACTAAATTTAAAGAAAAGTGAAGATGTTCTTTCCCATTTTCCTTGTGCGTATAAAGGAGACTGTTCTTTTCTAATTATTTTGTACCAGGAAGTTAAATTTTATTTTGTGGGTAATTTAATTACTTTTTATACCTCGTGGATTTAGAACATGTCAAGGAATGTTTTCACTTTTCCCTTTCCCCCCATATCTCATGTATGATATGTGGTAGAAATTTTCGAAATGCTAGTATTTTCATATGAGGTTAATTCCTTGAAAATATATTCTTTGTCTTAGAAAATGCATGTGTGAATTAAAAATTCATATCTTAGTTTACTAAAATATATTCAATGCTTTTAAAACACATTAAATACCTTTTTTTCCCCTACTTAGTTACATCTTTCAAGATCCCACAAGCAATTCCACTGGCAGATCCCATTTATGCACCATATAATTGTTTCCTGATTTGGGTACCAAAATTACATAAAACATAAGAGGTTTGAATATAAAGTAATGAGATCAATCTAACAAGCAAACCCAAACTTACATTTTCAAATAAGTCTTTTCATTCAGGGGCATCACCTCAAGAATCTGCTTTTATTCAAATTGTGTGGCCATTCTTTTCTTTAAAATTACGTTTTTGATGGGCACCCTGTTTACAAATCTGTAATCAGGTCAAATTATTGTGTATTGAGAGGATTTGTAATATCATTCAGTGCCAGCAGTGGTGAGTGGAAAGGTTATCTAACTTGTTTTAGGTAAAGAAGAGAAAGAAAAAAAAAGAAGAGAAAGATTATAAGAGACTGGGTGATACCATAATGTGACCAGTCTTCTTGTGTGATTCGTGAATATATTTAAAAGACAGTTTTAAAAGATGAGTTTCAAAACTAGTTTTGAACAAAGACAGTAGTACTGGTGAACTGGGCGTATGGGTTCCAAGATGGCTCATTTGAAGAACAATACTTATTTGGACATATGTGTACTAATTTGCTACTCTTAAATACATATAGTCATTCTTTCATGGCAACACTTTTTATATTTGATCTTAGCCAAAAGTCCGAGAAGAGATATGGCAAAACTTTTTCTGACTTTTCCTGCATGTATATCTTGAAAGAGAAAAACATTATGAGCAGAGCAGTTAGAAATGGGGGGAATAGTGTATTCGGTATCTTGTTCTACTCAGTTGACCATTTTTTTCCCCAGGTTTGTCATTTGTAAGTGTAGCATTTATGCTTGGCTCCAACTTACTGGGTTTTGCCTTCAGAGTCCTTTATTTGGTCATTTCTTCCATTAGTTATATAAGCAAATCAGTCTTATTACCTTACCATTATGATTTTAGACCCCCAGAATGGCATTATCCAGTTTGAAATACTTTATGTGTTTAGATTTGGCTTTGAATAAATTCTCATTGTTTCTCAAACCAAAATAATCTTCAAAGAAAAAAGGTTCTCAACCTTTGATGGTAATCTATGGTTTGAAGAACATGTCACAGGTCGTGAAAGTAATTTCAAAAAGGCCCTTATAGTAATATTTTGATCAATGTCTACTCATTGGCTTAAGGTGACTATTTGAGAGGATAGCACTTTGAGTGTATGATTTCTGGTGTGGATCTAAAACATTTTCACACAATTTTGCTTTTACACACCTACTATTATAATTATGAAAGTTTAAATGTAATGACTGTAAGTCACATGTTTGCTTTTTACTTATAATTTCTCACTTAGAGGTTAAAAACAATTCAGAATAAAAGCCAGATTAAAGGGCATACTATAATCTTAACTGTAAAATAAAATTACTCTCGGATGTAATATTTTATTTACTCTCATTCTCATTCCAGGAAAATAGATTGTTAAAATATCATTTGTTGTTGGGAGAACTTTTTTTTTTTGACCATGAAAGTTTGGAACATGAAAGAATTAATATATTTCAAAACACTGGGAGAGAGGTGGAAAAAACAAATAAACTTAGAAATGTTAGATTTATCAATATATAATTATGAACATTTCATTTACTGATTTACTTAATTGAGTTAAATAACCATGGATTATATAAGACATTGTCTGGCTAGGGGGTCATCAATCTATTAATGCATTCCCCTGAGCCAATTTCTTTCTTATACGTAGGTTTGGGTATACTGAAAGGTAAATACGTGAAACAGTTTAATCCCTCTCTTTAATTCCCTCTTGCTTTATTTTACTTAAACAGAGGAGTCTACAAATTTCATTTGAGTATAACCTATATAAATGTGCTGTGAAAATTCTTCATTACTTATTAATATGTTGTTTCATTCTCTAACCATTAAGTCTTAAAAGACAACTTCAAGAACCACTTCTACTATATCTAGGCCTCAAGCATTTTCTGAATATTTCAAGTAAAGTTTCCCTCTCCCTCATCAGGTTTTCTATGCATTTCCTATAACACCATTGTAAAAATATAATTGATCAATAGGCTATTTTCAAAGCAAGAAAGGATTTAGCAATAAGTTTGTCTAATCTCATATTCTGTATATGAGGAAATAAAGACCCAGAAGTAGAAGATGACTCACGCAAGGTCACTTAGCTTATTGGTATAAGTAGAGCATGAAGATCTCTTCCAACCCATACGTCTAAGGACACACCATCCTACTCAATGGATCGTAGAATAAAAATATAATCTCTTTTTCTTGATCTCTTTGTATTTAGCTGATCCAATGCAGTTTATTATCTGAAAAGATTTAGAACTTTTTTCTTCTGATCATGCAAAGATATATTTTTCTCAAGAGAATAAAAAAAGAAGTCAAGACTTTAAAATAGGTCAAACTTTTTAGAAGTCAACCTAAAATAGGTCAGCTCCAAAGTGGAGCCAATACAAAACTTTTCCAAAGCAGCCAGTGTCGCCTCACTATCAGTAGTTATGACGGCCAGGAGTGAGCCTGTCTCTGAAGCCCCTTCAGCACCTTACCAGTGAAGGCCCAGGGGAGCTGTGATGGGGTGGCAGTCTGCCACAGAGATAAGCTAAGCAGGATTCCTTTTAGGAAACCACAGGGCTTTTCAGAATAGTCATTGTGTTCTCCCTTATTTGGAATTCTGTTTATGCTGCTAACATTAGCATAGATTTTCCTTAATAAATGCTTTCCAGATGAAAGATGGTGAGAGATATACTGTGTGAATCTTTTTAATATTAGTTCATTAAATTAAAACTGTTCTGACTTGCAATGAGGCCTTTTCCTTTTGATGTTATGCTCAGGTTTGCAGATAATGTCCATGACAATACACGTGTACCCTGCAAAGATGGTCTTTTTAATCAAAGTCCTTTAGTGTTAGCACTTTTGTGTAATAACTTGAGAGTCTTTCTGTTGGGTGATATAAACGTTAACATAAAAATCTGACTATTTCATAATGTAAATCCTTGTATTTAGTTGAAACAAATTTTTCCCTCAAACTCAGTGACTCTACTTACCAAAAAATTTTACATTTTACTTCTTATCCTCTTTTTTAAAATATGACTGTTTAGTTAGGCTGTTTTGTTCATTTTCTTATAAATGATTGTGAGGAGGGAGACTCTTTAAAAATCCCCCTATGCAAAACCAAGAGGAAAACATCACCATATTCTTGATAATTGTATTTACTAAATCACTCCCAAATTAGATGCTTTAAAAACAACATGCTCCACAAATAGCGAATACTCAATTCATGCATTGCCTGGAGGCTTTGGACTGTATTACCCTCCATCACAGGAACAATAGAATAAAATGATTCTGCAACGTTAGAAAACTGAAACCCACTCAGCCACTTTTCACAAGAAATATTTGGATAACCAAGACTTGATGCAAATATTTTTTTTACTAGCCATTATGACAAGCTGGGGACATTCCATGAACTTATTAGTATCCAGTCATTCACAGTTTGCTTTTCTTGTATCAAAACACGCACACAGATAATAGGAATAAATTGTTTATTTCCCATGTTACTAGGCAATTATAAATATTTCAGCAAAAGGGTTATACTGTGGCAAGGTTAGAATCTAATAGAATAATTCAAGATGCAAATGCCATTGTCTTGTAAGCTAATGCCAGAGTTCCCAACTAGTCCTCATTTGATTGGCTTCTAGAGAAAAGACTTAAAACAGAATTAAGTATGCAATAGCTTTTTAAAAGCTGCTAGCCTATCACTTATCACTCCTGCAGGATTTCCTTGACTTTTTCTTCCCTGGACAGTATTTCTAGGAAATCATGCTGTACAACTCTCATAGCTATTAACAGCTCAGAACTACTTATTTCAATCCTAGAATATTTTAAACACAAAATTTAAAAGTTACCAAGCTACTTGTTTATCTTACCACTTTTATAACATAATATTTTTAGAGAGCTCTGCCTAATTTTTGCATCGTAGGCAATTTTTCCACTATTGCTTTTCATAATTTATTTAATGGTCTGCAATAGCAACTATGCAGAGATTTATTAACAAGTTATATAGCCTCTGAAAAATGAAAATATAGTTACAGAATCATGGCACTAAAATGGGCTTGAGGACATGCTACAGCCAACCATCTTACTCAACAAGTCAAAGAAAATGTGTCAGTGAAATAAAACAATTCAGCCCAAATTGAAGTAAATTTTTGGCAGTGGAGCCAAGACCAGCACTGATGAGACGAGGACATTTATGAAGTCTACTTATCCCTTTTGCGTTCTGCTATTGTCACTCATGATCATATATCCTTGTGGAACAATTATTGCTTTTGTCCTCTATCCTTTTCATGTCATTTTCTTTGTGTTCGTTCATTTTACAGAAGATGAAAAGGACTGTTAAAATTATGTGGTTCTCTTTACGATGTTCTAGGATACACAAGAAGGATTTAAGATATTTTAAAACAAACATTTCTTCATCTTCTAAGACATGGAACAGATAAAGAGGACAGGACATCCTTCTCAGCAGTTCCTGGGATTCACCTATGAGAAGAATCAAGAGTCGAATTTTTCAGAAAGCCTGGCCTATTTTGTGATTTAAGTTCAAAAGATTAACTTTTTATTCATTAAAAAGAGTCTTGTGACCATTTTGATAGAAAGGAGTCGTAAGCGGTGTAAAAAAAAAAAGCAGACCCTCTTCTTGGACAGCAGTCAAAGGAAACAAAATAGAGGTCTAGTTCATTTGCCTTAAATCTTAAATGTAAGTAGGATGGACAGAAACAAAAAGTGCATTTGTGTCAATTTAGTATTCGATGTGGCATTAGTTAATAACTACCACTCACTAATGTTAGGTTAGCTGGCTTTCTTTTGCGTGTGTGTGTGTATGTGTGTGTGTGTGTGGTGGCAGTGAATATCTCATATGGTATTATTTAATTTAAAAAAGTTCAGAGCTAGTCCAAGAAAGAGCATTCTTCATTTTTTCCAAAATATTATTCTGAAACATGGAGGCAAATATTTCACTCATTGTGTAATCATCAAAATGGAAAAAAAATCCAGTTAGTTGATGAAGATTGTTCAGCTCAATGCTGGTGGATCCCTGATAAAAATACAACCTCTGGAACATATCTTTTAAGAGGATGGCATCCAAAATTTAAAATATTAATTCAAATATTCCAGTCTTTGAGATTCACATTTTACATATTTATATATCATTTATTGTTATTAACATAATACTTTTTTCTGACTATATCAGAATATATATATATATAATACATGCACATTTTATACATAAACAATTGTTAACTGACATAATAAGATACAAGAGCTAAAACGTTATAGAATTTTATGTCCCTCCCCCCCAAAAAAAGAGGTTCTAGACTAAAGGCACAAATAGTGAATAGGCTGCTAAGGAATGCTCAGAAAATGAATATGAGGCCCATTGTATTTCACATTTCCCTTTGGAGTGGCAAAAAATAATTTAGTAGGGTTATTTCTTCATTTCCAAAGACATACAAGGATTGAGACACCCAATCTTTAATGCGCAATAAAATGAAATGGCAATTTTCCAAGAACCGTGAGACTGCGGCTAATTAGCACATTAATTTATATAAATAAAATTCTCTTTGCTGTTCCCTAGTGTTCTGCCTGAGAGATGCAACAAGATGAATGAACATGACAAATCAGAATGAAATTTACAGGCTTAAAAAAAAAAAGATACAGAAATAATCCTTTGACCTTATTCCAATTTTTCTGACCCTTCATCAGTGCCATTTTCCTCAGAGCCCCTAAAACTGCACTTCCCATTCTACCAGACTTAAATTTTAAAGACAAGTTCACAAAGAAGGCCACACCCATCTCTCCTTCTGGAGTTGGTCTCCTGGCTACAAGAGCCAAGATCAAAACTCAAGAGAATGACTATCATTTATTCTTACATTTACTTTTAATTTTTTTGTCACATCCTTTTTTTTAAAACAGAAGTATAAACATTTCTTCTGTTTTTAAATTTTTTCTTTACATACAAAATATTTTGTTTAATCATTTTTAGTTTTAACTAATTTTTATGATTCACCCAATTAAAAAAATAACTATTGTCTCAAAGCCAAGTCAATATTTCGAAAAGAAACTGCTGATTGAATAGAAGAGCAAGGCCTTAATTTCTAGGAAATTGTTCATTCAATTTATGTTTTATTATAATTCTGTTACTCTAAAAATAAATTTAATGTAATAAGTACTCCCAGATATTGTGTGTGTGTGTGTGTGTGTGTATACACACTCTTACTTTTACATTGATACATGCATATATACGTATATATTACTATAACTCCTTCAGTGGAATATAGCCTGTAAAAATATAGGTAGTAACCCTGGTTATAATGCATTACAAAGTGGCAAACTTAATTTCATAAAAAATAGAGTAAAACAGAAAGTAAGAGAATACATTTCATATAGTAAAGGTAAGTACTGTTTTGTGAGACACGTTTATCAGTTATGTGTATCTGTCTGTGTGTATACATTGTGATATATTTTTCTTACTGTGAATCATACTTATAAGAGTTGAGATCTTTCAATAAAGCAGCACATAAAGAATTTAGAAAAAATAAAGCCTAGACTAAGCAATGCAAACCTTAATTCATATGTTCGATAAATATTTATCACTAGTAGAACAGTGAATAAGACAAAGTCTATGGAATTATAAAACTTACATTATAGTGGAAAATCAAAAAATAACCAAGTGAACAAAAATGTATATGTAATATAATATCTAGAGATAAGTACATAAAAAAAGAAATAAAGATAAGGGAATTAGAGAATAAAGAAAACCAGAGATAGGATGGGGGTTACCGAGGTACAACTGTTAAAGAAAGCACACTGAGGAGGTGACCTCTGATCAGAAACCGGAATGGGGTAAAGAGCGTTGTAGCCAAGGGCCCAACAAATGCAAAGTCCCTGAGTAGGAACAAGGTTAGCATATATAAAGGAACTGCAAGAAAGTCAGCATAAGTGGATGGGGGTGACTAAGGTGAGGAGTGGTTGAAATGAATAATGACTCAGAAAGAGAGAGGGGGCAGGTGGTTGGGAGACTAGTATGAAGCCAGTAGAAGTATAGGAAAAATAAGGTGACAATAGCTTGGTGTAGGATGGCAAAGATGAATGATAGAGGGATGAAAAATGGTTAATGTCTGGATACATTTTACCCAATTGGACTTGCTGACAGACTAAGTGGTGAGTATGAAGGAGAGAGATAAATCAAGAATGATTTTTTTGACTTTTGGTTCTAACAATTCTGTGAATAGTGGTGGACTCTCCTACTGCATGTGGAAGGTTTGAGGAAAAGAGGGTTGGGGTGGGTGATTACGTAATTAGGTACCTTTGCTTTTTTTCTTCTATTAATACAGTACCATTATTATAGTTCTAATAAACATTGATAAAGAAATTGGAAAGATCCAGGCTCTGTGCTAAGTGCTGGGAATAGAAAGTCAAAATTAAAGCCATTGTTTATGCAAAGAAAACAAAAAAGAAAACTAAACTAGAAACTGTACTGTGGTATAATTTGTACTATAATAGTGTATAAAGAGGATATTTGAGCAGCAGAGAGTAAAGAATCTATATCAGTTTGGGGGATTAGCAAGTATTTAAAACAAAGATGAAATTTTTAGAAACATTGGAGCTGTGTTTTACGAGATGAGTTGAAGTTAACAAGAATGAAAACTGTTAAGAGAAATGGAAGTATATTCAAAGCATTTAGGAGAGCATGAGCGAATGCACAGAGAAGTAAAGTACATTTGTTTGGGAAACTAGAAGCTCGCTGGATGAAAGGTCTTTGTTGGATATTGGCAAATGGTATGGCCAAAATGCTAGGCCGGGAAAGATCATGAAGGGTCTTGTCTAACAAGCTAGGAGTTTAATCTGTACTGAATCAGGGAAGGTAGCATAATTAGATAAAGTGGATAGAGACCAGGCCAAAGTTAGAAAATACAGCAAAAATGTTTATGAATAGAATCAAGGATAGAAATGATGAGATCCTAAAACACAACACTGAGAGCAGGAATTGGAAAAAAAAGTAAGTTTCCTCTCTGTTAAAGAATGTAAGTAGTGTTAGGCAAGCAGTCTGTGTGAGAAATAGATGATGTCAATCACTGGGTATTGAGAATTCAAGTAGATTACACTTTAAACCCATTTTATGCCTGGTCAGAAAGTAAAGAGGTCCAATCTAGGGCCTTCCCTGGCCCTAGACTTCTCTAACGTAGATTCTTCCTGAGTCCTCGACACTTTACACTTTGGGATCCTAGACTGGGTCCTGGTTTCTGCCATAATAAATTTCCTACTTTTCATTTTTCCTTTGACCTGTACCCTTCCTGTTGCTCAATTACAAGCAGTGTGTGGTGGAGTAAGAGCATCAGCAGAGAAAAGAACAGCGGTGTAGATTCACACCTGGCACAAGACTAATGACTAACCAGTTACTTGACCTTCAAAAAGTTTCACCATTTCCAGAATATAAGAGTTTTCATCACAGGGCTATTTGCCATTGTGAGAAATTAGACATATTCAGAGTGCCCAATAATATGTGACTGATTAAATAAAAATGTTTGAAAACCATAAAATAAATACTGCATTAAGTGTCGTGCTTTTAAAATATTAAACGATATAAAAAATGTGCATGATATAGTTACATAAATAGAAAACAGTTTATAAAATTGCATATTTTATTTTAATCTATACATAAATAGGTATATATTACAGAAAAAAATTGAAAAGATATATAATAAAATGATATTAATGCTTATATCTATGAAAAGCCACTATGAGTAATTTTTATTTTCTTCTTCTTTGCGATTTTCTGTATTTTTTATATTTTCTATAGCCAAAAATAGGTTAATTTTATAATCAGTAAAAAAGTAATTAAAATAATCTATGGTTTTCTCATCCCAAAGAACAATTTCAAATTCAGTGTAGATCTGATTAGGGTATATTTAGCAGCAAGTACCAGGAAACTCAATTAAAAGAGACTTCTGCTTTCTCTTAGGACAGTTTCAGGATAATGTTGCTTCCATACTAACAATAAGAAAAACCCAGATAACCTATATAATCATTATTTTTTTAAATCATCACAGACATGGGGATGCAAAGAAACCTAAATAAATCTAGAAAGTAAAAATCTCTTCTCAACCACTTTCATTCTTGAAAGAGCAGTGAAAGGAACAGGACAGGTATAAAGAAAAATCACTTAAATTCTTAGAAAAATTTAAGGCCCGTATGAACAGGTATGACAGTTCAGCATTCAGTGAGCAGTAGCCACATACAGGATTAGCACCCACCCACCCTTTCCCATGGTCCTTCCTGGAGTACAAACATAGAAGCCTGAGCAGAGCCAAGGGCCTGACGAAGGTTGAGGGCAGGGTAGACAACCTCATTCCTCACAGAGTATGACCTAGTGATGGCCTAAGCCTGGGGGAGGGCAGAATTGCTAAGAGTTACTACCTCCCCCGACAAAGCAATATCTAGAGTCTTCTGGGTGCTTAGATCTTCAGCCCTGCTGAAAGCGAGGTCTCGATCTTGATCTCAAGTCATTTGAAGCCAGTGGTGAACCAAATCAAACTAAAGCAACAACAGTCTCAGCTCATCTATAGATTAGATTTATTCAGCCTCCACTGTAGTGGCCTAAGAGGAAAATGAGCCTGCTCTCTTCTGAATTTTACCATTATTTACTTTCATCGCTACTGTTCTTTTAGGCAAAATTAGTTTCACACAGCAAAAAATTATGACACACATAAAGAAGCAAGGACATATGACCCATCAATAGAAGCAAATCCAGCCAGAAATGGAATAGATATTGGAATTATCAGACAAAGACTTTAAAATAATTATGATGAATGTGTTAAATGAAAGTAGAAGAAGCAGATGATATAGGTAAACAGAGAAGGAATCAGAGACATGAAAATCGTTTTTCAAAAGAGCCAAATGGAAAAAAAGTAGAAATAAAAACCATAATAAAAATTTTAAAAATTTTTGATAGGTATATCAATTGATTGGACATGGAATAGAAAAAAAATAAGTGAACTTGAAAACAAGTCGATAGACATAACTGATACTGAAACACAAAGAGGAAAAAATATATCAGAGCATTTGAGATCTGTGGGACAATATTAATAATGTAACATGAATAATTGGAGTTACAGAGGAAAGAAGAGAGAGAGTGAGCTAGAAGAATATCTGAAGAGATAACAGCCAAGAATTTGCCAAAGTTGGTGAAATTTACCCACCATAATCCACAACAAATATATCTGCCTATAAATCCCCAAAAGGAAAAATAACAAGAAAATCACATTTAGGTACGTTATAATGAAACTGCATGAAGCCAACAGTTAAAAGCAATAAGTAACATACGGAAAAGAACATATACTATCATGAATCATAAAATGTCTTGATATGCAGTAAGTTCTAGAATTGACTAGCTTAGCATCTCACCCAGGACAAGAACTAAAATTCTTTCCATCTTTCTTTCTTTTTTAGCAAATGGTCTGCTCCCTTTGTGTTCAGAGCTGCTATGGGAGCACCAAGAAACTTATCATTGCACACATCCAAACACCAGAAGAGAGAGAGGGTCTCTTTCCTATATCCCTTCTTAAGGGTAATGAAACTCTCCCAGAAATTTCCTGGAAGACTGCCTCTTCCAGGTAGAATGATACCGTGTGCTCATCCCTAGACGAATCACCAGAAAAGAAGAAATAATTGACCAGTGCGGACTAATTAATATTCACTCTTGAAGCTTCCCCTGTAGTTTGTGGTTCTTCATAGCTTTGCCAGAACCAGACTTCTTTTAGCAAAGAAGTAAAGAGAGATCATGGTTATTGGATAGAAAACCAGAAGTGTTTGACATTTATTGAAATGAAAATTCACAGAGATAGTAGGAAGATATTTCAACAGAGAAAGGATGAATATAAGCCTAAATCTTACAGTTGTATTACTAATGATTTCAGTACATCTCTGAGTAGTTGATATCACTATTTGATTATTCTCACACTCTTACACTTCATTGTACAGCCCCTACTGGGTATGGGATGTATAAAGAGGCATTGTGTCTGTTCTCAGAGTCTGTTTTATAGGATGGGAAAATAGACAAATGGGTGCCATTGGAAGACACGTTAGCAGACCGTGGATCTGGCTTCATTCAGTTCCTTCACTTACTGACTAAATTACCTTGACTAAGTTACCTAAACTCTCCAAGTGTCAGGATCATGTCAGTGAAAGGAAAAAATATGTATCATCCTCATATAATTGTGGTGAATTTTTAATAGATAATCCATGAAGTGATTAGCAAAAGTGTTTATTAACATTTGCTATCATTATTATTATTTATTAATGTGTTTACAGAGATTATTAGATGTGCATAGGAAACAGTGGTCGAAAGTGTCAACATGGAAATGATAAAGCTTGACTATACCTGGATATATGAGTTGCTCTCCTATCGTAGAAAGGACTGGGATAGTAATAGGAGGCATTTCTAGATTGACCAGGATGAAAAATGAAGAAGAAGGGGTTCTGGAAAAGCAAATAAACCTGAGAGTAGGCTTTTTGAGTGGAGTCCAGGGCTGGGAGTTAAAGATGTGAAAGAACATATATGAGGCATGTATAGGGCATGAAGCCATATATATGACATGCGTAAGGTGTCAGACTCTATTCTCTAGGCAATGGGAATATACAAAATCTTTAAAAAAATTTTTTAAGGCAGAACTAACAGCTGCCATTTTTAAAGACCATTATGGCAACAGAGAGTTCAGATGGACAGCAAGAGAGACCAGTGAGGTATGGTGTCTGTGCCAGTCATAATAACATAGGAGACTTTCACTAGTCTGCTTGAGAAATCATGAAGGCCTGAACTAAGGCCATTAGGAAAGACTGGAAAAAGGGAGTGGGTATGAGATCTGTTATGGAAAAGCTTAATTCTTAGCAGAAAGGTCAATTAGAAAACTACAAAGTATTAAGTTTATGATTAAAAAATTGAAAGACTATTGAATGACTTTCATTCATGGACAATAACAAAAATAGTAGTAAGTAAAGAGTTGTAAAATAGATATTCTGCAAAATGTTCGAATTATTAGAATGAACATTTGAAAAATAATTATGTGCAGCCAGTAAGTACTATTAAGCTATTTAAAAGCCACCTGAATATTTAAGCAAAATAACTATTTCTTTCTAGAGGAACAGAACAATTTTGTTTACTGTATTAACTTAATTAAGTTGTCTTTTTTTTTTTTTTTTAAGACTAGTATTACATTAAAGCTCAATCCATTTCTGGTTGAACTGTTATAAATTATAAATGAGCAGATTGTGAAGTAATGAGATTTGAAAATATCTAGCCTTAATCGTTATTGCTTAAATTTAAATTTCTCTCTTATTAGTTTCTCTTTGGAGATAAACTTAAACTTCTTTAACCTTATATTTAAGGTGTGGTTCTAATGGAGAGCACATGTAAGTGTCTTCTGGATCTTAAATTATAAATGAGTTAATATTTCCTCTTGGACAAAATCTCTCTCCATTAATCCTAGTGTTTCAACAATACCCTGAATCCTTCTTTCAAGTCTTTTCCAATCATTTTAGAGCCATCCGCCAGGGCTATTTATTAATTCTCACTTTATATAAAGCAAAGCAGTTCTAGGCTTTATTCCTATTTCGCAGATAATTTATTTATTTAGGCAGAACTCCCTAACATGTAATGCCATTCAAAGGTGATTTTTATACAAAACTTATAACATATTCTTGGCTACTGGTTATAAAAGTGGAAACTTTTCTGCTTTCTATGCTTTTCTGCAACTCAGTAAAAACACTCTAGGCTATAGTCTGGAATTTAGTACATTGTTGGTGATTTAGTTACATTTATCAAGTATCGAGCAATCTCATATTCCAATTTCTATAATATTGTAATAGTCCAATCTGCTTTATTAAAGGATTATATATCTAGTGACCATTTGGCTTTAGAGCCTACGCATTATGAAAGACAATATGGGCCAGTCAGAGAGACGTTTAAATCAGTAACAGAGTTCCAGTCTCGTCTCTGCCACTAGTTGCGCTTCTTCTAACAGTTCACTGATAACTTTCTGCATCCACGTGCACATCCCTAAACTGGAGATTATGGTCCCTGGATCTACTTCATTCAAAGGAAGCTGTGTGAATGAATGCAATAATTTATCTGCAGAAAATGAATAAAAGAAAAACACTTCCTATTTTATAACCATGATGCCGAGCACTTCCCGTAGATACCTCTACTGTTTTTAATAATAAATAAAGAATACTTTCTGAATCTCTACTTTTTACGGTACTTTACAACTCTAAATTCTTGGATTAACTGTTTTCTGATCTTTGCAAAATGCTCTGGGTAGCGGCAGAATTTCTTTCAGCTGCTACAATTTCCTTTTTAATGTAATAAAGTTAATGCTATCCATTAGATGTGAAGTAATGAAATATATCTGCTAGATACTCTGATTTAAGGCACAAATAAGCTCCAAGTTACTTTCCTCTGTCAATTACAATCTTTTAGAGTAGTCTCCTCAACTGTCTACCAGAAAGGCCACTCTACTATTTAAAAACAACTATATAAAACACCAAAACAAATGATTTTGAGGTGAGAGCATCTGCATTAATTTAAACATCTTTATTATAACAACCAAATCAAAACAAGAACAAAATTATATATACATATATAATACAGAAAATATGTAAATATACATTTACATAGTTTACATATACATATTTATATATGTACATATTTACATAGTTTGCATTGAAACTTCGGTAGGAGTTCTTAGATATTTTGAGATTCTGATATTTACATTCTAACCTAGGCTTCCAATTGGACTTGGCATCCTTGGTACTTTAGAGCTTCTCCCAAGGCTGCAATGTGAGCCCAGTGTCTGCGTGCTAGAATTCACATGAGAAGCTTGGAACTCTGGTTATTACCCTGGCTACAGACCCATGCATATCTTTATTTGAAGAACACTAACAGCTTATTAGCTTCCAGTCTGCTTTTCTTTCATCTGTGAATACTGCATCTTCCTTCATTCACACTGGACCCCAGGAACCTGGCACATTATTTGTACAAGAGTGTAAATTCCCACTTGGCCAATGCAGAGCCGCCCTTGGAATCCACATCTCTGGCCACAGTTGTGTTTATCCTTAGTATCTAGTTTCAATTATCTTTTTTTTGTGTGTATGTGTGTGATCTATTTGTTTCATTTACTAAGTTTCCCATAATAGAATGGTGAACAGGGCCACGAAGAGGTTGCATAATGTGGCAAGGCTGGGCCTCATTCCTAGCCCTTTGGCACTTAATTACTACACTTTGCTTGCCAACTATTTCTTGGCATCTAATTAAATTTGGGGACTTGCCTAAGTGTTTAATTGAACTTGAAGAACTCCTTTCAAATATTTATATCCACTTTCTCTTTCTCCTCCTACCACATCATCAATAATTCTGTGCCACATTTAAAATCAGATCCACTTTCTTTTTTTCCCAAAATGTTTGCCATTCTTTTTTTTTCTATTACATATATTGCCTCACACCCTGAATTCTAATGACTTCATTTTTTACAAAAAAAATATATATGTAGTTTGTCTTCCTTTTCTTCTAAATCTTTTCCTGCCCTGTTATAGCAGAAGAACTCTACACTTTTTCTGTCTGTAAAGTTTTTATTCCCTCATTTTATCCAACTTGTATCTCATTCCTCTGATGAGTTTCTTATGTCAAAACAGGCAGCACAAAGGAAAGAACAGCAGATTCCTTCTACTCATCACAGCCACATCATCGTCCTCATCTCTGACCACGACTCTTCCCCTTTAGTTCTTTCATTCCATAGTTATATGTAATGAATGTGTCCTTGTATTCCATCCACATCTATAATTTTGTGACCACTTTCACTTCTTTCCTCAATCTTCCAGTGTTCTCATGTTTTTATGTCTTTCTGCCACAAGCCGTGACCTCATAGTCCATCATTTTACCTGGCCTTTTGTCGGTGCTTTCGAGCCTGTATCAGTCTGTCCTTTTGTAACTACCACCACTTAAATTCCACTGCTGGACCAATCCAATCATATCCTGTCTTCACTCTGATACAAATATACACAGTGCTGTATGGGAAAGTATAAAGTGGTTTCTCTCTCTCATATGTATACATATGTGTGTGTATATATACATGTACACATATACATGTGTGTGTGTGTGTGTGTGTGTGTGTGTGCATGTGTGTAGGTGTACGAGAGAGAGAGAGATTCCCTTTGGAATTGCAATGCTGTTCATCTCTATTTTTCATCCTTCGTCTTTTACTTCTTTCATTGTTTCAACTTACCTTTTTCATACATTGTTTATACTCCCTTAATCACAGAACCAATACTTCCAATTATACTTTTAGCTGGGACTTTTTTCTACTAACCCCCAAATTCTTATGTTATCAATTGATAAAAATGGTTCTATCAACAATATCTGTAGTATTTTAAAAAATGTGATACCAATACAAATATTGATGATCTAAATGAATATAACAGATAATCCATAAATAAGTTCAATTTATGTGATAAGAAAATATTTAAGTGAGTGGAAAAACAGGTTATTCAATAATGAACTAGAACAACTGGTCAGCCATCTCAAAAGAAATAAAACAGGATCTCTATCTCATTTTTTCTACCTAATAACAATAATAAAAATAAAATAGTAATAATTCTTTTTGCATCAATGCAATCATGAACTTACTCATAGAAGATGATGCTTAAAATATGTAAAAACTAGCTTTTGAGAAAGCCATTCTTAATTTTTTAATTTTTATTTTTGACATTCAACATTATTTTATATTAGTTTTAAATATATAGCATAGTGGTTAGACATTTTTGTAATTTATGAAGTGATCCCCCCAAATAAGTCTAGTACTCACCTGGCACCATACATAGTTATTACAATATTATTGACTATATCCCCTTTCTAACAAAGCCTTTCTAACCATGTCTCAAAAACTGCAAACAAAAAAAGAAAATGGGGACACATTTGTTTACATCAAAATTCTGTTTGACAAAATAAGACAAACAAAAAAATAAACAAGCAAACAAACTAAAAAACCTCAAGATGACAAAATGATGTTATTGCAGCATTATTTATAATAATGAAGAATTAAAAACAGTTTATATACTCATCCATGTGGGACTATTTAATTAAATTACAGTATATGCCTACTATAAAATCTATACTAAAATTAAAACTGAAGTTAAAGTCTATAATGATATGGAAAGGTAGTCACAATATTATTGTCAGTAAAAAAAAGGAAGGTGCAACATGGTATTATAATATTAGACCAGTGCATGTGTATACGTATACATATGTATGGACAGTGTATGTATACAATACATGTCAATTTCTATAATAGGACGGTTGAAAGGACCTGGATTGTTGAGTTAATATAATATCTCATCTTCTACTTTTAACAGTTTTAGTGTGACAGACACTCTTCCAGGCAATTCAAAATACCATTTTTCCCATTTCATAGGCTAGAAACAGTCTCAGAACGTGTAAGCCTTGAATAAGGAGGTAGGGCGGTGCATAAGCCAGAACACAGAAACTTACCAGCCCAGTGTCTGACCACACGACAGCTGATCCCAAAGGGAAGATAGCTGTTTCAATGTAACCAGTTATATTCTATCTCCATTAAACAAAGAAGAAAACTAATTGAGGTTAATCTATTAGTGTAGATACTATACATTATCTTTTTTTAAAATTTTTCTTTCTTTTCTTCTTTTCTTACAAGAGAGAAAAACTTATAGTTAAGTATGATAATAGGTACCAAATAAAGCACCTTCCACTGATTTATCTGCAGCCTTGCCAAGGAGCTAGTACTGCTTCCCAAGGATGACGTCTGTTGGTTTAATTTGGGGGCATAAGATGGATTGAGCCTAGTCTAAGACATATGAAACAGGTAATATCTACCTGCACTGTTTGAAGAAAGATTTTTTTCTTCCCCAGCTTGTGATATGTTCCATGAATCTCATCTCAGCCCCTCTCCCTCAAATAAGTTTACACATACAAGGATCTAGGTAGAGTGAGGAAAGACCTGGGGAGTCAGAGTATTCCCTGATTACTTCTAAAACGGAGAGAAAAAGCAGGATCACTCATTAGTCTTTATCCAGATGACTCCTCTTATTTTGGGAAGAGGTGGCTCACAGAAGACTTTTAGTTCACAGCCAGAAGCTTCATTTTAAAAAGTGGGGAATTCAGACAAAATCTAGAACTATTGAATTGAATTGAAATATTACAAGTGCTATAATCACAAGATTCAAAATAAATCTGAAATGGTGAAGGAAGGAAGAACTTAACATTTATTAAAAACTCACGGTGTTTTATGCAAGTTGGTACTTTATATACATTATCTGACATTTTAATCTTTGCAATAGAATTTATCTGACCAGAAGCCCATGCAGGTAAGAAGCCAGCCTGAAAGATCTGAGAACAAAAATCGTAAAACATAAACCTACTAATTATATATTATTACTTACTTCTCAAGTGATTATACAGAAAATCTCAGGCAACAAAGAGGTATCTAGGTCAACCTTCTCACACCCATGATATTTTATTCTTTTAAGTAATGACACTGTTTCTCCTGTTTCTGATAAAAATATTTGTGTTTGCTACCCGTTTTCAACAAAAGTTGTACACAATTTCAAAGTGAAGTTGAATGGCACTTTTTATGTTATAGTTTAGGCAAACAGTAAGAAAAAGGTAAATGGAACAGTTCCATCGGGCATGAATTCTTTAAGCATGTAAGGTCGGTTGTTATTTTATAGACTGTGTGGTGGCTTCAATGCAACACAGCTACTGTGCAGAAATTCTTTCATTTTGCAACACAGTTTATATTATTGGAGTAGGTCTATTAAAGCAACAGGCTTGCTTTTGAGAAGATGACATTTAAAATAAAAGTACATGATAGATAAAGTATAAAAATCATATATAGCCAGGAGTCCAGGTGGACATCACCATTGCCGATACTTTAAATCAAATATTTTAATAAACTGATAATTGGCTGTTAAAAAAATATGCAAGGATCCCCACAGCCTGGTCCTTCTTCAAATCTGATGACTGGTTTTAATGTGTATGTTAGAAAACAACTGTACCGATTATATATACTTGTATTAGGAGATTTACATCTTTCGGACTAAACATCAAGTAGGTACTTTCACAGTCAATATTCAAAATATGTTTTGACCATAATTCAAAATAAGGATAAGTTTCTAAAATTACTAAATTTATGTGTGTGTGTGTGTGTGTGTGTGCGTGTGCACGCGAGCACGCACGTGCACTATTGTTGAACTGCCAGTTTAACAGTTCCCTAAATTCTTTTTTTCTATCTTTTTATTTAGTATGGAATTGTCTATAGCCTACACTAACTGAATATAATGAAACCCAAATATATTTCTTACTGCACTGGTAACTTGGGTTATTTTATTTTTTTAAGAAACTGAGGGATAACATATGCTTGCCTAAGCATGTTACGTAAATTATTGGCATAAAAGGATTTTTAACATGTAGATAGTGTAAAACATGTCATAGTGACAATTCTTATATTCGATATTCATTTATCCCGGCAATTACCATGGTTATAACACCTTTCTACATGTAGCCATTTTATATGCATGTTAAAAAGTGAGGCGTGAACATGCACCTGCAAGACACTGGAATTATGTCCTGAACACTTTATCTCTAGGTTGGGGCTTAGACGCCGTAATTTTCCTCTGTTTATAAAATCACATATATGAGATACCCCAGCGAGGTGAGTTTGTCTATTCGAATGTTTGAAGCAGGAATATTTTAACATGGAAGAAATTTTCCTTTTTACGTTTAGACTCAGTCATGTGGTCAGAGGCTGGAATTTACGCCAGACATTCTCAGAAATGTTCCAATAACCATATTATTGCTTTCTTCACAACACAACTGCAAATGCCTAATTTCTAGCTGCCTTTGCAACATCTCATTGCTTGTGACACAATCCTATTTTTAAAATGTACTTTACTAAACAAGTTTTATGTTATAAAGCAGAACAATATGAATACCATCCATGCAATCTGCTGTTTTGCATTGTCAGTTATGTCTTTAAAAAAATTCTATAGCAATCAATCGTGTGACATAGTAAGGTCTATTTTTTTAAAGAAAAGAATACCATATTTCATCTATGAAGGAAGCAATATGAAAATTTCCAGTAAACTATCAGAATGATTTTTTTAGTCACTTGCAAATGCACAGTGTCCTGCATTTACTAGAATAAGGTCTTAGAATGCGGTTTGTCAATTTGAACAATTGTGTGAGGATGGGACAGATGGGCAGCTGTTTATTTTTTTAAACCCAGATTTTGTTCTTTTACTTTAAACAATGTTTAAAATGTTTTTTTCAATTGTCAAAAAAAAAAAAACAAACAAACAGAATTTTTTAAAAAAGAAAAGTAATAGATACTGAACTGTAATAAAAGAAAGCTCTTATTACTTGGATTAAAAATCTCTAGCTCATTTTAACTGAAGACAATAGGTTTTACTGTCTGAACTATACTGATATTTATCATTATTTATACCATAATTGATATGACCAATTGTTATTTCAGTTTTATAGGAATAGCCAAAAATATTGATTAAGTCAAATTTGAATAATCAACTGGGCATCATTATTTCTCTGTTAGTGCTTAATGAGTTTCCATGTTTTGATCTCAAATGTAAACTCCTTTCTTAGCTGTACACCACAATATGAATTAATCCAAACTAAAACTATTTTTAAAATCCTTTTGTTTATATAAAATCATAATAAGAATGCCTTTATTTTTAAATCAGCATTTCTTTCTTCTGTCATAATTACTTCCCTATATTATGGAAGAATAAAGATTTAACTAATGCCCTAACTAAATTGGCCAAAGATTATAAATAATAACTTTTCACCAGGCACAAGTCTTCTGTAATTAGAAAGGGAGACACATAATCTGTAATGAATAAACTATATTTAATATATAAGTACTGAATATTGAACACAGATGCCTCTATACTCACACTCAAGTGAAAAAAGCAATAAAACAAAATAAAACAGAATGAAACAAACAAATAAACAAACAAAAATATCCTTTCCTGGGCAGAAACCCCATATTCTGGGAGATAAAACACTCAACTCAAAAATTAAATACCACTGCCACCAAAAAAATAAAATTAAAAAACAAAAATTAATTAGTTGAAAAGCAAAATGCCTTTAATAGAAAGATTTTAAATAGCAAAATAGTCATTATCCTATTATGTTACTTGAGATTATTCTATATATTATAGCTGACCAGAAACTACCTCTATATCTTACTCAGAAATCTGAATTTTTCAAGCTTCAATTAAATAAAAATCATTTCATTGGTCAGTTCCATACTATGCAGCAATGCTGACATGTGATAATTTCACATCTGAAATATAGTTCTACTGAATGCTTTTAATCGATTGAATCTGTTAATACAACAGTGGTTAGTTAAAGAACTTATTTTAATATCTTAACTTTAAGCAGACTACAATGCTTTATAACTCTAAATTGTTAGAACAAAATTTTAATTTCTTTAAAACTTATAAGCCTCCCTGCCCTTCCCAATTTCAAGTTTAATTAAATCCACAACACAACCACACTGAAGAGAAAGGGCAATTTTATTTACATAACATAACAATAGCAATAACAATGAATTAATAGCGCTAAACCAACATCGGTCTTAACCACAAAACACTACTCTTGATCTCTTCAATGAGCAGCCTTTTTTCTACCCAGCTCGGAATAACATTCAATTCTATATAAAAATAAGTACTGCAGTAGAACTCACAGATGAACAAATATATTTTTGGAAGTTAATCAGGGCATTCAATATCATAATCATCACTATTAATTTTTTTTCATAAACTGAGTAATCCTCCATCTTAGTCCACGATATCAACTGTGCTTAAATTTTATGTTTTTTAGATAGTACAAAAATGATCCACATATTAAGCTCTGGGGACAGGCAATGAAGAAAGTAAGGCACAGATTACAAAAACCTGAGACATCAAGAGGTTAAGGTGGCAAGATCAGAGAAAAGAAAGTGGTAGAACCAGGATTTTCAACCAGTGCCTTCTCTCCAAGGTTATATTCAGGGCAGAGTCAAAGTTGGAATTTGCCTGGAGCAGCTAGCCTGGAGGGAGAGACTCGTCACTTTATTAACCAAGCCGGACTGTGGTTGCCTCGGACTAACATCTACTCACAGTCTGAGAGCTTCCAGAGTCTTTGGTTTAAGTGTGCACAGACCACAAAATCTCTCTACATGCTTGCAGTTAAACACTGGTATTGGATACTTGGGAGACAGAGTGACAGAATTTCTAAGAGAGGCCTCCACAAAAGTTGAAGGGCAATCTACAATATCGGTTTAATATTAGGTACTCCAACTATGTTCTCACCATAATGAATTTTATGAATCATTTTCTAAGAGTACTTACTGGCCCTTAGCTCACTGTATTCACTTTAATGCAACAATTCTCTTCCCATGATTCCTTTTAAGCCACATATACACAAAATATCTGCTCACAGAGTAAAAGTCGACTTCCTTTGTTATGTAGGGAATCCATTCTTCCAAAGAGACCACATTTCCGTACTAGTGCTGTCCTTCTAATTCAACTTTTTTTTTCTTTAACTCATTTCTCCTTGAAATATGTTTGAATTTCCAAAATCTTGAAAATTCTTCTTCTTTGAAATTACTATTTTATTTTAATCACCTTCCTATTATTCAAAATTATTTTATAGCTAAGCTCCTCAAACAAGCATCCTACCTCTAGAGCCCACTGCTCTCAAGCCATCCCTTACTTCCTTCAACTCCTATAATTTGATATGGACCCATCAAAACCCTGACACTGCTCAGTTAAAGCATGTTTCTAATGGAATTAAGTTTCTTTATTCTGACCCTCCTCACATTCTGCACTACACTTTACATAGCTTATCTCCTCATTTCTAGTTTCTAAGATATTGTTTGTGCCTTTTTTTTGTATCTCTCACTAACTTGGCTGCTTCTTCTCTCTATCCTCCAATTTAATGATTCTCTTTGTTGTCTAGTTGCTGGTTTTCCTACACATTTACAGATTTTATACACTCAAATGTTTTAATTATCTCCTCTATATTGACAACTAAAAGATTTTTATCTTTTAAATATTCCTCTACTTTCCCTCCTGTCCCATTCCTCCAAGTTTATTATAGGCCCCTTAGTTTTTTATTCAGTAAAAGAACTGTTCATGTATTTACTTATATGTCAGGCATTCTTATACACACTGAAGATAGAGTAGTAAAAAAAAAAAAAAAGGATAAAAAATACCTGCCCTCACAGACTCTTGAAATAAACAAATAATAAACATGACAAAAAGGAAAATATTAATGTTCTGAAAAACGAATGCTAAAGAAAAAGCGTAAAGCAAACAAGGGGTATGTGAAATATTAAAATTTAAGTAGTGGAGTGTAGATGATGGAGATAATACAGAAGCTAAGAGACCAATTTTAAAAATACTGAAATAATCCAGGAGGAAGATGATAGGAACATGGAGGAGAATGGTGCCTGCTGGATTCAAGAGACATGAGGTTGAATTCCGGGTTTATTTTGAAGATAGAATAATTTTTATTGATTGACCAGATATGAGAAAAAGTATTTAAAATTAATACTAATATTTTTGACCCAAGTAACTGGAAGAATGTGGCCACCATGAAGCAACAGAAGTGAGCAGAAGAAGCTGCACACTAGTAGGTGAATTTTAAACATCTTAAGTTGGAGTTGCCTGATCATAAACAAATGGATGTTGAATAAGCAGTTGGATATATAGATTTGAAGAGGAATATCCTAGCTGCAGAATATAAATTTTGCTGTTACATAGAAATGGTATTTAAAACCACAAGAGGAAAATTTTATCACCATTAGAGTAAATATAGGTAGAAGAGGAATAAAATCTAAGGATTAAAGTTTATGAAAATAAAGAGAAATTGGCAAAGTGACTGAGATGAAGTAGCCAAAAATATCAAAGATATAATGAACATCAAAAGAAAAAAAAATTTTCTTGGAGAAGGGTATCAATTATGTTCAGTGTTACAGTTAGTGCAAATAATATGAGAATTGGCAATTGATATTAATCATATGAATATCTTTGGTGGTCTTGACAAAAGGAATTCTGATGGACTATAAGGGAGAAGCTTGATTTGCTTTAAATACAAGAGAGGATCATAGGAAAGTAATTTGTGACAGTGGACAAAGAACTTCCTCAAGGAGTTTTACTATAAAGAATAGAAGGACTTGGGGAAGTAGTTGTAGAGCAAAGTGATATCAAGTAAGGGTTTATATGATAAGCGAGTTAATAGTATGCTTGTATGCTAATAGGAATAGCTGTATGTAGAGAAAAAAATCATAATGATTTTGAAAGTATAGAGAAATGCAAGCAAGATGGATGGGATTTGCACACAGAAGAAGACCTGGTCTATGTGTAGGCATGAATGACATGGTAACAGAGGAGATTGTGGAAGAAAAAGAGCATCAATATTGGTAAGTGGATGATGCATTAATTGTAACTTGTAGAAGTTCTCTTTAGAAGACTTCAATTTTTTCAGTGATATGAGAAATCAAGGCATCAGCTGAGACTGATGATGAAGGAGAAACTACTGGACATTTAAAGAAATTGGAGAAATCATAGAAAAAATATTCTAGGAGAGTAGAAGAGAAAGTGCACAAAGAAAATATAATATGCTTACATTAAGAGATTCATTTCAAGCTATTGATAATGGATTTAAAGTGAGACAAATTACCATGGTTGTGAATTTTCCTCAGTTTCCCCAACCATATTGAGATGTAGAGGTGGAGGCACATAGCAGAAAGCTTTACTTAACTAGAGTTAAGGTTTCATCGGGAAAATATAATGAAGCAAGAGAGAGACATGGGAGTTACCAATGTATGCAAGAGAGTGATTATAATGATTGAGCATGAAATGTGAGATGGGTAACGAAGAAATTAAAGATTTAGAAGATGAAGGACAAAATAAATCTGGTAGAATTTATGCTAACTTAGTCTAGGTGGTTTTCAGGAATGTTGAAGTGGAAATATAAAAGGTTGTGACTCAAAAGAGAAGGCCAGAGTCAGAAAGCTGGATGTTTGAACTTGAGATTTTGGGGGAATTATTGCCATTGGAAAGAAAAAGGTCAAGGAAGTGAGTTTGCAATTCAGACTGAGGTAGAGAAGGAAACAAATCACTGGAGAGATACAGTCAAAGAATTGAGGAGCCAAAGGATTGGGAAAGTTTACCTGTGTGGATATTGAAATCACTAAGAATTATGAAAGAAGCAATGTTAGAGTGACGGTGATCCAGGACCTAAATTTTGAAGGAATGAAGAAAAAATAGAGCTGTGGTATAAAGATGACCACTACAAAGAGTGACATTGGTATTATCTAACAGTAAAAATGACAAAGCATTGATGATTATCTTATTTTGATTCATGAAGTAATGTTACGATGTAGAAACTATTATTACCTACATATTACATTTGAGCAAACTGAGGTTAAGTAATTTGCTCAAGGTTATTTGGGTATTGTCTAATCTCTTTAATACTGTACTTTTAAATTCCAAAGTAATATCAATTGAAGTTTCCTAACACTGAGGGATGATCACTTCTGGAATGATGGTGAGAGAATATCCACAGGTATACTCACTCCATAGTGAAACAATAATTGGTGAAAATTATATAGAAAAAGGTTTTAATCTTCTGGAAATGGTTTCAGGGCTTAAATAAGATTTATTCAATAAAATTTACTAAGAGCAGTAGATTTGTAGATTTGGTAAAAACTATTGAAGAGTTTGTAATGCTTGAGATATGACCTGACCCTGGCTTGCCACTGTCCCCAGCTCACCGTGACAGAAGCTTTACTTTGAGCATGTGTGGCTGAGAGGATTCCTGCCCCCCATGCTTCTAGTCAAGGGCTTCGATATCTCCTTGGAGGGGCAAGCCACCAGCATTTCTCATTCCCCCCAGCTCCACGCTGCAGAGGCTGACTCTGAGAGGTCCAGATTATGGTGTAAATTAATGAAATAACGAATAGAAGAACAATGGAGAAAATTTGAAAAGATCAGCAAGTTGACAAACCTTTAGTCAGCCTGAACACAGCCATGAAAGAGAGGACATTACTACTGAGCTTACAGAATAAAAGGACCACTATGAAAAATGACATGCCAACAAATGAGTTAACTGTGACAAAATGGAAAAATTCCTGGAAAGAAGTAAAGTACTGAAACTTACTCAGGAAGAAATTGGAAATCTAAATAAGTTATTAGCAAGCAAAGAGATTGCATTAATATGTCGGGGATCCCCAAGACCACCCTAAGGGTGGTTAATTCACTAGGAAGACTCAGCATAGAACTGTATTCCTGGCTATGACTTATTATAATGAGAAGATACCAAGTACAACCAGCAAAGGGAAAAGATGCATGCGGCAAAGGCCTGGGGAAACAAGTCACAGCTTCCAATGGTCATCTCTCACTGAAGGCGCACAGGACATGCTTAATTCACCCAGCAATAAGTTATGGAAACACATGTCAAATGTTGCCAATCACAAAAGCTCACGAGACACTCATTATCTGAGCTGGTTACGTAGACAGCCTCTGCCTAGTTTATACCAAAATTCCAGACTCCCAGATGGTATTCAGCATAAGCCACATTGTTTGTACAAACAGGTAAGACACAATGAGCCACTCATCAACTCCAGGAATGGTGAGAACCCTTCCAAAATCTAACTTCTCGACACCAGCCAACTGTAAGCTAGCCTTTCTAAGGATTTAAGGCCTGTCCTGGTAACTTTTTTCTGCATAATTAGAAAATTTTAAACTTTATAAAACCAGGACTTTTTTCACTAGTGGTTTCTAACAAACATTTTTTAAAAATCATTAATAACAAATTTTTACAAACTCTTTCCCCAAAAAAGAGAACACATACTAACTCCTTATATAAGGCCATTATTACCATGATACCAAAACTAGAAAAACACATCATAAAAATTAAACTACCAACTAATTCTCTAGTTACTATATATGTAAAATTTTTCAAAAAATATAGCTGTCGTATTATTTGCAGAAGTTATGCTCTGTAAAGTCACTGAGAACGCTGAATATCGGACTATTGCTAGTAAGAGAAATACAAGGTTAGGTTTTTGAGAGCCTCTAGACATAACATTTGCATCAACTAATCAATAATAGCTTTGTTTTATGTGTTTTTGTGTTTAAAGGAACCGTATTTAATACATATTGCTGATTCATTAACATTCAACTCATGGCCAACAGCATTATAACTCGTATCTGAACAAAGCTTATATAATAAACACATTGCCACTTCAGAATTCATGTTAGGGTCCATTTTAAACACCAAAATTGTCAACAAAAGGCAAAAATGTGTGAAAAAATGTGACACTAAATAGACCACAAAAAGGATACTTGTTTATAGTATAAGAGCTGACACAAGAGGACAGATCATCACCCTTTGTAACTTTAGCTGGAAATTGTGTACATTGAGTAACTTGATTTTTTCACTGTTCTGTACATGTTTAAAAATGACCATGAAAGTGTCACAAGTATTGATTTGGAAATTTCAAGTACATTTTAGTGAGTAGGTGAATTCACAAATATGGAAGCTTCAAATAATGAGGATTGATTGTATTAGCAAAAAGACCCTAGCAACATATAAAAAGGATTATACAACATGACCAAGCAGGATTCATCTCAGGAATGCAAGTTGGTTTAACATCCAAAAATCAATTAATATAACATACTACATTCATAGAAAACAGGACAAAAAACATATAATCATTTCAATAGACTCAGAAATATCATTTGACAAAACTCAATATTCATTCATGACAAAAACATTCAACACACTAAAAATAGAAAGAAACTTCCTCAACCTGATAAAAGGCATCTATGAAAAGCTAGCATTATACTTAATGGTAAAATACTAAAGACTCCCCTTAACATCAACAATGAGAAACATTTGTCCTCTATCACTACAATTATCAACATTGTGCTGGAGTCTCTAGTCAAGTCAATTAGGCAAGAAAATAAAATAAAAGGCATCCAGATTAGAAAGGAGGAAGTAAGATTAATTCTTTCTACAGATGATATAATGTTATATATAGACAGGCCTGAGGAATCAAAGAAAAAAATAATTAGAACTAATAAATGAGTCAGCATATTTGCAGAATTCAAATAAACACACAAAAATCAATTATATTTTTATACACTAATGATGAGTAGGCTATAAATGAAATTAAGAAAAATAATTTCATTTATTGTAGCATCAAAAAAATAATATATTTAGGAATAAAATTTTAAAATAAGGGAAAAACTTGTATACTGAAAACTATAAAAAATTGTTGAAAAAAATTAAGAGATCTAAATAAATCAAAGACACCATGGATCAGAAGATAATATTGATAAAATAACAATACTCCCCAAACTGATCTACGAATTGAACACAATCTCTCTAAAACTCCCAGCAGAATTATTTTTCAGAAATTGACAAGCTGATCTTAAAATTCATATAAAAATTCATGGTACCCCAAATAAGCAAAAGTCTTAAACTGGAAGAACAAAGTTAGATTTGTAGTGAGTTTTACACTTTCAGCACTTACTACAAAACTACAAGTTATTGAGATTGTGTGGTACTGGAATAAAGATGGACATTAAGATCAATGGAATAAAATTGAGATTCCAGAAATAAACTCTGACATTAACAGTTAATTAATTTGGACAAAGGTACCCAGACAATTTAATTGTGAAAGAATAGTCTTTTGACAAATGGTGTTGGCATAACTGCACATCTACATGCAAAGTAATAAAGCTAGACCACTTCATCATACCATACACAAAAATGAACTCAAAATGGATCAACAAAATCGAGGTAAGAATTAAAACTATACAATTCTTAGAAGAAATAATATGAGTAATCATAAACTTGGGTAAGATAAAGCCTTCCTAGATATGACATTTAAAGAAAAAATGAGAACAAAAATAAACTGGACTTCATAAAAATTAAATACTTGTGTTTCAAAGGTACTCCTCAAGAAACTGAAAAGGCAGCTCACAGAACAGGAGAACATATTTGCATACATTTGGTAAGAGATTTGCATCCAGAATGCATAAAGAAATTTACAAATCAATAGTTAAAAGATAAATAACACAATTTTAAAATGCACAAAAGATTTGAATGGATATTTCTGCAAAGAAGATATACAAATGACCAATAAACACAATGAAAGTTGTTCAACATCGTTAGTCAGTAGAAAGATACAGATCAAGGCCACAATGAGGTACTACTTTACACATATTAGGATGGCTAAAATAAGACAAATTATAATAAATGTTGACAAGGGTATGAAATGCTTGTACACTGCTGGTTGGAATGTATAATGATGTATCCAACTTTGGGAAATGGACTGGCCATTACTCAAAATGTCTCACTACACACAGAGTTACCATACAATGTAACATGCCAACTCCTAGGCATACCCAAAGATAAATGAAAACATACATCCATGCAAAAACATGTACATAAATGTTCATAACAGTATGAACATCCAATTTTTCACTATAGCTCCAAACTGGAAACAATTCAAACGTCTATTAACTGAAGAGTGGATAAATAATTGTGACATATGCATACAATGGAATATTATTTGGCAATAAAAATGACTGAAATACTGATTTGTGCTACAAGATGGATAAATACTGAAAACATGAAGGAAGTCAATCGCAAAAGAGCACATATATATGATCCCATTTATGTGAAATGTCCAGTATGCACAAATTTATAGAGACAGAGAGGTCAGTGGTTGTTTGAGACTGGTACTGAAGAGAAATGAGGAGTTACTGCTAACAAGTACAGGTTTCTTTCTTCGCTTTCTTTTATTTTTTAAGGAATGATGAAAATGTTCTAAAATTAATTTTGGTGATGGTTACAAAACTCTCTGTGAATATATGAAAAACTTGAATTTGTACACTTTAAAAGGGCTAAGTATATGAAGTATGAATTATGTCTTATAGAAGCTATTGTATATAGTATAAAAATAAGATACTTTTTATATCTACCCATGTCAAAGTCTGACAATGCCTACTGCTAACATGTATTTCAATGCCATCTCTTAGTGCATACTCTAATCACATAGATTACTATAAGTAATCTACTACAGAAACTGTTTCCAGTTTCGATGAGCCATCTGTTGCAATATTAATTTTATTAAAATACTACTTTCATTAAATCACTCCTTTGTTCAATATCAATAATTCCCTAATCTCTCCAGTCAGCCTTTTAAGGCCCATAATCAATGGGCCTATGTTACCGACTGTTAGACAGAAGAATAACCTCTCAAAGATGCCCATATCCTAATTCTCAAAACCTTTAAATATGTTACTTTACATGACAAAAGAGACTGTGCAGATGTGATTAAAGTTCTCGAGATGGGGAGATTATCCAGGATTATCCAGTTGGGCCCAATGTAATCATATGCATCTTTCTAAGTGAAAGAGAGAAGCAGGAGAGTTAGACTCAGAGAAAAGATGTGACAAAGGAAGCAGAGGCCAGACTGATGTGGGCCATAATCTCGGGGATGTGGGCAGTTTCTGGAAGCTAGAAGAGGTAAGGACATGGAGTCCCCCGAGGGCTTCATAAGGAATACAGTCCCGCAGACCTACTTTTTACTCTGACATCTAGAGATGCAAGATAATAAATTTGTGTTGTTTTAAGCCATTAAGTTTGTGGCAATTTGTTATAACTGTGTTAGAAAACCAATACACCCATGCAGCCATCTTGATATGATTCTCTGCTCTTTTCATATCCCTGAGTTGAATAATCCTTCTCCATTGGTCTGGAAATTCCATTCTTCTCCTCATTGCCAACATGGCAAAGCCTGCTTGAATACTAATATTCTCAAGAAGTTTCCTTCCACTAATCCCACCTCTGTATAATTTTAGTTCTGGCTAGAATTCTCTTCAGAATGAATTTATGCTCTCTACAAATTACTAACACATGCATTACCTAGGGATGACCATTTGATTTTAAGTTACAAGCAAAAGGCACTTAGTATATTGAATAGAAACAGTGGTGTACTGATGAACCAACTCAAAAAAAAAAGCTCTGATTTATAATGTTTGCTGATTGAATACTCCCAACAAGACTGATTTCAATCATCATGTTATCACCTTAAACTTACACAATGTTATATGTCAATTATATCTTCATAAAGCTGGGGCCAGCAGAGAGACGATATTTCAGGCTACAATAATGTCTCTTCTTTTCTTTGAATATATGCTTATATCATAAATGTATCCTCAAGAATATAAACATGCCTATTTTTTGCTGTATGCTTAATAATATTTAATAAACATTTCTAAGTCTTTGAATTTAACCATTTCCTAGGTAAGGACTCGGTTATTAGTGGGGGTTTCTTCCTCCAACCATTAATTAGTATTGGTGTACATAAAAATATCAACTCTATTGTATAGGGGATATTCTCCCCACATCTCCTTATCTTGCCTTGCAATCACACTTTTTACACAGTTGGAGAAATATTTTAATCAATAATAAAAATGTTTAACAATCATTGAATTAAAAAGTTAAAACTTTGAGGTTAAAAGTGTCAAACTCTAAATTATCAGATGTATGAAAATGACCTTGTCATTTATTATCAGTGGAGAAAAAAATTGGGGAATCCATAGCTGTGGGGAGCCTCAGTACCACCCACTGCAGCCACAGTTCTCTCCCACTGTGTGCCTTCCTTATTACGTTCCTACTTATTTGATTTATGTCCATTCACTCAACAAATACTTATAGACTCTCAAGAAGGCTCAAAATAGGAGGCAGAAATATTTTTCAGGGACACTTGGGCACATACTCTGCTTTTCCATGCCATTCCTCACCCCCATTGTATTAGCTTTTTATTGCTTCATAATAATTTGCCACAAAATTAGTAGCTTAAAACAACAGCCATTTGTCGTCATACAATTCTGTAGGTCCAAAGTCCAGGTATGGCGTAGTCTCCCTTACACTATCACAAGGCTAAACTCAAGAGTTTGGCTACACCGAGTTCTCACTGAGGAGGCCTGAAGTAAAAGCCAGTCTCGAGATTATTTTTGTTATTAGCAGAATTTAGTTCCTTGCACTTCTAGAACTGAGTTTCTGTTTTCTTGCTGGTTCTCAGGTGAGGCTGCTCTCAACTCCTAGAAGCCATCAAAATTTATTGCCACATGGCCTCTTCATCTTTAAGTCAACAAGAGTGTGTTAATTCTTTCTCTTGCATTGAATCTCTGATTCCTTTCTGGAACTGGATGGAGAAAACTCTCAGTCTTGAAAGGGCTCATGTGATTACATAAGGGCCACACAGATAATCTCCTTAAGGTCTACTATACTGTATAACACAAGCTCATCACAGAAGTAAAATTCATCAAATCCACAGTCCTGGGGATTATTCTGGGTACATATATGTAGGAGAAAGGGACAGAAAATTCTGAAGCTCATCCTCACCATGAGTCTTTCTGATGTTGAGTTTGGTTCAAAAACAGAAGAAATTGATATTCTTAATATACAGAGAAACCTGTAGATTATTAGCATAAATTTTTGTAGAATGGAGATTCCCAAATCTAAAATCCTGCTTTGGCCCAAAATTATTACCAGAAGCTCTGTGTTGCTTTTAGGGTCTCTGTGAGTTACCACGGAAAGCTATGCTGGTAATTGAAATATACACAACATAGCCACCCCAATTTTCATAAAACTTTATTTATATGAGCAATTAAATCAGGAACTTAATTTACTTTGGTGGGCTTGGGGAACTTTTTCAGATGACATCTAAAACACCAGAAATATTTCAGCTGGTGTTAAAAGTGCAACCAGAAACCCTGCAAAAACAGATATGCTTCTTGTTTTCATGGAGCTTACAGTCTAGCGAGAAATATAGATTTAAAAAAAAGATAATAAAGAGTTGTGTGATGACCACGTCCTAGGCAAAGGAAGAAATACATACGAGTGCCTCAAAAAGAAAAAAGGATGTAACACAAATATCTCAACGTGACTGGAAGGAGTGGGAGCGATGAGGCTGGAGAAGCAGGTCAGGGAAAGATCATGGACAGCCAAATACACGACATGAAGATAATTTATCCTGAAAATAATTGGAAGTCTGGGAGTCCAGCAAGTCCATAAATAGGAATTTATCCTAAGGAGGTAATCATGTAAATCAATAAAGATTCATGAACCAAGGTATTTACTATAGTGTAATATAAAAGTCATCCAGGCCACCCCCTCTCCCCATGGACATAAACTCAGTGTTCATCAAAAGGAGATTGATAAAAGTGATTGATGGGGTTGGCATCAATGATGACATGAATTCCATATTCATTGACATGAAAAAACATCATATTAAGGATAAGAATATGAAGGAGTTTGCAGGGCGAGAGAAGCAGCATTTACTGAGAGCTCCTTATGCACCAGACAGTAAGCTCAGCTCTTAATAATTATTATTACCTTTGATCCTCTTAACAATCCAATGAGGTAAACACTACAATTTCTGCAGTTTAACAAATGATGAAACTGAAGCCCAAATGTGTAAATAACCTGCCTAAGCCCACTTATTTAGTAGCTGAGCCAGGATTAGAACCCAGGCAAAGGTACTATGAATATTTCTCATTTGAACCCTGAAAAATAATAAAATAAGAGGGAGGGAGGGGCAGGTAGTGGGAGAGAATGAGGAGAAAAAGAGAGGAAAAGAGGGGAGGGAGAAAGACAAAAACAGAGAATCAAAAACAATCACTGAAAAATCTTGAGTAGTTACTCTAAGTTGTAGGGCTTGAGGCAATATTTTCCTTCTTCTTTATATTTTTCTGATGTTTAATTTTTAAAGAGCAATTTTTATTTATTTTTTTTAATGAATAGACTTTAAAAAAGCTTCAAGTTTGCAGAAAAACTGAACAAAAAGTATGGAATTCCAGTATACCTCTCTCCTCTCTCACACAGCTTTCCCTATTATTAAAATTTTTCATTAGTGTAATACATTTCTAAAATTGATGAGCTAATTATGATACATTATTATTAACTAAAGTCCATAGTTTACATTAGTTTTACTATTCATGTTGTAGTTTCTGTGAGTTTTGACAAGTGAATAATGACATGGATTTATCATTATACTATCGTAAAAAATAATTTCACTTCCCTAAAAATTCAGAATAAATTCTCAAAGGTAAATAATTATCACATATACAGGGGGTTTACTATAGGGGTAATAAACAATTTTAGTCCAACTTCCTTGAGTCTAGTCCTATCTCTCATATGTTTTCATTTTGCAGAGAAAAATGTTCTCTATAATTTGTTTCTCAGCTTATTATGTAGACTAGAGCTCTGGCTTTACTTTTGTGGTGTCATTTGTCTTTTTCTTCTAAATTCCATAGTTAGACACTATGGGAAACTGGTTAACTGAGTTCAGGGAGTTGAAGTCTTTTATAATGAGCAAATCAAGCATAGGGAGAGCAAAGCTCTACAATGCCTGAGATCCTCTTGGTATGATGCCCACACAAATCAATAGATTTTCTTCAAGTCTTAGAGAAGAATTAAAACTGAATAAAAGTATCATTACAGTTACTTTAAGTACATAACACTGAAGCAACATTTGCTGAAGAAATGTTGAAATGTGTAGGAATCACTGAAATGTTTCCTTTTTTGTCTGTTTATTAGTTTCAGAGAAGGAAGAAATATAGTTTCCTCTACTGAAAGTTATATATCTTATTTTTTGTTCCTTGTTTGGATACTATTTTTAGAATATTATTATTTATGACATGGCCTTTCTGCATAATTAGAATATTTATCAGTTGTCTTAAAAAAATTGACTTTTTTGCTCTTTCATTGACTACCAATGATATTTAAATTTTTTACATCTTTAGAACAATTTACCACAGTTTTAGATTCCATGAACTAGAATTTGATATATAGTTATCTATTTATCAGTTTCGAATTAGTCCCTTAGAATTATTCTTTTTTTTTCTTTTTACATTGTAGATGATTTAGAACATTCAAGAAAAATAACTAAAGTGATTATGGATTGGCTCAAATTGGGATTGGGATGTTGTAGAGAGCATTAAGGGAAGTAAACAAAAGAATAAATGTATAATAACAATAAATGTATACAATAATTCAGGCAGATTATCCAAGTAAAAATTAATGCCTTAGAAGTAAATTTCTCAATTTAGTTAGTGAAAATCTGAGAGCAACAGTCTATTCAAGATAGGGTAAGTTTTGCAAAATTAGTACACTCCCAAAGTACACAGTAACTCAAATGAAAAAAGCAATCATAGAATGGATGCCTAATTAATTAAACAAGAGACAAAAACATAAAATCATTTATAATAATTATTATGATACCCTGTCATAAAAATTTTTTTTACTCTATAGCTATAAACCTCATTGCTGTATTATGTAGTGGCAGAAATATATGTGTTAGTGGAGAATTTGTCTAAAATAATCAGTAAGCAAATTCTTTGTGGCTTTTATAAAAAGAAAAAAGAGAAAATTAGGAGCAGATAAGGGAGTGCACCAATTTGCCTATAAATCTGAACAGTCGTCTTGAACATGGACTTTGAGCTATCACTAGCACTTTTTATGTCCCTATTTATTCGGCTGTTACAACTGTCTATATCCCAGCTATATCCCAGGGATTCCAGAGCTATAAATAAACTCTGAATTATCGCCTAAACTACAGGCATCTCTGCCCAGTTGCCTATGGCACGTTCCTAGCCAGATCCCCAATGGGACCCCAGACTCAATAGAATCCAAAGCAACCTTTTCATCTCTTCTCTGCTCTATTTTGTTTCGGGTTTCCTCCTCTTTCTGCATTCCCTTTCTTAGAGTGCTAGACGAGCATTGACCCATTTGCCCAAGCTGGAAACGTAGAAGTCATCTTGCCTTCTTCCTTTTCCCTCATTCCTCTATCCACCTTGTTGTGGAATTATGACAATTATGCTTTGAGTACATCTATCAAGTCTTCCTTCCTTTGTGTCCTCTCAGCCACTGGCTTCTAGCTCAACCACCTGTTCTCTACACTAGTCCCTTTTTATTAGACATATTCTTCTTTGTGCTATTACCCACAGATAAAAACTTAAAACCCTGTTTCCTCCTTCTACAGGTTGACAAAGATTGCATGGCATCCCTTTGAACAGAAAGCTACTTGTAATTGGACTCAATATCCTATTTCTCCAAGGTTGTCATTGAACCTGATGTACCAGTCACATGGAGCTACTTGCCCTTCTCCAAGCATTTTACATTTGGTAATGCTTCCGAGGCTTTACACAAGCGATTTTCCTTTTCCAGATAACCCTTTTACCTCTTTTCTGTCTGATGAACTTCTAGGCATCAAACAAGTCTCAGCCACCACTTCTTCTGGGAAAACCTCCCTAACTGTTCCGATCTGAGGTGATCTTTACGCGTGCACAAGTATGAAGCTCAGACCACACCAGGTTCTGGTTGCCAGTGCTCTGTGAGATATATGAGGGCAGAGACTCTCTTCTTCCTCCCCCCACCCTAGGAGTGCCTGCTGCCACAGAAGATCTGGCATGAAACAAGGGTTTAATAATCATTTATTGAGATAAAGAAATGTTTGCCAGAGCTAGATTTTGAAGGGCTTTGAATATCATATTAAGGAGTTTTATTCTACAGATATAGCTCCGAAACACAAGAGAGACATAATCAAATCTATGTGTTAGAGAGAAACTTGGGTAGAGTAATGGGTGAACTAAAGATGAGGTTATTTGTTGTAAGGTAGGCAGGAACGTCTGGAGACACAATTACAGATTTATTGAGGTATTAGGTTGAAGAATGGGGATATAATTCAGGTAATGTTTTATGTTAGGGCTGAATTACATTCTAAATATACAGTAAGAAAAAAATAAGAACTCTTAATCTGCTTCATATCTATGACATATCCCACCCAGTACTGCAATTCTGATGACAGATATTAGGCAAGAAAGCATGATTACCACACCTAATATTAGTTAAACAGATAAGGGACTTAAGCATTTATTCCAAAAATATTTCTAGCTTCTTATAATACCCTAATATGGCTGAATCAATCATAAGTTTTTAGAAACCAACTTGTAATTGTTTATATTTAAGCTCTTGGAGTAATACATTTCATACATTATTTGACACTGTATATGGAAATAATTTTCTTAAATTCTTCTACTTAGGGCCTTATGGTAATGACATGGTATTCTAGGAGTTGGCGAAACTGTTCATGAAGATGAGAAAAAAAAAATATTTCAAAATACCATTTCCTCTAAATTAGTGTAACAAGATGGCCAAATTTTTAATAATAAATGATTACATTAATGTACAGTATTTCTGCCAGAATTTCTTTTAGCCTCATCTTAAATTTTATCAGATATGAGTTGTAAGAATTAATCTAAGAAGATATGCTGTAAAGATGAAATCTAAACAAATCTCAGATACTCCCATGGTGTTTTCCAACATTTTGTAACTCAACCAAATTGAAAGACCATCTTGTGCTATTTTATAGAGTTTAATCTTCTGAAATAGAAAGACCACAAATATGATACATATTTCCTTTAGGAGCTAGATGAGAATACACTAAAAGTTGAGCAGAGGCAATAAAAATTTTGCTGCCTTACAATATCCCAGTTATCTGTCAGAACATATTTAAAACCCATGTTTTTTTTTATATGAAGGATAATTAGATATGCTAAATGTACTTCATAAACTTAATAGAAAAGAATGAAAAACTTTCACAAATTCCTAAACTTTACAATGTCATTATTATTATTACCATTAACTCCATTTATGAGAAAAATAGATTACTGTGAAGAAGGCAAGGTTAACATAACACATTAAAAATAAAATATGGCCAAAAAGAAATAATTCTCCTAAACTACCTAAGCTATGAGTGAATATACTAGGAATAGGGTAACCGCATTTCAAGGGGTCAGCACTGAATCTATTTTACTCCATGAAAGGTTGTTTATGACGATCAATATTGCCACTCATTTTTGATGATCTTTTGTGTCCTCTGTGCCTCACATAAAATGCATCAACATGTTTGATTTTTAATTTAGCCTTGTTAAAGTAATTTAGTTCAACCTTCACTGAGGAAATGCTGTTATTTGCAATGACAGTGAATGCTATTTGGCCTCTTAGGGCAAATGGGACTGTCAGCCTCATTGTCAAGTTTTGAGTTGACATAGTCAAGGAGTTAGTGAAGAGGGAGAATGGTGGGTTCCAGCTTTTAATGGCATTGGGCGGTGGGGGTTGGGGGGACACTCATGGATTTTCTAGCCTTTTTTTTTTTTAATTCATCATCTAATTTTGATTCTGTGAAAGTTTCCATTCTTCTCATCACTTAGGGTTGAAATCTCAGGCATTTTTTGTTCTTCTGCCTTCCATACCACCCATCACGAATCATGTTAATTCATATTTTATATCTAATCCAAATGCTCTCATCCTAATTTAAACTTGTCATTTTACAGCAGTGTAGTTGCAACAACGTAATTGATCCTCACCTTTAGTTCCTATGTGAGCAAAGCCGCCAGATAGACTACTGCCAGGTTAATCTTTTAAGTCTCATTTCTAATTGTGTCTCCCCTCCCCCAATTTTTAGTGTCTTACATGACCTACAAACCGATGTCTAAAATTCTTTGCCTAGTTCTAATGTATGGTCTCCCTTAGAGTTATCAGGCAAGTTTCTCCCTTCCTCTGCAGGCTATTCCTTCACCCAGAATGTCCTCTCTGTTTATTCTAACTCTCCGTTCCCAGCCATATTTAGGATATATCTCCAAGATCAATTCTCCATTCTGACTTCCCCTGGCCATTTTACTCTCTTTGAAACCCGCTGGTAGTTTTGTTTGTCAACCACTAGTTGGGCCCTTGAATATATTTCCTTGAATTATGTGTTGTGTCTTGAGCAGTTGACCACAAGGACTTTACTTTCTCTTAACTTATGTTCATTTAAGCCACTGGGACTTACTGATTATATCGATCATTAATTTACACTGGTTAATGATAATAGAGGATACATAGGAGAAAATAATTTCCTGTGCTAGAAAATCCATATATTTTAGTAACCAAAAGAACAGTTGTGTGCGTGTGTGTATCTACTGTTCTATAAAGGTAATTTAAAATTTAAAGAATTTCAGGAACGTCTAACTATTGTTAAACTTTAAAAGTTAGACATTATTTTTTTAGCTGTTTATTGTCTGTCTCCCACTTAAAATATAAACCCCATTAAAATATAAACTCCACAAGAGTAACAATCTCGGCTGTCTTGTTTACCACTGTATCTTTAGTCTGGAACAGAGTTCAGCATCTAGTAAACATTTAGTAAATACCTGTTGAATGAATGAATGTATCTCCAGTACTTAGCAGAGTATAAGGCGTTTAGTGAGCAATCAATAAATATTGATTAAATGAATAAAATAATAAATGACAAACATTAAGGAATAGCATAGTAAGGCCAATATTAGGAATATGTGTGAATATTTCAAATATCCTTTTAGAGATACCTTAGCACTATTATTATGATAAAATTTGGAGGTAAAGTTGACTCAGGGAAGGAAATCCTTAGGGAATAAAGACTTGGACACCATTAGGGCAAGCGAGCTCCCAGGACAACATGGCTGAACATCACCTCAGCAAGACCAGCTCCTTCTGGCTAGGGTTCAGAATAAACAGTTGGGTTGAAAGATAGGGAAAAGATGGAAGGCAAGTACAATGTTCAGCCGCCATTGCAGAAGATTCAGAGAACAAGCGAGCAGGCAGGTCTTGTTACCTAATTTGTGGGAGCTAAGAAAAAATAAAGATGCAGGGTTCTTTGTTCAAAAAGTAGGATTCAAGTGCTATTAAAAGTAATAAAATATAAAACTTGTGCCTGTCTCTGTTATCTCTTCCTTGACCTGTCATGGTGTTTTTTTATTTTCTATTTAATGTAGCACTCATTTACCATGGGAATATTAGCCTGGAAAGGGCAGACCCTGCCAGGCACCTAGGGCTCCCACCTGCAACCCGGCAGGCATGGCCCTGGCTGCCAGGACCCCCTCCTGCAGTCGCCTGACAGATGTGCAGGATCTGGGGGGTGCAGGAAAGTTGATCTCCACTTCCCACCAGCAGTGCCAGCACCATTGGACAATGGGCATTCTCTCTAGAGAACAGAGTCTCCGCACCTGGACACTCCAGGTTGCTGGACCCAGAAGGGTGACAGGATCTCAACCAGTGAGTCGCCAGCCGGCAGGGACGCTGCTTCCAGTTCCCATCCTGAAACACCATTGGATGTGTGTGCTCCTGACCCCAACTGAGCCCAGATCTTTTCCCAGGCTATGCTGAAGTCAACAGGAGAATGAAGAAACTAGAGTCTAATCCCTGGGTGGCAGCCCAGGAAGGGAGCATTAGTAGTCATGGTTCAGGAGCGGGAAGAAGATGCTGGCCAAGGCCCAAGGCATCAAGGAGCAGAGAATAGATAGCTGAGGCTTAGCCTAAGAACCCATCCCAAGGAGGGGAACACTGTGTGGGCCAGGCTCCAATCTGAAATGAAACTCCATTGTCCCATCCAACTTAACTTATAAGATAGAAATCCGTAGGTAAAGGTCTTAAGAATTTCAACACTGGAGAATAGAGGACTAAACACCAAGAGGGGATCGTTCTGATTACACGTGACAACGCAAGGTATAGACCCACAGAGCCTGACTGAGAGCAGATGTCTGAAGGGAAATAAAGCCAGGGGACCAGGTGTTCTGGCACTTCACAGGACAATGATGAGTGGGGCGTGGGGTTCATTCCGGTGATGTGAGTGGACATCATTAAAACTCAACCAATCACACTGTTTAGTCTAAGTGTTGACACATAGTGTGCTGTGGTTTCTGCTGTGATTTCTCTTACAGGTGAACTTGCTGTAGTTTCTATAAACCAATGATTGTAATATAATAGGAAAAAAAATAGCCAGAAAGATAGCAAAGAATTTTTTTTCATAATTTAAAATAAAAATAATGAAGAAAATGAAAGGAGAGAAGAGCAAAGAGAGTCTTCACTGAGAAAGGTAACACTGATTTGAATCATGGTTCTCTGGTTTTCCAAAAGATGCCATGTTTATTCAGATCCACAGAACCACCATAACAAGGTAGTACGATATGAAAGCTACTTGCATGATAGGAAATCTCTAAAATGGGGTGATGTCCTTTTTAACTAGGAACTTTAGAAACATAATATTGGTTTTCACATACACACACTAGTTAAAGCAGACATTATCCTCATTTTTCAATTAAAGAAATAGAGTTCAATTATTCTAGGTCAGTCTAGTCAAGGACATGTAGCTAGAAAATGGGATGGCAGAACAAAATGCATTTTGTGCTTAATGGATTTTCTTCCATGAGCACATAAAAGTTGCAGAGTCAGAAAAAAATATAAAGAAAATGGAGAATGAACAATAACCATCTATTTACACTGGGGAAAGTAGGTTAATGAAGAAACAAAGCAAGTAATATTCAAACTCATTCATCGCACTGCTGTTATGTTATTCATTATATTTCTCACTCACAAATCACCAAAGAGAATATTTTGGGAAGAAAATAAATCTCTTTTAGATCAATATATTTTTACCTTATGTATGTGAAATGAGAGATTGCCCATAGTAGAAATAAAGGCAAAGGTGATTATTATATATTTTAAGCAAATGTGTTCTACACATGTATTTTAACAAACATAATAAACAGGTCATAGTAGAAAATCCTGAAAGTGCTTTAGTTTACAATGTACTTACATTTGTATTTTCCCTAAGTATTTTGTCCCATTTTTAAATATTTAATTACCATTCTTTTGACTCCTGATTTTTTCTAAAATTATTTAGAGAACTTTAGAGTGTATGTATGTGTGTGCGTGTGTGTGTGTGTGTGTGTGTGTGTGTGTGTGTGTCTATAATGCAGGAATGTTGACTTTTATAATCCTTGTCAAACTGAGAATATTTTAGTTCTAATTTTAAAAAGAAAACAAGTCCATTTTTAAAGTTGCTCAGTTACAATTCTGAAGAGATGGCATATTTGTTCAATTAAAGCAAAATTGTTTGAAAGTATATGTTATATATTATATTTGTTTGAGCTAAAAAATCAAGTCATAAACATTTATTGAAAAGGCTTTATTAATTTTAAAATACTTAAACATCTATAGTTTGCTTAAAATTGTAAATGGAGGATTTTGAAGGAGAGTACATTTTTACATATAAAATCTCAGTATATTTTCTAAAATTCTAAACAAATTGTATTAAAAATATTTCAAGGTTACTGGGGCAAATAGTCAAAACATTTCGCCTCATGTATGACATAGTAATGTATTTAAAAAGTCTAAGATAAAAAGTCAAATATCTATAATTTATTGAATGCCAATTTTAATGTGTTTTTATTAGCAATACCAGAGAAAATTCAATATTTTTCATTTTAGTGAGAAAAATCAGACCATCATCAATAAAAATGTATTTAAATGTAACATCCTTGGTTAACTAGAGCTGGGGTTGTTTACCACTCTTGCTACCATTTTGTTAGACTAATTCTAGCTATGGTGCTATCTGGGTTCAATACCAATTCTAAAAGCGTTAATGTGATTCATTTCTTACGTATAATAATAAAAGCATGTAAGAAATAGGAGTTGCATTCATTTAACAGTTATTAATTATAACCCCTCTAATGTAATATCTAAGCAATATTAAATGGTAGTTCTAAACCAACTATCTGTTGTCTCTTTCTCAAAGCATATCATCAGAGTTCCTGAATAAATAGCTACATTGGAAAGGCAATTCCTATGGCAGAAATTAAGAAATAAAGTACAGGAAGGATTAACCTCCAGCCTCCCATGCTTTTATCTCTAGCATGCCTCAAAAGCAAGGAGAGAATGCCTAACCATTAAAAAAGATTAAAGGTGTTAATTAGACAAAGAGATAGAAAGCTATCACCCTTATGTCAGGCAGAGCAGACTAAATCTTCTAATGGATTAAAACACACACACACACACACACACACACAGACACTATTTTGCCTTTACTGAAATTCCATTAATGATTATCTCAAATGTATATTTGTGAACAATTCTTATTGAAACTGATTAAGAATTTTGGACAATATTTATATATGCACAGTCATTACCATTATTCCTATCATAAGTATTTTTAACATTTTATACTAAAATATAACCATAAGGGGCTTAGGAGAGTAACCAAGCTTCACAATAATGAAATTCAGAATTGTCAATTCTCACATCTACTTCAGTTGAGCCCATTATGAAATTAGCATCAGATTATGTAGAAGTTCTTTATTATTCTTTCAGAAGAAACAGAGTATATGTTAGTCACTATATAAATGATATGATTTGAAGTCTTCTCATGTTAGTTGTCCAAAGGGAAAATTATTGTCCAAGATAATAATTATTTTTAAGTAAGTCATTTTGTCTCTTTATCATTTTAAAATTTATACATTTCCATTGTTGAAATATAAGAGAAAACATATATTTTATATAGCATACAATATATGCTTATAGTGTTAATGTGTTTATACACACACATATATATACATACATATATATATATATGTATAAATATATACATATGTGTATACAGATGTCCTTGTATGTATATACATCCATGTGTATGTATACGCACATATAAACACACACATATTTCAGGTTCTATTACATAAAGATGTTCTCTGTTTTATCCCTTTTCTTACTCTCTCTCTCTAATGGTAAATATTTTCAGTTTCCATACTGTAAAGGTGATATGAAAGATGATAAGGCTAAAAATGGAAATGAGTCATATGAAATAAAATGCTTAAATATTTTTTTAGACAATTGCTAAAAGAAAAATTGAAAACATTACTTTGAAGGAACACTTTGAGCACAAAATAAGAGTCAATAAAAAACTTAAGTAACAATATTATATACAGATGCCATATATCTATGTCATATATGTATGTCTGTGTGTATGTGTGTGTGTATGTGTGTGTATGTTGCTCTCTAAGAAGAAAGTGATCTCATTAGATAAACTCATGGCCCATCTTGGAGACTGCCTCCTGTCCATCAAGCCCCAGAAGATAGAGGGTCTTCAGCTTAGTTTTCAGCAGAATGTGGACAATGTGATGACAGTGCTGCCTAAATTGGCCACCTATCTGGATGTCAGTGCGTGATTCACAGATGACTCTGATTTTGAGTATACATGTGAGCGTAGTGTCTTTGACCTACTAGGTGTTCCTCTGTACCATGACCAGCTTTTTGATCCACAGAGTTCTGAGGATGTTGAGTACAGTTTGGAAACTGAATTACAACCAGCTGGTAGAGAAGGTCACCTACAAGCACACCAGCAATGTCAACCTTGTGACAAAAGGCCTACTCACAGAGCAGTCCCAGGAGACCACCACAGCACAGCTGACCTACCGTGGTCCGTGTGAGCTAATGGCAGCTGCCAAGGAGGGTGAATTTATCATCTTTTTCCAAAACAATCACGTTAGCATTATGGCTAAGCACAAGAGTCTGTTGTACCTACTGGTCACCAACCAGGGCTTTCTATAGGAGAAGCAAGTGCTGTGGGAGAGCCACAGTCATGCACAATATGGATGAAGATAGCTGCTTATGTGACTCTGACTTTCACCTAAGTCATTCCCTGGGCAGGGCGCCTGGAGCAGAAGATGGGAGCAGCTCCCCAGACAAGCAGGGCAGGTAGACAAGGACTGTCTGATCACTTTGCTCCTGCAGCAGTAGCAGCCACAAGGCATGCTGGGTCTTAGCGATTAGGAGTTGACCCAGCAACTTCAGCAAGAGGAACACACCAACAACAAACAGTTCAACTTGTACCATTGTGGCCCCATTACCGCAAGGGAGAGGAACCACGTCTGGATGCCCAGCCAAGCAGCATTGGCAAAGGCCAAAGCCAGAGTCAGACAGTGTCCTCCGTTAGCCCTGCCCAGTACTCAGCTGCCCTGCCTCTCCCTTCAGGGCTATGGCTATTTTGCTGGCTCTCCCAGCACAAAATAAGAAATATGCAGAATAACTTATTTATAGACCATTGGGGATCAGAGGAGGAAGTAAATGCCAAGGTCAGACTCTATGACATCCTCGGCCCCATTTGCTGCTGCCTTTTCTTTTTTCCAATCCAGAGCAACACTGGAACTGTTAGGGTGAGGATTTCTGATTCCCAACTCTCCTTCCCTAGAGTAGTCGCACTAATATATGTGCCCCAGGGTGAGAAATCTGTCCAGAATGCTCCCCTACTTCCCACCCCTGACTGGCTGGGTCCTCCTGGCCATCCAGCAGGCCTGTCTCTGTTTGATTCAGGTTTGATTTGGGTTTCTCTCTCCATTATTTGTAATGCCTTCCTATGGGTTTGGGACTAAAATTTCTTTTCTGAGGGAGAAAATGAAGCTATACCTAAGTCAAAAATAAACTGTAATGTTTATTTATATTCAAGCAAGTGATTGAAAGTTTCACTGAAGGAAACATGTTACAAATTTATTTATTATTATTAATTATTATAACATTACAAATTATAATACCTAGTTCATTCATTAATATCTAAGGTATTATTTCCTGAGGATAAAATACAATAAACCTTTAGCTGCTGATTTATTATGAAAAGCTTTCCCTTTTATTTGTCAGCTTTGGCTATATATCAACCTTTTCTATAAATTGCCAAAATTCCTAATCCTTTGACACAAACTTATAGATATTATTTGACTTAAATTTATATACATTCATCTTCTTTCCATCTAATATTAAATAGTACTATTTATTGAGCTCTGTATATTAATCAGTTTATTATGAATGGTAATTCTAATTTGACAATTTACCCTTTCTCCTCACAAGAGACTCAGAACAATATTATCATATCGAATACTTAAAACACAGCACAAATGTAGCCAGATTTTTTCAATATATTAAGTACTCCAAATATTTGGCTTATCAGTCATATATTTGTTTCTGATACAAAAATAATAACCTTTGAAATAAATGAATATTGTTGCTGGTGGTATATGACTTGGGCTTTAAGAAGCTGAAAGGAATTACAGAGTACATTGGGTTTGCCACCTTTACTCCAAAGATTATGCATAACCATGAGAAAATTATTTAATCCATAGAGGTAATACAAATGCAGTATTATTTTTATTATTTCTTATCATTGTTCTTACACACTGCTTGATAGAAAATTGTTGGATAAATGTGAAAATGTTAACTTTTCCTAAATAGATTTCAAAGGAAAGAAGTACTTAGTCTTGGGATAATTATTATGACAAGAATGTAAAATAAATTAAAACGGAGGCATTATAAACACCCCCAAATCAAAGCCTGCAAGACGTATGCTGACAAATTTCAAAAACTACTGGAAAATATCTAAAACTACTAGGAAATCAGCAGAGTGTAAAAATTGATAGTATCGTATTTTGAAGGTGACAGGTGAAGAATGCTCTTGTTTGGGGCTAGTTCAATTATAAACTTGAATCACACATATCTCAAGGGAAAAAAAGCCTTAAAAATAATTTACCCTTAAACTTAGGACTTTATGTCTAAAATTTATTTTCATTATAAATATCATTAAGAATATATACTAACATTTCAGAGGCCCAGATGTGCATCACAGTGCTGTTTATAATAGCAAAAGTATAGGAACAAACCAGATATTCAATAATAGAGTTGGTTAAATAAATTATGATATATGCATATAAAGATAAGAAACTATAATTATGCTATATAAATATAACATGAAATATAAATATTCCATGGAATATACCAGGAAAAATTACTATAATATATAATTCAGTGAAATAAAAATAGATTATAAGCTAATATGACCCATGTGATCTTATTTTTGTTTATACAAATTTGTATATACACCCTTAACATAAGAATACTAGTAATAGTAGTTAGTTTGTAGTGAAAATCATCATTACGATGATTTGAATCACCTTGTTTATTTGTATTTCCAAATGTCTATAACCCTCAGTTAATAAATTGACAATAACAGTAAGAGTTAACACTTATTGAATGCTCACTGTATCAAGGTTTGAGTTATTGCATTTAATTCTCACAATATCTCAAGGATGTAAGTTCCATCCCTATCATCTTTTTATAGATGAAGAAACAAAGGCATGGAGAAATGCAGTTCATTCTCAATTATCCAGCTAGTCAACAGTAGAAGTGAAATTCTAACTCAGTTTGTCTGATTCCAGATTCCAAGTTCTTAACCCTTAAACTCCAACTTCATCCCATATTACTTGCAGAAAAATAAAAAAATGCTACCTACAAAATTAGAGATAGCAAACGCCATGATAATGATGTATGTTAGATGATTTTGCTAAATAAAAAGCATAAGAAAATATGATTTAGATACTAATTCAAATAATCATATTTGAAAAGAGTTTAAAAAATATTTTAGATCACTACTCTTACTTGAACTCAAATAATCAAAGGACTGTTACATAATTATCTTTCTTTACTTTCACAGCATTATATGTTACACTCAATAAATTAGAATTGCTATAAGCTGAAAAATAATTACCACAAATTTGAAAATTTCTTATCTCATCAATTTATACACTTACAGCATCAGTTCAACACTGGTTGCAAAATTTGGTCCATGATTTCCATAGCAAACATTAATAACCTTGATGATCAGAATCTTTATGCTACGTGAAGGTAGTTCACAGTATCTCTACACAGTAAACTGATGGTGGGCGCTGTAGAAACACACTGGCACCCACATTCTGCTGACCCTTATTGTGGACAGCAGCCCTAGTCTACCATGGCTCTGAGCCCTGGGACTCAACGGAACAGAGAGATTCTGTCACACTTGAACTCACTTTCTCACCCTGAGCTTTTTGACTGCTTCAAAGGCTAATGCTCAGTAAGTCAGGTCTTCAACCCAGTGATCTGACATTTTGAAATAATTAAAATAAAGCAGGCACTCTCATGTTAATACACTTACTTCCAGCCTTTAGGGAGAACCTCAGCTGATGAAACCCAAGAGAAATATGCTTGGGTATCTCGTCTCTCTTTTATCTCTCTCTGACCCTCGTACCCAATCTTGACATTACACATGAAAATAAAAGCCAAAATAGTATTCATTATTTGATGATTGTAAAGTGATAATAAACTTCCTGATTTTTCTAACAAGGAAAGGAAAACAAAATATACAAAACCTAATAAGTCTCAAACTTATGTTGGGTAGTTTATTTTAGTTTGGCAACAATATGTAATTGGTAGCATTTTGCTTTACATATGTCAAAAAAGTACAGCACTTTTAGCAACATATAGAAGATATTTTTTAAGTGAACATTTGTATTGTATGCTTTGCACTTAGCAATTCCCATTCTCTGCTTTTATTTCCTTACTTCTCATTTCTCAATCCATGATATTTCAGCTTCTATATGCACCTTCATTGAGATTGTTCTCAAAAGCTCCAGGTTGTTGGTCGTGTTCATGATGTTTGTCAAGAAATCCAATGATTCTTTTTACTTCTTATTTTCACTGGAATATGACATCTCTGTAGTATAGAACATCACTGGTAATTCTTGCCTGTTTGAAACACTCATTTTCCCTGATACCTGGGCAACCGGGTAGGTTTCTGTCTCACTTTTTGGCTGCTTCTTCCAAGTCTTAATTTTTAAATTTATTTGATCAACCATCCCTTGCATCTGATTGCATCTCATCTAGTTCTTTCCTTTCCTTCCATTCCATTTCTTTCCTTCTCTTTTTATCTATCATCTATCTACCTATCTATCATCATCTATCATCTTTATTCTTTCTGGTTAATTCATCCTCTTTTATGACTTTATTTAGCTATGTGTACATGAATAACACCCATACTTATATGTATAGCCTAGGTCCTACCCACAACATCAAATCGACATTCCTAACTACTAAGTGAGCATTTCCATGTGGATTTTCCATTTTCGACTATGACTCAACATAGTTTAAACTGAACTTATCTTCTTTCCTTCCAAAACCTTTTCTTCTAGCATTACTCATTGTGAATTATTCTACCATTTATCGAGTTATATAAAACAGAAACAAGGGAATCAATTTTTACTCTGCTCTCCCTCCAAAATCACTCAACTACTAATTCTGATGAATTATTTAATATTCCTACAACTTTTCAACTGCATTCAACTTTTTATTTTATTCTGCAGCCAGAGTGATGTTTCTAAACTTCAAAATAGTGCAAGGCATCCTTTTGTTTACAATTCTCCACCAGTTTCACACTGCAACTAGGATAAAATCCTTAGCTGTCTGTACTGTCCACCTATTCTATCTTCTTCTTAGGTCCCAGGATAACTTTTTCATTCTCATCTTCATTTTCCCAAATATCTTTGCCTTGCTAAAACTATGTTCTAGTCATCTTTATGTCTAAATTTAAATATCAACAAAATCAATAAATGTCCCTTAACCTCTAAACATGGATGGGGGACTATATTTGGTCCCAAATTGCCTCATAACATTTATCACACTAAATCTTAGTTGCGTCTCCAGTAGATTACAACTCTTTAAGATAAAGGTTGTATCCTGTACTTCAATGGCTAGCACATAGTAAGCACTCGATCAATATTTAATGACTGGCTAACTGGCTGTTCAATGATAAGTGGGGTGGGGCAATAGTTTGTTTCGTATGTGCATGGCAGGTAAGATTGTTCATTGAGAAAAATGTCCTCTTCTGTACAACTCCTTTCATTGACTATTTGAATTTAAATGTTGCAACAACCTGCCACATGACAGAAACTTGGCAATGATGTAAGCTGGTTCAATTGAGACATATTATTTAGTATGAGCACCAACATTTAGAAAATTGAATATCCTTCAGAAATCTTTTAATTAAGTAGCCTTTTTTTGTTTACACATGATGTTACACATTCTGTCACTAATAGAAATTAACTTGGATTCCATTTGGAAAGTACACTGGTAATTATTCTTACTTCTCAAATAAATACAGCAAAGGATAGCAGTGAAGAAGTTTCATTTTAAAATTGAAGTTGGTATAACTCCAAAAATTCTGAACATTTATTATAGGCCAATAAACTATGTCATTTCAAAAGATTACAACAAGGATAGAGTGCCTTGTCAGCTATTTTTTACTTCCTAGGCACCAATAAAACCTCTTTCAGTCATGGTAAGCTGTCACCAACCTAATATCTTATCTTATTCTAATCTAGGGCTTCTTAAGCATTCGTGGAAGAACTTCAAGCATTTTGTAAAGCCCGAAAAAGTTGTTTCTAAAATTACATGTGTATTTATTTGGAGCAGGGTCCAAACCTTTTGCTGGGCTTCTCAAATGGATTCTCAACTCCAAAGAAATTAACAACCATTGGTAATCATTTTAGAAGTAAGAGAAAAAAAATTATAATCCACTTAAATATTCTCATATGTGAAAAGGTCATCTTTGGGAGACAGAAAAGTCAGACATTTTGTTGAATCACTTAAATTAGTTAAAATTAGATAAAATAGTTGTATTTTAGTTTATCTTCTAGCACATTGAATTATAATCTAGAAATAAGGGAGAACACCTTTGAAATTTTCATTTTTATATTCAAGTAAAGGTCACAGAATGACTCTGCTATATATGGAGTCTTATTTTGCTTAATAGAACAAAAGTACTTTTAGAGTATTGAAAAAATCCTTCTTACTAGCCCCTCAAAAGTAGTTTTCTAATGCCTTCTCCAGATAGTGCCTGAATTCATTCTTCACCTTCTCTAGTGATAAGTGAATCTCTCATATCTTTTTCATCAGTCTCTCCATTCCTCTCTGTCTTGGCAGATTTAATATTCCATTTGTTCTTATGGCCTAAGGCTCATTGATTGAGCTAGAGTCTATTTAGAGTCTAGAATCTAATGAGCAGGGAAGTGATTAAGGATAAAAAAAATTCTCCTGAAATACCAAAATACCTTATTTGAAACACATGGATTAGCACCTGCTATAAGACGTTGTGCCTCAAATCTTATAAAACTCCCTAAACTGAAGAGAAAAATGACACATATCAGCTAAAATGGTCAGAATATCAGAGTACTCTCAAAATGGAAATATCAATTTAAAATTATATTTTTAATAATTTGTTATTAGAATATTCCTTTTTACTCCAAATAAAAGTCTAGAAATGGTTTTGCAATAAAATTCTATTCTAGACATGATTGTGTGTATGGACTTTCTGGTTGGCAAAGGTTTAGCATATTATTTTGGTTGATATTTCAAACAATAGCTTGGCTACACCTCAATAAATATCAGAAATAAGTTTTAAGATAAAGATGAAAGTAAATATATAGACCCTTTAGTTGGAGTCAATTTCATTTTTGCTAATCCTATTCTGGATGACTATCACAGAACTCCAGTGCCAAGCCATGAAAGAGTCATGGAAATCTTCCTTTGGACTACCTCACGCTTTTCACTCACTTTTATGTAGATGACTTTGATCATGCCCGTGAACACCAATAAGATATTTTGCATGGCCCTCCTGAGTGCTATGGTATAACTCTGATTCAGAGTCCAAAAAATCCTACTGAGAATATGGTAGGTTTTGAGAAGAAATGAGGGGAGGGGGAACACACACACACACACACACACACACACACACACACACACACAAATCAGGGCGCCACAGTAGAGGACTGATCTTGAAATTAATAAACCTGAGTTAAATCAGAGAATGTTTCTTTATACAAGACTGATTTTATACTGTATCCTTTTGCTTAACTCAGCAAGGAGATTCATATCAGTGGTTACTTTGGGATGATCTTCTGTAACACTGATTATCTTTTTCTACTGGAATCATTATGGTACTTTTGTGATGACCATAAGAAAAAGTATATATTACCAGAAGCAAGATTAACCCAGTGCATAACAGAAACCAGGGTTTTGGGGATGGTTAAACAGAAGTATTGAGTGATATAGCTGCTATTTAAATTCTTAGAACCTGATAGAAACTTAAAAAAAAAAAAGTAACATGAGCTCTTCTAAAGGAAGTTTTTAAAGAAACATAAAACTTCATGTTCAGTGTTCCAATTAACCACTTTCAGCTGAATTCCAGAACTAACTAAATTGTTTTATGTAAGAATTGTTCATTCCACAAAGTGAAGAGTAAGGCCCCGAAATCAGTGATTGCTTTAAGCAGCAAGCAAGTTACATGAGCCATCATGGAGGGAGGACTAGGGATTAATTATGCATCAGATTTCATAGCCACCGTCAGGCACTCAGATAATAACACCCCTAGATGTGTCAGTTTTAAAGATGCAGGGTAATGAATAAGACACATACACTCAGGCATCCACACACAGAGACAGATATGCTGGGTCATCAGAAAGATCCGGTCTGTTGACCTCCATACAGTGCCAGGTCCTTCAAATATTGATTTGGTTCAGGCTTTCTTTACTGAAATGAAATATATACTTCGTGTTACACTGAGGTCTGAGCTGTGGATGCACTTCTGTAAATTGAAATAATAAATTAAATACATTTTCTTTTAGTTACAATTGGATAGAAAGGTGGCTACTTCCTAGCAGAAGATATTAATTCTCTGTGTGGCTTCATTTCTTTTTTAAGCTGAGAAAGGCTATAGGATACTTGAAAAAAATGCTGACTACATTCTTCAATTCTTAGGACCATTTATCTAGCATTTGTAACTTTCGATACAATATATGTCCTATCATTTCAGTTCTCCATATTGAAACCAGTCAGCCCATCAAAAGAATAAAGAGAAAACGAGGAATCAGAAAAGCCCATTTCACTGTTTGTACCACTTCTAAATAGAACCTGATGCAAAGAGAAGAAATATCCGCATGTTCTGGAGGGCTTTAAGCAACTGAAATTTGGTTTTTGTTTGTTTGTTTGTTTGTTTGTTTGTTTTAAATCTTGTCTTTCTCTTCCAGTTCTAGAGAGAATAATGTTTTGGTTAGCCATTAATACAGGATTAAAGATGCTTTCACACTATAAATAACTTAAAATTTTTACTTAAAACCTACTATCAACAGTTGTCCTTTGCCTTAATATTGAATTCATGAAATTACAGACTCGGGGAGAGAAAGAAGAGATGCGATCAAGGCCAATGGCTCCCAAAGGTTGTCCTTAGATCAGGGCCAATTCACAATGTTGTCACTGGCCCATGACAAATTGAGAGAAATAAGAATGATATCCTGATCTTTCCTTAAAGTTCAATTTACTCACATTATAAGATTATGTCTATTCTCCTTTACTATGGAAACATTGTTACATTTATAAAATGGTAACGGTAGGTGGAATTATGTATTTATTTTGATTTAAAATGCTAAAAATATTGAAAAATAAAAATTTATTTCTTATGTACAGCTAAAGGTACTTCTATCTAACTATAGCTGCTCATTTAATTCTTTCCTCTCAAATACCCCCCCACACACACACAAAACCAAATATAATCTTGCTTCATAAGAAACTGACAAAATCAAAACAAAGATAATGCCCCCCAAAGCCTTCTCTAGGTTGAATTTTCCCAGTTTTCTCAAAATTTTCTCCAATTACGCTGAACTCTGGTGACCTTCCAAAACATGCCTTACTGAGAAATAGACACATTACTCCAAATGTGGTCTGACCAGTATAGTTACACCATTACACCCAGTACACTGTATTCATTAGTACAGACCATAGTTCCTCTGTTAATTTAAACAGTTATGCCTGCTCTCCCAAGCTGCTACTAAAGCTGCATAACCTTCATTGCTTCTCGGCCTTTTGGCGAAGGTCAAATGTAATGTTGCATAATTTTCCCTTTGAGAACACCTTCTTTATTTTTATTTTATTGAATTTATTAAGGTGACATTAGTTAACAAAATTATATAGGTTTCAAGTGTACAATTCAATAAGACATCATTTGTATATTACACTGTGTGTTTACCTACCAAGTGTATTTCTTGAGCATATGGACAACACTGTTCAATTCAATAAAAATGATTTAATCCTCAAACACTGTGCTCAGGCATTAGTGATACCAAGAGAAGCCTTCATCCTTCAGGAGAAAGATTCTAAACATGCAATTTTAGTGTCGTCAGCGCCATGATACAGGTACCTCCAAGGTGCCTCATGGGCAGAGTTGAGGAGATGGGAGGGAGTGGAGACTGCAGTCACATAATGAGATATGATTTCCACTTCCTTTGTTCTCAAATAGTGCAAGGAGTTTCTATTGCTAATAAAACATCTTAGAAGAAAAAGAAGACATGGTGTGAAGAAAGGAGTGGAGTCTATAATTGACCACCTAACTGCATTTTGTTAAATGATGTGTAACTGATGGCCATTTTAAACCATGGCAAAAATATTCTTAGTTCATTAATCTTTGTTACATTGACAACAATATTATCTGCATATATTTCTCACCCTGTCCAGGAAGTTTATAGGTTGGAAAACAGAGTTAAAAACAATCACAAAGTACATACATCTCTCACGTGTGTATTTATTTGGCATTTATGGAGCTACCTATCTATAGATATACTTGCTAAATTGTTTAGTTGCCCATATTTGCTTTTGGTGGCTCTCATTACAATCCCCTAGTAAAGTAGATTCATATATATAGAATTCTACAACAAAAAAATATCCGTCTGTATTGAGCTGCAGAACATAAGACAGCTTGAGACGAGTGTCTACAAAGCTGTCTTTGACCTTTATGAAATTCACTGAAGTCATGCTTACTCTGCTCGTTTACCACAGCTCAATACAATTTCTTTTTTGGATCAACCATTTTGAACTACTGCTGGCTTTTTGCCTCCTGTCATAATGTGAGTTTTCTTAACTTTCTCTCCTGAAATTTAAGAAAAGCGTATCAAACCAAAGCATTTCTTAGATGCAGTATACTTAAGTCCTGGCTGTAACTGCCACTTGAATTGAGGTTAAGCTTTTCTTCTGAGTACCTCAAAGTCTCTAAAAATCTCACATGACCTCTTAATATCACTATCAGAAGATGGAACCTGGACACCATTAGTCCTATGGCCAGTCATCCCAAGTCTGAGAGCTTAACTGATTGTCACAGGATACAGAGACTGGGCAAAATAGAAAAAAGAAAAACTTTAATTATATCCATACTCATATGAGAAATAATCTTTTTTCTCTGATTTGTAGAAGAACCCTGGAATTCCTATATCAGTTTCCACATGTTAATCCATTGATTTATTCATACTTTTTAGTTAAAGCTTTGGATCACTATTAAAATAAAATGGATAATAATAAAGTATAAGAAAATTGAAACACTTGGGCATTAAAGACATCTTGATTTTCTTAAGGAATAATCTTAATTTACTTTTAATCTGCTTTGGATGGAGACAAATTTAAAAGTATCTGGCATCTAAAATATCAATACAAAATTGTGGAAGTCATTTTAGTGTTTTATTGAGAGTAAGTTTTAAAATAATGGAACCTAAACCTCCTCTACAACTCCATCACCCATCCCCATCAAAAAAAAAAAAAAAAAAATCAGGTCAACTGCATTAAATTGCTAAGATCTTCTATTATAGATCATGTTTGCTGCTATTATTTTATTTTATATTTTTTACCTAAATGGTTTTTTTTTAACAAACACTTTTGCTTTTTTCAGGGATATGTTGAAAAATACATTTTAAGTGATATATATCCTGACTTTGATTCCATTTACAGCAAAACAACAAAAACAATCAGTATTGTGATGGCATTAATATATTCACACAGTACACTGTTGTACATATGGGGATCCAGGTTTTCTCTGTGCTCGTAGAGTTTGAAAGGAAACTTCTAGACATGCATTTTATGTACATAAAATAGAGTGTTCAAATAGGGACAATGTATGAGAACAGTAGTACTTGTCAGCTATGTGCTGTCAGCAAAGATGAGTTTTCATTGTGTGGTATTTTAGACTTCATTATACTGTCCCATGGAGCATTCCCAAAAAAAGTAGCAGGTAAAAAGTTAGGAGCATACAAATGAAATGATACTCAAGGAGGTGAAGAGATTTTTTTTTCCCCCTCAAATCGTCTCTATTGACAGAATTGACTTCACTTTGCCATTGAACTGTGACAAGGTGATTATTTTTAAAAACCAAAATATGCTGCATAATACATTTTAGCCCAAAGCTAAAAGTTAAGTGTGAATATTCATTCATTTTTTGCTCTTCCATGGGAAAAAAAATGTGGCTAGAGTAGCAAATAAAGTGTTAAACTTTATCAAGTGTATGGAGGTAATGAATGATGCTTAAGTGGAATCATTTTTAACAAAGGGGAATATATTTTTACCATGAAACTGAGATTTTATTGAATGGGAAGGAATAGTTTATTTGCCATAACCTGAGTATCAAATTAGCAGGAAAAAAATTATAAATTTAAATATCATAAAATATACTGCAGTCACAAGAAGAATATACACACTAACACAGAAAATGGACTAAGGAAGTTAAGTATATCTTGTTAGCAGATATATGATCATATGGCCAAAACTTTGTGCTAAGAATTTTAGACTGGCTTAACCTAATTTTAAGGCCTGGCTCTGTAAAATTCTCCTTGAAATGGAATGCACGTAGTGTCCCTTTATGTCGATTCTGCAAATGACCAGAATTACAGTTAGTGGAATGACTTGGCCAAGGTCAGGCAATAAGTCAATGGACAAGCTCACCCCTTCCTGTCATAATTTTAAAGTATTACTCATCAGGCCAGATTTCCAACCCCAGATAGAATTTTCAGTAACTTTTTCAAGAAGAGCTAATTCAAAACTTTGATCTGGTGAAACTTTGAGTGAATTAGGCCCACAGAAACCTAATGCATTTTTTGGTAGATTTTTTGCTTAGCCTAGTAGCTTACTTTTTTTTTTTTTTTTTTAAGAAGCCTATATATTTTAAATAACCTTTCATACAAGTCTATAGAGGTAGGAACACTCAAGTCCTAGATCATAAAATTTCTGGTCATTTGTCCTCTTTATTTTTATTCACCCAGGTCAAATTGAGCAAAATCTACTTCTTTTTAAATATTGTCAAGGAAAAATTAAGTTGGGTGAATGATAATGGATTCTTTACTGCAATCGAGAATTGAAAACTCATAGTGTCGGATATCATTCACAAACCTCTTCCATTAAGCAACAAGATACAGCTTTTCTTCTGGGTACTCCAAATATCAGTCCTATTTGTCTCATCCTCCGTCACAGGACAATGATTCTGCTTCTATAGTTAATCTTTCACTTCTGACTGTGGGCATAGTATTGTGCTTTCTGAAATCATTTTTCCTTCATAAGGAGTAAAAGTTACAACAAAGTTCTTACCTTTATATGAATAAGGTGAAGTGAACTGTTAAGCAATCCTCTCCTTTTTTGTTGTTGTTGTTAACATTACTTATTTTACAATCTAATGCTTTAAATAGAATATCAGGAAAAAAACAACAATATACTTTGATTTTAAATCTAAATTCACAAATTTAATGATAATTTCAGTGACTCCTTCATGGAATCCTTTTTAAAATTCTACTTCTGAAGCATTTGTTTATCTTTTCATAATACCACCAAAAAGAAATTGCCTGGCTACATGTACTTTAATAGACACCAGAGGGAAGAAAAAAGTCAACATCTGGAAAGCTAGTTACACTTAACAGATATGTTTTAAGACTTTATTTATTTAATCCTCATTAAATTCAAGTTTATTTTTAAAATATCAGGATTAGGTTAATTTTTCCCCCCCAAACTGTCTTTAAGGCTAAAATAAGATTTGAAAAATTTTAAATGATTTGAGGGGTCATACTGATTTTTAAGAACTTCTATGGCATGCATAAACAATCATTACACATCCCTACTCTACGCAGGTAATGTCATAATATTACTTGAGGTTAAGGCAAGATCGCTTACACCATAGTCTAAATTGTGCCCCAAAAGGCAGGGCCTGATCATAAAAGAAAATATTGATAAACTTGACCTTGTAAATTCAACAATTTGTGCAGGGAAAATAAAAACTATAAACAAACTAAAAAATAACAACTTGGGAAGATTTTACAATTCATGTCATAGAAAAAGAATCAATTTCCCTAATATATAAGTTTATCCTACAAAATGATAAGAAAAATGAAGCATTCAATAGAAAAAATATGCACAAACGATTCAACAGAAGATGTTTGATTTTACTCATAATTAGAGAAATGTAAATGCAGACTATCCTGAGATGCCATTTTTTAACCTACTAATCTGACAAAGATTAAGAATTTAATAACACACTGCATCAGTAAGGGGACAGGAAACAGATCCTCTTTTACTTGGATGGTGTAAGTTCACATTGCTGAGATCCATACAAAATGCAATTTGGAAATATCCAAAAGCTCACCATCTTTTGACCTAGCAGTTCTGGTATTATATAGATAAATTTTTCACATTCAAATAATATACAAGTATATTCATGACAGAATATTTTCTACCAGGAAAGTAGAAGCAACCCAAGTGCTCATTAACTGAAGACTGATTAGATACTCAGAAAATGGAATAAAAATTCTAAACAAGATTAAGAAAGTTCTTTGTATATTGGTATAGAATACTTGGAAATATATTAAGAGGAAAAGTAAGGCACAAAACTGTGTTTATAACATGCCACATCTTGTATTATAAAGGGGGGAGAAAATACATTCACATTTTCTTATAAATATTTGTAAATGCCCGAAGTACCTCTGGAAAGATACAAAAATAAAAGAACAACCTAGGTACTCATGGAGGAGGGGAACTATATAATTAGGGAAATGGCAAGAAGGGGACTTTCACTTTTAAATTTTGAACCATGTGATTGTGTTATTGCGACATTGTGATTTATAATAAAGAAGATATATTTGGTCTTCACCTCTATTCCTGGCACAGAGCTACTAAAATCTTTGGAATTTCCTATGTGATAAGAGCAGAAAGGCTCTCTTTAATGAGGTGACTTGGAAAGCCCAGGTAACCTAAGGATGGGGTCTGGTTGCCAACCACATGATTAGAGGCTCTGAACTTTTGGTCCCACCCCATGCCTCCTAGAGAGGAAGAGGCTGAAGATAGAGTTCAATCCCCAGTGGTTAGTGATTTAATCAACCATGTCTAAGTAGTAAGGCCTTTATAAAACCCCAAAGGCTGGGGTTCAGAGAGCTTCCAGGTTGGTGATCATGTGGAAATTAGGGAGAAATAGCATGTTTTGAGATCTTGGAAGCTCTGCATTCCTTCCCTATACCTTGTCTTATGCATCTCTTCCAACTGTAACCTTTTATAATAAATTGGTAATCTAGTAGGTAAATATTTCACTGTAGCAAGTTAATTGACCCTAAAAAGGGGTTTTTGGGAACCTCTGGTTTATAGCCAGTTAGTCAGAAAGCACAGGTAACAACCCAATCTGGATTTGAGATTGGCATCTGAAGTGCAGGTCAGTCTTGTGGGCCTGAGCCCTTAACCTGTGGAATCTGACACTATCTACAGGTAAATAATGCCAGAATTGAGTTGAATGGTAGGACTTCCAGCTGCTGAGAGACAATTGTTTGTTGGAGTTGGAAAATCTACACATTGAAAATGATATCAGAATTGGAATTATCTACTGAAAAAAATTCTAAAATATCTTACAGGGTTTCCAGAGAAAATGAGATTAACTTTGAGCCCTGTGACCTTGCAGTGAAAATGTAACTCATAAATTTAAATTATATTATAATTATATTTAAATTATATTCTAACTTATAAGTTAAACAATAAGTTTATCATGCTTGATCAACCTCTCCCATAAAATAGGTAATAGAATCACAGCATTTAAGAAGCAAATAGAAAAGTATAAAGACACAGTGCCCATCTCGGTGACATGCAGAACATTTGACCAAGCCCTTCTTGAGATTCTCTCTCTGTCTTGGCTCTCTGTTTCATGACATCGCACCACTGGGGTTTTTCCAATTCGCTGACCTCTCAATTTCAGTCTCATTTGTAGGTGTTTCTCTTATCTCTCAGAGCACTAGATCAGAGCACCTCATAGCTCAGTTTTAAAATCTCTTATATTCTCACTGAACATGCATTTTGTATCAATTTGTTAGGTCTGTCATAACAAAGTACCATAAATTGGATGGTTTAAACAACAGAAACATACGTCTCACAAATCTGGATGTCAGAAGTCCAAGATCAAGATGTCCTTCTGAGAGCCATGAAGGAGACTCTGTTTCATGTCCCTCTCCTAGCTTCTGGTGGTTTGCTGGCAATCTTTAGTGTTCCTTGGCTTGTAGAAGAATCACCCCAATCTCTGCCTTCATCTTTATGTGACACTCTCCCTTTCCATGTATGTGTAAAAATGTCCCCTTTTTATAAGGACATCAATCATTTGATTTGATTAGAATCTTAATGACATCATTTTAACTTGATTACTTCAATAAAGACCCTATCTCCAAAGCAGTCCACATTATGGGATACTAAAAGTTAAAACTTCACCAACTCTTTTTTGGGAACATGGGGTAGAGAGAGGCTTATAAATTTGGGATTTGACAATTCAACCCATAATATATTCTCAAGATTATTTTATTCATTCCTATAGCCTGAAATACTATTTGTTTGCCAATAAGTCCTCAATTCATATGTCCAGCCTTGACCTAGTCTCCATGTTTAATCCAACTGCCAAAATAAGATCTCTGCCTATACATCTCACAAGACCTCCAACTCATTCCAAAAACAGTCCTAGTGTTCTGCCACTGCCCAATCCATTCCCCTTCCACTCTTACCCATCCTAGTTAATAAAATGACATCCACGCTCTCACTTAGACCAGAATCCTAGGGAATCATCCTGATGCTCTGATATCCACTCACTCACTAAGTCCCCTGTCTATTCAGGTCCCAGCATGAATCCCATATTTACCAAATCCTTGACACCCTACTGCTGTCACTATTGCTATCTAAAAATCTCTGTTTCTATGAAATATCAAAAGTTCATATATGTTATACTAAAAATATTGGGATAGGGCTAGGTTTTATTCAAGATTACAGGAATCAAGATTACTTTCACAAATTGGAAAGAAGTAAAACTCTCGTTATTTGCCAATGACATGATACTATATATAGAGAATCATAAAGATTCCACCAAGAAACTGTTAGAACTGATCAATGAATTCAATAAAGTAGCAGGTTACAAAATAAATATTCAGAAGTCAGTGGCATTTTTATATACCAATGATGAACTTTCAGAAAGAGAAATTAAGAAAACAATCCCATTTACAATTGTGCCAAAAACTATAAAATACCTGGGAATCAAATTAACCAAGAAAGTAGAAGACCTGTTTTTAGAAATTATGTCATTGAAAAAAGAAATTGAAGAAGATACAAATAAATAGAAGCATATATCGTGTTCATGGGTAGGAAGAATCAACATCATTAAAATGGCCATACTACCCAAAGCAATCTATATATTCAATGCAATCCCTATCAAAATATGAATAGCATTTTTCAGAGAGCTAGAACAAATAATCCTAAGATTTATATGGAGCCATAAAAAACCCTGAATAGCCACGGCAATCTTGAGAAAGAAGAACAAAGTTGGAAGTATCACATTGCCTGATATCAAACTATACTACAAAGCTACAGTAATCAAAATAGCATGGTACTGGCAAAAAAAAAAAAAAACAGATACATTGATCAATGAGACAGAATACAGAGCCCAGAAATAAATCCACGCCTATACACTCACTTAATGTATGACAAAAGAGGTAAGAATATACAATGTAGTAAAGATAGTCTCTTCAATAAATGGTGCTGGGAAAATTGGATATGCAAAAAAAAAAAAGAAGAAGCTAGACCATCTTCTTACACCATATACAATAATAGTCTCAAATGGATTAAAGACTTAAATGTAAGACCCAAAACCACAAAACTTCTAGAAGAGCAGTAAACACTCTGATATTTCTAACAGAAACTTCTTTTTAGATAGATCTCCTTGGGCAAGGGAAACAAAAGAAAAAATAAACAAATAGGACTACATCAAACTAAAAAGTTTTTGTACAGCAAAGGAAACCATCAGCAAAACAAAAAGACAACCGACTGGGAGAAGATATTCACTAATGATACATCTGATAAGGGGTTAATATCTAAATATATAAAGAACTTATACAACTCAACAACAAAAAAACAAACAATCCAATTAAAAAATGCACAGAAGACCTGAACAAATACTTCTCCAAAGAGGAAGTACAGATGGCTAATAGACATGTGAAAAGATGCTCAAGTTCGCTAACCATCAGAGAAATGCAAATTAAAACCACGATGAGCTATCACCTCACACCTGTCAAAATGGCTATTATCAATAAATCAGAAAACAACAAGTGTTGACGAAAATGCAAAGAAAAGGAAACCCTCATACATTGTCGGTGGAATTGCAAATTGGTACAGCCGCTATAGAAAACAGTGTGGAGGTTTCTCAAAAAGTTAAAAATGGATATACCTTTTGACCCAGCAATTGCACTTCTGGATATTTATCCAAAGAAAATCAAAGCAATAATTAATAATGATCTATGCACCCCAATATTCATGGTAGCACAATTTATAATAGCTAAGATATGGAAGCAACCTAAATGCCCATCAAAAGACAATTGGATAAAGAAATTATGGTTCATATATACAATGAAATATTACTTAGCCATTAAAAAAAATGAAGTCCTACCATCTGCAATTAAATGGATGGACCTAGAGGTTCTTATGCTGAGTGAAATAAGTCAGACAGAGAAAGATAAATACCATATGATTTCACTTATATGCTGAATTTAAGGAACAAAAAGAACAAACTAATCAAAAACAGACTCACAAATATAGCAAACAATTTGGGGACGGACAGAGGGGAGGGTGGTTGAGGAGCTGGGATAATGGGGTGAAGGGTTAAAGAAATACAAATTAATAGTTGATAGTTGGTCATGGGGATGGAGAGCACAGCAGAGGGAATGCAGTCAGCATTAATATGATGGCTAAGTGGAGGGCCAGGGGAGGGAGGGAGCAATTGGGGGAATCATTTTCTGAACTATATAGATGTCTAACCAATGTACTATATACTTGAAACTAATTTAAAAAAATAAATTTTTAAAAAGTTTTAAAATAGTCAAATAGAAAAAAAGATTAATGTTAAATGGTGATTTTCTATTTTTCTAAGTTTGCAACATTAGCCTTCAAACAAGGGGTATTTTAAAGGGGCTCCCCCTCTCTTTTCTTCCCTGTTGTTTATAATAACATATTATCTTAACTAAGTTATTTTCTTATTTATTCTGTTTAAGGAAACAATGGTTTGTTACTATGTCATGGTAAAATTACTAAAGGTCCTGCCACTCTTTTTAATTTGTTAAAGCATAAAGCAATTTAAAAAAGAAGTATAATGTTCAACCTAGAAGACATAAATTCAATATCCATTACATTCTAAAACAAAAGTATATATGCACACAAATTAAAGAATGCATAAGAGGATAATGGCTTTTTCAAGTTTTAAACCCAACAACATACTATAAAACTTAGGACCTGTGAATTCTAAAGTAAATAGGTCATGACATTCCTCAAGAGACAACGTTCTCACAATGTTGCTTAAATAGAACATAGAGGTGTTATCAACTGGCCAGTGGGCCACCCATGCAAGTGTCACATCACCAGATACTCACAAAGATATTATACATTAAGAGACAGAGAAGTAAACTAGATAAAATTAACATGTGAAGAGTACATGACTGAATCAGCATCAATAAAGCATAGCACATTTATTATTTGGAATAAAGGTTATATATAGACTTCACTAATACAGCCACATTTTCTTGTTAAGATATTCTTGTGTAAAAATGTCATAAAATTTCAAAATGGCCACTGGGGTGCAATTTGAGACAGAAAACAAAGCAAAGCCACCAAGTTTACATGGGAACAAACTAATTAGATTGGTATCATTAGCACAGACCTCTAACCAAATGTGCTAATTCAACTCCAAATTACACAGGAAAATGAAGAGTTATGTTGGCCATTTTGTAGGACAGAAACAAATGAATGTTCTGAAAATTCATGACTCTGACTTGAAATATAAGGTGCTTTACAGAGAACAAAATCCAAGGGAAACTTTACCAGTGTGCCTTAGAAAAAAGAATCGTTGCATCTTTTTGTATCTCAGTACAATGAAGATAAGAATTGTTTTATACACTTTTCATGAATAGTCTTTTAATTATTGATGACTTTGCAAAAAAAGGCTATATCGTAATTATTATTAACATTAAAATTAATTCAGTATATTTTAATAGATTTGCGTAACTAAATCAATTCTTTTTCTCTTCATGGTACCTCTCTTGTGCTTTAAACATCATCTTATTGAAATCCAGAAATTAAACACCCTCAAAGCTTCACTTAGATAGGATTGAAACACCAAATTCACTTGTATTATATAAGTCCTTTCTAATCTTCTCAGGCAGAAGTAATCCCAGACACTTTATATTTCTAGTTAACTTTTCATATCTGTACCCTTTAATTTCTTCAATTAGATTGTTGTCCACTTGAGGAAAAAAGACTCTCCTTATGTCCTTTAAGGAAATAGTTATATTACAACTATTATGTTAGTATTACAACTAGCATAACACTTTGCCCAAAATAGTTTTTAAACAAATATATATGGTCATCAGATAGAGGTATATGATAAGAAAATAGCCTAATATTAAAGAACGAAATAAAAACTCAGAGCAATAGTTCTCAAACTTAAAAATCAAATTTAAAAATCCTATT